>JAJEKV010000069.1:0-733342 GCA_021234155.1 Isoetes taiwanensis
GCCATGGGGACCAAGTTCCGTGGGCAGAAGACCACCCGACCTCAAGAAGCGCCAAAGTAGCTCACTTCCATCACACTCGTAGTCAATTGGCCTAGGATGTGGATGCGGGATAATGTCGTGGAGGCGTGAGTGTTTCTTTCTTTTTGCAAAACCCACCTTGTAACTTGCTCCCCTAGGGTAATTTCGCCATTCCTACGATTTGGCGGGTCGATTTGCCATTCGGGAGCCTCCCAAGGCCGAACGACCCTCCGCTTGGTTTCTACAAGCGACAAAACAAATCTTTTGGGTTTCTACAAGGATCCAACGGTCGGATAGGGGGAACCGGAGCGGGGCCCCAGCAACCCCGACAAGGGTCTCCCGGAACGATCCAGGAATCTTTTGGGCCTTCAAGAAGGGGCCACCTGCCCGGACCGGAACCTCTGACCTGGAGGTTCCCGGGCGTGCCGATAATTAGGATCCAAATTGCAAAAATCAGGAGGGGCATTAATTGCAGATTTATAATGTCTTGACATCGGGAGGGCCCGGAGGACAATTTAAACTCCGCCCGGTTCCCCTTGCTCCGGGCTGCCTCGGGAACTTTTGGATCCCTCCCCAAAACGGTCCTTCTAGGACTCTCCCCACCTTGGTTTCGGGATCCCTCTCCTTGTCGGTCGCCGCCTTTAGCGTTTGACTTGGGGAAGGTGCCCGCCTGTTGCCTCGCAACGCTGCCCCGAATTTCCTCCGTTCTAATGCTAACCCTTTGACCTAGACCTTCGCCGAAAATTCGAAAAATTGGGCCGACCACCCGAGGCCACTTCCATCAGATGAATTAGGGATCCAGCTGGCAAAAAATCAGTAATTCCCTATTTTCGCCACAATGCATTAATTGGCCATTCCGAGCCTTATGAATGTCTTGCTACAAGGCCGGCCAGCAAAGCCAAGTTCCCCGGACTTCTACTTTTGCCTTCCCCGGGGGCCCCCGGGAGGATCCAACGGGATAGGGCCCAAACTCGCTCCGCCAGTTCCCTTTTGGATCCGTCCTGGATTCCCTGTGAGGATCCCCGCAAGGTCCCGCCTCGACCAGGGTCCCAAGTGCAGCAACTGCCGCCTTAATCCAATGTCTCGACCCCCAAAATTCGCCAAACCCTTCTGAATTAGGAACACTGGCAAAATCCACATTAATTGGGTTTTATGAATTTTGGAGGCCCTTCTACTTGTCGGGAGGAGGACAGGGAAACTCCGGCCCGCCAGTTCCTTGTTCCATTATTCGGGCCTCCGCTGACTCCTGCGTGCATGGAAAACGCAAACCCTTTCTGGGGGTGTTGTTTACGCCCCCTCTCCTGTCGACCACGGACCCTAAAATTCCGTGGGGAGGCTTGACGCCAGCCCCTAAAATTTCTCTCCCCAAGGCCAAGGGGCCGGGGCCGGACGCGACCTCCCCTCTCCGGGATCGCGATTTGGCTCTGCCAATGGACTCAGAACGTCGACATTGCCATGGGGACCAAGTTCCGTGGCCAGAAGACCACCCGACCTCCAAGAAGCGCCAAAGTACATCACTTCCATCACACTCGTAGTCAATTGGCCTAGGATGTGGATGCGGGATACTGTCGTGGAGGGCGTGAGTGTTTCTTTCTTTTGCAAAACCGACCTTGTAACTTGCTCCCTAGGGTAATTTCGCCATTCCGGACGATTTGGCAGGGTCGATTTGCCATTCCGGAGCCTCCCCGGTGCCCGAACGACAAAACACTGCGGTTTCTACAAGGCCGGCCTCAGGACGCCCCGCGGTTTGACAAGTTCTCCCGGACCGATCTGGAATCTTTTGGGCCTTCCCGAAGAGGGGCCCCTGAACGGAGGATCCAAATTCCGGATAGGGGAACCGCTCCGGGAGGGTGGTCATTAGCGTCTGACCCCGGGGGAGCGCTGCCAGGAAGGGCTGCCTCGGGAACTTTTTTGGATCCCGCCTCCTGGGGTCCGGACTCTCCCCTCTTGTGAGGGATCCCTGCAAGGTCCTGGCCTCGTTTGACTTGGGGAAGGGTGCCAGCTCGGTTGCCCCGCAACGGGCTGCCCCGACCGTTCTAATGCTAACCCTTTGACCTAGACCTTCTCCGAAAATTCCGAAAATTGGGCCGTGTGCTGGAGATGAATTAGGGATCCAGCTGGCAAAAAATCAGAATTTATTTTCGTACAATGCATTAATTATGTAATTTATGAATGTCTTGCCACATCAAAAGCCCCCGACTTCTACTTGCCACATCGGGAGGAGGACAGGCCCAAACTCCGGCCCGTCGGTTCCCCTTGCTCCGTATTCTCGGCTGCCAAGCCGCCGCCGTCCCAAGTGCAGCAGACCAAGTCTCCGGCCCCAAAACGCAAAACCCTTCTAGAACACGGCAACCCACGGGGTTTACGCGTTTTGGAGGCCCTCTCCTTGTCGGTCGGTACGGACCTTGCGCCGTGACTTGACGTGGAGTGGGGGTGTTGACGCCAGAGCACGGACCCTAAAATCCCCGTGGAAGCTGCTTGCCCCGAATTTCCTCTCCCCAAGGCCCTGGGGACGGACGGGCGACCTCCCCTCTCCGGAATCGCGATTTGGCTCTGCCAATGGACTCAGAACGTCGACATTGCCCTGGGGACCAAGTTCCGTGGCCAAAAGACCACCCGACCTCCAAGAAGCGCCAAAGTACATCACTTCCATCACACTCGTAGTCAATTGGCCTAGGATGTGGATGCGGGATACTGTCGTGGAGGGCGTGAGTGTTTCTTTCTTTTGCAAAACCGACCTTGTAACTTGCTCCCTAGGGTAATTTCGCCATTCCGGACGATTTGGCAGGGTTGATTTGCCATTCCGGAGCCTCCCCCGTGCCCGAACGACAAAACACTGCGGTTTCTACAAGGCCGACCTCCGGGGACGCGGTTTGACAAGTTCTCCCGGACCGATCTGGAATCTTTTGGGCCTTCCCAAGAGGGCCCCCGAATCGGAGGATAACGGTCCGGATAGGGGAACCGGGCTCGGGAGGGTGGTCATTAGCGTGAGCCCCCGGGAGGCCGCCAGAAGGGGGCTGCCTCGGGAACTTTTTGGATCCCGCCTCACGGGGTCGGACTCTCCCCTCTTGTGAGGGATCCCCGCAAGGTTCTCGCCTCGTTTGACTTGGGGAAGGGTGCCAGCTTCGGTTGCCACAACGGGCTGCCCCGACCGTTCTAATGCTAACCCTTTGACCTAGACCTTCTCCTCAAATTCGAAAATTGGGCCGTGTCTTTGGAGATGAATTAGGGATCCAAATTGGCAAAAATCAGAATTTATTTTCGTACAATGCATTAATTGCGAATTTATGAATGTCTTGCCACACGCAAAAGCCCCAGGCTTCTACTTGCCACATCGGGAGGAGGACAGGCCCAAACTCCGCTCCGTCAGGTTCCCTTGCTCCGTATTCTCATTTGGCCGCTTCTCGGCCGTCCCAAGTGCAATGACCAAGTTTCGACCCCCAAAATGCAAACCCTTCTAGAACACGGCAACCCACCGGGGGTTTACGTTTTGGAGGCCCTCTCCTTGTCGGTTCGGTAGGGACCTTGCGCCGTGACTTGTGGAGTGGGGGTGTTGGCCTTGAGCACGGACCCTAAAATCCCCCTGGCTGCTTTGCCCCGATTTCCTCTCCCCAAGGCCACAGGGGCCGGGGGGCTGACCTCCCTCTCCTAATCGGCGATTTGGCTCTCTGCCAATGGTCTCAGACGTCGACATTGCCATGGGGACCAAGTTCCCGTGGCCAGAAGACCACCCGACCTCCAAGAAGCCAAAGTAGCTCACTTCCATCACACTCGTAGTCAATTGGCCTAGGATGTGGATGCGGGGATCTTTTGTCGTGGAGGGTGAGTGTGTTTTTCTTTTGCAAAACCGACCTTGTAACTTGCTCCCTAGGGTAATTTAGCCATTCGGACGATTTGGCAGGGTCGATTTGCCAATCCCGGAGCCTCCCGGCGAGCGACGACAAAACACTGCGTTTCTACAAGGCGGGGGCCTCGGGGCCCAGCTTGACAAGTTCTCCCGGACCGATCTGAATCTTTTGGGCCTTCAAGAGGGGCCCCCCGAACGGAGGATCCAACGGTGGGATAGGGGAACCTGCTCGGGAGGGCGGTCATTAGCGTGCAAAATGGGAGCGCCGCCCCGAAGGGCTGCCTCGGGAACTTTTGGATCCCGCCTCACCGGGTCCTGACTCTCCCTCTTGTGAGGGATCCCCTGCAAGGTCCCCGCCCTCGTTTGACTTGGGGAAGGGTGCCAGCTCGGTTGCCACACCGCGGGCTGCCCGACCGCTTCTAATGCTAACCCTTTGACCTAGACCTTCTCCGAAAATTCAAAATTGGGCGTGTGCTGGAGATGAATTAGGGATCCAAACTGGCAAAAATCAGAATTTATTTTCGTACAATGCATTAATTGCGAATTTATGAATGTCTTGCCATTTGCAAAAAGCCCCTTCTACTTGCCACATCGGGAGGAGGACAGGCCCAAACTCCGCTCCGTCGGTTCCCCTTGCTCCGGTATTCTCGAGCTGCTGCTTCGGCCAGGTCCCAAATGTGCAGACCAAGTCTCGCCCCAAAACGCAAACCCTTCTAGAACCTGGCAACCCACAGGGTTTACGTTTCGGAGGCCCTCTCCTTGTCAGATTCGGCCGGGACCTTGCGCCGTGACTTGGCGATGGAGTGGGGTGTTGGCGCTTCGAGACCCTAACCCTAAAATCCCGGTAAGCGCTTGCCCCAATTTCCCTCTCCCCAAGGCCACGGGACCCGGACGGCGACCCCCTCTCCGGAATGCGATTTGGCTCGCAAATGGACTCCGAGCGTCGACATTGCCATGGGGACCAAGTTCCGTGGGCGAAGACCACCCGACCTCCAAGAAGCGCCAAAGTAGCTCACTTCCATCACACTTCGTAGTCAATTGGCCTAGGATGTGGATCGCGGGATCTTTGTCGTGGAGGGCGTGAGTGTTTCTTTCTTTTGCAAAACCGACCTTGTAACTTGCTCCCTAGGGTAATTTTGCCATTCCTGGGCGATTTGGCGGGGTCGATTTGCCATTCCGAGCCTCCCAGGTGCTAACGACAAAACACTGCGGTTTCTACAAGGCCTCCTCGACGCCCAGCGGTTTGACAAGTTCTCCTGGACCGATCTGGAATCTTTTGGGCCTTCGAAGAGGGGCCTGAGCGGAGGATCCAACGGTTGGGATAGGGGGAACCGGGCTCGGGGAGGGCGGTCATTAGCGTGCAGCCCGGGGGCGCTGCCGGGAAGGGGCTGCCTCGGGAACTTTTGGATCCCGCCTCACGGGGTCCGGACTCTCCCCTCTTGTGAGGGATCCCCGCAAAGGTCCCGCCTCGTTTGACTTGGGGAAGGGTGCGGCTTTCGGTTGCCACAGCGGGCTGCCCCGACCGTTCTAATTCTAACCCTTTGACCTAGACCTTCTCCTAGAAAATTCCGAAAATTGGGCCGTGTCTTTGGAGATGAATTAGGGATCCAGTGGCAAAAAATCAGAATTTATTTTCGTACAATGCATTAATTAATTTATGAATGTCTTGCCACCGCAAAAGCCCCCGACTTCTACTTGCCACATCGGGAGGAGGACAGGCCCAAACTCCGCTCCGTCAGTTCCCCTTGCTCGTATTCTGGCTCTTTGCTTCGGCCAGGTCCCAAGTGCAACAGACCAAGTCTCGGCCCCCAAAAAAAAACCCTTCTAGAACACGCAACCCACGGGGTTTACGTTTTGGAGGCCCTCTCCTTGTCGGTTCGGCCGGGACCTTGCGCCGCGACTTGGCGTGGAGTGGGGGTGTTGGCCTTGAGCACGGACCCTAAAATCCCGGAGTCGCTTGCCCCGGCCTCTCCCCAAGGCCCCGGGGGCCGGACCAGGCGACCTCCCTCTCCGGATCGCGATTTGGCTCTGCCAATGGACTCGAGCGTCGACATTGCCATGGGGACCAAGTTCCGTGGGCGAAGACCACCCGACCTCAAGAAGCCAAAGTAGCTCACTTCCATCACACTCGTAGTCAATTGGCCTAGGATGTGGATGGGGATCTTGTCGTGGAGGCGTGAGTGTTTCTTTCTTTTGCAAAACCGACCTTGTAACTTGCTCCCTAGGGTAATTTTGCCATTCGGGACGATTTGGCGGGTCGATTTGCCATTCGAGCCTCCCCGGTGCGGCGACAAAACACCGCGGTTTCTACAAAGTAGACCTCGGGGCGCCCAGCGGTTTGACAAGTTCTCCGGACCGATCCGGAATCTTTTGGGCCTTCCCAAGAGGGGCCCTGGACGGAGGATCCAACGGTTGGGATAGGGGCACGGGCTCCGGGAGGTGGTCATTAGCGTGCAGCCCCCGGGGGCGCCTGCCAGGGAAGGGCTGCCTCGAGAACTTTTTGGATCCCGCCTCACGGGTCCTGGACTCTCCCCTCTTGTGAGGGATCCCTGCAAGGTCCTGGCCTCGTTTGACTTGGGGAAGGGTGCCAGCTCGGTTGCCCTGCAACGGGCTGCCCCGACCGTTCTAATGCTAACCCTTTGACCTAGACCTTCTCCGAAAATTCCAAAAATTGGGCCGTGTCTGGAGATGAATTAGGGATCCAGCCGGCAAAAAATCGGAATTTATTTTCGTACAATGCATTAATTGCGAATTTATGAATGTCTTGCCAGCGCAAAAGCCCCCGACTTCTACTTGCCACATCGGGAGGAGGACAGGCCCAAACTCCGCTCCGTCAGTTCCCCTTGCTCCGTATTCTCGGCTGCTGCTTCTCGGCCAGGTCCCAAGTGCAACAGACCAAGTCTCGGCCCCCAAAACGCAAACCCTTCTAGAACCTGGCAACCCACAGGGTTTACGTTTTGGAGGCCCTCTCCTTGTCGGTCGGCGGGACCTTGCGCCGTGACTTGGCGGGAGTGGGGGTGTTGGCCTTGAGCACACGGACCCTAAAATCCCGTGGAAGGCTGCTTGCCCCGAATTTCCTCTCCCCAAGGCCCTGGGGACGGACGGGCGACCTCCTCTCTCCGGAATCGCGATTTGGCTCTGCCAATGGACTCAGAACGTCAATATTGCCCTGGGGACCAAGTTCCGTGGCCAAAAGACCACCCGACCTCCAAGAAGCGCCAAAGTACATCACTTCCATCACACTCGTAGTCAATTGGCCTAGGATGTGGATGCGGGGATCTTGTGGAGGGCGTGAGTGTTTCTTTCTTTTGCAAAACCGACCTTGTAACTTGCTCCCTAGGGTAATTTCGCCATTCCGGACGATTTGGCAGGGTTGATTTGCCATTCCGGAGCCTCCCCCGTGCCGACCTCAGGACGCCCCGCGGTTTCTACAAGGCCGACCTCAGGACGCCCCGCGGTTTGACAAGTTCTCCCGGACCGATCTGGAATCTTTTGGGCCTTCCCGAAGAGGGGCCCCCGAGCGGAGGATAGCGGCCGGATAGGGGAACCGGGCTCCGGAGGGTGGTCATTAGCGTGCACCCCGGGGCCCTGGCCAGGGGAAGGGCTGCCTCGGGAACTTTTGGATCCCGCCTCCTGGGCTCCTCGGACTCTCCCCTCTTGTGAGGGATCCCAAAAGGTCCTGGCCTCGTTTGACTTGGGGAAGGGTGCGGCTCGGTTGCCACAACGGGCTGCCCCACCGTTCTAATGCTAACCCTTTGACCTAGACCTTCTCCTAAAAATTCCGAAAATTGGGCCGTGCTGCTGAGATGAATTAGGGATCCAGTGGCAAAAAATCAGAATTTATTTTAAACAATGCATTAATTGCGAATTTATGAATGTCTTGCCATCGCAAAAGCCCCCAGACTTCTACTTGCCACATCGGGAGGAGGACAGGCCCAAACTCCGCTCCGTCGGTTCCCTTGCTCCGTATTCTCATTGCCGCTTCTCGGCCAGGTCCCAAGTGCAACGGACCAAGTCTCGGCCCCCAAAACGCAAACCCTTCTAGAACCTGGCAACCCACAGGGTTTACGTTTTGGAGGCCCTCTCCTTGTCGGTTCGGTAGGGACCTTGGCGCGTGACTTGGCGTGGAGTGGGGGGTGTTGGCCTTGAGCCACGGACCCTAAAATCCCGTGGAAGGCTGCTTGCCCCAATTTCCTCTCCCCAAGGCCCTGGGGACGGACGGGCGACCCCCCCTCTCCGGAATCGCGATTTGGCTCTGCAAATGGACTCAGAACGTCGACATTGCCCTGGGGACCAAGTTCCGTGGCCAGAAGACCACCCGACCTCCAAGAAGCGCCAAAGTAGCTCACTTCCATCACACTCGTAGTCAATTGGCCTAGGATGTGGAAGCGGGATACTGTCGTGGAGGGCGTGAGTGTTTCTTTCTTTTGCAAAACCGACCTTGTAACTTGCTCCCTAGGGTAATTTCGCCATTCCGGACGATTTGGCAGGGTCGATTTGCCATTCCGGAGCCTCCCCGGTGCCCGAACGACAAAACACTGCGGTTTCTACAAGGCCGACCTCAGGACGCCCCGCGGTTTGACAAGTTCTCCCGGGGCCGATCACGAATCTTTTGGGCCTTCCCCGAAGAGGGGCCCCCGAACGGAGGATCCAACGGTGGATAGGGGGAACCGGGCTCGGGGGCGGTCATTAGCGTCGGCCCGGGAGCGCTGCCAAGGAGGGCTGCCTCGGGAACTTTTTTGGATCCCGCCTCCTGGGGTCCGGACTCTCCCCTCTTGTGAGGGATCCCTGCAAGGTCCTGGCCTCGTTTGACTTGGGGAAGGGTGCCAGCTCGGTTGCCACAGCGGGCTGCCCCCGATTCTAATGCTAACCCTTTGACCTAGACCTTCTCCGAAAATTCCGAAAATTGGGCCGTGTGCTGGAGATGAATTAGGGATCCAGCTGGCAAAAAATCAGAATTTATTTTCGTACAATGCATTAATTGCGAATTTATGAATGTCTTGCCACTGCAAAAGCGCCCCCCGACTTCTACTTGCCACATCGGGAGGAGGACAGGCCCAAACTCCGCTCCGTCAGTTCCCCTTGCTCCGTATTCTCGGCTGCTGCTTCTCGGCCAGGTCCCAAGTGCAACAGACCAAGTCTCGGCCCCCAAAACGCAAACCCTTCTAGAACCTGGCAACCCACAGGGTTTACGTTTTGGAGGCCCTCTCCTGTCGGTCGGCGGAACCTTGGCGCCGTGACTTGGCGTGGAGTGGGGGTGTTGGCGCCGAGCACGGACCCTAAAATCCCCTAAGCTGCTTGCCCTCGTTTCCTCTCCCAAAGGCCACGGGGGCCGGGCGGGCGACCTCCCCTCTCGGGATCGCGATTTGGCTCTGCCAATGGACTCAGAACGTCGACATTGCCATGGGGACCAAGTTCCGTGGCCAGAAGACCACCCGACCTCCAAGAAGCGCCAAAGTAGCTCACTTCCATCACACTCGTAGTCAATTGGCCTAGGATGTGGATGCGGGATACTGTCGTGGAGGGCGTGAGTGTTTCTTTCTTTTGCAAAACCGACCTTGTAACTTGCTCCCTAGGGTAATTTAAGCCATTACTTTGACGATTTGGCAGGGTCGATTTGCCATTCCGGAGCCTCCCCGGTGCCCGAACGACAAAACACTGCGGTTTCTACAAGGCCGACCTCAGGACGCCCCGCGGTTTGACAAGTTCTCCTGGACCGATCTGGAATCTTTTGGGCCTTCCCGAAGAGGGGCCCCTGAACGGAGGATCCAACGGTCGGATAGGGGAACCGGGCTCGGGAGGGTGGTCATTAGCGTCAGACCCCGGGGGCCCTGCCGGGGAAGGGCTGCCTCGAGAACTTTTGGATCCCCCTCACGGGTCCTGGACTCTCCCCTCTTGTGAGGGATCCCCGCAAGGTCCTGGCCTCGTTTGACTTGGGGAAAGGGTGCCCTGGTTTCTACGCAGCGGGCTGCCCCCGACCGTTCTAATGCTAACCCTTTGACCTAGACCTTCTCCTAAAATTCCAAAAATTGGGCCGTGTCTGGAGATGAATTAGGGATCCAGCTGGCAAAAATCAGAATTTATTTTCGTACAATGCATTAATTGCGAATTTATGAATGTCTTGCCACTTTTAAAAAGCCCCCCGACTTCTACTTGCCACATCGGGAGGAGGACAGGCCCAAACTCCGCTCCGTCCCGGTTCCCCTTGCTCCGTATTCTGGCCTCTTGCTTCTCGGCCCGGTCCCAAGTGCAACAGACCAAGTCTCGGCCCCCAAAACGCAAACCCTTCTAGAACCTGGCAACCCACAGGGTTTACGTTTTGGAGGCCCTCTCCTTGTCCGGTCGGTAGGGACCTTGCGCCGTGACTTGGCGTGGAGTGGGGGTGTTGGCCTTGAGCACGGACCCTAAAATCCCCGTGGAAGCTGCTTGCCCCCTTCTCTCCCAAGGCCACGGGGACGGACCAGGCGACCTCCCTCTCGGGATCCGCGATTTGGCTCGCCAATGGACTCGAGAACGTCAATATTGCCACAGGGACCAAGTTCCGTGGCCAAAGACCACCCGACCTCCAAGAAGCCCAAAGTACATCACTTCCATCACACTTTCGTAGTCAATTGGCCTAGGATGTGGATGCGGGATACTTTGTCGTGGAGGGCGTGAGTGTTTCTTTCTTTTTTGCAAACCGACCTTGTAACTTGCTCCCTAGGGTAATTTAAGCCATTCCGGACGATTTGGAAGGGTTGATTTGCCATTCCCGAGCCTCCCGTGCCCGACCTCGGGGCGCCCTTGCGGTTTCTACAAGGCCGACCTCGGGGCGCCCGCCGTTTGACAAGTTCTCCCGGACCGATCTGAATCTTTTGGGCCTTCGAAGAGAGGGGCCCCCGAACGGAGGATAACGGTGGGATAGGGGAACCGGGCTCGGGAGGGTGGTCATTAGCGTCAGCCCCCCGGGGAGCTGCCGGAAGGGCTGCCTCGGGAACTTTTGGATCCCGCCTCACGGGCTCCTACTCTCCCCTCTTGTGAGGGATCCCCGCAAGGTCCCGGCCTCGTTTGACTTGGGGAAGGGTGCCAGCTCGGTTGCCACAACGGGCTGCCCCCACGTTCTAATGCTAACCCTTTGACCTAGACCTTCTCCGAAAATTCGAAAATTGGGCGTGTCTTTGGAGATGAATTAGGGATCCAAATGGCAAAAATCAGAATTTATTTTCGTACAATGCATTAATTGCGAATTTATGAATGTCTTGCCATCGCAAAAGCCCCCCAGAGCTTCTACTTGCCACATCGGGAGGAGGACAGGCCCAAACTCCGCTCCGTCAGTTCCCCTTGCTCCGTATTCTCGGGCCGCGCTTCTCGGCCAGGTCCCAAGTGCAACAGACCAAGTTTCGGCCCCCAAAATGCAAACCCTTCTAGAACCTGGCAACCCACAGGGTTTACGTTTTGGAGGCCCTCTCCTTGTCAGATTCGGCCGGGACCTTGCGCCGTGACTTGTGGAGTGGGGGTGTTGGCGCTTGAGCACGGACCCTAAAATCCCCCCCTGAAGCTGCTTGCCCCAATTTCCTCTCCCCCAGGCCACAGGGGCGGACGAGGCGACCTCCCTCTCCCGGGATCGCGATTTGGCTCTGCTAATGGTCTCAGAACGTCGACATTGCCATGGGGACCAAGTTCCGTGGCCAGAAGACCACCCGACCTCCAAGAAGCGCCAAAGTAGCTCACTTCCATCACACTCGTAGTCAATTGGCCTAGGATGTGGATGCGGGATCTTTGTCGTGGAGGGCGTGAGTGTTTTTTTTTGCAAAACCGACCTTGTAACTTGCTCCCTAGGGTAATTTAAGCCATTCCCGGACGATTTGGCGGTGGATTTGCCAATCGGAGCCTCCCGGTGCGACGACAAAACACTGCGGTTTCTACAAGGTAGGCCTCGGGGCGCCCAGCGGTTTGACAAGTTCTCCCGGACCGATCACGGAATCTTTTTGGGCCTTCCCGAAGAGGGGCCCCTGAACGGAGGATCCAACGGTCGGATAGGGGAACCGGGCTCCGGGAGGGTGGTCATTAGCGTGCAGCCCCCCGGGGGAGCGCTGCCAGGAAGGGCTGCCTCGGGAACTTTTTTGGATCCCGCCTCCTGGGGTCCGGACTCTCCCCTCTTGTGAGGGATCCCTGCAAGGTCCTGGCCTCGTTTGACTTGGGGAAGGGTGCCAGCTCGGTTGCCCTGCAACGGGCTGCCCCGACCGTTCTAATGCTAACCCTTTGACCTAGACCTTCTCCGAAAATTCCGAAAATTGGGCCGTGTGCTGGAGATGAATTAGGGATCCAGCTGGCAAAAAATCAGAATTTATTTTCGTACAATGCATTAATTGCGAATTTATGAATGTCTTGCCACTGCAAAAGCGCCCCCCGACTTCTACTTGCCACATCGGGAGGAGGACAGGCCCAAACTCCGCTCCGTCAGTTCCCCTTGCTCCGTATTCTCGGCTGCTGCTTCTCGGCCAGGTCCCAAGTGCAACAGACCAAGTCTCGGCCCCCAAAACGCAAACCCTTCTAGAACCTGGCAACCCACAGGGTTTACGTTTTGGAGGCCCTCTCCTTGTCAGATTCGGCCGGGACCTTGCGCCGTGACTTGACGTGGAGTGGGGGTGTTGACGCCAGAGCACGGACCCTAAAATCCCCCTGAAGGCGCTTGCCCAATTTCCTCTCCCCAAGGCCCTGGGGACGGACGGGCGACCTCCCCTCTCCGGGATCGCGATTTGGCTCTGCCAATGGACTCAGAACGTCGACATTGCCATGGGGACCAAGTTCCGTGGCCAGAAGACCACCCGACCTCCAAGAAGCGCCAAAGTAGCTCACTTCCATCACACTCGTAGTCAATTGGCCTAGGATGTGGATGCGGGATACTGTCGTGGAGGGCGTGAGTGTTTCTTTCTTTTGCAAAACCGACCTTGTAACTTGCTCCCTAGGGTAATTTTGCCATTCCGGACGATTTGGCATGGTCGATTTGCCATTCCGGAGCCTCCCGGTGCGAGCGACAAAACAACTGCGGTTTCTACAAGGCCGACCTCAGGACGCCCCGCGGTTTGACAAGTTCTCCCGGACCGATCTGGAATCTTTTGGGCCTTCCCGAAGAGGGGCCCCTGAACGGAGGATCCAACGGTCGGATAGGGGAACCGGGCTCCGGGAGGGTGGTCATTAGCGTGCAGCCCCCCGGGGGAGCGCTGCCAGGAAGGGCTGCCTCGGGAACTTTTTTGGATCCCGCCTCACGGGTCCGGACTCTCCCCTCTTGTGAGGGATCCCCCGCAAGGTCCCGGCCTCGTTTGACTTGGGGAAGGGTGCCAGCTCGGGTTGCCCCAGCCCCAGCTGCCCCCGACCGTTCTAATTCTAACCCTTTGACCTAGACCTTCTCCTGAAAATTCCGAAAATTGGGCCGTGTCTTTGGAGATGAATTAGGGATCCAGTGGCAAAAAATCAGAATTTATTTTCAGACAATGCATTAATTGCGAATTTATGAATGTCTTGCCATTTGCAAAAGCCCCCCGACTTCTACTTGCCACATCGGGAGGAGGACAGGCCCAAACTCCGCTCCGTCAGTTCCCCTTGCTCCGTATTCTCGGCTGCTGCTTCTCGGCCAGGTCCCAAGTGCAACAGACCAAGTTTCGGCCCCCAAAATGCAAACCCTTCTAGAACCTGGCAACCCACAGGGTTTACGTTTTGGAGGCCCTCTCCTTGTCAGATTCGGCCGGGACCTTGCGCCGTGACTTGTGGAGTGGGGGTGTTGACGCCAGAGCACGGACCCTAAAATCCCCCCGGAAGCTGCTTGCCCCGAATTTCCTCTCCCCAAGGCCCTGGGGACGGACGGGCGACCTCCCCTCTCCGGAATCGCGATTTGGCTCTGCTAATGGTCTCAGAACGTCGACATTGCCATGGGGACCAAGTTCCGTGGCCAGAAGACCACCCGACCTCCAAGAAGCGCCAAAGTAGCTCACTTCCATCACACTCGTAGTCAATTGGCCTAGGATGTGGATGCGGGATACTGTCGTGGAGGGCGTGAGTGTTTTTTCTTTTGCAAAACCGACCTTGTAACTTGCTCCCTAGGGTAATTTCGCCATTCCGGACGATTTGGCAGGGTCGATTTGCCAATCGAGCCTTCCCAAAGGTGCGAACGACAAAACACTGCCGGTTTCTACAAGGCCTCGGGGCCCAGCGGTTTGACAAGTTCTCCCGGACCGATCTGGAATCTTTTGGGCCTTCCCCGGAGGGGCCCGTGAGCGGAGGATCCAACGGTTGGGATAGGGGAACCGGGCTCCGGAGGGTGGTCATTAGCATGCAGCCCCCGGGAGCTGCCGCCAGAAGGGCTGCCTCGGGAACTTTTTGGATCCCGCCTCACGGGCTCCTGACTCTCCCCTCTTGTGAGGGATCCCTGCAAGGTCCTGGCCTCGTTTGACTTGGGGAAGGGTGCCAGCTCGGTTGCCCTGCAACGGGCTGCCCCGACCGTTCTAATGCTAACCCTTTGACCTAGACCTTCTCCGAAAATTCCGAAAATTGGGCCGTGTGCTGGAGATGAATTAGGGATCCAGCTGGCAAAAAATCAGAATTTATTTTCGTACAATGCATTAATTGCGAATTTATGAATGTCTTGCCACTGCAAAAGCGCCCCCCGACTTCTACTTGCCACATCGGGAGGAGGACAGGCCCAAACTCCGCTCCGTCAGTTCCCCTTGCTCCGTATTCTCGGCTGCTGCTTCTCGGCCAGGTCCCAAGTGCAACAGACCAAGTCTCGGCCCCCAAAACGCAAACCCTTCTAGAACCTGGCAACCCACAGGGTGAACTGGCTCTTAGTGTAGGCTAGAATTGATCACACTATTGATGCTTGAACAACATAAATAACCATAAGAATAGCTTGAAAGCTTGAACAAATCGACCGGATCTGTAAAATAGGCTTCCATTCTGTAGAGCCGCTGTAATTTCGACCTATTGTTTGTTACGGATAAATTGCAATTTGAGTCACTAGGCTATCTATAACACATACGATGGAAAAAATTTTGAAGCGGGAAATGCTATGCAACGGTAACTGTGGGCCTGCTGGGAGGCAAGGCAATTTTGAATGTGCACACCTGTCTCCTTAAATGGCTCCAACGTTAACGCTTCCGTCTTTTACTTTTTTTATAACAGATGCGCCATAGCCATGGCGGCTAAAGTAAAGCATTTTCCTGTTCAACCAGATTCGACTTGGAAGCTCGATGCCTCAAAAATAATGATGCTTTCCAGATCGCCGGCCTGCACGAAGGCATGCCTCTCCTTATCTGCATATCTGCATGTGAGGCTTCCTCGAGACCCACTTGGCATATGGGGATGAATATGGCTACCTGCCAATGGAGGACGGACCGGAACCGTATTAACAAGGCACAAGCAAGGTAAGGTCGGTCATGTCTATACTGTCCTATGGTAGGCCATACAATGTGCTTGCATAGGTGCATGAACTCGACCCAAAAGCCGCTCTTCTTATATTTCCGGGCATCTTTCCTCCCTTCTCCTTTGCCATGTCCCTCGACCCTTCAGCCCCTTTAGGTTTTCTTTCATTTCCAATTTCCGCCATAGCTTCTAAGCTTCTTTAGCCGCTCTGGAAGCCTCCTTTCTTGGATCTGCGTTTTTTGCATAAATATCCCTAATATTATCTTTTTACATCATGGCTATGGCGGATGTAAGTTTTTCAGAATGGATTGAGCTCAGAAGGGATCGAAAAATGTTAGATCATATGCAAATAATGCAAAAGCTGTGTTTTTTCTGATGTTGAAGAGACCAGGTACTTATTTTTTCGACGTTTTAATAATGACTACATTTGAGTGTGCATCTATAGTTATGCTAGTATGTGTGACAGTTCTGCTTCTTGTGGTGCCATTCTTCCTGCCTCCTCTGCCACCACCCCCTCTTTTTTTACTGTTCATTCCGGTATTTATGCTCATGGTTATTGTAGCTCTTGCATTTGTGCCGAGCAGACTTCCTCCATCCGTTTCAGTTACCTTGTGATTCTCTGACACTGCATGCATTCTGGGCAATGCCTCAATGCCTGGCTTCTCAGAAGGGATCTCAGTTTACGCTTTCCTGATACAGGTTTTGGTATGCTACATTTGATTTTTAATATACTGATTGACACTGCAACTATTTGGAATATGACTTCCATGCAGCTGAGATTACAGAAATGATGTAATATATGCCCTTCCAAGCAGCATTTAGAGCTTGGAATGTGAAAATGGTGTTTTCCTTTTGAAGCTGGATCTTAGTTTTATTTTCTGATATGGGGATTGAAAGGGTAGTGTTGTAGCATCAGAAACATCAGAAGTTCGATGCTAAAGTAGTAACATCAGAAGATTTTGAAGGGGCAGCAAACCCAGTTCTTCTGGCCCCTTATTTGCAAGAATAGCTGTAGCTACATGGCGCAATGCTATCCTGGCAATCTTTCTCAGATTCATCCGGCAAGCCCAGGTCATTTTTACCCCTAATTTTTGCTTTGTTTGGTGTTCTATTTAAACTGCAGGTGACATGGAGTATGATGGGCATATGCGTTGTGTAAAGCGATCAAGGACTCTTGATTCTGCAGTAACTTTACCATGTCAGGTATGCACATACCTTGTGAGCATTTTCTTGCATTTTAAGATGTTGACCACGCCAGGATTATGAAGTTCAAGAAATATGGTCCATTTACTGGGTTCTGTCTTGTAACGATTAAATTATAGTTGTGATGCTGCTGCTTTTTTTATTTTGATAACAATGGATCATAGGAAACATTTTTTCATGTCATATGGTTGAATCATTTGTATTGTTTAGTATGCTCATATGTTCTTAGGTTCCTAACTGACATTAATATCCTGATCTATTGTTGCAGACGAAGTGCTTACCTACACAAACAAAAGGAGTTCACATTCAGCAGTCCTTGCCGGAGAGTTCTAATATAGTTTCAGAAGAAAAAAATGTGGGTGTCTGCCGAGACATCATCTTTTAGTTTCTACAATCCCCTTGATGAACCTAGTCCATTGGGTTTGACGCTGAGGAAGAGTCCATCCTTGCTGGAACTTGTGTCTACTGTTGTAACACAGGGAATAGCAAATGGACTTGATTCTGGCGATGGGAATGCATTTCTTAAGTGCAAATCTATTAAAGGGGCAAGTGCCTCTGGGATACCACAGGATAAACTAAAGGCTTCTAATTTTCCAGCATCGACATTAACTATTTCTGTCTGGAAGTGCTTTATTTCATTCTCTCACCTGCAAGAGGTGAGTATGTGAGTATTGCAAGGTCGTCACTTTCCTCCTATACTAGATTACCTTTTACTTTGCTGTAGATGTTAGATCTAAATTGGTTTTCTACATATTTTTTGGGGAAATAAAATTATCTTTCAAATCCCCTTCCTCCCTATTCTTTTTTGGCTATTGAGGAAAACAGATACAGTGAATTAATAGTAAAAAGTACTACTATACATAAGAAACCATACACGGTCCTTAATAGTTTTAGTCTTCTATACTTGAAATGCTTCAAACAACAGACCATTACTTGTATGCATAAGAAACCATCCACGGTCCTTAATAGTCTTATACTTAAAAACTTGAAATGCTTCAAACAGCATACCATTACTGGTTTATAAATGAGAACCATATAGCTAATGCAAAACAAAACCATGCACATATAGAACAAACACACATGTGCTTTACCATGACATTTAGCCATGCAGTATACTACAATAGCCAACCATATTATAAAATCACAATAGCCAACCACATTATAAAATCACCCAAAACAAGCACTACATTAAACCACATCCACAACCATAATGTTATACCACATGGACAAACCGTACACTTAAACACTATAAGTATACCACATTCATTTACCAATATGTAATACCACTTTGACAAACTCTACTAAAAGGCCATCTGCAATTACCATGCCATAATACCACCCTAACAAACCTAACAAGAGAACCCATTAGTTTAGCCACATATGGTTTTTAATGATATCAACCCACAAACACCCATTGGTTTTATAGAATGGTTTTCTAGTCATAACCAAGGAAAAAACCATGTAGTTTTTTAATTTTGGGTGTCTTGTGTTACCTCTTAGGGAGGAAGTTCCAGTTAGACACTGATCACCAGAGCCTCCAGTACGTATTCACGCAACCACATCTCAATCTGAGGCAGAGAAGGTGGATGGAATTTCTCGAGGAGTACGACTTTGAGATAGTCTACAAGCCCGGGAAGCTTAATGTGGTAGCCGATGCACTTTCAAGGCATCCACTGACAACCAGGGTGCACTGCAACGCAATCTCGACGCTCTTCAGCGATTTCGGGAAAAAGATAGAAGAAACCTTGCCAACAGATCTTGACTTTAAGGAAGTATGGGCAAGCCTGTGCAAGGAAGCGAGAACGGATAAGGAGAGGGAAGCCTTCAAAAATTTTAAGAAGGAAGGTAACCTCCTATACCATAAGAACAAGTTGTGCGTGCCGGAATCATCGAGAGTAAGAAAGTTGATCCTCCACGACACCCACAACAGCCCAATAGCTGGCCACGCAGGATTTATGAAGACATATTTTAAAGTGTGTAGCAGCTACTATTGGCCGGGAATGAAGAAGCAGATAGCCCGCTACATCAAGGAGTGTCAGCTATGCCAGCAAACAAAGGCAGAACAACTCCGAATACCAGGGGCATTGCAACCATTAGCAGTCCCAAATGCTAAGTGGGAGGTAGTCAGCATGGACTTTATAACAGGACTACCAAGGACGGTAAGAGGCAAGGATGCCTTGATGGTCGTGGTCGACAAGTTGTCGAAAATGGCCCATTTTGTGCCATGCAGGACCACGGACACAGCTATGGATACGGCAAAGCTCTTCACCAAAGAGATCTTCAGACTCCATGGCATGCCAAGGGAAATCATCTCCGACCGAGATCCAAAGTTCATTAGTGCTTTCTGGCAGGATCTCTTCACAACGATTGGAACAAAGCTATCCATGAGCACGGCCTATCATCCACAGACGGATGGGCAAACAGAGCGTGTCAACAGAATATTGGAAGACATGCTCCGAAACTATGTCTAGAACAAGCAAGGTATGTGGGAGGAATTTATTCACTTGGTGGAATTTGCATACAATAGCACCAAGCAGGAATCATCCCAAATGTCGTCGTTCATGATCAACTACGGCTACCAATGCCTAACTCCAGACACTTGGCACAATCCCGTGTCAAAAGTGGAAGTCTCGCAACAAATGTTGAGCGACATGCAGCAGCTCGTGGAAGAAGTACGAGGATATCTCCTAGCAGCAAGGAGTCGTCAGAAGAGCATCGCCGACAAGCATCGAACAGTCAGGGAGTTCGAAGTTGGCGACAATGTGTGGCTCAAGGTCAAGGTGAAGCAGGCGAAGCTCCGCATCGGGAACTGCAAGAAGCTTGCTCCAAGGTGGGCTGGACCCTTCAAAATAGTCAAGAGAGTGGGTAACCAATCCAACAAGTTAGACTTGCCAGCACACTTAAAGATCCACAAAGTCTTCCACATGAGTTTGCTGAAGAAGCACACTCCCAACCCAGATGAAGTCCTAGACACTCCAACGATGTTGGAAATGACAGAAGAGCAGTTAGAAATAGTTCCAGAGCTAATTCTTGATAAAGCATTCAAGAAAACAAGGAGATCGGAGTTTCTCCAATACTTGGTCAAGTGGAAACACTTGCCGGTGGAAGACGCGACATGGGTACTCAAAAGAGATCTGGAAAAGCAGTACCCACAGTTTATGGAGCAATGGGACGGCAAGGTCATCTTCGAAGAAATCGGCTCAGGCATGTCGATTTGTGTAGATTAATAGCTTGCCTAGTTAAGTATAATCTACGCATGCAACCTATGAGGTAAGGGTTGCATGCGTTGTTACCGATGATGAGATCACTACGGTGATCTCTAGGACGTGGTGTAATGTCAATGTAGGCATGACCGCGGTTCCGCTTGGAAAGTCTACTTCTGTCCCACGGAAGTAGACGACCTCGAGAGAAAGGAGGTCATTGAGGAATGCATTGATAGGAAAAGCACCTCTAGCCCCATATATGCTTTGATAGGAGGAATCTGGCCTTCACGCCCCATATACGGGAAGGACCTATCCGCCACGCTGGGCAACTAGGCTGTAGGCATGAGCGGCATATAGGCATATAGGCGCTGTCTCCGCGGCCATAATGGAAGATTCACTCTCTTCCTACGCCGGGAGATTAGCCATGCATCCATGTAGATAGGTGGGGTGGTCACCATATAACCAAAATTTTATTAATAATTATGGTACTAACGTAGTGTTGACCTGCAGGCCAATAGAGCGCTCCGGAGGGCCACGGGGTCGAACTACGAAGACTTGCAACACAATTTTGTTATAATGTGTTGCAAGGAATGAAGAGTACCTCGAGCAATAATTGTATATATAATAAGAGACTGAAACATTAGGAGTTATTGTTATAATGACATAAGTGATAACTATTGAATTGAATAATAGTATAATAATGCTCTATAAATATTACCTTGAGGTAATCCTACGAAATATATAACTATAATAATAAGTATATGGTATGCATCAGGTTGATTGCAGGTTAAGAAGATCCCAAGGTGGGGAGACCCAAGATGCTGCGGACAGCATCAATTCAAGGTGGGGAGAATGTGACGTTCCAGTACGATATACGGTCTCAAGATGTATACCGTCTTTAGCCCGTCAGCACGCCGCATTACCGCCGTCCGGTCGGCGTATATCGCCGACGTGTACCCAAGCAAGGACGCCCTAGGGGGCAACTTGCAATGGTGCGCACACTTAGCAATGCGCGCACCTTTAGACCTTTAAACCATTAAAGGTAATGGGAACCCTAAACCTAACTGATGGCCTACATAAGGCACCAAACCCTAACATTCCCTTTTTCGCCCACAGACCTTCTGAGCTCTGATTCGCGCGCCTGAGGAGTCAATTCCAACTCCCACGATCTGCCAGTACGCCCCAGCTTGTCAGATCATCCTTCCGACCGCATCCCGCGTAACGTAAACATGGACGCCGGATCAAGAGGAGGAACCAGGGATCAGGTATTTGGTCGATTGAATAGCTTAAACCTTATTCCACCTTCAACCAAAGGTTTAGCCTATTAAATCGCCCTTAGTAGCCAAGCAGACCCTGAGATTGACTCTAACTAAAGAACCTAACTCTATGTATTAGATTAGTTCTTATTATTTATGATCATATGATGGATGGTTGTATTCTGTGGACTCATTGTATTGGGAAGGGGGGTAGAGACTTAAAGCTTAGTAGATGATGCTCCTAGCTAGTCCCTCTTAGTGCATTACTAGAATTCGGCCTGTGTACAAGAGCCCACCTGGTTGTGGGTGAAGGGGCCAGACTGGCTTAGAACGAGGTTCGTTCTCGACCTTGACCCGATCCCTCCGGTGTGTAAGGCCCTCCGAGGATCCCGAGTGACTAGGTCTAATGGCTTGCCACTGAGTGCGGGCAAGGCATGGGCTCGACACCCGTGGGGTGGTGTTCACCTTCCAGTGGGTTAAGTCGAATAAGGGCAGTGGCCCTCTAGTCACCTTGGGTCAGCATGTAGATCTCTGGAGAGAGCAATCCCTACCTGCCCCATCGGGACTGGGGAGATGTAACCCAGGAATAGCCCCTTTGGCTATGCACCCGCTGGCTACCGTGTCCCAACACTTTTCAACCTACTCGCACGGTGTGCCTGGGGAGGGGCGGATGGAGTGGACAACCCTCAGCCATGTTCTTATGCCAGCCCAATCCATTGTCATGATTCTGTCTGCACTGAACTCTGGAGGCCCAAGCTAGTCAGTCATCCCCTAGAGTCTGAGCCTTGGGTAGGGACTTCCTTTGTATTGTGCTGATCTTTGTCTATGCAGATGTTGATGCGCCACCCTTCGAGGTGGATATATGATGTTATGTTACTGACGTGTATGTTTACGCTTCCGCAGCTAGGTAGGCCCTGAGGGAGACGGGGTAAAATGACCCCTTCACTCTTCCCATTGTGGACTCTAGACGGTCACAGTGATATGTGGAGGGCCCTGTATCAGTGTGGAGCTGGTGCGGGGGATGAACTCCTGTTTGTATATGGTGCGGGCATCGTATACGAGTAGGGGACGTCACAGTAAAATAGTTTAGATTTCCCAAAATTTTGATTGTTTTTTCAAATTCCCAATTTAGGACCTCTGCTCATTATTCGATTGATTTCCATGCTTAATCTAATTTGTTTGAACATCTGAGAGAAATTTCAGCTCACAATTTGAAGATATTGGCCATTCACTCTAGGTTTTTAGTTTTTTATGCTTGAATAGTCTTTGGTTTTGAGAGGAAGATTGCGGAGACGATGCACAGACCCCAAGGGACCCGAACTTGGATAACAAAAGCGAATTCCCTAGCAAGATCCGGTTTCAGAACCCAAGGACAGAAATTATTCCATAGAAGAGGTCGATTTGGCAGAATAAAAACAAATTTTTATTGAAGAACTGAAACCAAGGTTTTGATTTACAAAGCTTGGTGGCCAAATTTCATAGGCAGGATGCCAGATTTTGGAGAACCGAAATCGATTTATATGGCAGGTATACTGAGGTCGAATTGGAAAATGGCTCTAGGTGTTACGGTTCTTACTTCTTTGTGTTTCAATTATGGCAACAGCCAGAACTTAAGCAATCAAAACTCCCCCCCCAAGGTTTGCTTCCACTTCCTGCAAGGGCATACTTCCAGATGCCTATCCATCCTGTTAGAAGCCCGGATTTTGCATGGTTATTCTTGAATCAAAGCGGTTCTGGCACGCCTGTTATGCCATGATTAAGTAGCCCCGATTTTAAGGGTGCTTACACATTCTCAAAGGGCCACTAGGACCATTAGCTTATCGTAAATATTTATTTTAACTTAAACTTACCAACATCATGCCTACCTTGCTACTATACCTACGACATAATATCTAGCTATTGACGTGATTGGAGCAGATCTAAGCCACCGGGTTCGATTCTGATTTGTTGATCAATATGTTTGTTTATCCCCCCCCCCCCAAAAAAAAAAAAAAAACACTCAGCAACAAAACAAAAGGCTCAGAGAGGATATATTGCCTATTGGACAGGTTTTATAGCTGTACCAGTAGCCTAGACATATGGGACCAGGCCATCATCAAATCAGACTGCAACAACTTCATATATGATCACATTTCTCAAATTTTAGAGTCACATTCCAACCCTTCTAGGTGCAAAGATGTGAGTACCTCATTTAAATTTAACATGGAGCTGCTGCACTAAGATGTTCTGTACGATCTGTAGAAGGAAGGAAGGAAGGAAGGAAGGAAGTATATTTTAACGTCCGCGGAGGCCAAACTTGACCTATGAGACGGTACATGCAGTACACAACGCAGATAAAACCACACCAAAAAGACAAATGCTACTATACAATGTGTCCCTACTACTGGGATGAAAAAACCCCACATGGGAGGAAAAACCACGGTAGTAGGCTCTCGATCCCTTGTCCCTGTAAGGGATTCTCTCGGCGGTAGAGACTTGCAAAATGTAGGATGCGAGGCGTGCAACCATTGGCGATGCCGGAAGAATTGATGCAAATGCCCGGTGCCTCGTGAGCATCTAAGATCAGCATGTGTTGCTCGGATATGCGATATGCCGGACACTCTTGCAGAGCATGGTGCTCATCCTCTCTTGTCCCGCATGTGGCAACACCGGCATATTCTCTCATGCCGGGATTCTCTCGCCCTCCATCCAGTAGTCCAACGACTGCTTTCAATTAGAGATGATGGGACCCCATCCTCACGGAGGCAATAACTCTCCATTTCTTCATAGATATATGCGCTTTCAAGTACTGGTGTGGGCCATGTTCCAGTGTTGGATTAACTTGCGTGTGGTAGTGCTCTGTTTTAGGCTTTGCACGAGTGGCTGCATCCCACAGAGTGGTGGCAAAGCGCTCATTCAGGTGTGCAGCCTGTCCCTGGGCATCAGGCATAGCCACAATCTGCTGGTAGTCTATAGACCACATTGCGAACCACCTCTGACAGTGCTCCTGCCATACCCTCTTCAGTCGTTGTGGCTCTTGTGCCAATAATAAAGCCCTCGGGGGAAGACGTTGTGCATCCATGTTGGTGACCTTGTGGAAATATGCAAGATGTCTGCGCATAGCGGAATGTTGCAGGGGCCAGAACCCAGTCTCATATAGCAAAATATGATAAGGCACCGTGTCCTTGATACCTAGAATGTATGTTAAGAAGGCCTTTTGCACCCTCTCTAGCTTATCCCAGGTGTTCTTGCTAATTGCTGGACCCCAGACCTCCACCCCATACAACAATACTGGTTCAACGAGTGCTCTGAACAGGTGTGCTCTATGTGCCCAAATACATAGGTCTATTCTCAGAGCAGCTATTCTCGCATAGCATACGAGGGCTTTCCATCCCGCTGCTGACCTGCTCTTTCCACACAATCATCCCATAACATGCTAAGCGCCAAAAGTCGATTCCCGGATACTTGAAGGTCCTTACAACATCCACCTTCGGCCTCCGTCATATAGAGATCCGGGATATCATGTTTGCGAGGAGGGACTGCCGGGAGCTTAGTTTTCGTAGGTTCACCGTCATTCCTGTTGTGTCACAGAACCCACTAAGAGCGTCCAAATGCTGCGACATACTCCTGGCTGTATGGGATAGCAAGTCTACATCGTCTGCATAGAGCAATTGCCTTATACTGTATGCCTCTGGTAGCTGCGGGCCACTGCCCCCATGTTCTTGCATCCAGGTCTCCAACTTGTCAATGTAGAGACCAAAGAGTGTTGGAGATAATGGACATCCCTGTTTAACCCCTATGGTGCTAGCAACTCACGATCCGATGCAGCAATGCAAAGATATATCCCATCATAGAGTCTATAGATGACATTTTATAAGTCCTGTGGGGCATGCAGTGCGCCTGCAAATGCTGCCACAACAGGTCCCGAGGGACCGTATCATATGCCGTCTTGAAATCTACGAAAAAAGCGAGACAGTCACGACGCCAAGATTGCGGTAGCTTCCATCGGGATTCTCGAGAGTGAATATATGGTCGATTGTGGAGTGGGCAGGGCGAAACCCCGCCTGGCCAACTGCACGCACTCCAGCTTCCTCAGCCCACTGAGTTAACTTCTTCTCCACCACACCTGCTAAAAGCTTTGCGAGTAATGGGCTCACCATGATCATGCGGTAGTTCGCCGAATCATCCCTATTACCTGTCTTATGAATTGGGGTGACCTTGCTAACCATCCACTCCCCCGGGAGGCCCTCCCTTATGGCCTGGTTAATGATCGCTGTCAGAGGCCCTAGCAAAGCTGGCCCACCCCATTTCAATAACTCGGCTTGAAGTCCCTGCAAGTCCTTCGCTTTGCCATTAGCCAGGTGTCTAAGGCCCTGTTGGATGTCTTCCTCCGAGGAGCCGCATTTCTCCTAATCGATCCGGAACCCCAGCAGCGCCTCGGGGATCATACAGCCCTCCAAGCAAGCGATGCATCCACCGGGTCTACGGTAATATTGCCGGGTGGTTGATGCCTCTTGTACAACACCCTACGCCAGAAGGCTTTCGGCTCGGTCATCAACAAATCAAACATGCGCTGCTGATGGTCTGCAATGTATGCATGCTTTTTGGATTTCAAGAATGCTCTATAGTCCTGAATGGCCGCCGCAGCTGTGGATCTGAGACGAGGCGCAGTTGGGTCTTTAGAGCCTTGCACTCGGCCAAAACCGGGGATTCGAGGGAATCACTAGAAGGTCCATTCATGAAGCGATCCCTCGCTGCAAAGCATGCACTAGCTGCTGTGAGTAAGGCGTTTACAAGCCATTCCCACCTATCACGTAACGTGCAAAGGGCATCAATCCCCTGCAGTTCACGTTCCAACACAGACTCATATTCTGCTTGCTTTCGGTACTCGGGGGTGTATCTCAACCCCTGATGGTTTCTACTCTGTGATTGCGCTACTGAGTGCTCCCAATCCAAAGTGACATAAAGTGGATAGTGGTCCGATAAAGCCTCCTCATCTCCTGTTCGTGTGCCAATTGAGAGCGCGCTGATCATGTCAAGTCCGACCACTGGAGCAAGGAGATAGTCTACCACGCTAGCTCCACCATCATGTCTATCGCTCTTGCAAGTAAAACCCCCTGATTGCGGCCATTTGATCATACCATTGCACACTACCATGTCAAAGAGCTGATAGAGTTGAATCAACTCCCTTCCAAAGGCGTTGGTGACCGTATCTTGAGACTGTCTGGCATGTTGGGGTGCAGCTGTTTCAAGCCAGAGTGGGTCAGAATCGGCCTCTCCACGAAGGTAACCGATCGCAAATTGCAAAGATCGCGGGCATTGAAATCTCCTAACAAGAGCACATGCCCTTGCTGGCGATATTGCTCTATATCATCATACAGATCTCTATAAGGCATTTGTACATCCGTGTCTGCCTCCTGGACCTGGTAGAACTTAGAGGCTGCATGGGTATATAACGAAAGATGCAATAAATAATGGACGATCTTTGAGGCTCCGTATTCTCACCCACAGTAGCGGTTAAGTCTCATCACCTTTGTGGAGCGAGACCGTGGCTGCTATAGCATCTTTGAAGTAGCATGCCACCCCTCCATATCCTCGCTTGCCATGACGCCGCATTAGCGAAGAGAAGCACCGGTATCCCGGGATGTCCGGCGGTGATGCCCACGATATTCCCATGTCTCTTGCAAGAAGATGATGTCCATACCGTAGCGATGCCAACAAGGCCACGCCCTTCTTCGGGGAATCCCCTACGCCCATGATACAAGTCGGAGACACTGTCCCTATGCTTTGTGGGCGGTTGTCCCGCACCAGCTCCCCGGGAGGTTGCGGGGGCCGCTCCGTGTGGTGCCCGAAAGACCGGGTCCCGGTTGTTGCGGCCCGGTTTGCCGCCGCCCTGGAGGTAAAAGGTCTAGATGTCCCCGGCCCCATCGCCGCCGCCTCATCATTGTTGGCGCGAGGTACAAACACCTTCATCTTGCCATTAACCAAGCCTGCCGATCCCCCTGCCTGTCTGACTTGCCTGATTTTTGTGAACTCCTCTCGTCTCTTCTTTTGTTGCACTGGAGTAAGATCTGTGTCCAAGTATATTGATGTCCCTTCAACCCGCTAGCGCATTGCAGCAATAGAGTCTTGGATGCCCGGTCCAACACTTGTGACTTTGACCGGTCGGGGTCTCATGTTTGGCCCCCGACTCGGGTCGGGTTTCTCACCCAAATCTTTGCGGTTGCTTGTAGTCCGTCGGCACTGGGGCATTAACCTTAGCCGCGTGGATCTTCCCCATGATCTTCGTGCAAGCCCCGGACAATGAGGTTCAGCCGACGGGATTGGCGATCCTGCTCCTCGCGAAGGACTGCGATTCCATTCCTCACACCTCGCCTCCCGGCATTAGGCGACTTGTTGATCTTTACTCCGGCAAACGATACTGCTTCGTTTCATCTCCGAGTGGAGATCATACATCTCTCGGTGAAACTCGGCCATCCTCTTCTCTAGGACGGAGAGCCTGGGTGCTGCTTCCTGTCCTTCTGGTTGTCTCTTTTCTAGGGTGTCCAACCTTGCTTGCATCTGATGCATTCTAGCTTCATGATCCGCAAAATGGGTGCTTGCAGTAGCCAACTGTGTAATCTGTTCCACTGCTTGCCTGAGCTCTCTCTGCAGTTGTGATATCTCATCTGTCACCTGCTGATGGATCCTATCAATCCGTTGGGTAACCTCATTCAGTGTTTGAGATGTTGCCATGAATTCACTTCTTAACTGAGCGACAATAGCCCGTGCTTGACTGCGCTCGAAGTCGGCCAGCCCAAAGCGGTCATTCAATGGCCGCACCTGCTCTTCTAATGTGGAGATCCGTTCTCTCTCCTTCACCAACTGTTTCTTGAGGATGGCTACTGTTGGCTGGGTGTCTCTTTGTGCCTCCATTCTTGCCAACCTATCCTGTACTGCTGTCAACTTTGCCTCCAATGCTCGTATATTCTCAGATTGCGTGACATGCTATGAGGGAGAGGAGCCCTCTCCATTCCGTGCTCGCTTCTTTAGTGCATGCAGCTTTTCTTCCATTGTCTGCTGCCTGAGAGTAACGTCCTGGGTCATTTAGAGTCTCACTACTGCAAGTCTGAACCTGAGACCAAGTCTATTGTGAAGCCCCGGATTCTGAAACCAAAGCTCCCCAAGCTCCAGATATGATCAGAAACGTGTGGCCAGCACCACGAGCGCTTCAGGGTTTTCAGAGCGTTTTATTGGCAGCCCGGAAATCTACAATTTTGCTTCGGAAATATGACTCAACCACATGCAAATCACATACCTGTTGAAAGGTCTCTGAGAGGGCTTTCCAACGCAACAAATTTCAGCTGAAACGGAGCTCTGGATCTCTAGATATGATCAGAAACGTGCGACCAGGACCGTGAGCGCTTTAGGGTTTCTGGGGGCCGGATGTGCAGTCCGGAAATCTGTGATTTTGACAAAGATATAAGCCACAATCAATGGCAAATCATATACCTACTCAAAGATCGCTGAGAGGGCTCTCCATCGCAACAAATTTCAGCTGAAACAGACTTCTGGATCTCCAGATATGAGCAAGAACGCGTGACCGGAAAGGGGCACCGCCAATAAATCAATGTTTTGTCCAAAAAATGAAGTAGGTAATGGATTGGATAAAAAAGTAGAGTAAAGAATGGAATGAGAAGAAAAAGAAAAATAAATAATGTTTGTAGCCAAATGAAGCAGATAAAAGAGTCTTTTTCTGGATAAGGATAATACAAGGTTGCAGGAGATAGCAAAAAGATTGGAAATTGATGTAATAATTGAGGAATCTGAAGCTCAATGTTTGGCCATCAGAATTAAATATCAATATATAAATCATATGGATAAGAGTAGCTCCTCTTTCTTCTTCACATCATCCAAGAATAGGCACATAAACAATGGCATAATCTCTATTATGGATGATCTGGATAACACAACCCAAGATTAATAGAATATACAAGCTTTCTTTGCTCAAAAATATCAAGAGCTTTTTGGACAGCAAGCTTACTTTAAACTGGAGTTGATCTTATTATCATTGACCCTGCAATAACATCTTTGATAATGACTAGCTTGCGTTCATTCCAAAATAGGAGGAAATATTTGCCACTTACATTCAATAGCTCCTGGAAAAAGTCTTGGGCCTGGTGGTTTCTTCCTGAAATTTTACAAGGAATTTTGGGACATCTTGCAAGAGAATGTACTACCTTTATTCAGGGTGCATGGATGGCAGAGCATTTGCACCCTGCAATTAATGCTGGCATGATAGCTCTGGTACCAAAAGTGCCGGATTCTCCAATTGGTTTCTTAAACTGAGGGCCAATCTCGCTTGCCAACACCAGTTACAAAATTCTAGCCAAATTGTTAGCAAACAGGTTGAAACCAATGTTAAACAAGGTGATAAATCCAATCAAAACTGCTTTCCTTCCTTCTAGGAGCATTCTTGATAACTTTATTTCAATCTATGAAAGTTTGCATTGGAGCAAAGTCAGTGATCAAAACTATGTGCTGCTCAAATTCAAATTCAAAAGGGCATTTGACACAATTCTTTGGGACTTCCTTTATAAAGCAATGGAGTATCTTGCATTCTCTCAATAAATCATCAAACTCGTGCACTCTACGAAGCTAGGTCAGCAGTGTTAATTAATGGTTCTCCCTCTCAATTTTTTTCATGTAAAAGTGGGGTTAAACAAGGATCCCCCTTGGCTCCCATCCATTTTTAATATGGCTGAAATTGTGACGTTCCAGGACAGTATACGGTCCCAGGACGTATACTGTACTGCTTCGTCACGCGTACACGCCACTCCGACCGACGTGTACGCCAACGTGTAGCTAGGCTAGTAGCCCTAGGGGGCAACGTGCAAGAAGGTGCATTTATTAATGTGCACACTAAACAATGTGCACATTCACTTAGGTGCATATTTTCCCATATGGCCACTTCATGCCAAGTGGGCCACACCCATAAGTGAAATTAATGTGCACATTTTCCAATGTACACATTAATGTGGGCACACATTTCCATGTGGGCACATTTTGCCACCTAGCCATTAAAGGCAAGTGGGCCCATTCCCAATTATCCCACATGCCTAAAGGGGATAATTGGAAACCCTAGCCAACCCCTTGTCTATTAAAGGAGAGAAACCCTAACTTGCCCAATTTTCGTTTCTAGGGTTTTAGAACTCTGTTTTGGCTGCCTCAACAGCCAAAACCGCATCCCGCAACTTTGCCTCGAGAATTGCATCTTTAGTTTCCCTTGATTCGAAAGCCAAGCCAGGATGGTCGAGCTCAGTCGAGGAGCCACTCAAGGATCGTATTTGGCGGCTTAGATAGTCTAAACCCTATTTCACCATAGAATCAAGAGGTTTAGCCTATTAAATTGCCCATAACAAATTTTCTAGATCTCTAGATACCGAGCCTCTAACTAAAGAACCTAACTCTATGATGTAGATTAGATATAGTTCTTTAGTTCTTCTGTGATGTATGTGGATGATGTTTCTCTATGAACTCCTTGTATTGGGAAGGGGGGTAGAGACCTAAAGCTTGGTAGTAGATGCTCCTAGATTAGCCTCTCTAGCACACAATAAATTCGGCCTGTGTACAAGAGCCACACCGGGTTGTGGGTGAAGGGGCCAGACTGGCTGAGAAGGAGGTTCATGTCCTGACTCCTGAACGATCCCTCTGGTGTATTAAAGCCTACCAGGGATCATTGTGACTAGGTCTGATGGCTTGCCACTGCGTGAGGGCAAGGCATGGGCTCGACACCGCGGAAGTGGTGTTCACTTTCCGCTGGGTTCACCGAAGAAGGGCAGTGGCCCTCTAGTCACCTTGAGTCAGCATGTAGACCTCTGGAGGGAGTGATCCCTACCTGCCCCATCGGAACTGGGAGGATGAACCCAGGAATAGCCCTTTTGGCTATGCCTCCGGCGGGCTACAGTCGGGTCCCAACACCTTTCAGCCTACTCCGCAAAGTGTGCACAGGAGGGGCGGATGGAGTGGACAACCCTATGCCATGTTCTTATGCCAGCCAAATCCATTGCCATGAATTCTGTCTGCAATGATCTCTGGAGACCCAAGCCGTCAGTCATTCCCTTGAGTCTGAGCCTTGGGTAGAACTCCCCATATGTATTGTGCTCACCTTGTCTATGCAGATGTGATGGACCACCCTTTTGGGGTGGATATGTGCTTATGTTATGTACTGACATGTATGTTTACGCTTCCGCAGCTAGGTAGACCCTGAGGGAGACGGGGTAAATGACCCCTTCACTCTTCCCACTGGAACCCGTCACGGTTGCAGTGTTATGTGGAGGGCCCTGTATCGGCATGGAGCTGGTATGGGGGATGAACTCCTGATTGTATACGGTGAGTGCACCGTATACGAGTAGGGGACGTCACAGTGGTATCAGAGCAATGTTCTTGGTGACCAAGAGCAAAGCACTAACCATGTTCCCAGTAGTACTAACTTGATAGGATCCTTAAACCTCGAAAAATGGGAAAAAAAAAATTCTCATTTTTGTAGTTTTGCTAAGCTAGTAACAGTTAAAATGAATAAAAACGTAACAAGACTAAAATTGGTGAGCCAACATCCAAAAAGTAGGGTGGTCTCACACGTCGCGCCAGGACAGATTTTGAGATTCTCAAAACCGGGCTGGGCGCAACGTGTGAGACATTCAGCTTAATCGCTTAAAAAGTAATAAATCACAGTAAAATAACTTGATAAATCTAAATTTAAGCTAAGAATCATTAGAATTGGCATGTTACATGTTTTAAAAGTACAAAATTTAGTAGTGGGTCCCACCATGTCTCACACGTCGCGCCAGGACAGATTTTGAGATTCTCGAAATCGGGCTGGGCGCAACGTGTGAGACCTTGCTTAATTAGGGGTTTTAGATGTTTTAAGCAACCCAAAAAGGTAGTTTAAAAGTTGACCTAAAATTGACCCCTATAAATAGACCTAGACCCCTCCCATTTCCACGTTCCTTCCTTAGAAAAATTGCTCGTGTCCGCCAAGGCGATCTTCAGGCGCTTAGCTCCAATCGACGAATCAGCAAGTGATGGCCCGCACGAAACAAACTGCCAGGAAGCCTCGCCGAAGCGAATCATCCAGCGCCAGCGGTTCTGGCCTCTTTCAGAGGGTCCTACAAGAACGCCTTTTCCGGGAAGGCGATTCCTCTTCGAGCGAGGATGCAGGATCGGATCGGAGCGACCACACCGAGATCATAGACGACGATCGGCCAGACATCATGCATCAAATCCTAGAGGACATCGCAGCGGAGGAGGAGAGGACCGTGGAGCGGGGGAGCGCACAGTGGCAGCCAATAGCCGACCCACAATACGAAGAAATCAGGGGAGAGAGAAGAGCAACCTACCGGGCTCACCCCCGAGGAGGAAGCAGACCTTGCACGCCCATCGCCAGGCACGATACAGGAGCCACCGAGCAGAGAACGGTAAGAGTCGGAAGACGACCACCACGCCCAAACGGCCAAAGAAGAGAAAGGCCAAAGCCATCAAGGCAAAACGGCAGAAAGTTGTGAAGGTCGGTGTTTGTTTAATGGTCCCGTAATCAACCTAACCATCAGCGAAGAGACCCCGCCCACCTACCGGGACCTCTGACCAAGACTACGCACCCCGCTAATGATGGAGCGAGTTTGTCAAACCCCCGCCAGAGAGAAGGAAGTGCCCCAAACAGTAGCAGAGCAGAGCAGAGGAGGCCTGACGGTGTGGCGGCCCCCCCACCGCTCCCGACATGGGATAGGGTCAAAGCCCCACGGGCCACAACGGGAGGGCATATGTGATAGACCCCGCCAAGGTCTATCGAAGAGGATCAAGGAGCACAACGCTTTACATGGCGGGTGGGAGGCCTACAATGCCTATTACCGTGAGCAATGTGGTGAGAGCAAATGGGTGGAGTACCCCGGCGCACTGGCCACCCCCACCAAAGCCCAAGCCTCCCGCAGCACCGTGAAAGAAGCGGCCGGCAAGAAGAAGCCGGAGAACAGAGCCCTCAAGGAAATCCGCACTTCCGTGAGGAGCTACGGACTCTTGATCCCCCGGGCGCCGTTCCAATGCTTAGTTCAGCGAGGTCATGCAGAGTACAACACGCATACGCGCTGCGGACCGATGAGATGCCGCTGTGCTTACACGAGGCAAACAGAGGCAAAAATAGTGCAAAGATTTTGAAGATTCAACGGCCGCCGCGAAGACACGCGAAGAGGGTCACCCTCATGAGGCAGGATATGCATCTTGCCAGGCACATCAAGGGAGAACGCCCTTGAAGATCTTGTAAATAACGAACAATTTTGTTAATGTAAAGAATTTTTGTGTAATTAATGTGTCTGATCTAGCTTAATTAAGTTAAGTTAGAGAATCCTAGTCTTTGGTTTTAGTTAATTTGGAGCTTTGAGCAAAATTGAGACGATGTCTCACACGTCGCGCCAGGACAGATTTTGAGATTCTCAAAATCTGCTAGGCAACGGTGAGACCATGCCCAAAAGTGCCCAAAACAGCTCCAAATCGACAAAATAAGGGGTCAATTCTGCCTAACTCGACGAGTTTAGTGGAATTACAGCCTTAAATCACCCAAATTGATTAAGTCTAGCCCAATTGGGACCCATGTCTCACACGTCGCCCGGACGTAAAAATGAGATTCTCAAAATCTGGCCTGCAGGCGAACGTGTGAGACCTCGTGGTCATTTTCTTCACCAAATGATCTCCAAGTTGTTGCAATAGGTTCATTAGTTGTTCTTAGCATGCTCAGACCCTAGAAGTAGTCTTCAAACTCCCAATTGCATCCTTTAATAGGTCAGAATCACCTAATCTCAGTAAATTCTAGGTCACCCAAAAATTAGGGTTTCCCCATTTTCTATAAATAGGTCCATCATTTTTCATTTGGCACCCTGCAAGTTTGCTCTCCACTGCTTAGGCGATCTTCCACCCCCCTCGAGGCGCCACGCATCAAGATCCGTCTGTTACTCTCCTCTTCGCTAGATCAATGGCCACTGCTGACTTCAGGCGATGGTACAGCGCCAGTGCCCATGCTGCCGAGGCGGATGTCGACGACATCTTCCAAGTTTTTGGGAAAGAAATTGTTATCCAAGCTACGCTAAATGCAACCCCAGCATATAGGCAAGTGCTAGCAGAGTTTCAAGCTAGGGTAGAACCCTCCTTGTTCAGTCCCCCTTGCATAGGATATTTCGCCCCCTCGCCATCCTTCAAGCAGCCTTTGGGCGATGTCCCCAACATCGCCAAGTACCTAACCAACAAGGCACGTGAGATCGCAGATTACATGGTCCCGCTCGCCCAACAGATCAAGTACTTCTCCTACACCGCTGCCTTTAGCCATCTTCTTATCCCACCGCGTCGAAAACCCAATAGGGGCAACCTCTATCCCTCCGGGATGCGTGGACCCCATAGCAGAAAGGGTGAAGAAGAGCCGATGCTTTTGCAAGACGCCAAGAGCAGAAGCGTAAGACGAGGAAGAAGAGGAGTCCAAAGAAGATAAGTACACCTGAGCTCGACTCGTGAGGAAGAACGGCAACAAGCAATAACAGAGATGATAAACTTCGAAAGAGTTTAACATCGTGGTTGTTTCCCCACCTGTTAGGCATCACAAGCCTAGCCCCGATCATCATCAACGGAGAGGAATATTTACCCTCAAATGACATCCGTAACCTTCCCGAAAGTGCGGAGAGGGAGCTCAGATTGGATGAACTACTCCACCAGCTACGGCAGTCGGACTTGGACGACTTCATCGTCCGGGGAGCCTCGGACTTTTCTCTCCAAGTAAGGGAAGCCGACACTTACACAGGAGAGTCGACTTCAGACATACAGGCCTACAGCAGTATCAGGCAAATGATGGAGGAACAAGAGCTGCCAACGGAGGAGGAGTTCCTCGCCCTCCAGGAACAGATGGGGATCCGTGGGAAGACCACGAGCATTCTAATGCCGAGACCTTCGACACCACCTCCATTAAGAGGAGAAGGAATCGACCTCAGGCGAATCGACACCATAATCGAAGACTACAGGGAGCTCACCGAGATAGAGGAAAGGGAAAATGGCAGAGAAAAGGGCAAAGTGAGAGGCAAAAAGGCACGGGTAAAAGGGAAAGACGGAGAAGGAAAAAGGAAAGGGAAAAGAGCATGAAAAAGGGAAAGAAAAAGAAAGGGAGAAAAAGGAAGGAAAAAAAGACACTATGAAAAGGAAAAGGGGGAAAGGGTGAGGACAGAATAAGGGAAAAGAAAAGGGGAAGGGAGGAAAAGGAAGAAAAAAGGGGCAACGGAAAAAATGTGAAGACGAAAAGGGTGACGGAAGGGAAAAAGGGGAAGATAAGAATGGTGGAGAGGGAAAAAAGGGCATGGAAAAATAGAAAGGGAAGGAAAAAGGAGGCGAAAAAGGGAAAAGGGCATGAGGAAAAGGGAGAGGGAAATGAGAGAGGAAGGAGAAAGTGGCACGAGAAGAGGAAAAGGGTGAGAAAAGGAAAAAAAGAAAGGGAAAAAGAGATGGAAAAAGGGAAAAGGGAAAAGCGAAAAGCAAAAAGAGAACAAAAAACATGGAATAGGAAAAGAGGAAAAGGGAAAAGGGGAAGAGGGTGGGAAAAGGAGGAAAAAGGGCATGTGAAAAAGGTGGAAAAAATGGAATGGAAAAAGGTGTGGGAAAATGGAAAGGAAAAGAGAGAAGGAAAAAAAGGGTGGAAAGGAAAGCGGAAAAGGGCATGGAAAAGGAGAAAAGGATGAAAAAAAGAAGGAAAAGGAAAAAGGAAATGGAAGGCGAAAAGGGAAAGGGGAAAGAAAAAAAAACACGAGGAATAAGGAGGGAAAATGGAAAAGAGGAAGGGAAAAAGGGCACGGAAAAAACTGGAAGAGGGAAAGGGTGAGGAAAGGGTAAAAATAAAGGGAAAAAGAGCATGGGGAAAGGGAAAAGAAAAAGAAAAAAGGGGAATAGGGACGGGAAAAGGGGAAGAGGGTAAGGAAAGGCTAAGAAAGGGAAAGGGAAAGGAAAAGTGAAAGAGAAAAGGAAAGGGGGAAGGAAAGAGGAAAAAGGCACGGGAAAAATAGAAAGGGTGGGGAAATGATGAAAAAAGAAGGAAAGGGAAAAGGAAAAAGGGAGGCGGAAAGGGGGGAAGGAAAGGAAAAAAGGCATGAGAAAAAAGAAAGAAGAAAATGGGAAAAAAGAGACATGAGATAAAGAAGAAGAGGGTGAGGAGAGGAAGAAAAACATAAAAAAAAAAAAGGTGGGGAAAAGGGAATGCAAAAAGGGCATGAGAAACGGGAAGGGAAAAGAGAAAAGCAAAAGGAATGGGAAAAGGAAAGGGAAAAAAGATCATGAGAAAAATGGGAAGGGTGGAGAAAGGTGAAAAGGGAAGGAAAAAAAAGCCAAAAAAAGGGAAAGGGAAAGGGAAAAATGAGAAGGAGAAAAGGAAGAAAAAGAGGAGGGAGAAGAGGGTAAAAAAAAAAAGAGAGAGCAGGAGAAAAGTAAATGTGCAGGGAAAATAAGAAAAGGGAAAAAAGAAAGTGTGTAAGAAAATGAGGAAAAAAGGATATGCAGGATAGAGCAAAGGGAAGGTTATCAAATGCACAAAAACCTCTTATAGCCTAGCAATGATGGACTTGGTTTCTATTATATTAGATGTATAAAAATGAGTCTGAGCTGAATAGGTTTCCATCCACAAATGTTCCCAACATTTGCCCAGCAACGCTGGGCACCATTACTAGTATAATATAGGAATATAATCTCTGTTGCATTTTAAATATTTTGTTGATATATTTTGTTCCACAATTATGCCAACAAACCATAAACAATGCGAGAGAACAAGTAAAACTAACCATATAGCCATGAATTACTTGTGTATGCAGTTAGAGGCCTAGGCTCAGGCGAGCGACAACGCCAAGACCTTAGGGAAGAACAGACCCCGCCCAGACCACCCCCGGCAAGGAACTTATTCGAAGAAATGGAACCCATGACCCCAGAGGAGGAGATATCCCAGATGAGGACGGACCTTGAACAGATAAAGGCTCTATTAGCCGCATGCGGGGAGCAGGTTTCGGTGGGCAATGCTCAATTGCCACAAGCATCAGCTCGAAAACGGGAAGGGACAAGAAGAGGAGCAAGAGAAGGAGATCCCCAGCTCAGTTCCTCCGACTCAAGCTCGGACTCGACCCGACTCAGGAAGAGGAAGAAGCAGCCCGGGACCCCAATGGATGGAAGGCAAGGGAACACCGAAGAGGGAAGGCAGAGAAACACCCCGTGATGGATCGACAAAGGGACACTGTGGCCTCGACTACCGTAAGAAGGTAGATTCCGCGACCGGGGCAATGTATGGAAGGCCCGAATCGAAACAGCCTCTGGGGAGAACAGGTCGATTAGAAGCGTAAGCATGGCTGGATGAGATGAGTGAGTACGGCAATGCTTATGGCATGAAGGATAAAGACAAAGGAAGAGTGGCAACAGCCAACTTGAAAGGAGCCGCACGGATTTGGTGGAAGGGTTATGCAAAGGCACATGGCTTAAGCAGGGGATGCTTGTAAGTTCGTAAAGTTTGCTAAAGCCTTCAAGCCATTACGCCTCGAGGAACATAAGTCTAGTATGATGCAGCAGTTCTACAAAGTTGCAAAAGAAGGCAACAAATCTGTCCTGTATATACAGAGGAATTCATGAGGTTGAGGTCAGATGTGCCGAAATTGGGTGAGAAGCATGCAAAAGAGAAAGCTATATTGAGGGGCTGAATGAGGAGATCCATGAAGCTTGTGAGGGCAATAAACCCTAAGACAATGATCGGGCGAGTCCAAGGCTATAAGCTTGCAAGGGACTGACCTCCGAGAATAGCGGCGAGGGCAAAGCAAAGATTTCCGTGACAAAGGCAAGGCGACAGGAGCTATAGCCCCAGAGCGGCAGTCCTTCAGTCCAAATAGAGCCCCATATGGTGGCAACCTGGGGAAACAAAGGGAGAAGAAGCGGTGTCCTTCAAGGAAAAAGCGGGAGGGGTCAAACTACTCCAAAGCAAAGGCGATCCTTTTGCAAAGCGATGCCCAAGGAAAAGAGACGGAGTGCATAAAAGCGGCTTTGCTTCAGTGCTTCCAGCCGGGCCATAGGACAGCGAATCGCTCTTTACGCCATGAGTGCAAAGCGCTAGCGAATTGGGGGATTGGGACACTTTCGACTGACGACGCAGCGGCGGCGGCGAAGCCGCGACTACATTCGAGGTGAGTGTCATATCTTTGCCGCAAATAGATACAGAGCAAGCAGAGAGCCAGTATAAAGTAATTTCCACAGTAGGGAAGGCTAAGACCAAGTCATTCATAGTCTTGATAGACTCGGAAAGTAGCCATAACTTTGCATCCCCCAGAATGGTTCAAATGTTGAAGTTGAAACCACTAAAGTCAAAGCCAAGGCCCGTTGTCTTAGCAAGTGGTGCAAAAAAGGCGACGGCAAAAGCAAGAGAATTAACCGACATCGACTTGCCGTGGATTAATATCCGGATGGGGCAGAAGTAATGGGCATTGGCAAGTACGACTTGATTATAGGAATGGAGTACCTTGGACCAGCAGGGGCCATTATCGATTGTGGAAAGCGGAAGGTGACCTTCCCAACACCCGACGGCAAGATTATTGAGATAACATGTAAGGAAGTTATTCCCATCATGCAGTGTATGTCTTCTAAACGGCTGTTCAAGTGCATCAAGAGTGAGCAAGTGGCATACATTTTCAAGCTTGAGATTAGTGAGCCGGAATCGGAAGGAAGCAAAGAAGACAAGGTGCTCAGCAAGTTGCCGAAGCAAATAGCTAAGCTGATCACGGAGTTCCATGATCTCTTTCCAGATGAGATCAAGCAGCTCCCTCCTTATAGGGGAGTCGAGTGCGAGATAGCACTCGAACCGGGAACAAAGCCAACAAGCAAGGCTCCATATAGAATGACAACGCAGGAGTTGTCGGAGCTAAAGAAGCAGTTACAGGAGCTGCTTGACCTAGGGTTCATTAGACCTAGTGTTTCGCCATTTGGAGCGCCCATTCTCTTCGTTAAGAAGAAGGATGGCAGTTTAAGAATGTGCATAGACTATAGGCAGTTGAATAAGCACACCATCAAGAACAAGTATGCGCTTCCCAGATCGGATGATTTGATGGATCAGCTTCAAGGAGCAAAGGTCTTCTCAAAAATCGACTTAAAGGTCGGGCTATCATCGATCCGGATAAAGGAAGAAGATATTCATAAGACCGCTTTTAGAATGCGGTATGGGCACTATGAATTCACGGTAATGCCTTTCGGCTTATCGAATGCCCCCGCAACGTTCATGAGGCTCATGAACGACATCTTCAGGGAGTTTTTAGACACCTTTGTGATCGTATTCTTTGATGACATTTTGGTGTATAGCAGATCCCTCGAGGAGCACGTACAACACTTGAGGAGAGTGCTAGAGAAGTTGAAGAGGCACCGGTTATGCGCCAAGTTGTCGGGTATCGCCGCGAACGGAAAAGGTGGAGTATCTCGGTCATGTGATCTCAGCCAGAAGGAATCTCGGCGGATCCCCGCCAAGATTGAAGCCGTCATTCATTGGGTGGGCGCCCGAAGAATGTGCATGAAGTCGGTTTTTCTCGGCCTAGCGGTACTACAGAAGTTCGTGAAGAACTTTGCTAAGATAGCAGCCCCAAGTAACGAACTTGGACGAGGGCGAGAAAGTGAAAGATTGGGCGTGAGCATTGGCACAAAAAAGCCCAGCGGGTTTGAACTGCTGAAGGAAGCTTTAACAACCGCCCCATCTTTAACCCCCGCCGGACCGGAGAAAGACAAGCTTGTAGCGACGGACGCAAGTAAGATAGCTACTGGGCGGTGCTCATGCAAGAAGAGCGTGTAGTAGCGCATTTACTCGGGGAAGATGAACGACGCCGAAACGCGCTACCCAACGCACGATCAGGAATTGCTTGCAGTTGTCAGGGCATTAAGAATTTGGAGGCATTATCTTTTGGGAAGGAAGTTCCAATTGGATACAGACCATCAGAGCCTCCAGTATGTATTCACGCAACCACACCTCAACCTGAGGCAGAGAAGGTGGATGGAGTTCCTTGAAGAGTATGACTTTGATATAGTCTACAAGCCAGGGAAGCTCAATGTGGTAGCAGATGCGCTTTCAAGGCACCCCCTGACAACTAGAGTGCATTGCAATGCAATTTCGACGCTCTCCAGCGACTTTGGTAAGAAGATTGAAGAGTCTTTGCCAACGGATGTGGATTTCAAGGAAGTATGGGCAAGCCTCTCGAGGGAGGCTAGAACAGATAAGGAGCGGGAAGCCTTTAAACATTATAAGAAGGAAGGCAACCTGTTATACCATAAGAACAAGTTGTGCGTACCCGAATCATCAGGTATAAGGAAATTGATCCTCCATGACACGCACAACAGCCCAATAGCTGGCCATGCGGGATTCATGAAAACATATTTCAAAGTCTTGCCAGCTATTATTGGCCGGAATGAAGAAGCAAGTAGCTTCGCTACATCAAAGAATGCCGCTTATGTCGCCAGACGGCGGCGGAGCAGCTTCGAATTCCAGGAGCATTAGAGCCATTAGCGGTGCCAAACGCTAAGTGGGAGGTGATTAGCATGGATTTCATCACAGGGCTCCCAAGGACGGTAAGAGGGAAGGACGCCTTGATGGTAGTGGTCGACAAGTTGTCAAAGATGGCACATTTTGTGCCTTGCAGGACCACAGATACGGCTATGGATACAAATGAGCTCTTCACCAAAGAGATCTTTAGGCTTCATGGCATGCCAAGGGAGATTATCTCTCGCGAGGATCCGAAGTTCATGAGCCTTTTGGCGGGACCTCTTTGCGACAATCCGCACGGCTATCCATGAGCACGGCATATCATCCTCGACGGATGGCCAAACGGAGCGGACCAACAGATTTTAGAGGACATGCTACTGAAACTATGTCGGAATAAGCAAGGTATGTGGGAAGAATTTATTCACTTGGTGGAGTTTGCATACAACAACACAAGCAGGGAATCATCCCAAATGTCGCCGTTTATGATCAATTACGGCTATCAGTGCCTAACTCCAGACACTTGGCACAACCCCGTGTCAAAAGTGGAAGTCTCGCAGCAGATGTTGGCCGATATGCAGCAGCTTGTGGAAGAAGTTCGAGGGTATTTGCTAGCAGCAAGAAGTCGACAGAAAAGCATCGCCGACAAGCATCGAACAGTCAGAGAGTTCAAAGTTGGAGATGATGTATGGCTCAAGATCAAGGTGAAGCGGTGGCTCGGAATCGGGGAATTGCAAGAAGCTTGCTCCAAGGTGGGCTGGACCTTTCAGAATAGTCAAGAGAGTAGGTAATCAATCCTACAAACTAGACTTGCCAGCACACCTAAAGATTCATAAGGTCTTCCACGTGAGTTTGTTGAAGCACACTCCAAATCCAGACGAAGTCTTGGACACTCCAACGTTGTTGGAAATGACGGAGGAACAGCTGGAAATAGTTCCAGAATTGATTCTTGATAAAGCTTTCAAGAAAACGAGGAGATCAGAATTCCTCCAGTATTTGGTCAAGTGGAAACATTTGCCAGTGGAAGACGCGACATGGGTACTTAAGAAAGAATTAGTAAAACAGTACCCACAGTTTATGGAGCAATGGGACGGCAAGGTCATCTCCGAAGAAATCGGCTCAGGCATGTCGATTTGTGTAGATTAATTCTATGTTTAGTTAAGATTAATCTACGCATGCAACCTATGCTTGGTATGGGTCGCATGCGTTGTTACCGATGATGGGACCACTACGGTGTTCTCTAGGGCGTGGTGTAATGTCAATGTAGACATGACCACGTTTCCGCTTGGACGAGTGGAAGATAGATTAGAAAGTCTACTTCTGTCCAACGGAAGTAGACAACCTCGAGAGAAAGGAGGTCATGAAGGAATGCACTGATAGGAAAAGCACCTCTAGCCCCATATATGCTTTGATAGGAGGAATCAGGCCTTCACGCCCCATATACGGGAAGGTCCTATCCTCCACGCTGGGCAACTAGGGTGTAGGCATGAGCGGCATATAGGCATATAGGCGCTGTCTCCACGGCCATAATGGAAGATTCACCCTCTTCCTACGCCGGGAGATTAGCCATGCATCCATGTAGATAGGTGGGGTGGTCACCATATAACCAAAACTTTATTTATAATTAAATGGTACTAACGTAGTGTTGACCTGCAGGCCAATAGAGCGCTCCGGAGGGCAAGGAGGTCGAGCTACGAAGACTTGCAACACAAATTTTGTTGGAATGTGTTGCAAGGAATGAAGAGTACCTCGGACGTTAATCTTAATTTTGATAAACTTAATTGTCATGTTAACTGAATTACTGAGTAACCTTTTTTTAATGACGTTATGAATTGATAAGTTATTTCATAATATAATGGCGTGATAATGTCCCAAAAAAAAAAAATAATAATAATAATAATAATTACCTTAAGGTAATCTTAATAAATGTGTAAGTATTATAGTAGTTTATCGTATGTATCAGGTTGGTTGCAGGTTAGGATGATCCCAAGGTGGGGAGACCCACGATGCTGCGGACAGCATCATTTCAAGGTGGGGAGAATGTGACGTTCCAGGACAGTATACGGTCCCAGGACGTATACTGTACTGCTTCGTCACGCGTACACGCCACTCCGACCGACGTGTACGCCAACGTGTAGCTAGGCTAGTAGCCCTAGGGGGCAACATGCAAGAAGGTGCATTTATTAATGTGCACACTCAACAATGTGCACATTCACTTAGGTGCATATTTTCCCATATGGCCACTTCATGCCAAGTGGGCCACACCCATAAGTGCAATTAATGTGCACATTTTCCAATGTACACATTAATGTGGGCACACATTTCCATGTGGGCACATTTTGCCACCTAGCCATTAAAGGCAAGTGGGCCCATTCCCAATTATCCCACATGCCTAAAGGGGATAATTGGAAACCCTAGCCAACCCCTTGTCTATTAAAGGAGAGAAACCCTAACTTGCCCAATTTTCGTTTCTAGGGTTTTAGAACTCTGTTTTGGCTGCCTCAACAGCCAAAACCGCATCCCAGACTCTGCCTGAGAGAATTGCATCTTTAGTTTCCCTTGATTCGAGCGTTTCAGCAGGATGGTCGAGCTCAGGTCAGGAGGAGCCACTCAAGGATCAGGTATTTGGCCAGTTAGATAGTCTAAACCCTATTTCAGTCATAGAATCAGTAGGTTTAGCCTATTAAATTGCCCATAACAGCCTTCTAGATCTCTAGATACCAGCCTCTAACTAAAGAACCTAACTCTATGATGTAGATTAGATATAGTTCTTTAGTTCTTCTGTGATGTATGTGGATGATGTTTCTCTATGAACTCCTTGTATTGGGAAGGGGGGTAGAGACCTAAAGCTTGGTAGTAGATGCTCCTAGATTAGCCTCTCTAGCACACAATAAATTCGGCCTGTGTACAAGAGCCACACCGGGTTGTGGGTGAAGGGGCCAGACTGGCTGAGAAGGAGGTTCATGTCCTGACTCCTGAACGATCCCTCTGGTGTGTAAAGCCTACCAGGGATCATTGTGACTAGGTCTGATGGCTTGCCACTGCGTGAGGGCAAGGCATGGGCTCGACACCCGTGAAGTGGTGTTCACTTTCCAGTGGGTTCAGTCGAAGAAGGGCAGTGGCCCTCTAGTCACCTTGAGTCAGCATGTAGACCTCTGGAGGGAGTGATCCCTACCTGCCCCATCGGAACTGGGAGGATGAACCCAGGAATAGCCCTTTTGGCTATGCCTCCGGCGGGCTACAGTCGGGTCCCAACACCTTTCAGCCTACTCCGCAAAGTGTGCACAGGAGGGGCGGATGGAGTGGACAACCCTATGCCATGTTCTTATGCCAGCCAAATCCATTGCCATGAATTCTGTCTGCAATGATCTCTGGAGACCCAAGCCGTCAGTCATTCCCTTGAGTCTGAGCCTTGGGTAGAACTCCCCATATGTATTGTGCTCACCTTGTCTATGCAGATGTGATGGACCACCCTTTTGGGGTGGATATGTGCTTATGTTATGTACTGACATGTATGTTTACGCTTCCGCAGCTAGGTAGACCCTGAGGGAGACGGGGTAAATGACCCCTTCACTCTTCCCACTGGAACCCGTCACGGTTGCAGTGTTATGTGGAGGGCCCTGTATCGGCATGGAGCTGGTATGGGGGATGAACTCCTGATTGTATACGGTGAGTGCACCGTATACGAGTAGGGGACGTCACAGAAATGGTCACTAAAATCACTGCAAGACTCCATCAATCTGGCAAGATAAGCTGTCTGCAAATGCTAGAAGATAACAGTCCTTTGTCTTTAATGCAGTATGCAGTTGACACCTTCCTGTTCTTGAAAAATGATGGCAGTAGTGGTTTGCACTTCTTCCAGGCCATGGAGCTATTTGGTGGCGCCGCAGGTGTTTGTCTGAACAAGTCTAAATGTGTGATCGTACTACTATTTCACAAAAATGTACCTTAATTTCTAGTTTAATCAAATATTGACTTAATTTTTAAAAAAGATTCATCGTGTTATATTTCATCTCCTTTGCAAGTTTGATGGATTATTTTTCCATTGGAAAGAAGAATCTATTGTTAGCTTTTTGAGTAATTTTCAAACAGACACCTTTAACGAGATGTTTCAATCTCTGATTCCATTATGTTCAGCATTATGTGTTCCTTTATCTATGGAGTAACAAAATTTGCCATAATGTAAAAATTACTTTGGGAGGAATGTTTTTCTACGGTGCTAACCATTTCGTTCAAGTTTATGCTTCTATTCATTATCTAAACTAGAAACACGCGCCCGACAATGTCGGGCATTAATATTGGAGAATGAATAAATGTAATGGAGTTTATACATGAACGTTTCTAGTTTTATCCATACTTGAAGAAATTGTACCTGATAAATATAGAACTTTGGCTACTCAATTGTCTCCTTTTGTGAAGCTATAGATTTACTTGTTGCATAATCATGCCATCCATGTTTTGTTCATTCCCATGTCTAAGCACATTTTGTATCTGTATATTTTGCACACAACATATAGGGTCCAATTTTAATAACAAAATATAAGCAAAAGAGATATTTGTTTTTGATGATATGTTTCACATGTATTATTACATGCCCCATTCATGAGCTACATACTCCTCTCACTTTTTTAGCATTTTTGAAAACATAAATCTATAAACCCTAAATCTTAAAACCTATGAAGCCTAAATCCAAAACGCTAAACCCTAGAATAGTGGTTGTGATTGGTTGATTGGGCCTTAGTAGCTATATGTATAGTCCATCTCCACATCCTCAAAACATGCTTTTGCATCATAGATGCATCATAAAGAGAAAATAAGTAGAAATTGGATGTAAACTTTTATGCAAATTGTTTATAATAATAATAATAATAATAATTTATTTACGTCCAACAAAGACCCATAGGTCATGGGACAAACTTTACTGTATTACATCATTGCTTCTTTTGAAATCATCTAATGTACTTCATTAAGCTCCACGCTCGCAAGAAGTTCTCTGATAAATTTTGCCACTTGACATATTGTGGAAAATTTTTGGAAAAGAGTCACCAAAGTCTCAGTACTCCAGTTTACCTGAGAATACCTTGCCCGAAGTGCCTCAAACCGGGGGCAGTGAAATATAGCATGCAATTCTGTTTCTATGTCTTGCCCGCATCCACATACCCTTGCTTCCCTAGGAAGACCAAACCACCTCCCTCTTTCAATCATGAGATGATGTGAGCTCATGCGCATCCGAGCAATCCCCCGTATCATCCCTGGGTGCATATCCTTATGTCGAAGGTATAATTGTATGCCATGTTTTGCTTCAGGATTAAAATCTGCCAAATAATATTCAACTTTCTTTTTTCCACAAAACTGAACATACCGCTCAAATGCCTTCTCTTTAAATGCCTTCCCAAAATCAGCCATGGTAAGGTGCAAACGTGACAGCCATCTATGGATATCTTTATGCCAACTTGTTTTCCCTCTTTCCCCCAATTCAGCTGACACCTTGATTGCCACACTTACTAATGATGTATCTTCTGCTTTTCTATTTAAATAGCGAACAGTTTGCCATACACCTTGGATTTCCAACGGATATGCTCCACTCTCTAGTAACAAGACCTCATATGGTACTGACCTTTTGACCTTGAGAACCATGTGCAGCAAGTTTTTTTGTATCTGCTCTAATGCATTCCACTTCCCCTTTGGCAAAGAAGGCCCCCATAGTTCAACAGCGTATAAGGCTACTGGCATAATGTTTGTACATAATGTTTATAAAGTTGTTTGTATTGATGTGGATGGGCCTCAACAATTTTATAGTGACAAATGTTGATGTTTGTGGGAGTTGATGTTCTCCACTAATGTTTCTTTTTGTGGTCAAATCCATCTTAAGAGAAGGTAGAGATTTGTGCAGTGCAATCATCACCCATATGAAAATGTGAAATGCTTCATTGAATGTGACAAATGTTGATATTTATGAGAGTTGATATTCTCCATTAATGTTTCTTTTCGTAATCGAATCCATCAAGAAAGAGGAATATGTTTGTACATAATGTTTCATGAAACATTTTAAACTTGCTTGGCACCTTGCAATCATCACGCAAATGAAATGTCAAATGCCACGTCTCGTGTTTCCATAATTTTATACCACATATATACCTACCTATTCACTACATGTTCATATACTTGTGCTTTAAGTGTTAATAGTGTTTGCATCTCTCCATGTCATTTGGTCTGAAAGTGTTGTTTGGAGTAATTTTATACAACAAATAATGTGGAACTTTTTGCATTGCTTCAAAATGGATTCCTTAGATGATCTGCCCATGCATGTGGTCATTGCTAAGCATCGCATAAATTTTCTTTAATATTACAACTCAAAAAAGTGTATGTATCCAAGGCATAGCTCATGGAGCTTTGAATAGTATGAATTGATAATTGCAAGTTAATGTCTCCAAGATAATTTATACGGCTTTGACTGTGTATATTGATATTCACAGGGAAATTTACCAGAATACCCTTAATTTTTCTGATATTTCCCTAAATACCCTTTATATTTTCAAAATTCCCAAAATGCCCTTCTTCCATAGATGGGTCCCAAGAAAAAGAAGGGCATTTTGGGAATTTTGAAAATATGAAGGGTATTTAGGGAAATATCAGAAAAATTAAGGGTATTCTGGTAAATTCCCATATTCACAAATCGAGTGTGGAGGTCAAAGTGCTATCATGCACATTGAGGATAAAGTGTTATAGTGCATAGTAATGTATGTGGCGCCACTTTGCTTTTATAATTGTAAATAAACCAATCCTAGCTAAGCATTTAGAAAGAGTTCATTTCTCTTAATTTCACTATTTAAGAGCTAAATGTAAACGTTTTTGAAAAGATATACATAAGACTACAACAACTAGATTGCAATCGATAATGTGTGCCCCGACATTTGCTAAGAAATCTGATCAGATATCCATGACGAATGTATTTTTTGCTTCACTTATAGAATCGCATTCTCTAAAGTAAATTCTAGTGATCAAACAATAAATTCTTAGGAGCTTAAAAGAAATAATTTACCATTGAAACAAAATCTCACATGATGCCCAAAGTCTATTTACATACATCATATCATCAACTTGTGTTTAAAACATGAAACCTCATTATGTAAACTCTCTTCTTCTAAACATTGCTTCGTCCAGGAAAAAAATTGCATGTGCACACGTTTTCCTATACTTATGCATATGGGCAAAAGAAGTTGCAACAAGTAGCTCAAATGCATACTTCATATCATGAATCTCCAACGAATGCCCCATCCATCTGCAACATTGTTATGGACATGAAAAAAAACCCATAGAAGCAAAACAAATCAGATAGAAGTAGGAAAGAAGTATTCCAATGCCGAATTAGATCATTTGCTTCGGTGAAAAAAGTGGCATTCAAGACACTAAAGCATTTCTAAGCAGAGAGAAAGATGAGGTTTTTACCTCTAAGCGAGATGCGAGATCTAATGAAGTAACTATAGAATACTTATCTATGGATGGAACAAGTTCTTCTATCTTGGCTTATGGGTTTTCTTGGTTTTATGGTTTATTTGGGGAAGCAAAGGCAATCTAGTTAGCCTTACATCCATCCCAAGATACCGTTTCTAATACATCCATGAGGCAAGCTCTTACACGTTGTGTACAACCAAAACATATATCATAAACTTTACTGAGTGTGCCATTGGACCTATTCATTTCCAACAATACCGGGGATACCATGAGCCTTAGATTTACTAAGATTTTACCGATGTGTTGCTAAAAATATTTAATCTTTCATACATCTAATCAAGCATATGTTGTGATAATTACATATGCAGAAACTATTAATTGCAAATTATGGAATCATTGGTCATCCATACACTAACTCAATCAGAATATAGTAGTCATTATATGACATAAAGTAACTCAAATAGTACATAAAAGTTGTTATTACATGCTAGCAAATTCATTGATATTTTGCTGATTTTGAGAATCAGGTTTTGGCAACATGAAACTCATCCATTTGTTGTAGCTACTTCATGATACGCCATGTTCTATGATGCCATCTCATTACCGTCATCTTCTTTATATTCTTCCTGTGCTTCCATGCTATCCATCATGTGCCTTCATGTCTTCCACTTTCCACCATGTTTCCCAAATCATGTCCTTGTTACACTCTTTCTTTGCTTGGTCACCACATTATATCTAGTCACTTGCCTCATCACCTTTACATTCAAATGTTCAAAAGATGTCCAACTCATGTGGAATACTGTGTCATCATGCCACATCACCCTTTCATGTGATATCATCCTTACCACATCATCATTTCTATTTGCTTAGGCCCATACTATGGCGACAAGTGAGAGCTCATGGCAACAAGTACCAGATTCCTGGGAAGAAATCGAAGTCAGCACCATAATTGCCATTCCTTACAATCCTAGAAGTTAGTGCATTGAAGCTTTGCCCAACTTCAGTGGCAGGATCTCGATGCATCCTCTAGGCCAGTTGCCCCGTCACAACTCTGATATTTGACTCCACATCAAGGACTTCCACCTAACTACGGTGTCTTTTTCGTATGTGCAGTTCTCATATTGGCTTCTACAACAACTGCTGACATAGTGGATTTTGGGCCTTACTATCATATTTTCTTGTCATGTCATCATATTATGTCTAATCGCTGCCACCTTTGTCCATTTTACAAGTAACAATTGTTATATTAAAAAAAATTTCGGGCCCTTCGGGCCCTAAAGCCCTTCGGTCACTTCGGGCATTAAGAATGGCATAAATGCATGTAATAATTTTTAATTCACTTTTGCATGTAGCAATTTCAGTAATTTTTGTGCATGTAATCCAATTACATGAGACAAGCCTAGAACGATAAAACTACCTTGTTTTAATATAAATACAATGATGTGCATTAGTTGCATGATGGGATGCTGCAACGAGCAAACACAAATCACATACGCTGGATTATAAGTTCCCAAGCCTATGAATGAAATTATCCACCAAAGATAATATAAATATCCATAAGAGAATACTCTTGTGAATAGAAATGGCAGCATTGTGTGCATCTATAGCATCTTGTCCTGATGAGAAAAAATAAAACAGAGCGTCTTGTAGTATTAAATATATGTTGTAGCATCAAATATCTGCACGACCGTAACAAGTTCGCCAAGTAAATATTATACCAACCAGTGGGACTTGAACCCATCATGTCCTTGTAACCATTTTAGTAAAGAAATTTGTGTACCTGCAACAGCATAAATGCAAAAAAAATCCAGAGCATTTACACTACTTCCAGCCAATACTTCTGAAATCCCAGTGAATATGCATACTGACATGGCGAGAGACACCACTAGCAGTTACAACATTCTCTACTGATTTTTGTGTTCGTCCTCTAATTTGTTTATAGAAAATTTACTCACATCGATCATACGAACCATAGTTTAGATGTAATCCACAAATCTTTTCGTTGCACTACATTAGTCTCAAACAAATCGTGGAAGGCTTTCCTAATCTGTATAACCTGCCACAAAAAATCAAACCTTGAGATGAACATGGCAGCACAATCATAATGAATACCTCTTTCTGATTCCCATAAATGTATGCACAATCGATATGTCGGTAACCAATAGTCCAAGGGAAGATATGAAAGTTTAGTGCTTGAAGAAGTTCTAAACAACAACCTGCAAAATTCTCTTGCAGACTTAAATGCACATCGAAACACAAAATTCCACCAGAAATTTAAAGAAGAAGTTTAGCAGTGGTAATAAAAAACACCTTGACAGCATTCTTCAAAGCATCACAACTCCTTTCTTGGCCTTCCAGGTACCCAAGCTAGCAGCAGGAATATAAGCTCCAGTGTTGAGCTTAAATTCGTTGGGAGTTTGATCGGCCATTATATTCTACAAGCCAGAAAAAAAAAATTCCTTTTTTGGTTCTATTCTTGAAGCTGTAGAAGCATGGCGATCATGAATTAGGTTACAGCAAAGAAGTGAGGAAAGAAAAAGGAAGGGGAGAAGAGCTTACTTGCCGAATGCCAAAACAACAGTATTTTAGAGTGGTGTCGTCGCATGTAACACGGTTCTAGTTGTACCTATTGTTCCCAGCACCTTTTCTAAACGGAAGACACCTTATAAAATACAAGACGATTTTGCGGCGGCGTTGCCGCCGCTATAGTTCGAAGGGTTTTTTGAAGTAGTGGTATCGGTGAGATTTTGAATTTTGAACAACAATATCTAGTTTTAGAAATTCAGAGAATTGGGCCGATATCTTAGCGTAGATCCCTCAAAAAGGGAAAAGCATGGTTCAAAATTACAAAGGCAAATGAAGAAACTAAAGGCCGTTTGTTATAGTTGTGAAAAAAGCAAAAGGAGTTGAGTGTGAGGATTCCACCCCAAAATGCCTACAATAATACAAAAAATGGCAGAAATGTGTGGATCTTTCCACAGCTCTCAAAATAACGTAGGTGGGGTTGGGAATAGAGCTAGATTGCAAGGGTAAGGCTACAAAATTTGTATTCAAGTTAGGACCATTAGTGGGTGGACAATTTGTGAGTCTTAGTATCGAACACCATATTTTTTTTTTTTTTCATCTAGTCTAATTTTAATTCAAAGCAGTCACTTACGGTAAAACCTAGCCTTAGGTTTTCTTGCATACGAGCCCAACCAGCAGCGGCTCTGCTTGACATGCAAACCATGGTAAGCACGATCGTTGCTGGCATAAGGACGATTTACCTAGCAAAAACTTAATGCAGCACTGGTGCTTTGCCTAAACTTGAGCCGGGATGGATATCTTACCGATCACTACCTGGGCCCATGAATATTGAAAAATTCGCAGACTGGGCTGACATATAGCTAATTCCAGGCCATCCCATACTTATAGTGAACTTATAAAGGTAAGCTTCTAATGTCGGAGGCCAATCAAAACTGTAAAGCCAGTTTCAGGTTTCTGGCCTGCAGAAAGCACAGTCTCGGGGTTATCAGAAGGAACAGAGTCTGGGTTTGAAGGCTCTTATTTAATTCGGCTGAAAAGGGCAGATCTGGGGGGAAAAAATTAGCCAAAGGAAAATCTAGAGATGATGGAGAACGGGGAGAATCTAGAGATGATGGAGAAGCGGTACTTAAGCTCTTACAATCGGCATCCGAAACAGCAAAACTGACATTATGCATCAAGCCTTTTTTCTTTAGTGCAAGGGAAATTTTGGCCTTTTGTCAGCCATTTCATTGGATGCAAACCCTCAGACATTCGATTTGCCTGATTTCGATCCGCATAGGCAGAAGGGTCCTATTCCGATAATATCAAGCGCCCCACTTGCAAAAAAGCAACCCAATCCACCTTTATCATATTCCTGGCTTTTAAGCTGCTATAGAAGAAAAATTTGTCAAGAAGCAGACATCTTATCAACCTCAAACCTAATCTCTGAACTGTAACATGAAGAAATCGGTGCAACCCCAACTGTACTTGTTCAACATCAAAACTAAAAACTTGGCCAAAAGCTTCATGAAGCACGGCTATGGCAGTAGGAGAGAGAGAGAAACGGAGAAGAGCTATGGCACAAATTTTTCCGCTGCAAGGTCCGAGCCCAAACCCTGCTTTGCCTAAAAAAATCCTGGCCCTCCATCTCAATCCGATGTGGAATTAATTCCCTCACACACGTCACTTTCTGCTTGCCACGTCACCAAAAAACACATACATAATTTTATATGATGAAGAAGATAGCAGACTAAGCTAGACCATATACTATGTGACTATAGAATTCCAGAAGGATTGTCAGCTTATAAGCTAGTAATATCCCAGGCCGAGACTGCAGAACCTGTGCAGGTACTTAAAAAGCCATCTTTTACCTTCTTTACGGTGCCCTAAAACAACAAATAAATAATGGATTGCCGAGGCCATCACCAATCGGAACTGCATTCAGCAAAAGATGGTCCAGATTCAACACAACCAAAATAAGGCCCTTGTGTATGCTTTCTCAAGAAAACGCCTCCATCCTAAGCCACCTCCTATTTTCTTCAAAATCTTCAAGATTTTCCTGTTGGCAGCGCATAAGAATTGGAACCCTAAATTGAAAGCCCTCGAGCGTTGCATGTGAAGTAAATTTAATTCCGAAAAGTCATGGGGTGCAACCATTGAAAATTGTCATGAAAATTAAATTGAGCGTATGCGCACTCTAGATGTACGCATTAGCATGTCTCACTAAATACAGTCGCCAAATCATATAGAAACCATAGGGAAAATTGTACAAAAGTACAAAAATAACCCCCTGTTATTGTGCTATATATTCATGATTTGCCTATATTTTTCGAATTTATGTTTTTTTCCAAACAGAAAAAAAAAACAGCATTTCATTTTCTATAACTCATATGGCGGTAGATCTGCCTATAAGGATGCCGTGCTTGTTTGCTGTCTAGGATAAGCGATGCTGGAAGTGTGGGTTGGATGTAGAGCCTCTTAAGGAACGATCAGAAGCCAGTCGGATTCTGGATGAGCATATGATATTGGTCGGGTGGGAAGGAACGATTAGAAGGCCTTAAGCCGGTGAGCGGGGTTAGAAAACGAGAGGCAGTTTTTACAGAGCTATGAAGGCGTCCGATTTCTCTAGTTTGTTTCTCAGATTTCAGCGGTTTCTCAAATTTCACCGATTTCAGATTCAGATTCTCACCGATCTCATCATATTGAAGATCTGATTGATTCTGTTCTTTGTTGGTTTCAAGCTCTAGATATATTTATATATGTTGATGTATTCATTGTTTAGATTTAGCAATCCAATAGTTTATAATCCAATGGTCAAACATTAAAAAACACGATAAGGTACCACTTAGACAATACACATTATGTAGTCCAATTACCAGATGAAGGATCTCGTGATAATGGAACCTGTGACGTCCCCTACTCGTATACGGTGCACTCACCGTATACAAACAGGAGTTCATCCCCCATACCAGCTCCATGCCGATACAGGGCCCTCCACATGACACTGCAACCGTGACGGGTTCCAGTGGGAAGAGTGAAGGGGTCATTTTACCCCGTCTCCCTCAGGGCCTACCTAGCTGCGGAAGCGTAAACATACATGTCAGTATAGAACATAAGCACATATCCACCTCGAAGGGTGGTCCATCACATCTGCATAGACAAAGGTGAGCACAATACATATGGGAAGTCCTACCCAAGGCTCAGACTCAAGGGGATGACTGACGGCTTAGGTCTCCGTGAGAGTTCATTGCGGGGCGGAATTCATGGCAATGGATTTGGGCGGCATATGAACATGGCATAGGGTTGTCCACTCCATCCGCCCCTCCCCTCACATGCACACTTTGCGAGTAGGCTGAAAAGTGTCGGGGACTGGGGATCAGAGTAGCCCGGATGCATAGCCAAAAGGGCTATTCACGGGTTTCATCTTCCCGATTCGATGGGGCAGGAAGGGATCACTCCCTCCAGAGATCTACATGCTGACTCGAGGTGACTAGAGGGCCACTTGCCGTATTCGACCAAACCCACGGAAAGTGTACACCACTTCACGGTGTCGAGTCCATGCCTTACCCGCACTCGGTGGTAAGCCATTAGACCTAGTCACAATGATCCCCGGTAGGCCTTACACACCGGAGGGATCGTTCAAGAGTCGAACACGAACCTCCTTCTTAGCGGTCGGCCCCTTCACCCACAACCGGTGTGGTTCTTGTGCCACAGGCGAATCTACATTGTGCTAGAGAGGCTACTCTAGGAGCATCAACTACAAAGCTTTAGGTCTCTACCCCCTTCCCAATACAAGGAGTTCATAGAGATACATCATCCATATACTTCACGAGAGAACTAAAGAACTAGATCTAATCTACATCATAGAGTTAGGTTCTTTAGTTAGAATCTGCTATCTAGAGATCTAGAGGGCTGCTATGGGCAATTTAAGAGGCTAAACCTACTGATTCGATGGCTGAAATGGGGTTTAGACTATTAAATTGCCTAAATACATGATCATTGAGTTCCTCCTCCTGACCTGAGTTCGACCATCCTGCTGAAATGCTCGGATCAAGGAAAACTAATGGTGCAATTCTCTCGGGGCCAGTGCAGGGAGGCTGATTTTGACTCTGGGCAATCAAAACAGCTCTAAAAACACTAGGAACGAAAATGGGCAAGTTAGGGTTCTCCTACTTAAATAGACAAGGGGTTGGCTAGGGTTTCCAATTATCCCCTTTAGGCATGTGGGATAATTGGAAATGGGCCCACTTGCCTTTAAGGGCTAGGTGGCCAAATGTGCCCACATGGAAATGTGTGCACCCAAATGTGCCCACATGGAAATGTGTGCACCTAAATGGGCCCACACGGAAATGTGTGCACCTAAATGTGCCCACATGGAAATGTGTGCACCTTAATAAATGTGCATGTGCACATTAATAAGAAATGCACATACCTAGCAAGTTGCCCCCTAGGGGCTACTAGCCTGGCTACACGTCGGCGTACAGACACCGCGTCGGTCGGTGGCGTGTACATCGTGTTTAGAGGCAAGCGATGCGATACCGCCCCCACGGGACCATATCTCTTGGCTTTGGAACGCCACATTCTCCCCACCTTGAAATGATGTTTGTCCCGCGGCATGATCGTGGGTCTCCCCACCTTGGAATCTTCCTAACCTGCAATCAACCTGATGCATACGATATACTATTATAATACTTACACATTTATTACGATTACCTTAAGGTAATATTTTTAAATCATTATTACGCCATTACATTATCAAATAACTTGTCAATTCGTAACTTCTATTAAAACAAGGTACTTATTAGTCTCCGTTATTACAACATTTAGTTTATCACAATTTAACGCTTTCATATACAATTATTATTTAGGGCTCTTCATTCCTTGCAACACATTCCAACAAAATTTGTGTTGCAAGTCTTCGCACCTTAAAATCCTGCATTAATTTTACAATATCTATAATTACATACTTACTATGTTAATTATTAGAATTACTCTAAGGTAATGTTTAAGACATTACTGTACTATTTCATTATCCAATTAACTTATCACCTCATAACTTAATCCACGCAAGGTAATTATTAACGTTACTTAATACAACATTTAAGTTTATCAAAGTTTATCAATTTCATACAAAATTTACACTTCTAAGGTACTCTTCATCCCTTGCAACACATTATAACAAAATTTGTGTTGCAAGTCTTCGTAGCTCGACCTCCTTGCCCTCCGGAGCGCTCTATTGGCCTGCAGGTCGACCTACGTTATTACCATTTTAATTATTAATAAAATTTTGGTTATATGGTGACCACCCCACCTATCTACATGGATGCATGGCTAATCTCCCGGCGTAGGAAGAGGGTGAATCTTCCATTATGGCCGCGGAGACAGCGCCTATATGCCTATATGCCGCTCATGCCTACACCTCTAGTTGCCCAGCGTGGAGGATATCCTTCACGTATATGGGGCGTGAAGGATAGATTCCTCCTATCAAAGCATATATGGGGCTAAAGGTGCCTTTCCTATCAATGCATCTCTCAATGACCTCCTTTCTCTCGAGGTCGTCTACCGTGGGACAGAAGTAGACTTTCTAATCTACCTTCCACTCGTCCAAGCGGAAACGCGGTCATGCCTACATTGACATTACACCACGCCCTAGAGATCACCGTAGTGGTCCCATCATCGGTAAATACGCATGCAACTCATACCTGGCATAGGTTGCATGCGTAGATTAATCTTAACTACACATGAAACTAATCTAAACACCAATCGACATGCCTGAGCCAATTTTTACTGGCTCCTTTAATGCATGTGATTAACATAATTACCCTAAGGTAATATTTATGAATTAACATTATCATAGTATCGGATACATTACTTCCGATAGTACAATTATATTTACTCTAAGCTTTGCAATATTTAATGACTTTTAGATCGCGATTATTTAACAATAACTCTGATTTAGACCTATTGTATCATAGACAAGGTTTTAATTATCATACACAAGAATTAGATGTGCTTCTTATTCTCTTCCTTGGGTCCCGCATAACCCTTGGAAGTATATCCCTAAGATGCACTTAAGTATATCCGAATTCTATTTTCTATTTATATTTATAAGGATCCCGAGGTCATATAGCTATCCTTGGAAGGAATTGCATCGATGCGAAGGATTACTTAACATGTTACCTCATATTATCGTTGTTATTTAACTTATTTCCCTATGATACCTATACGTACAACAATTTCTATGCAGTTATTAGGATCTATATTTAACTTATCAATAAGACACATTAAAGCTTATAATACATGCGCACACCTTACCTAAGGCTAGAACGCATCCACCCGTTGAGCCGGCGTCGAGTACTTTGGAGATGACTTGGTCGTTGCATTGCTCCCATACTTTTGCTCCACGTTGAAGGCCTCTTGAGCACTAAGGTATCTATCTATCTTACGCTCTATTCGCTTCGGCCCTTGCCGGAGTGAACTCTATTCTACGGGTCGGCAATTCGATGCAAGTACGTTCAATCATAAGATTGAGCCCTCCCACTTTCTTCAAAAAGAAAATGGTCCTGCACCCCTTCAATGACGTTGTACACAACATCATATCTATTCTCTCCCCTTAAGAGGTTATACGCTTCTTACTTAGCGCATTAATTTACTAGCCTTAGCTGACATATATAACCATCTAAGATGGGTGCACATATTATATTATCATTTATTTCAATATAGTTATGGGTTACCTACTTAGTTAGAACGATTCTAAACCACAAGGTTTTGTCATGACGACAATTCCTTTTGCCTCAAAAGACTATTTGATTACTATAATTCTTGTTTTAGATGTACCTTACATGTATTATTCCTTTATATTCTAGAGATTCCCCCTTTCTTAGTTATTTAAACTCTTGGAATATTCCCATCGTAACAAGGTGGCCGGACTTGTTAGATTACTTCTTTTCTTTCGGTTGGATTATTCTTTTGGAGTTGCTAGATTTATACATGGTCAACAATTACCCTAGTAATGATTCCTTTTTAGCGAGGAGATCAATCTCACCAAGTGGTTTCAATACGTTGGATGACTGTTAACAATCGTGTATAATTTTAGTCACTCCTATGCATTTCCTTCCCAATACTTGACGCTTAGCTCAATATTGGGGCAATCCTTTCGGCGAGAATATCTAAAAAAAATGCCTTCTAATCCCAATATGGATGTTACCGTCCATACATTTAACCTACTAGGCCCCATGGCCTTAGATGCTTGAGCTTGCTAGAAGCTCATCCACTCGTTGCCTGCTTGGAGCAGCAAGGTAACATTCTTCCGAGTCGCTCGATACTTCAGTCTCCTTGACGGTGGCTCCTCTTTGCTGTAGAGGTTGACTTTGTTCGTAGAAGCCTCTCATTGCTGGTGGCTTGATGGTGTAGTTGATCACTTGAAATCTTCCATGCCACTTTTTGAAAGCCTGGAGGTGGCGCCGTTGAAAAAGATCTTTCATCTTGAACTCTTTTGTCTTGGCAGCTAACGACTCTGTATCCGATATTGTTTCTTCGACTCCATCGATGTCTCATACGTCGAGTCCTCTTGTCGTTATCGTGTTGCCCGACGAGTGTTGAGGATGTTGATTGCTTCACCTCTGCAAGTTGCCTGACATCTCTTCCTTTGATCTGTTATGCTACGGGAGGGAAGGAATAACAAGGGAACTATATATGCAAAACATATAGCTTACAAAATTACAATTATTACTAGAGCTATTAGGTCCCCCTTGTGCCTCCCTTCGAGTTGCGCACCTACTCCTTGGCAATGTTCGGTGTTCCTCCCGGTGCAATGGTGTTGACGATCTATATCCTCCTATTTGTACGTCGGCTCGTACTCCGGGGTGACTTGTTGATATACTTGGACCCTCCGGTGTTTGTCGGTTATGGCACAACCGCTTTGCATCACATTCTAACTAAAGGTGTGCTTGTCGTTGATGTTTCGACATTTCGGTCTGCTTCCTGATCCTGTTCTCGGGCTGTAATTGTTCTCCCCTTCATGATACTTGAAGCTATTTGGAGGCGTCTCTTGAGGTTGTGCGCGATTCCTTTGGCTATACTCCTCTGGAATTGTTCTCTTCTGCAGTTGTTCTTTGAATCGTCCATCCTTGGGTTCACCAAGTTGCATGCAAGTCCGCGTGCAAGTCATCGGCTCGCCTCGCCTAGTTGCTTCTCCATCGAGCTTCCAAACTTCCTTGTTTGATCTCCTCGATCACATGGCTTGGACGTTGTCACGTTCCACAGTACTATGCCGTCTTCTTGTCTTGAGGTACCTTCCGGTGGCTTTGATTGTGCTCGTCAGTTTTGATCCTCCTGTTTGCCTCTAGGGAGCTCGTGGAAGAAGTCGGTTGCTAGCACTTCTCCAGCTTTGAGTTCCTGACCTTTGTCCCTCTATGCATGTCGGTCTCTCTGGCAAGTAAAGCATCATGGCTCTCCTCCCTGCTGGCTATGTTGTCGGGATGATGGATCCTTATATCTGTGCAGCTTGACCCTTGAGTTGAAGAAGTACCTTCTTTAGATATACTCTTGTCGTTGAATAGCCTGGCTATTATCTTGAATTCTCTTTTTGCCGAAGGTGCTTCAGTTGCTATCCTTGTCGTTAAGGTGTCGAATGCTTCTACCTTGGGCATTTGATGTGCCCATGTCGGAGATATGATCGGCTTCTTCTCTTCTAACTACTGGTAGGAGTACCTGGCGAAGCCATCACCTAGTTGTTGAAGGCATATCTCCTCGTCGCAGTGCCTTTCGTAAGTGCATCTCCATCTAATACATGTGTCATAGCGCATCACCCTATATTACCACAAGGTGGAATTATGGTTGTCGAGATGTTGCCTTCTTAGTTGGCTTGTTGATGTCGGGGCGTTCCTCCTTCTATTGTTGAGGCCACTCGTGTCATAAGTTCGTCAAGTGTTGCTGCTGCCACAAGATGTAGTGTTGCATCCTGACGATGTCCTGGTGCAGCGCTGATGATCTTGACATGACCGGTGTTGTCTCTTATTCTGACATTGGGTGGACGAGCGGTCTTCTACTTGAGGGCACTTCCCGAAGTGTTTGGAGTCGAAGGTTTAAACCACATAACACTGCAACCGTGACGGGTTCCAGTGGGAAGAGTGAAGGGGTCACGGTCATGTTTAAACCACATAACACTGCAACCGTGACGGGTTCCAGTGGGAAGAGTGAAGGGGTCATTTTACCCCGTCTCCCGGAAGAGTGAAGGGGTCATTTTACCCCGTCTCCCTCAGGGCCTACCTAGCTGCGGAAGCGTAAACATACATGTCAGTATAGAACATAAGCACATATCCACCTCGAAGGGTGGTCCATCACATCTGCATAGACAAAGGTGAGCACAATACATATGGGAAGTCCTACCCAAGGCTCAGACTCAAGGGGATGACTGACGGCTTAGGTCTCCAGAGTTCATTGCAGACAGAATTCATGGCAATGGATTTGGCTGGCATATGAACATGGCATAGGGTTGTCCACTCCATCCGCCCCTCCTGTGCACACTTTGCAGAGTAGGCTGAAAAGTGTCGGGACCTGACTGTAGCCCGCCGGATGCATAGCCAAAAGGGCTATTCCTGGGTTTCATCTTCCCAGTTCCGATGGGGCAGGAAGGGATCACTCCCTCCAGAGATCTACATGCTGACTCGAGGTGACTAGAGGGCCACTGCCCGTATTCGACTGAACCCACTGGAAAGTGTACACCACTTCACGGGTGTCGAGTCCATGCCTTACCCGCACTCAGTGGTAAGCCATTAGACCTAGTCACAATGATCCCTAGTAGGCCTTACACACCAGAGGGATCGTTCAAGAGTCAGAACACGAACCTCCTTCTTAGCCGGGTCCGGCCCCTTCACCCACAAACTGGTGTGGTTCTTGTGCCTGGGGCGAATCTACAGTGTGCTAGAGAGGCTACTCTAGAAGCATCAACTACAAAGCTTTAGGTCTCTACCCCCCTTCCCAATACAAGGAGTTCATAGAGATACATCATCCATATACTTCACAGAGAACTAAAGAACTAGATCTAATCTACATCATAGAGTTAGGTTCTTTAGTTAGAATCTGCTATCTAGAGATCTAGAGGGCTGCTATGGGCAATTTAAGAGGCTAAACCTACTGATTCGATGGCTGAAATGGGGTTTAGACTATTAAATTGCCTAAATACCTGATCCTTGAGTTCCTCCTCCTGACCTGAGTTCGACCATCCTGCTGAAATGCTCGGATCAAGGAAAACTAATGGTGCAATTCTCTCAGACGGAGTCTGGGAGGCGGTTTTGACTCCTGGAGCAGTCAAAACAGAGCTCTAAAACCCTAGGAACGAAAATGGGCAAGTTAGGGTTCTCCTACTTAAATAGACAAGGGGTTGGCTAGGGTTTCCAATTATCCCCTTTAGGCATGTGGGATAATTGGAAATGGGCCCACTTGCCTAGGTGGCCAAATGTGCCCACATGGAAATGTGTGCACCCAAATGTGCCCACATGGAAATGTGTGCACCTAAATGTGCCCACATGGAAATGTGTGCACCTAAATGTGCCCACATGGAAATGTGTGCACCTTAATAAATGTGCATGTGCACATTAATAAGAAATGCACATACCTAGCAAGTTGCCCCCTAGGGGCTACTAGCCTGGCTACACGCCGTACAGACACGGTCGAGGTGGCGGTATGCGCGTGGCAGTGAGGTAGTACAAGATCACCCCGGGACCGTATAATCGCGGCTTTGGAACGTCCGTAACCGGGGAGTGGAATGATGCCTCTTCGATCGTCAGGTTCAACAATTTCTTCACCTAAATAAGAAAGATGTATTTACTCAAAAACAATAAGTTCTAGTCTAGAACTAAAATATGACAAAAAGCAAATACTACCTCTAGCGCTGAGGATGTTTAAGGAAGGAAGGTGCTATAAAGGATCAAGCGCAGCTACATCTTGACATGGTCTGATTTGCGTAGATGTTTATATCAAGTAGGCAAGTTTTAAAGATGATGAGGTTACTTGCAAGAGAGCTTTCTTGAGGGCCTGCCCGATTAAGCATGCACGGTTTGAACAAAGGTGAGGGGGCTCGCCCAGCAACAGAGGCGACCGAAATTTTATTAGCCATATCGAGTTTAAACCAGTTTTTGAAATATTCTTGGTATATAATAGCACATACCTAGAATAATCACATAAGCGACATAAGCGGGTTTGCAAAAAAAGACACGAATTTAGAAGAACTCCAACAAAAATTTCAATGTATATGAAAATGCAGGACTCCAAAACTAGCTTTTTCGTTGGCCATTGCAAACCCAAAAACTAAACCCTGACCTAAAAAAGTAATGAGAAAAGAGTGCGGTCACTAAAAACCATTTGCATTTTCTGACACCGGTGCTTCATTCTGGTGGGCTCTGAAAACCTTAAGCTTAACAGTGGTATCAGAGCTTGAAAGATATGGCCAGCTGATTGGCATTGACCTATCTTAACAGTACTGAAGTGTTTGATGGAGACATTGGCTTTCAGCTTTGGAAGGCCAAGATCATGCAGGCCCTTAAGGTGGACAAGTTGTGGGATTTGGTTGATCCAACCAAAGAAAGGGAGATCCCACCTAAATCTAAAGTAAAAGCGGACGCATCAGAGCCTGAAGAAACTCGAATTTCAGATGACGAAAGGGAGGAGATTGCCAAAGCGATAATCATGGCAAAGCTGGATGGTGACATTGTGCTTGAAATTTAGCACAAATAGGCCAGAGAGATATGGAAGTATCTTCTAAAAAGATATGAAGAGAAGACGTCGACACAGATCGATATCTTGGAAATGAAATTGCGCAACCTGCAATTCAAAAAAGGTGATGATCTGAGAGGTTTGATACGAAACCTTAGATTGCTGTTGCATGATTTGGATGGAGCTGGAGCACGCTATAATGAACAGCAGAAGGTATTGGCCTTAACCAGAGCATTTCAGGTTTCGTATAAAGATCTTGCTATGTTGGTGAGAAGGACTACATCCACTCTGGATGAAGCAATAGAAGCAATTAGGACAGAACTTGAGCAGGAGGTTTTGGTGAAACCAATACCAGGGGAGGCAGAAGAACACCCTATTACCTTTATGCAGGAGAACCTAGCAGAGAAAGAGGTCGAGGCCGCGGAAGAGGCAGAGGAAGGTGAAGAACAGAGATATAGTGCTACGGATGTGAGGAATTTGGTCACATCAAGGCGAAATGTCCGAATCGAGAGAAATGGAATCAAGGATGTGGTCGTAATTCCTTTGGTCGTGGAAGGGGACGGACTGTGGTGGCAGCGGTTGGAGAGACGTCTGAGGCGAAAGCGCCGACCTGGGAGCTCTTACAGAAGAAGAAGTAAGTACTTGCAAATCATTTTTCAAACATGAGCATTGCATCTCGAAAATTAATGTTGAAAACAAAAATTTGGACAAAACTAATACTCTGACTGTAGATTCTGGGGCTAAAATCTCCATAGTGAGCTTGCCTGACATGTTAAAATGCATTGAGCCGAGTGTGGATTGCAAGGCTGTTCAGATGGGCAATGGAACAATGCAAAAGGTGCTTGGAAAAGGGAGTTTGCATATTCTAGTTATATAAAGGCAAGAATATTTTAAGTTTGCCAGATACATTGTTTATGCCAGGAATGTTGTTTAATTTAATTTCAGTTGCCAATTTGGTAGATAATGGATATGATTTATTTTTTCATAAATATGGATGCAAATTCATTAGAGAAGGCATTAAATTGTTTGAAGCTCAAAAAAGAGGAAATCTGTTTGAATTGGATGTAAATGATACCATCAATAAGGTATCTCCCCTCGATAGCATAAGACTTTGGCATTTGAGGTTAGGGCATGTCTGCTATAACAACATTAAAATAGCCCAAAAAGCACAATCTTTTGGATGAGCTTGATTATGAGGATTGCAAGGTTGATGACGTGTGTGAAGCTTGCATGTTGGGAAAACAAAATAGAGTGGCATTTAGAAATAAAGGAAGAAGGGCGCATGGATTACTTGAACTAGTGCATTCGGATGTTTGCGGACCTATGCAGGTTGAGAGTAGAGAAGCGAAATCCTACTTCGCTACCTTTATTGACGATTACAATAGACGTACTAAATGCTATTTTTTAAGGACCAAAGATCAAGTATTTGATGCATTTAGATTATATGTTGCGGAAGTTGAAAGGGAACCGTCACTAAAAGTTAAATGTCTAAGGTCTGACCTTGGTGGAGAGTATAGATCATCTGAATTTTCTAGGTATTGTCAAGTACGAGGGATGCGGAGACAATATACATGCAGGTACACACCACAGCAGAATGGAGTAGCAGAACACAAAAATCGCACCACCATGAATGCAGCTAGATCCATGCTTAAGCATGCGGGTTTGCCGAGCAGTTTATGGGGAGAAGCTGTCGCAGCTGCCTGCTACATTTAGAATAGGTTGCCGACGGGGGCTGTGAAAGGAGGAGTGCCAGAAGAGTATTGGACAGGTAGAAAACAATATGTGAAAAGATTTAAAGTCTATGGGTGTCTTGCTTATATGATGGTACCGGAAGAGTTAAGGAGAAAGCTGGATGATCGAAGCATTCCTAGTGGGTTACGATGAGCAGACAAATGGTTACAGATTATATGAACCAGTCGCACGTAAAGTATATATTAGTAGGGATGTTGTATTTAATGAGAATGTTCTATATAAGGACAGGAAAATTCTAAGCCAGCATGAAGCAGATGAGTGGGTACCAGCAGAATATTTGGAGACTGAGCAGGCAGATGATAAAGAAGAAACAAAGACCACAATTTTAAAAGAAGATGAAATCGATGTGGAGTCAGAGAGTGAAGAGGATACAGAGACTAGTGCTGAAATTGAAGAAACAGCGTAGAACCGGATGAGGTGTATGCAGATCGATGGAAAGAGGCCATGCAGTGAATTAGATTCATTTAAAAGGACATGCACCTATGAACTTGTGTCACGACCAAAGGATAAGAACGTAGTGGGAAGCAAATGGCTTTTTAAAATTAAAAGAAAAGCAGATGGATCGGTAGAGCGGCACAAAGCAAGGCTGGTTGCAAAAGGGTATACTCAAGAAGAAGGCGTGGATTATAAGGACACATTCTCACATCAAAGTAACCAGTCTTAGGACACTCCTTGCAGTTGCAGTGCAGAATAACATGGAGATAAACCATATGGATGTTAAGACTGCATTCTTCAATGGGGATTTAGACGAAGAAATATACATGGAGCAGCCACAAGGCCATGAACAAGGTCAGAACATGGTGTGTAAATTGAAAAAGGCAGTTTACGGATTTAGGCAAGCGGCCAGGCAGTGGTATTTGTGCATAAACAGATTCCTGATTTCTACAGGATTTACAAAGTTAAGAACTGAGGGTAAATGATGTTTTCCTTCGTTTCATCGAATAGAAGGAAAACAAGGTTCTAGAACTACGGAGGTAGTTATCTGTTAGTTATTTTGTCCTTTCCCCTTCTAGCCCTATTTATGTTCTTCCACGTCCCTGTTCTATCTCATCAGCTCTCATTGCATCTCCCTTCTGTCCTTCTACGGTTTGGTCCCATCTAGTGCATCAATCCTTTTTTCCCTAACATCTCCGTTAGTGCATCGTTGAAGTTTATGGCCCCCAAGGCCAGTGCGAGAAAGCTTAGGAAAAGGCATGGAGGTGATTTCCACGACCAGGATCATGCATGGCTGGAAGCTATGGAAGAAAGTTTGAAAGCTAAGATTGACAATCTGAGTCACGTCATGGAGGCCAGGTTACAGGCCAAATTAGATAATCTGAATGGCACTAAGGCAGAAGTTATTGTGGCCTTAGAATCCAAGATCTCATCTCTGCAAAAAGAGATCCAGCGGAAGAGCAGCAATGCAAGATCCCCTGTCTTTAAGTTTCATGAAAATTTCAAGGAGTTTGATTTCTTGAATCAGTTAGAAGACTCTTTTACAGAGTTAGAAGGGCACTTGCAGTCGCATAAGTTCTTGGATGCAGCAACCAAAGACGTCATTGAGAAAGGTAATACCTTGATTGCTAACAGAAAGAAGCTTATTTGCATCAGAGATAGGGAAGGACCAAGAGTTGCCGAATTTTACGAAATGGGGTGTTTAACTCTGTTTGATGTGGAAGACGGCCCTAAAATGAGGATCTTACCCTGCTGATGGCTCTGAGGTTCTGTGGTACATCGGCTCAGAATGATTGGGCCTAAAAGACTCGCTCTAGCTTTTCCAGTAAGGTTATTTTTGCTTCTGTTGCTCTGCTTAAATTAGGCATAATTTTCGGTGGTTGTTTCTTTTTAATTTTCCATCAGCTTGTGGAGTAATAAAGTCTCTGTTTGGTTGTTCTGGTAAGAAGCAGAGTTGCAAAGAAGTTTACAGAATTTAGTTGGGTCCTGAAAGTTTGTTCCTGTTGATAATTTTTCTGTCGTCAATGTCTGTATCTACCTCGGTTGCTGACAGTATTAGTAATGCAAGAACCACAGGTAGGGGAAGGCCAGCCGAATAAGATCTGTGGCCTTTTCTAGCTACAACTTTTGTAAATTAAAACCATGTTCTTGTCTTTTGCCTGCTTCTTACCATGCCGGACACCTTAACCTGTCTAAGCGATGTAGCAGGACCTGCTTTCAGAGTTAGAACTCTAGATCCATGCTTGAATCGTACTAAGATGTAGGCCGGATTTTGTTGTTCCTCTGCAGATTAAAACCCTGTTCATGTCTTTTGCCTGCTTTCTTACCATGCCGGACACCTTAACCTGTCTGAGCGATGTGCATCAGAACCTTCTTCCAGAGATTAGAGCTCCAGATCCATGCTTGAATCGTGCCAAGATGTAGGCCAGAAGACCCTAACCGGTTTTGTGCTCCAGTTCTTTCATTTCGTAACTTCCTTTGTTTTAGCTCTAATTTAATAATCCTAACGATTATGGTGGATATTTAAAGGCATATTGGCATTCTAGGTTTACTAGGATTTAGGCCAATGTTTATTCTCTTGTTAATAATGGTTTTAAGCAAGGCTTAGGTTGTGTTTTTCAAATGCTTCATTTAAAGAATTTGGGTTGGCTAATGAGCGAGGAACTTTAATATTTGCTCATTTCTCCTTGCTTGCTGGAAGAGTGGCCGAAGCTAGGCCACTGGCTTCTACATTCTGATTGTTCTTTTGCAGAGTGGAGAATAGAGTGTCAAGCATTTCACACCTTGCTACAATCGTTCTTTCTTTGTAGCTCGCCTTAGCTTCTGAAGAAGATCATAAGTGCAGGATTTACGGTCAGAATAGATGCTCGCTTCTTCTTCTGTGATCTAACCAGAATGGTAGCCGTGAAGAAACCTCGGCCAAGCCTTTCCCTTGTTTGACGTGTATCTTAGTCAGTTTTCTCAGGTTCAGGAGGCTATGCTGCATCTGCTGTAGCGTTGTAGAGGGCTGCACTCACTGTAGCCAAATATGTTGCACTCACTGCAGCTCAGGGATTCAAATGTAAGCTGGTTTCGTTCTCATCTCAAAGAAGGTGTGGGCACAATCAGTTGGCTAGGTTTTTTTCGTACTGAACATGGAGGACAGTTTCTTTCTTTCAAGGTAATGTGCTACGTTTGAAATTTAGTTGTGGCAAGCATGAGTTTGATTGGTGGAGTCTTATTACCTCTGTTCACTGTTGCACTTGCATTGGTTTTGGGTATGTCAAAGTTCTGTCTACTACAGGTTGGGTACAGCAAGAAGAGGGCACTGGATTTATTTAGCCGGCATCCATGGCGCTTTTATTGCAGTGGCTTACCTGATACCTGAATAGAGGTGAGACATATTTAGCTTTTTTGTGCTTGAGAAGTTGCCTCTGTATGAAATCTTTCGGAGTTACTTAAGGGTGTGCGAAGGAGATTCCTCAAGCATGGTAGCTTTAGCCTGAGCCAAGTTACTGTTTGTTTGGAGAGCTTTGGTTTTTGGTGGCAGCGCTATCTTTTTTATGCTTTAGCCATGATCGTTCTAATCTGTTGCACTTGCTCCATGGAGAGAGGTTCTGTTTTTTTATGTTTGCCCTCTTCCATCCCAGCTGGAAGATGGTGTAGGCTTCAGGAATTTGCCCCACGAAAGCAATTTACAACAGCTATTGACTCCATGAGGCATAGGGACGGGAGGACCACATGTTCTCATAGCTGCCTACTAGAGATGGTGGATAGAGACAGGGAAGGTGAAGCCCAAGTGACAGCCATGGACAAGGGAGGTGGATGTGGACCACCCTGTTATAGGGGAGGCCTTAGAATCATCTATATTCCATGGAAGAAGGTGAGAATAGATACTCCAAGTATGAGACATCGGAAATGGGTTCTTATTCTCCCAGTAGTACTGGAGTATGGATAGAATATAAGCCGAGTTAAGGCGAGGGATGATACCTCTACTCTTTTGCCCGTGACTGTTGCAATTCCGGATGGGGAGCTTAAAGAGGTAGCATCTTCAGGTAATTTGGGGTCAGTATTTGAGATGGATTGTTATAATGGTGTTTGTGCCTTTTCTCTACACTTTTTGGGAAAACGTGCTGAAATGCTTATTATCTGGTAGACCATTGTATGAGAATGTTTATCTGGCCTATTGTGGAGCCCATTCCAATAAGGTCATGTACCCTATTTTTGCTATCAATAGAAAATTAAAAAAGCTTGCCTACAAAAAAAAAAAAAAAAAAAAAAAAAAAGAAAGGAAAAAAAAACTTTAATATTTGAGTCTTACCAGAAAATACTATTATAGTCTCAAGTGCTCTGGTTTACGCTTGTTATATGATGTTGTGGCTCAAATGTTGCCTTTGGGGCTTATCTGGTTTATGCTTGTTATATGATGTTGTGGCTCAAATGTTGCCTTTGGGGCTTATACGGTTGCTTGATGGCCAAAGAGTAAGCATAATGGTTGCTCCTAACTTGACTCTAGTCTAAGCATATGTCTCTCCTACATCAAGACATTTTTTGCCTTTTTTCCTACAATGGCCTTGTGTTTTTCTCATTAGAATCGTTGTCTTTCATATTTATCTTGGAAGGAAGGTGGCCTTCTACGGTGAGTTACTTATGTTCTACCCACCTTTTTTAGACTTTCCAAGTTTATGAACACCCTCTAGCTTTCTTGCTTGGACCTTGACCAATTGGATTACTTATTTTTATTCTGCCTCTTTTTCAGCATTCTTGTCCGTGTTTACCATAGTAGTTCTAGAAATGATGTTTTCCTTCGTTTCACCGAATAGAAGGAAAACAAGGTTCTAGAACTACGGAGGTAGTTATCTGTTAGTTATTTTGTCCTTTCCCCTTCTAGCCCTATTTATGTTCTTCCACGTCCCTGTTCTATCTCATCAGCTCTCATTGCATCTCCCTTCTGTCCTTCTACGGTTTGGTCCCACCCTCCCACCCTTTCTCGATTGTAAGTATACTTTATTTGTTAGTTATTATCTAGTTGGAGGTCCTCGTACCTAATGGGGGCCTTTGTGCCTGGTTGAGGCCCTCGTACCTGGAAGGAGGCCCTCGTGCCTGGATGGAGGTCCTCGTGCCTGGATAAGCCTTAGTGGCTTTTGGTTCACTTTTCTTGTGTATGCATGGATATTGGTGAGCATTTTTCTATAGCTTGGCATTTGAGGCAAAGAAGTTGGAATCTAGACACAAGATGAAGACAACAAAGAAGGCAATTCAAGCATACTTTCTAATTGGCAAATTTCATTGCCATAATGTATTTTCACCCAACAAGGCTAGTCAGCATGAGGGTATAGAGCCTACTTTAATTTTGACTATAGCATAAGTTAGTGATCCCATTATTGTCAGGGTTTTTCCTCGAAAACCCGAAAGGGCGAGGTTTTTTAGTCCCGGCCATAATGGGTTTCACTAATTTGCTTTCAGTGTATACTTTATTTTTTGGTTATGAAGGAGATGCCAGCAGCGAGCATTCTTGTTTCTTGTCCGTGTTTACCATAGTAATTCTAGAATTTGTAAATGAAAAGGAATGGGGACAAATGTCTGATCATGGCTCTCTATGTGAATGATTGCGTCATTGTAAGCAATGACAGAAGTTTATTAAGAAATTGCAAATGACGGACTTGGGAGATTTGGAGAAATTACTAGGAATGGAAGTTCGAAGGGATAAAGAGCGGGGATTGCTCTATCTTACGCAGGAACAAAATATTTAGGGGTATTGGCTAAATTCAGAATGCTTGAATGCAACCCAACGAAAACACCTATGGCTTCGGGAGTGAAAATTTGTGGAGATATGTGTCCTAAGACACCAAAGGAAACTAAGGAAATGAAGGCCAGACCTTACAGATCATTGGTTGGTTGCTTGTTATACATTGCAAACTGTACTCGACTGAACATCACTTATGTGGTTAACTTGCTAAGCAGGTTTTGCAATAATCCTGGTATACAGCATTGGGCAATGGCAAAAAGAGTACTCAGATCTTTAAGAGGGACAGCAACACACGGAATTTGTTTTTCAAAAGGTACAGAAACAAATTGGTTGGTTATGCAGACGCAGATTGGGGAGGAGATATGATGACAGAAAATCCACATCTGGTTATTTGTGCAAACTTGGGGATGCAGCGATATCATGGGCAAGTAAAAAGCAAGAGTGTTGCTAAATCCAGTGCGGAAGCGGAATATGTAGCGGTATCCATTGTTAAATTTTAAGAAAAGGCTATGATTATCTCAAGAGTATAGCTGAGATGCCTATCAAGATTATTTCCAAATTACATGAGCACCTAGAGTGCAAATGATGATCTAGTGGAGAGCCACAATATGGTCTCTAATCTCCACTAGATTATACACATTTTTCCCATCATTTTATTTGAATCAATGTTATGCAATCATAATGATTCTATTGTCAATAAACATTTAACTTTTAAACCTTTAAAACACTGTAGCACAGTTTACTATTCATCGGGCATTGACCCGATCACTGTAGCTCCATTGACCGAGCATATCCAGCCTTCCATATTGGATATGTAACTTGATTCATCTGCACACATCTTTTCTACAGGTTCATACGTTTGTAATCATCAATCCGGCGGTTAAGGAGCCGATCAATTTTCCAATCCAGGCTTCTTCTATCATCACCATATATCCCACAGGATAAACTCAAAGAATGAGACCTTTTCGATATATCCCACAGGCTTATAAGAAATAAGCCTTTGAACCATTGAAACCTATTTTCAATTTTAATGCTGACTTCTTGCAATCATAACCATGTTAACATTAGGTTTTCTTTCTTCGACAAGCATGTCCATGTTGAACATTGAGCTAGCAACCAATAATCAACCCTTGCACCCTAGATAATGTCATAATGTTCAAAGTTGTCTGGCCTACTGCTACTGCTTCTCATAGGCAGATATATTAGCTCAAGTCTTCATGCAACATAGTTTAGCAACATAGTTTACAACCTTCAGTAACTTATGATTCAACTTAGATCATTATCTGCTCATTTGCTCTTTAAATGCATTCACTGCCACTGCTTCTCATGAATGCTCATATGACTTATAATGCTGAATTCTCGTCACTCCTCCTTCAGCTTATAAGTCTATATATTTGACACATTTAACTCAGCTTTAAAGCACACATATTTATTTTCTGGTAATGCCTTAGTAAAGATGTCTGCAACCTGCTTGTTTGTGTCAACATACTCCATATGTATAATCCTTTTTCAGATAGATCTCTTGTGAAATGCATGCTCAATTCAATGTGTTTGGTCTTGTTATGATGCACAGGATTCTTCACTATTGCTATGCAGCTTTGGCTATCTGTCCATATGTCAGTAGGCTCCATTGTTCACAGTTCAATTCATTTAATAATCTCCTCAGCCACACTACCTCTTTGGCAACTAATGCAGCTGCTGCATATTCAGCTTCTGCTGAACTCATGGCCACAACAGCTTGTTTTTTACATCTCTAGGAAATAACCCCTCCACCTAGAAATATTGTATACCCTGGTGTGGATCTTCTTGTATGCAGGTCTCCTCCCCAATCTGCATCACTATAACATTTCATGATTAGATTTTCTGAGTTGAAACAAATACCATGTCCTTGAGTGCCTTTGAGATATTTCAAGACTCGTTTGGCAGCCTCCCAATGCTCTCTGGTTGCATTATGATTTCTCCTGCTGAGGATGTTGACTGCATAAGCTATGTCAGGTCGAGTGTTATTAGCCAAGTATAGTAAGCATCCAATTAATGCCCTGTAAGGAATGTTTTCCATTTTGGCAGTATCTTCTTCAGTTAAATCTTGTACATAGGTTAATCTATGTCCTGGAGTCATTGGAATTTTTGCTGGCTTTGCTTCTGTCAGGTTGAATCTTTTGAGCATTGTTTCTACATGTTTTTCTTGATGTAGCCTCAACCACTTTTGCTCTCTATTCCTGACTACCTCTATACCTAAGAATTTTTTTAGTTCACCTAGATCTGCCATTTGAAACCGTGACTTCAGAATACTCTTGCATGAATTTAGAACTTTGATTGAGCTAGCTACCATGATGAAATCATCCACATACAATGCAATTATGCAATATTCTTCACCTTGCTTGAATCTATACAAATTGCCATCATTTTGCAACTTCTCAAATCCCTGTTCTTGCAAGAATTGGTTCATACATAAGTACCATTCCCTTGGTGATTGCTTTAATCACCATATACAGCCCTATTTAGTTTCCATATCATGTTTTTCCCTTGCTCATAGCCTGGGGCTTGCCTCATAAATGCCTCCTCCTCAAGTGTTGCATTTAAAAAAGCTGTTTTAACATCCATATGATGCAATTCTAAGTTCAGAGCATTGGCCATGGCTAATAAAATTCTGATGCTGGAGAGTAGGTTTCATCATAATCTCTGCTTTTTTTCTGAGTATAACCTTGAGCAACTAATCTTGCTTTGAATTTCTTACTGCCATCTGGATTAAACTTAATTTTATATAACCATTTACTCTCTATGATATTCTGTTTCCCATTATATTTTACTAACTCATATGTTTTGGTGTCTTCAAATGATTTAAGCTCATCTCTCATAGCTGCCATCCACTTCTCTTTGTCTACACTTTCCTGAACTTCTTCAAAATTCTGTGGTATGATTTCATCCTCTAGAATGGCCATTATTTGCTCATGCTCTACTGCTTCAATACGCCTACTTTTTTTTTTTTTTTTTTTTTTTTTTTTGAAGAACGTGTTTTACTTCATATTATAAACTCAAAATATTACAGAGTACTTCCAGAAGTAAGAAATGTCCCTGAAGCATCAATCACTTTTAGATGATCACTCCATATTGGAATTTTAATACGATCAGGCCAATTGGAGATCTGAAAGCAATTATACAACTTCTTACGAATTTCTTGAAGCACCACCTAAGAAGAAATACGCTTATCATAAAAGACCTTTCTTCGCCTTCGCTTCCATACACTCCATATTAGCCAAGACTTTGCCATGTGAAATACAATCCTTTTAGAAGCAGTCCATTGATTTGGATAAATACCCAAAAGAAAGTGCTGACTGTCCAAAGATACTCCAAAAAGAGAATGCAGCCAGGACCTAAAACTACTCAGCTCTGCACACAAATATAAACAGTGCTCCAATGTTTCAATGCACCGCTCACACATTGGGCAAAGTGGGCTTACTCCCGGCTTAAAGCGATGAACCATCTCATTAACTCTCAAAGAGCGATGAATCACCTGCCAAAGTAGAACATTTACCTTTGGAGGATTATATTTAGACCAAACAAGGTTCCAGATGGATTGCCATTGAGAAGGCAAAGTCTGTAAGTGCCATTTTCGAGAAGATGATAAAGTATTTGACGAGGTAAGCAATCTGTAGCATGAACTGACTAGCTACTTGCCTTCTTGAATACCCTGAACAAAGTTCCAGCATCTCTTGTTACCCACCTTCTTAATTAGAGGAAGAGCACTTGCTACATAAGCCCATATACTGATATCTTTATCCAACAACCCATATGACTCCTGAAACCATTGCCAAGGAGCAATGTCAATACCAAAATACCACTGTTCAATAGAAATAATACCTGCTCTCCTCCACCTCGCTTGGGAATGCGCATGCATAGATTCTACAACTGGGTGTATTTGTCCATGAGTATACAAAGGCAACCACAGAAAGGGGGAAGAGGCCTGGAGACAAGCTTCCCAATCAAATGTAATCACCTGCTGGACTACCTTCCAGGCCCGAAGCAAGCCTTTCAGTACTGGAGAGGCATGTGAAGAAGCTTTCAATGGATATAACAATGCCCAAGGGAGCTCAATTCTCACACCTCGCTTATGAAAAACCATACACTTCTTTACTGATTGTTTAAGTAACTTCATACCTGGTGATGCACAATCATCTTTCAACAAACTGAACAATAGCTTAGAAGCTAAGACCTTACCCTGTAAAGAAAGATCCAACATACTAAGACCTCCTTGTTGTTTAAACAACATACATTTCTTCCACGCCACCTTCACAGTGCCTCCTTGATCGGTACACCAGACAAAATCTCTTACAATCTTTTTTATCTCTGCAAACTTAGAAGCTGGAGCCAATAGAACCGAAACCAAATAAATATGCGTATTGTTCAATACTGACTTAGCTACTTGAATTCTACCTGCCAAGGATAACTTTGAACCTCTCCACCAAATCAGTTGCCTTTGTAAATTTAAGATAATTTCATCCCATGCTTCATTCATGTCAATATCTAAACCAAAGGGGACTCCTAGAAGCTTTGTCTTTGCAGATGGTACAACAACCTTCCATGCATACTCATATAAAAAAATGCGGAACTGCTTCCTTCCCCACCCATAAAGCACTACACTTAGCCCAATTAAGGAGACAGCCAGATGCAATTGAAAATATATCCAAAATCTTTTTGATTATCTGCACATTATTCTCTACCATCCACTAGCAAGAAGGTGTTCACCTTCCTCCAATAATAATCCCTTTACCAAACCATCCTTTTCAGCCTCATGCAATAGTTGCGAAAGTCCTTCTGCCACTATAGTAAACAAAAAAGGAGCTAGAGGGCAACCTTGCCTGATTCCACGTTCAATTGGAAAAAGCACCAATGGTTCTCCATGATACTGTACTACCCCCTTAGCAGAAATCAACATTTTTTGCATCATAGATCGGAAACCAGACCCAAATCCCAATTTCAAAAGCATGGCATCCAAGAAAGTCCACTTCACACTATCATAAGCTTTAGCAAAATCCAATTTTAAATATAGAAGATTTTGACCTGAACATTGGGCCCAATGAACTCCTTCATATGCTGCCACTATATTATGAAAAATTTGTCGACCTGGAAGAAAGCCTGACTGAGCCGCATCTATTCTCAATCCCAAAACCTGTTTAAGTCTTTCTGCATAGGCTTTTGCAATAATTTTATAGATAGTAGATAGGAGAGTTATTGGGCGCCAATCATGAATGCTCACAGGTTCTTTCACTTTAGGAATAAGAGAAATCAAACCCGTATTCAAAATCCTATCAAATTGATGTGAAGTACACAAATCTTTGTAGGCCTCCATAATGCTTACCGACGTCCATTCCCAATACCTTTTAAAAAATTCTACAGGGATACCATCCATACCTGGACATTTATCTGAAGCCAACTCAAATGTTGCTGCTCGCAATTCAGACATGGAAAGTGGGGCCTCTAACAATTGAGATTCCTCTTGTGAAATAATTGCATGAACCTTAGAAAGCACAATATCCTGCATTACATCTTCATGAGGCAAGTGTTTGACCTTAAAAAAAGTTTCAAAGTATTGAGTAAGGGACTGCTTAATCTCATTTGGCTCTGTCATTACCCTCCCATCCGACAGAGATAAAGAGTGCATAGTAGCTGCATACCTCTTACGCTTTGAAGCTCTAAAAACAACTTATTACAACGATCTCCATCTTTCAGCCCGGTTTAATCCAGATTTAACTTCGTCTTTGATTGAATTTGGGCCACTTCAAGACCACGAATAGCATCAATAACCTGTTGCAATCTAAAAGAGTCCGTACCCACTTTTTTAAGCTCCTCTAATTCAGCATATAACTTACTCAATGTCTCTTTTTCTTCACGAACTCGTTGCGCTCCCCACCTTTTCGCAAAAATCTTGACATTTGCCAAAGCCTCAACAATTCTTCGCATACCATGTTGTTGAGATGAAGCCTTTTCCCAAGCCTCCTGACATCCTGCTTCAAACTCCTCATTAGGCAACCATCTAGTATTCAATTTAAATACCGTTTTTCTCTTTTGTCGACTATGAGTAAGTTCACGATTTTCAAGAATTTGAGGATTATGGTCCGAGACTGCTTGTGCCAAATAATTAAGCCTCCATAACCGTGGACATATATCACAAAGCACACTATTTGCATACATTCGATCATGACGAGCCTGTGACAATCCTGGGCCAACCCAATTATTAGTCCAAGTAAAAGATGAATCTCCATCAACTTCCATAAACCCATGTTGAAAGAGTAACTTCTGCCACTGCTGCCGTTCAAAGCCGCTGACAATCTGTCCACCACCTAATCTGTCTTGTGCTGATTCCACCATATTGAAATCCCCTACTAAAAGCCAAGCCACATTTTCTCCACATTTTCTATTCTATTCTATTCCCCATTTTGGTATTTTATTACATAAAGAAGCCCATAAAGTTGCTCTTTTTCTACGAATATTAGATGCATATACATTAATGATACCACATTCTTGAAGTCCTTGCTTCCATTTAATGACTGTCCACCTTCCAAAATTACCTTTTGCTGTAAATGTGACATGAACATCCATACTCCAGGCTATCATTGTACCACCCCGAGCCTTGCCTGAAGTACTTATTATAGCAGAAGTTTGCTTCCCAAACAAATTCATCATTGGAACAACCCTGCCTCTATCACATTTATGCTCTTGAATACATAAAATATCTGGATTAATGTGTTTAATTAAATTAGCCAACCTCTGCCATTTTTGAGGAGATGAACGTGCTCCTCTCACATTCCAAGACATGATCTTAAGCATACGCCTACTTTTGCCTTGCTCAGTTCTGCCATAAGGTTTATCTTCTAATTTTGCTTCTTCAATTAATTTTTCTGCTTGTGTTTTTCTTTTCCTTTTGATCTTGACTGGATCATGCATTTCTTGTTTTGGTTCTTGTTCCACCTCAGGGGCTTTGTGTTCAATTTCTACTGCAAGGACTTGTCTCTCTTCTTCCATTGCATTTTCCTAAGTGTTTTGCTCATTTTCTTCTCCATGAATAGCCTATTCAATCCCCTCTGATTCATCTGTCTCATCAGTCTCAAATTTAACCATGGGTTCAGTAATTTTAGATACTATTTTCACCCCTTTTTTGTACCTGTGTTTATATAGTACACTTTCATTGAATAAAACATCTCGGCTGACTATAATGGCCTTTGATTCTGGATTATATACTCTATATCCCTTGGCTTCATTGTCATAGCCCACCAAAAAACCAATCTCAGCTCTATTGTCCAGCTTTTTCCTTAATTCTGAAGGAACATGAGTATATACCAAAAAGCCATAAACTAATCTATTTCTTCCTTAGGATTTCATACAATATTGGGTATATTTCCATGAAGAGTAGAAGAAGGAAGAATATTCTGAATTTCTATGGCAGCTTGCAAAGCTTCTACCCAAAGACTACACAAGGCCCCCAAAAATGAACTTACATTAAAAATCAACATGAAAACCAGTATGTATGTGGTTTTTTTATACAACAATTTATAATATCAATAAAAACCATGTGTCTTTGATGGTTTTGCAAAACTATTAGTAGTTCATATCATACTTTTTGTACTAATTCTAAAATTTAAACTAGTTAATATAAATTATCACTAGTTTGTAAGATGGTTTCTAAGCATAGATTGATTTTGTAAAATCATTGCTAGTTTATTTCATGTTTAATTATACAAATTCTACATAGTACAGTGGTTTTTTGAAATCACCATTAGTTTGAAAGATGTGTTTTAAGCATATGTTGACCTTGCAAAACCATTACTAGTTCATATCACATTTAATTATACACATTCTAGGTCTTAAAGTGGTTTCTTAAAATCATCATTAATTCTTAGGATGCTTTTTATATACGTGTTTTCAATATTTTAATTTTGGATGCTCTCAGATACTAGTTGTCGTTATCATATACGTTTTTCAACATAATTTTTGTACTATCAAGTTTTTTGGGTTGCCCCTAAGGGGGCAAGCCCTTGTTTATGTGGGTTTATGGCATATTCCAAGTATAAGCCAACATATGCCTGAAATATGCCACAAACTGCTCCAAACCCATTGTTGGCTGTAAACTCTCGGTCGATTGTGTGGCTGGGCAGCGACTCTGAAACCGGCTAACCGGTGCTTGTTGCTCGAAGGAGGTATGGCAGGACGATTGAAATGATCTCGGCTCCTGCAGCAAGATGTATAAACCCGGTTTCTAGATCAACAACTCTTGATTATTGCCCGTTACGGCTGCCTTGCTTTATATACCTACCGGCTAATATTGGATTCCCTCCCCAGCTTTCCTATGTTCCATCATTCTTCTGTGTTCAAACTGCATTTTCATCTGCGGCTACCAGAGCGTCATCGCGGCCATTTTCACTCTGGAGGATCGTGGGGATCGTGGCCTAGAGCATAGCACATTATTTCTGGAGCCATGTCATGCTTTGCCGAATGGCTTTCTGCCTTGCATTGCCAAAGTGCTTCGATTGAATTGTGCCATATCCTGTGTTTGTGTAGTCAAAAAATGGTATGGATGTGAAAGAGTTGGATTTTAAATCGTTCCCTTTTAGGCCTTCTGTGTATGCATGACTCTACCTTTAGGACACAGACGTAGAAGAGAAGACGCATTATTACCCATTTTTGGAATTGATATTTGGCTTTATAGGATGTTTTTAAGCTGGCTCTGCAACAACTGGCCATTCTTTTTGTAAATACATCACAATGATGTTTCTCTCGAATTGTAGTGCTGAGATTCAAGACTTCAATTATTCTTATCTCTTGCATTTTCAAAACATTCGGGTAATTCATGGTGCAGAGCTTCGGTGCAGAGATTATCTTATCACTTTAGAAGAGCATAGGCACATGAGCAGCCCCATTTTTGAAGGTAGGCTTACGGTAAAGGGATTTCTAGCACCAATTTGAAGATTTTAGTGAAAATTCTGGGTTGATTTGCCTGGGCATAAATAAAACATGTTTCTCTTGCGTGCAGCGTTGCCCTTTGTATTCCCACAAATTCGTTCCTTCGTTTGCTCCTCTGTACAGTTCTTCTCCTTTGTAGCCTTGCACTGTTCCTTTGTTTGCACAGATTCCAAATTGTTGTTCGAATCTCCAAATTACATAACGCTGAGGCAGTCATAAAGATAATCAGAGACAACCTGGAAGACATAAACGGGGTTTGTATTATGGTTGTGTTATCTAACTAGAACATGTAAATTCGTAGTAAGTCTATGAAGACTATATTATGTTTATGCCATTTATGCATGTTGAATGTGTGTGTTTTGAAATTAAGTTTGCTGATAGTAGACAAGTTTGTTGATTACTGTATGCTCACAAACCAGACTTTACTCATTGATGTTAACAACTAATAATGACGCAGGTTAAAGGGCAAATTACCTATAATGGCCTTGGATTAAAACCTCTGCATATGTAAGCCAATTTGATTTGCATAGAGTGACATGATTGTTAAAGGAACGTTAGAATTCTCTGCACGTTGTCAAGGTAGGATCACAGCATTGTTTACAGTTACTTTATGAATTGAGTGTAATTGGTACATGTTTTTGTTTACCAACATGTCCATGATTGGTGTTCCTGAGATGTAGGATCTGTGCAAGTGAAGTTTGACAGGCAGTATATTCTCCATGCCATGGAAAAGCTGGAGAACTTAGAGCTGGAATTAGCAGCGAGAACAAATGAGCACCTGGGGACATTGGCAATCTTGTGTCGACAAGGTAATGTTCTAATCCCATTTCTATTGTGGCTAGAATAGCTTCGGCCAGAGCTGCTGCTTCCAATATTAGCTCTGCATTTGAAGCATAGGCTTTGATTGTGTGCACTAGCTTTTGAGTCTCAGATCCTTACTCTAGAAGGTGCAAAAGTGAGCATAACAATTTGCTTGTGTGATGTCGTGACCATCTATTATATCATAAGACTCCCCGTTGGAGTTTACTCTGTTGTATATCGCATGATCTGATCTGGATTTCAATTATGCTCAGTGCCTCTCTCTCACCTCTTCTCACTTGGCAACTAAAACTTTACAATTTTAATCAGGTTACATTTGAGGGTATTCTGTGTTGGGTTTCTGAACATATAGCCCTGACGGGAGAATAAGTCTATTCTTGGTTTCCTTCAGGCAAGAGCTTTCAAGAGTTTACATATCTACAGAGATTTTAATATACTTCCAAGTATCTGACCAACAATATGGGCATACATCCAACCAAGAATTGTAATGCAGCCAGCTAGTGGCGACGAGGATGTGAACCTGGCCGGGCAAATGCTGCAAATAATGAAAACATTACATACAGCCAAGATGTATCTGCAAATATTTCTGATATTCCCCAAAACCATGCTGTGATAGTTTTTTCCGTCTCAAAGGCCTCTCATGCATGATTTGTAGGGTGCTTCATGATAGACTGCTTACCCTGCAATTCAATATGCTATAGTTGCATGCAAGCTGAAACTTTCTATAAGCATTTGTAAATTTTTCGAAGTATCCCGTTGGGTTATTATTGCCATGTCTCAGAGCTAAACAAATCAACTGGGATAGATATTGAGGATTACTGTTATTAATGGTGATCTTTGTGTTGTCTCATAGGTATAAATATGAGTTAACAGCGAATGTCACAGATCTGACATTGGAGGTGCTGACAAGTGGGTGGATATCGTGTCTACTCCTCATATGTTTTGTCACAAAAATTCTACTGTGCAACTCCTCTGAAGTCACATTCATGCAAAAGATGGTGACATTGGAGGTGTTGAAAAGTGGGTGGATATCATGTCTACTCCTCATATGTTTTGTCACAAAAATTCTACTGTGCAACTCCTCTAAAGTCACATTCATGCAAAAGATGGTGTCTATTTTTCACAGCTACCATAATGACTTCCAAACTTTTATTCAAAGATATAAACCCACTTAGTTCCATTGTCATGTGCTTATTTAGGCATTACTGCCATGAAGGATCTACAGGCTACTTCTCTTCCTCTTAATTTCGGATGGCTTCTAGTTTAATGGCCAATTTTGAAACAACAGAATGCAATGGCTTTACCTCATGTCCTCATGAGCATTTTTTTTTTAAGACTTGTGTGTCACGTAGCCTGCATTTTTTACATCAATGTTTCAAGTTTGGTTGAGTTTTAATGAACCATTATTGTAGGATCTGTACATCTTTATGGGGCACCAGAACATCGCTGACATGCTGCTTATAGGTCTACTCCACAAGCAAACATAATTACTGTGCCACATATTATTCACTAGAAATCCTTATGGTAAACTCATCACATAAGATAGGAATATTAAACAATGGAAATATGATTTGAAGTAGACATCCTGTATATGTGATTATTCCCTCTGTCTTGAACATAGAGAATTGCCTATGCCTTGCATTAGGATTTAAAGGCGTTGACACAAATATCCCTAAATCAAAAGTCCAATATTGACACACACCCCTACATATGCGGCATCTATAAGACACCATTTGCTAACATTGTCATTGTCTTGAACACATGCAGCTGCTATGCTCTACATTATCATGTATCTATCTTGGACACATGGCTCTACGAATTTCAAAAACCCTTGCACACTTCTATGTAGCCCGTCATCATCGGGCACCGTTTTGAAGAACTACGCACTATGACAAAATTGTCTATATTGAGCTGTGAAGGGAATCTCATTTGCAAGGCTTGGTTGTCATGCATCACTTAGTTGTTAGGCTTGGAGACGATTTTTGCATGCTAATCTTCCTTGTATTTTTACAAGACTGTCGAAAATAGGCTATGGAAGTTTTCGAAGCTCCAAATCCCATTATCCAAGAACATCGCAACATCGGACCTTCCATTTTGCTTTGGCAACATTGCAAGTAAGGATATTACTATTTTTTGAAACTCCTTGATGATGATATCATTCAAGTGTCTCTTTTTGTATAACAGATTACGCCAGTGTAAGACCCAACAAGGATCATAAACGCAGGTGGTATTGGAACATATACCACTACACCATTGGATCTGTGAAGGGTTTAACATCCTACGATCGGAGAAAAAATGCAACATGCTCATTGGTAAGAATATACTCATTGACCAAACTATATTTGGTCTGGACTTGCAAAAAAAGGTGCAATTCTTAATCAAGTAAGAATTTGGTGCCATTATGAGGGCAAAGAAACTGAATGTTGTAAATTTTCGGTTACAGGAAGGGTTAACTCCATTGAGCCATCTTCCCAAAGTTTCTAATAGTGATACAAACTCATGTGATTACCAAGGTTGTGCAAAAACATCAAAATGCTCAAATGGCATGTGAGTTATCAAAGTTGAAAATGCTGGAACTTGAAAAAGAGATGGAACAATTGGTTGGACTGGAAGAACAAAGTGCAAGAAAGTTGCTTTACAGATAACCAAAAACCTTGTAGTAAGATTAAAGCATTATTCATAGTTGAATTTTGCATCGTGCTTGTGGACTGTGTTTGACCCGTAGAAATGAGTTCGGCCTTTTGCTATGTCATACATATGCTTTGCATCCAAGCCCAACAAAAAGGGCACAACACGATAAAATCAAACAGAAACCACGAAAACACACTCTCAAGCCACCGAAGGGCAACCCCTCGTGCGCAGCACCTTGTTTTTTTCTGGTTAGTTCAAAAACCATGTTGGCTTTTGCAAAGAGGCTATTTCCTATGCTTGTTAATAGTTTTTTATAATCTAGTTTTTTGCAGCTATATTACACAATTGTCTCAGTCCTTAACATCATTACTAATTTTATATATTAACTACTAGTAATACCAACTATTATGTTTAAATATTCGAATGTAGCACTATTTTTCTAAACAATGCTTCCCTACTTTTTTTCTTTTTTTTTGAAAAACAATTCTTACTTTCTCAGCACAGGAATTCGAACTTGAAGTGTCCCTAGTACCTTACCACTAGACTATTGCAATCCAGTTTTTGTAAGGAAAAATGCAGTAACCACGTCAAGTCACCAATATGAACATCAACCTGCCTACCTACCAATCTATCTTTTGCTTCATAACCATGATAAACATCCCCTGTTTGTGCCACAAATCCCTTGCATAAAAATCCCCTATTTCTGCACTACAGAAGCTCCCTGTTTTTGCTGCAAAGAAAACCTTAGACATACTCTATTTTTGCTCTGAATTGCCAGAGTTTTTGCTCTGAATCGCCGGGGTAAATTCCTTGGGCATGCTCTATTTTGTAATTGTTATCATTATATTGAATTCACAAACATCCAACAATAGTATACTCGAGAATGGTAAATTTAAGTTGGTCCCATTTCTGCTTGAGCACTCCTTCACAGCATAAACTGAGACTTTCGTGTATACTTTGAAAGGTTGTTCCATATATATAATTGAATTTGGCCTCAGTTTCCCATCTTCTTTGGATATCAAAGCTCTACCAATATGTAGCATAATAACAGGGGGTTTTTTTTGTATTTTTGTACGGTTTTTCCAATGGTTTTTATATGATTTGATGGGCGTATTACACAAGGCCTACTAATTAGTACATCTAGAGTGCCCATTGTATTTGCATACGCTTGAATTAATTTTAATGCCTCTTTTCAATGGTGTAGACCCATATATGTAGTATTTTTCAGTTAAGTTTTATTTTTCGTATTATATTTTTTTTTGCTCGACATGCAAAGCTCGAGCAGCTCATTTTAGGGTTTTTTTGCTGTAAGGGCGTGGTTATGTGGGTCGGATTTAAGCAGCATCGGATTTGGGCAGCGCTTACAAAAATGGATTCTTCCATTTGGGTTTTTGATTGAATGGCTTAGGGTTAGTGAACAAAAGGATGTTTTTGGCATTCGATTTTGAGGATCCTGGAGAGCTGCGGTGTCTCGGGCGGTTTGCAAGGTTCATATTGTGTTGTGTGGGAGCGACAGAAGCTATGAAGAATGATCTTGTTGTTCTCTCTTGTTGTCTGAAGCCCTGTGCAGCGACCAGCCCCACGACCCTTTTCGGTGGCAAACCGGTGGTGCAACCTTTTCCGGTGACCATGGCAGATCAAGATCAAATTATTATTGAAGCCGAAGCTAGCATCATAGGCTATGCTTTCCGATGGCAGACTTGTGGTGCATATCCAAATTAATTTTGTGGTGCATATTCTACCATGGCAGATCCAGATCGAATTATCATTGAAGTTGAAGCTTGCATCATAGGCTATGCCTTCTCTTTCTCTCACAGGCTATGGCAAGAATTATGATAGTAAGTTCTCTTGTTTGCTTTGCAAAGCTATTTCTCTATTTCTATTTCTCTATTTCAAAATGGGCACATTAAGAAGGCAGTTGCTTTGTACCACAAAGTAAAGAAGCAATCTCTAGATCCCCTCGATGGCAGCCCATTTCAAATATGGCTTCCATGTAGCCGAGAATACAAAATGGTGTATTATATGCCCTTCCAAAGCAAAATTACATTACAGCTTTGAGAATCGCGAAACTAAGTTTCCCTTTAAGTTGGATCTTCATTTTTATTTCTTGAAATGGAGATTGAGATAGTAGTCTGTTTGAGCTAGTTTTAGAAAGGAAAGGCCCATGTATTTACGGTTATTCTTCTATCTATGCTCATGGTTACTTACCTCTTCCATTTGTGCCTAGTAATGCTTCATCCATCCATTTTAGTTGCCCTGTGTTGAGAATGCAGAAACTAAGTTTTCCTTTTGAAGCAGTATCTTGATTTTTATATTTTGATATGGAGAATGAGACGGTAGATGGTTGAGCTAGTTTTGGAAAGGGGAGTAGAACTCTCTACACAAGTTGGCACATTTTGAAGGCAAGTTAGATTCATAATACTTGTTTTGATATGAAATACATTTAATGTGTGGATTAATACGTAATTCTATTCAAGTTTCAGCCAAGTGTATTGAGCGCCCTTAGTATGCAATGCAAAATAATTTGATGCAAACTCTTAGGAGATGCATGCCAACAACCAAAAGCATTCGCATATTAGAAGTGCCCGGATATTTATTGAGATCCTTTCCGAAAGCAAATAATATTTTGTCTGAATTCATTCTTATTTTACTCGTGGTATATACCCGCAGGATGGCCACATCATCCTTGCTATGGACTCGTTGGATGGCCATTTGTCCATTTCAATGTTTCTAACATAAAACATTGTCATATATCGAGATGAATAGTCACATTGCAACAAACTATTTCAGCTAAAAATGCATTGTATTAAATGAAAATGCAATGTCCTTGATGTTTTATACAATCTCTTGAATTAATAATTAATATTCACGCCCTTAAAGTTTCTATTTTTTTCCTTTTGTTAGGGCCCGAAGGGCCCAAAAATTTTTTTTATATAACAATCAATACATAATTACCATTAACATTATTAACACAAACCATTGCATTCAATGCATTTAAATTAAAGTCCCCCTTAAACCCCCTTTGGTTTGGGTGCATATTCACACGGGGGGTGACGTAGGGCAGCGAGAGCTGTCGGATTGGCATATTCGCCCCTTATTCCTTAATCTACACCGTACGTAAAGTTCCTCATTTGTGGGGTATGCAAGCACTGCAAGTTCTTGAATGCTAACAGTTTCCTTCAAGTCGGCATTATATAGCAGTAAATCCCAGGATAATAACATGGCTATTTTCAACTTTGAGAAGGCCATAGAAATATGCAATACATAACATGCAATACAAAACAAGGTGCTGCGCACAGAGGGTTGCCCTCCAGTTCCTTGAGGTTGAAGTGGTCTAAATCAAACAGTGAAGTCATGTTTTCTCTATATTTGCATTAAAGTAGAGCTCTACCATGTTCTTATAATCAGTGAGAATGAGTTCTGTCAGTATATGAGAAATTCAATAAACTTATTTGTTCAACAACCTACAGGAAATGCATTCACGAACATTTGCAGCCTATCCAAATTATGACTATTAACTTATTTTGAGATTGTTATATTTTCAATCATCTCAATTAGAAGCTGAACTTTGGAAGGTAAAGACTCCCAACAAGTATAAAGCTGTAAAATAATTTGATAATTTGATGAGAATAGTGCCAGATAACTTTTTTCACTATGTCCTCCCTTGACGGTTGCTAACAAAAAGACAAGGTCACTTAAACTTCAGTTTCTGCATTGCTAGAAACCTCGAAGAAAAAAGGTAATGCTATGGATTCATAGCTTACAATAACAAAAGATTTACCTTTTCTATGGAAGTAGTGTGCAATCAAACTTTGCAACTCTTTTGCCTCTTATATAAGAGGCAAAAGATTCTTTTTGTAAGTGCTTTTTAACATTCCTCTTATAGGATCCTAAATTGTAAACCCATGTTGATTCTCTTAGTTGCAGATTGTACCTCAAGAAAAGCTGAAACATGTAATAACCTAGTACGGTTAACACATCTTCAACCCTTCGTGTGGTGCCATATGTTTGTGTTGTTAACAAATTTCAAAAAAAAATTCTAAGTCGACTTAGATTATTGTGCACATCATAATATAGGCTCCCTTTAAATTTCTTAGTATTCTCTTAGATTTCATTACTTAGAGCTTCGTGTACATCACAATACCAAAGCTCCCTCTAAATTGTTTAGTTTTCTCTTAATATCATTAATGGAGAATGCCTTCCAATATGCCAAAAAATGTTGAAACTAAGATCAACAATCCAAGCCTTTGCTCATAATATTAGGACCTTTGATAACAATTAAGAGTTTTGGAAAGTGCCCAATGTGTTGATAGAAACTGCATCGTGTAGATGTATTGCACGTAGGCAAAATCTTGATGCAGGTTTTTTTTTGCTTAATTTGAGCAAGATACTTGTGCATAGATTGAATGAAATTAAGCCAAATAGCTTATGTTTGATTGTGGATTATAATAACAGGTTCTACATTTGGCACTAAATTCCCCAAGATTCCCCCTAGATCCTCTTAATTTTCCCTAACATTTTGCAAAAATTCCCCTAGATTCCCAATATTCTATCAAGATTGCCTAGACTCCCTTCGAGTCCCTCCAAATTCTCCAAGTCATTTGTTATTGCAACATTTGTCGAGATTCTATCAAGATTCCCTCAGATACCCAATAGTTTGTCTTGTATCCAATTCGAGCTTGGCATCAAGTTCTAATGTTGGATTATGATTTCACATTGGACTCTCCATGGTTTCCTATTATGTTCCCTCATGGCACCTTGCCTAAGGTTATTCAAGATTTTATGAAGATACTTAAAGATTCTCATTTCCCTCAACGTTGCTCAAAAGTTTCCTAGATAACCCATGGGCGTAAATATATTGCATGTCTAATATATAAAATCTAGAAGTTCGAGACACTCATGAAAATATGCACTTTGTATAGTGTGCAATTCAAGCTCTAAGAGATTTGTGACGTGTGAAATTGGTAAATCTGTTTTGCCTTTTGAAATTGCATCACTATGAATTTCAAAGGCAAGTAGATGATGAAATAGCATATGTTAACCTTATCCTTAATTTGTGCCTTATTATCACTAGAACCAATTGTTATCACACGGCTTTTAAAATTAAATATGATAAGCAAAACGGTGGACATTTGCGGCCATTTTCAACACACATCAGATTTTAAGGCAGTCAAAGGTTTGTTTTCAACCATTGCAACAGAAAATAATGAAATCATGAAGACACTCTGATTGAAGGGAGTGTGATGTTTATAGTTTGGCTACATATATTTGACTTTCCACTTTTATATTGTGAAGTTTTGTGCTTATAAATGCAAAAATGGGATTAACGCAGATCAAATGCAAAAATGCTTTACACCCATGTGATTCTGTTTCCTCTGCCATGCCCTTTTTTGCACACGCACCTCGACACACCCCCCCAAAAAAAAGGGGGGGAAGAAGGGAAAACTATCTACTCATCAACTGCAAAATTGCTTTACACCCAAAGTGATTGTGTTTTATGTGCAATGCCTGTTCTTGCACACGCACCTCGGCACACCCCCTCCTTAAGGAAAAAAAAAAAGCTATGTGCTTTGAAACTATTTGGGCACAACAAGGCCAAGGTTAGGCAATTATTGAAACTTTTCTATGGACTTATGTAACCATTGGTCTTTGTTTCTTATCTAACGGGCATAAAAATTTATAGGTCGTGGTTTTCAGTACAAAGAAATACAACCCTAACCCTATTATTTCAAAACCTCCTAACTGCGGCGATGGAGCATTCCTGCTCTCGCCCGGATACTGTGGCATTTCCGAAACAGTCAATGAGCGCTTGCCATATGCCTGCAGAGCTGCTATTGAATTCAAGGTACGATATGCATCTGCTTTTTCTTATTCTATTGAGTTTTGCTTACCTTTGGTATGTTTCATTTTGTAGTTCTTGCAGGTTCGTGGCAGTCTACAGATCTATTATCTCCGTATTCGTGCAGTATGATGCATTTTCCCTTTATAAAAGATATATGGGTGGCTTCTGTCAGCAAAGATGACAAGGGTGGTCTTGCTTTGAGTCTGCAATTTCTCTCTAAGTGCTATTGATACTTTTTTTGAAACTGTGCCATATTGCGGCCTAGTTTTGTGTTGCAGATGCCGAAGAATGAAGCTTGGCTACTTTACAAATTTTTGGTAATTTTTAAAACGTGATTGTCCAAGAAGATTGTGGCATTAGTTCACGTATTTTTAGAAGCTGTTATGTTGGAGCTTAGATTTCTCGGTCTTGAGAAGCTTACTATGTTGGCCTTTTCATTGTCTCCGAAAACTTTCCCAGTTTTCCCAGAAGCAACGGTATGATATGTGCCACAACTGTTTTGTGCAACCTTTTGCTTTGAAATGCCAAAGGCAAGGTAACCCCAAGCTTCCATGGTTATTGCAAATGTCTTTCTTGTTTCTTTTTTTTCTTCTTCTTTGAGCTCCTGGTTTGTGGCATAAAGACTCTAAGCTTGGACCTTTTTTCATGATTACATGGCGATTCCTTATTACCTGTTTCTATTTGCATTTTAGACTGCTATAGATCAGAGTTTCCGTAATAGAAACACTTTAGAATGCTAAAGATCATACTTCACTAAAGAACAACTTCTGGAGGTAGCAAGCAATTGTCTTTACCCTTTATTCTTTCTCATCTTGTTGTGATTCTAACATGTCTTTTTCCAGGGTTATTACTGTCGTCATCTTAGACTGGCTTGACATTCTTATACCACACACATACTAGGTAATGTTGCTTCCTTTCCATTTTGGCATTGCATCTTTTACAGGGCAACTTGGCTTCTGAATTGCTCCAGTTGAATGTGTTTGATCCTATCTAAGGCGATTTGGCTTTTGAATTGGCTGGGTTTGTTCTGATTCATTATAAAACACATGGTAAATTTGTGGGTTCAATTCCCACATGTTTAGATTTCCATTGCAGTTACAACTTTCTAAGCACTATAAAATATTACTTGAGATAAGATTATTAAATTGTATTCTTTAACTATCAATCAATCTTGTTAATTTGGGATTTTCAGGTTTGGCCAAAAATCTTTTTGGAATTTTTTTTAACTCGATTTCCTATGATTTTGTAAGATTTTGCTACCGGAAAGACTTCACGATTTCCCAAAAATAGTAGAATTTTTTTCTTCTATGATTTTGGCTCCACGGTTATTCAGTGGAGAAGGCACGTAGTGTGATGCCAGACATAACAAGCATGCAACAATGTTTTTTTTATTCGTTTGGGTTTTTTGTGCGATTATGGCTTGACAGCAGAGGTTTGGTGGAGCGAAAACAACAGCAGCTTCTATCCATTTTTTTTCCTCTTCGAAACGGCAGAGGTGCTCGCCATGATGATAGGACCTGCAGCCGCACCAATGCCAGATTTATTTAGGGTTCCAGAGCCAGCAAGCAAGCAAGGTTTTCTTGGTTACGTTTTCTTGGCAGCGGCAAGCATAGGTGCAAGCAAAGGTCGGCAAGCAGAGGATGGCAGAGTTCGGATTTTGGCAAGGCCAATGGATTTGCAGCCGGTAAGGGTCTCTTTCAATCTTGCAGAAACTGATTGTTCCTTTAAGTAAACGTGTGCCTTCATATTTTCTTCGGCTTCCTTTCATATTTTCTTCTTCCGCTTAAATGTGTTTCTTCATAGTAAATGCTTAAACTTCGGCTTCCTTCCATATTTTCTTCCTCCGCTCAAAAAAATGCTGGAAGCAGGTTAGTCGTGCAACAGCTCCAGCAACTTCGTCTGGCAAATATGTAAGCAGATAATTTTCCTTTCCAACCAGCATACAATGTGTCGGATTGGTTGGCTCCTTCATTTTTATCTAGATTTGAATTCCAGATTTGTAAAGGATTTTGGCAGCATTTTGCAGAGCCAGTGGCATGTTCTCACCTGCTCGAAGAATGGCAGTCCATTTCTAAAGATTTTTGCAGGTATTTTTTGTAAGGGCTTTTCTCAATACGTTTTTTCCAACTTCTTTTTTGTTCTAATATGGTAATGCATTTCATCCTGAGCTCTCCCATTCTTCCTTATCGGATTCCCATGCTTAGACTACATGATCTCTAATTTATTTGTCAGATTTCCTTCTCTGTGTTAGTTGTAATTTGCACTATGTAATCCCAATTAATGTAGTCCGGTTTTCCTACTTCAGCGTTAGTCTTCAAGTGTTTGATGCCGAAATGACAAAAAGCAGTAGGTCGTGGTTGCAGAGCAGGTTAGGAGGCGAGCAGAGCTAGACCCCAGCATTGCCGGAGATTTCTTTGTCCAGGCATGACTTGCTTTCCCAGGTTTGAATAAATTTGGGGTTATGCTTCATATTGCATTGCTTCAGCATTTAAAACAGCATGCAGTAATTATATCATACAGATATGAGATATATCAACCAGGAACTACCTCTACCATCGTGTTTGCAAAGCTTATGAGGTTAAATATAGGGGCAAGCTTCTGAATCTCTCCCTTTGAGTAAAATTTTATTTTTGTTTTCCTTTCTGAATTGGTAGCTTTTCTCATGTAGTTTGCTTGATTAGAAACAAAGGCCCAATAGTGAGAGCATTCAGCAGACTTTGTGATGGCTAAAGAAGTGGACCTCAGCTTACGACAACGTTGCCTATGACTCTAGATGAGAATCTTTCGAAAAACTTGGATCTCAAGATTTAAGAGAATCAGTCTGCTGCCATACAAAAGGAACTGGCATGAATCGCCGCCCACCCTGCATCCAAACCTCCCGAAGCATCTTGGGTTCCAAAATCCCACCACAGAAGTGCATTGTTTCGCTAAGCTTGGTCAGATTTTTTTTGAAGGTCTTGGCTGCTAGCAATTTCGTTGGCATGTTCTTCACATACACCTGCATGGTCTCCAGATTTGGGTCTTGGAAAAATGTAGACAAAGTTTTGTTTTTCTGCGTTTTTCATCTCTATGTTTTCTGGATTAACTTTGTTTGATTCTAATTGCTAACACGTTTGCTGTATCCATAGGGTCTACGCATTTGCTCCATCTCAGAAAAAGCTTGGATCATCTTAGTCAGTTTTCCCGTTTTACAAGCAACAAAAGTGTATGATCCCCGCAATTTCCAGTTAGTCATCTTAGTCAGTTTTCCCGTTTACAAGCAACAAAATGGTATAAGCTTCTAATAAGCCGTGGATCTGCACTTTCACCATCCTCTTGATTCCTTTTTCTTCATCATTGGAACGCTGAGTTTGTTCTCCATTAGCACTATTTTTCACTTTCTCTGACACATTTCCAGTAGCAGTATTAGTCTTCTTCTTTTTCTTTTTGGCAATTGTGTATTCCAAGGTTTGCAGAACAAAATTCACAAGATGATGTCAAATAGAGCCTTATCCAATAATGCATTGTTAGCATGACTTTGACTCTGTCAGCATGTCAGCAGTTAACTGTGTGAAGTAGCAGGTACACCTAGACTTTTGATGGAACATTCTAGGGTTCAAATCCCTTGGTGTATATTCATTTCTTCTTTAAACTAATCTAAGTTTAGTTGAATAAAAAACACTGAAGGAATAAAGGAGCTACAATAATTACATCAGAATGGAAGTTGATGGAAGGGCTGGAGGAGATGGGATGGTTTTAAAAGAATGATGTGATTCATGTGATCAGTACAGTACACCATGATCCTTTACATTCGTATACCTGTGGCATTAATAGTGACTCTTGAATCTCCATTAGTGGTTTCACTTGATGGATACATGCTCGATACATATGTAAAAGTGTGCTTTGAAAGTTCGTTTGCAATTTAATGTTTGTTTATGATAATTGATAAATAAAGATGCTTAAGCAAGTTCTTGAAAGTTGATATATATGCTATAGATTATATTCTTAATTTTATAAGAACTGCCATAGGGTTATTAACACTTCCCCCAACTCAAGCCCACAACACACAACAACAATGTCATGTTGTAGGGTTATCAACACGTGTCCTAATATGCCACAACGCACATCAACAAGGTCATGTTTGTTTTTTGGAACTTATACCCAGTATATATATCAGAAGGGGGTATATCAGAAGGGGGAATTCGAGGGCATGTATGAAAAATAGTTTTCCAACTTATGGAATTTTGCCCCATAATAGACACCAACAAGGTCATGTTGTTTTTTGTAACTTATACCCAGTATATGTCAGAAGATAGAACTTGAGGACGTGAATTAAAAATAGTTTTGTACCTAATGGAATTTTGCCTCAATCTCGGATTTTTTCTTAGAGTAACTAAATTTAAAAGAAGAAGCTCCCTATTTTTCACATTTTGGTTTGCAAAGAATGACATGGATTTTGCCTTCTCTAGAAAGATCATATACCATTTTTTTCCAAGAAGTGTGATAGATTTCATGGGATCAACATTACCATGTCTAGGCATTTTATAGCAACAACACATGCAACACCACCATGTGTAGGCTTTATGGCAACAAGGTTTCCATGCGTTTATAAGAAATCCAATCGTAAATTTGGTATAATTTGGCAATTTAAGCTTCATATATATCTAGAAAGTGCTCCCATCCTAACATATTGTAGCAATATCAGGCATTTCAATATTAAGCATTAGTCCACAAAGATTGTCACATGTGTAATGTTACATTTCAAGCTCCATACAAAGGGATATTGAGGTACTTCATCAAGCCCATCTACAAAGTGCCACTTTAGTCATCTCTTGCCTCCCATCTTTGAAGGGACTAACAAAATGTCCAGGCATTTTAACATCACCAAGAAAAGAAGTTGTGTCCATCTACAAAACCCCATCCCAAAATCATCAAAAATCCTAATAATTAGACATTTTGCTCCTGTAGGCTGATGATATGGTACATAAAAACCTCTGATGCTAGAATCAATCTTTTTGCAGAGTTGAATGGTTGCCCACCGTATTGTCAAGGTATGGCTTCTCTTTAGTGGTCCTTTCTCTTTAGTGGTCCTTGGACAAATGCCCACCGGATTGTCAAGGTATGGCTTCTCTTTCATGTCCCCTACAAGAGAGAAATCAACAAATATAAATCTTTCAATGAATAAGCTAGAATAGAACAAAAACTCCTTTTCAAATCTAAGGTAGAATAGAACAAATATGTATTTTTGAACCACTGAACATATCGTCTCCCTTTTATACCTCTCTTGATCCCTTTCAAATTTAGCAAGATCATTCCCCATGCCCAGAATTTCATGTCTGCCTATACTATTCTTATGCCTGATGTTTGGGCGATGGAATGAAATGAATGTAAAGGATGAAACAATGCAATGGGATGAACATAAAGGATTACGTGCGAACATTTTGGCCTTCAAGGAAGAACTATTTCATTTTCTGCTTTGTAGCATGTATCATGTAGTTTATCCAAGTTACATGTGTTGATATTATATAATAATTTGTCTTCCAATCTCCAATTTTTGTCTTGCCCCCATTTAAATTTACCAATCTATATATGCTTTTCTATAATAAAACTACATTTGAGCTACTTGGAGTTCTCCCATTTTCTCTTGCCCTTCAATTTGGCAAGAGGTAATCTACATATACTACTTCGCTTGCCTACAATAGCACTCAAACCTAGCAATAGATAAGCTTTCGATAAGATCATTTCATTTTGTTATTACAAGGGTTCTTTAACTATCACTTCCACTTTTGTACATCACTATTTTCAAGCTAATTATAGTGACTTCTATATAATGATTAGATATGAATTGATTCTATGATCAGATCTCATTAAGGCATTTGGTTATTCGCGAGGGGCATACAATTCTGTAATTACAAATTTCTAGCATTAGATTTTCTCAATTAGCATTTACCAAATAACATGAAAGCGAGGCGGTTGTAAACATGAATTTGTGTTTGCAATGGTACATACTTTTTCATTTACCAAGTATCATGAACGATTGTAGGTTAAGAATACAGTACCCAACAGCGATTTTGAAACTCAAAATGTATTATATGCAAAATTTTAAAATTTATGCTTATTTCTAGCATGATTCTAAGATCATCTTTTCCTTTTTATCAATTACAAGCAATAAGTTTGTAGATTTTTAGCCATCTCATAAGCATGTTTATTTGTTTACGACATTAGAGGGATGGTGACAAATGAGTTTCTAACTCAAATGCATAGAGTTACCAATTTCATACACCCATATAACAAGGTTCGATGGTGATTTAAGGATATTCCGGTTACTACTACGCCTTCTATACATACTTAGTGGTCAGCACATAAGCGCCCTATCTTTGAATTTTGAAGTAATTTTTTCCAACTTATACCTAGGTGATCTTTTGATCAACATTGACAAGCGACTTCAACTTCACATACTTATATTGTGAGTATAATTTAGGTGCATGACAGTACAGCGTCACACCATTCATAAACTCACGGTAGAGTGAATCCACTTAGACTTGGAATTCCCATGCAGAGCGCTTTCCAGCGGTTGAAGCTCTGCCCACTTACTGGGAGCCCCTAACAGGTTTAAAATGAAGCACTTATTTAAAAGAAGTGGATTTGGCATTCCTTTGAAAATTTTGTAAAATTCTAAAATCCCTCTAAAAGGGCCCTTTTTATTACCATTAGTCCAAAGATTTATAAAAGCTGCTTTCCGTGAAAGCTTGAGACATTTTAGAAGACTTGATATTAAGAAAAACACAAAACAAAAAAAATCCCATTTAGAGGGGAAAAGCTTCTGATGAAATTCAAAGATTTACTATGGGGGCTGAGTATTTATGAAGAAATTAGATACTTTTGTACCTTGTCCACAGCTTTTTTATATTAAAACATTTTTAGAGAACGAAATTTATTCCTTTCTGTATTTTACTAAACACATCTTAATGGACACCAAAACACATTGGGAAGCGATTGAACAAACTGCTTAGACAATAAACCATTGTTTTGCATGCATAGTAATATAAATGCCAATACATCCATGATATCACCTTGGCTAAGCTGAGATTTTAGTTGATGATGCGATTATAAATTTATACCGAGGATACAAAAGTTGAAGTAATGAAGCCACGCCCGATTACATTGCCTACGCTTTTTATTCACCGGAGATATATAATGCACGAGCATACATGCAATCTACAACATGGTGATGCTTTCGAGAAGATAGTCAATCTCCTTAGCAATGACGAGCATATTCATCACAATTCACGTCATCACATGGCGGTGGGCACCATGCACATTTCTACAGCGATGAAGTATTAAATACGCTATACCGCACCATATATTTTGCAAATAAATAGGTAAACTTACGAGGTTTCTCTCCTCCCACCCCTACGGATAAACCATTATGGTTTCCTTCTCGTCAAACACACGTGTCCCACCATAACATTTTGGAGTTCTTTGCCTTTGGTAGCAATTTTTGAGCTACGAGAGTGAAGTTAGCATATATATAAGAAAAAAGTAGAAATAACAGCATGATTGACTACTTTATGCTCTAACATTTGCATTAAACTCAAAAATTTAGAACAGGTTTTAGAACTTTTGGGGCTAAAAGCCAAGAAAAGTGTGTAAATTATCCCTTATGTGTGTTACTTTAGTAGTTTTAGGTTACTTAAACCTTTGGTGAGCAAAGAAAAGACCCCAAAAGATTTTACGATATATATTTTGCCTACGGCACATATATATATACATATATATATATAAAAGTCTTATATATATATACAATTAGGTATAAATTTATCTAGTTTCTAAAATATAGATTTATCTTTATGAAGTTCTCTTTTCTTATGGGACATATATATATGCAAAATGTGTGTATATATTACATATATATACATATATGTATATAAATTGGTTGTCGAAGGTTATGCAGCGGTATAAATTTATCACGAGAGCACGTAAGCGGTATAAATTTATCACAGAGAGGCTCTAGCGATATAGCGAGGGAGCTCTCCGCGGTATCAAGGCCTCGAGTGAGAGCTCTCCTTGATCGTGTCGAGGAAACTACGCGGCCTGAAAGCCTATACATTTCGAGTCCTCTCACGGTATAAATTTATACACTTTCAATTCACTAGGTATAAATTTATACCATCGCGAACTCTCTGGCATGTTATATCCACCGCGGCTTTTTATCTATTTAGTATAAATTTTATACCATCTAGAAATTTATTTTGAAAGCGTTATGTCCACGCATTGTCGCCAGGTATACATAAGTCTATAGCAAGGCGGATGAGCAAATAAGAGCAAGTATATAAGATGAAAGCGGCGTCTTGACTCCAACTTGCACTTCAAATTAACCAAGTTGTTCAATGAGGCATACTTTCATGTAGAAAATATTTTGCTTGATGAGGCAATGTCAAAATATGTGTTGTATTTTTCTGATTTTGTTCATAGTTTTGCATATTGATTTTGAAAACTTTGAATAAAATACCTTTTAGCACTTTAGTGTGCCTAGCATTTTTCAATGTCTATTTTTTTAGTTTTGAAAATATTACTATTTCTCAACCAAACTAGGGGGCCAAAAAGGATATGAGCAATTTTGAATGAAAGCTAAGTTCACCTCAAAAAATGATGCCTAAAATTTTCAAATTGTCACACTTGTCACAAATATATACCACGAAAGGGACCTTTGAAATTTTAGGAATCTTTCAAGATTCCCTTTTAAAAGTCTTTGGAGCAAATTAGTGCGTTTCATTTTTAAACTTTGTTCCACATTAACTTGTTCCTTCTCAGTAGGACAAGCCTTTTCATATCCATGTTGATGTCTCCCGTTTGCTAATGGCTATTCTCTCTCAAGCATATGATCACGCCTGCCAGATAAACAAACCGTTATGCGGTGAGAAAAACTCAATCCTAGCGAAGCGCCAACTATTACATACGAGAGCAGGAAGCCTTGGGCTTGGATTTTTTGTGTCCAAACGCTTCCATCATTATTTGTTGGGAAGCGAGGATCAAGTTCTTTGTTGATCATCGAGGGCTCTTCTTTATTTGATCCCAACAGGTCGCGCCCATGGAGCGCGTACTTTCGTTAGGTCCTTCTTGCAAAAATTAAACTCCTTTTGAAATTATTCATAATCTATAAGGCCTTGTTTGTGTAGAACTTCTAATTTCTGCTTGTAATGCAGCCTTGAGCTGTCACATTTATGCCCGAGTTCTACACCAACCGAGATATTGCATTTACACCACAATGCACGAGATTGTTTAGCTCAAACAAGTTGCCAACTCTTGGCATAAAACACAATTCATCTTTAGAAAAGCATTACATTACCTTCAAATGCTGACTCTATATGCAATCATATAATTGACTTCGGAAATTAAATTTTTTAATTATTCTTTGGAACATACAACACATCCCTATATTTATGATATTTCCATTCAAGTCTTTTAATTTGCAAAAGCCCACTTCCTTGAATATCTTGCAATGCCCCATTGCCAACTTGAATCTTCTTGATTTTTTTAAGTTGAGAATTTCTTCAAAGAGTTGACATCCTTGGCTAGCGATCTTTCAACATCGAGAATCAACTATTAAATGATGGTTCATTAGTACATGCATTCTCATTGATACTTTGCAAAATCACTTATACCTCATCTTCATCTTGTTATACGTGCTTAGTTTTAGCCTCTTGTTCTTCTTGAGAGCAATGTATGCTCTTTCATAACCTCGACCTACTTTCGCGGATCTTCCAATACTGGATTCACCTCTCTTCCTCTAGAAGGCCTACCATGGTGAATTTTTGGTGTGGGACACTTGGAGGCTACATGTCCTCTTCCCCACAAGTAGCAATTAAATTCTTTCTTTAGTTTAGGGCATTCATTTTTTATAATGCCCTGCTTCATGACTTCAATGATAGCAAATTATTTGCCTTTCCTTTTCATCACTAAGTATTTTGGGGGTTTTCTTCATTTTGACTTTGCCTTAATACTTTCTTTTATCCCATTAGGTTCAAGCATGACCTCTGCCTCTTCTCTACTTTTGCTTGAATTTCCTAATGAATAATGCCAAGGTCTCATTCTCCTATAGCCTTGAAATTTGCAGCTTGCGACTCCTCTCGAGATATCACAACTTGACTCCTTCTGGAGTGTGATCAAGTTATCAAACTTGTTGAAAAATTAGGATACATCTTCTACATCCTCTCTAAGCTTTAGAATCCTTAAATTCATTTTCCAATAAATCTATTTGTGAGGATGTTTTTTCACTCATAATGCTTAAAAGCAAAACCACATCTCCCTAATTTGAGAGACCTTAACTGGCAATATAGCGAGGACTTACACTTACAGGATTATGATGCTGCTTGCGTAGCTGTACGACTTTTGCTTTTGCATTGATTTTCCTCCTCCTATCGTTTTCCCTCCCGAGCGTCGATGCTAGCTCACGAGCACACTGCATTTCATGAGAGCTTCCCACACACATCAGGTTGACCACTGCGGCTCGATTCTGCGATCACGTAGGCGAGTCCCTGAATTACTTTGCTCTGTGACATTTGACTATTAGGATCAACCACCTCCTGACTCCTCTACATCCCGAGGACATGCATTGCTTGGCATCCTTCTATATATATGCAGGAAATACGGACCGCTTGTATACATCTATGGTGTTAAGCAAACTTCGCTCCATCGCTGAACATTGTTAAGATGGTTACATTACCAACATTAGAATTTTAAGAAAAGGCTATGATTATCTCAAAGTATAGGCAAGGATGCCTAGCAAGATTATTTCCAAATTACCGCAGGCACCTAGAGTGCAAATGATGATCTAGTGGAGGCACAATACTTGGTCTCTAATCTCACTAGATTATACACATTTTCCCATCATTTGTTTGGATCAATGTTATGCGATCACAATGATTCTGTGTCCCGATAAACATTTAACTTTTAAACGCTTTAAAACAGCATGTACGATTTGCATTCATCGGGCATTGACCCGATCAGCGTAGCCTCATTGTGTAGAGCACATGCGACCTTCCATATTGGATATGTAACTTGATTCGCACACATCTTTCTCTGAGGTTCATACGTTTGTAATCATCAATGCGGCGGTTAAGGGCCCGTCAATTTTCAATCGGGCTTCTTCTATCATCACCATATATCCCACGGGATAAACTCAAAGAATGAGCGTCTTGATATATCCCGCGAGGTATCATAGAAATAAGCCTTTGAACCATTGAAACCTATTTTCAATTTTAATCTTGCGACTTCTTGCAATCATAACCATGTTAACATTGAGTTTTCTTTCCGACAAGCATGTCCATGTTGAGACATTGAGCTAGCAACCAATATCAGCCCTTGCACCTAGATAATGTCATAATGTTCCAAAGTTATGCGACTCACGCCCTTTTACTTCTCATGAAATGGGAATATATAAGCTCAAGTCTTCATGCAACATAGTTTAGCAACATAGTTTACAATATGCCGGTAGCTTGTAATTCAACTTAGATCATTGCTCTGCTCATTTGCTCTTTAAATGCATTCTTTGCCAGCGCTGTCATGAATGCTCATATTTATAATCTTGAATCCTCATCATCCATGGCGGCCGAAATAATTTGGCTGCGTAGAATGCTTAAGAATTGGGGGATTCGCCAAGCGAAACTACCGTGCTACTCTTCTAGCGATAATAAGGCGGGAGTAGCAACGACAGAAAGAATCCAGTTCAACATTCTCGAACCAAGCACATTGACATACATCATCACTTCATACGAGATAAAGGCTGGAAAAAAGGGAGATAAATGTGATGTATATTCCCACCCAACTTCAACAGGTAGATGTGCTAGCAGAAGGCTCTATCTGAGCCTAAACTGAGTAGCTGCAAAAGAATCTGAGTAAGGTTGTAGACCATAAAGGCTAAAGGGAGTTTGTTGGTTTGTTGGCTTAAAGGTCCTATGTGGTCTATTGGTTTTAGCTTTTTGTATGTTGAAAAAGGGCATGACATGTACACGTGGCCTAACATTAGAAAGCGGTGTGGCGTCTCACAACAAGAATATCAAAGAATGCAACAACGAAAAAAGAGACAGAGCTTTGGGGCAGCGAACAGACCAGAGGACCCAAAGCGGCAGAGAAGCACCTGGAAGCTGTAAGGATCTTGGGAGCGGCAGTAAGCGAAGATAAGAAGACCAGGGAGCCGAGATTAATTGCAGAAGGTCGGAAGAAGAAAACAAAAGGGCAGAATAGCAGAAGGTCGCTTGGGTATCGGAAGTAATCCAAGACAGATCGGTGGGCTCTGAAATTTTTCGATTTCAACAGTGGTAGACAGGTGGAGTTCTAGAAAACTTTAAGCAACACAATGCATATTTCTTTTGCAGATATTGAGCCTACAGCAACACTGCAATCATTGAGGAAGGGCAATCATTGAGGAAGCGAGGCAAAAGTAAGTAAAAGTTTATTGCTGTTTTTGTTGATTTCAAAGCCTTTTGTAAGTATTAGATAGTTACATTAACTCCTTAGCATCGTGACTAGTCACTTAGCTTCGATTCTATTAGATTCATTTATCTTAATAGAATTGTTTAATTCTTTGTGTTGTTTATTTAGCACAATGAGCCAAGCTGGCAATTTGCAGCATTATTACACAACTACTGCCAGCAGCAGTAGTACCAACACCACTACACAACAGGTAATATTTTTTGCTAGTGTAGAGTAGCGTCTTTAGTAAAAATATAAATGTTTTTAAAATTGTTATGTTCATAATTTTAGGGCTGAGTAATGCATATCGTCCCAAAATCGAACCGTTACCGCAAAAGGTACTTGAACCTATTACTCCAACAATTGGATCGCGTATCCGATCTTGAGGTAATTTAGACTTCAATTGCATAATTTTCTATTTTATTTAACACATTATATTGTTTTTGTTTATTTAGGATGCTCCTAGACCATTGATTGAGGAAATGATTAGGCTTATAAATACTTAGCTTGCATTTTGGGTAGTGGAGAAAATAAGCTACATACATGAAAGCTTGTATCTTTTATTTTTGTGAGAGGTGGGATCCTTTTCTGGAGAACCACCCGGATGTTAAGGATCGGGTGGATCTTCATTATGTCATGGTTGGCACGAATCCATTACCTGCCAGTGAGTACCTGAGTTAATTTGATTTAGTTTAATGATTAAGCATGCTCATTTGATATAGTATGTAACCCATTTTATTTTTGTTCTTAACAGATTTTGGTGCTGTTGTAGCAGCATACAATCCTAGTCTTCGTTTCGCGGGAATTCCATTGAATCCTATTAATGGTGTGACGTGGTGTTGGGTTTTTTCGCAGACTCAAGTTGGACGTGATCAAGCACTCCATTTTATAGGCTATATGAACAATGCTATTCCTGGGTTGCGAATGTGGCAGATATCAACGACAGCTCCTTTTCTTGTATATTGAAAGTTGATGAGCTATAATTGAATTTTTCTAGTTATATCTGGAACTAAATTATGACAAGTATTGTTTCTTTGTTGATTTTGGAGTGTGACACCTGCATTTTGATTTGTTCTACTTGAATTCAAAAGCATTTAGACGAGCATTTATAAATGCAGATGTATTTATTTACTGTCAATTCATGCCCTATGGAAATCTTCAAGTTTTATCAAGCACTAGCATAGATTCCATATTCCGTGGATTATATTTTGTTTGCAATTCTGGAGAATAGCTTATCTGCTAGATATGAAGTCACTCATCGTTTCCTGATATGGAAAATAGCCGATGGCACCAGTACTTGGTGATGGCATAAGAAATGACAGATATGCTTGATCTGAACACATTTTGCTGCGAATAATATTGTTCTTGCTTGCAAACCCGTCTGATACAAAAAGTGAGACAACACGGGACAATCGTTAAAGCATGGAGATGCTTTGCAACTAAATAAATTTCGTCAACATGTGTTAGTAAGGTAAGGGATCATGTTCACCTGCAAAGAATTAATGCCAGCACTGACCAAATTGTACTTACCAAATTGTACTTGTGCAGCTGTTAATGCTACCTTACCATGTTCCACAGGCGGACAGTAAAAGAAGCAAGTACAAAGAAGAATTAAGTGAACTACAATTTGTAGTCCATCCAACAAGTATAATCTTCCATTACATAACTGCTTTTCGGGATGAGACTCAGGTGTAAGTGCTACTTTTATGCTTTCTTAGTTTGAAGTGTCCTTTATGAGCAGCATTGTGTAGGTAGATTCTTTGGCATATAGTCGTATTCAAATCCCAAAGAATGTAGAGCTAATCCCAAAGAATGTAGAGCTATGCCCTGAATCGGCAAGCAGTTTTTGATGAATCCATCTTGAGATCTTAACGTTATCCTCCATCGAAGCATAGAAAGGAAGGCAGTATATGTGAAAATGGCATTATCCAGCCTGTCTAGAAGTTGCAAACCAGGTTTGAAGGCTGATCGCGATTTCTCATCTACTTTTTGCTTCATCTTGGGTGTTATATTGTGTTTAATAGTGCTTATGATATTAATGAATATTACAATGTTATTAATTTTCTTTCTTTCATACTATTGTAATCTTTATGTGTGTTTTTGTTGCTTACCTTATTATCTTGAGAATGGCGTAGCTGCATTCTTTTAGAAGCGTGTTAGAGATGTTAGTAGTGCAGTCACATATTCTCTCCAAGGACTTAGAGATACATCTCCATTAAATAAAGGGAAACATCTCCCATTAAATAAAGGAAGCAGCAATGTCAATAACAAATCTTGTAGGCCGTTAAGCTGAAAACAATTGAGACAATCTTTAAGATTCGGTAATTTTTGTTGAGATACTCTAGTTCTCTCACAGTTCTCAATACCAACAAAATTTCCTCTCTTGGATCTACAAAAAGCAACTAAAATGAATGGAAAATGAGAATCAAGACATAATTCATTGCATTAAGGAATTTTTTTTTAGTTCAAGTGCAAATTAATACATATGATGAGCCATTTCTTTATGCACTTTAATGAGATGGGCAGTTCATGACTCGAATAGAAAAGAAATAATAGCTATGCAATTTGGCAGATGAGATAGATAGGACATGAACATACTTTTGGTGTCTCATCTAGCTCTATTTTGTAAAAAATATCATTCTCAAGTGCCCTTCTTACAATCTGATAATGGAGCAAACTGCCTTGCTCAATAGCTTCTCTCATGGCACATGCTTTAAGAATAGCAAGCGTAAACATTTTTTGTGCAGTTCATAAATGATGAAAGCTGCATTCACCAGTCAAATAGTTCAGGGAGGCTTCCCTGCCATCTCTAAGGTTTGCATTTGCTGAGATAATTGCAGTCCACCTAAGTAGACTAAGATTGGCAAATCTAGAGAAATACTCATTGCCCAAAGCTCTTTTAATGAAGCAAACAGGCGTATAAGATAGTCAGTAAAATGACAATAATCAAGGCCACCTCTTATTTTGGATATAGCAGTATTGTGGAAAGATATTAGTCTTCAAATTTGTATTTGTGGTTATATGCGTGCATTCAGCATGGCGTGAGTTTGTCTTCTGGCTTTTAGGATTGGATTGCCATCTGCCACCTTTTTCGTCTGCAAACACATGGTCAATTTCTGGATTCCCAGATGGAGTTTAATGTTATACTTCTACTTTGTCCTCGTCACATAAGAAGCTTCGTTGTCAAGCTGGTCATGTTGTCCATTCTGCCCTTTTTTTATTTTGAATATTGAGGTATTTAGTATGATATCTTGGGATCGGTGGACAGCGAACATCTCTTTTACACTCCAGTTAACTTTCAATTATAGATTTGGGAGTTATTCTGCAAAATACTTGATTATCTGATGTGTGCAGAAGAATCTTATCCTTTTTATTCAATTTAGATGCATCATGTGTTGTTGCATGGATCAACTGTCTGTTTCATTTGGTAAGATTTAGACAATGTCCATTAACATTGGGTGCAAAGCCACAGGTCTTGTATTATATATGTCTTGTGCATGTATCATGCGGCCTGAAACAAATGCAGCAATAAAGAAGAAAAACCCAGTTTTCTACTCTTCTTCTGCAGTCAGATTAGAACATCATCTTATCTCAACAGAGATCAAGGAAGTTCAATTAATGGCATTTGCAAGTCTGCGTACTAAACTAGAAAGTTTTTGGCCTTGAAAGTATCCTTATGGAACAAAGAGGATTTGTTGGAAGGCTTCCTCAGGATCCGTGACTGAACTTCTGATGTTGGATGTGTTTTGAAAGAAAGATGCAGCGGTCAACATATGAAAACAAGCAACATATTCTTTACTTCCTATCCTCTGAACAGCGATCATAGTCATTACGAATTTTTCCTGCAACAGAACAGCCAGAGTTTCTAAAATGTGCGAGCAGCCTCCAAACCAACACAGCCATTAAAGCAAGAAGACAGAGTTGAGCTTCGCTTCCCGTTTACAAAGCTGGGATGTAAGAAACGGAAGAGGCAGAATTCATCAGGGAGATAATAATGAAAGGGTTTGAGCAAGATATATTTATTCAGAATCTTCTTATCAACATGTATAGCAAGTGTGGAGCAGTTAAAAGATGCATTAGATGTATTTTCTAATATATATTTAGAAGGTATTTGTATACTTGAATATCATGATTGATGTTTATGTACAAACAGGGCACCTCAAGGAGGCTCTTGGACTATTCAAGCAAATGCCTAAAGCATATTATAGTTTCCTGGAATGCCATGATTGCTGGTTATTGCAAGCAAGGATGCCTGGAAGAGGCTATCAGAATTTTTTGACCTAATGCCTGCAAGGGATGTCACTTGGGAATACAATGATCTCAGGTTGTATTCAGCAGGGAAATTTGCAAAAAGCTTTGGAATTTTTCAAGCAAATGCCTGAGAGAGGGATAACGATTTCTTGGACTGCCCTGGTTGCTGCTTATGCCACAATGGGACGCTTTCAGATGCATGTCTCTTATTTGTAAAATGCAGCGGAATGTTGTCTCATGGAATGCCATGAGATGGATTTTATAGAAGAGAATGGCTGCATCAAGAGAGCCTGGCAGCTCTTTGAAAACATGCATTGTCAAAGATGTAGTCATGGAATACTATGATTGGTGGTTATACAAGTGGGGAACGGACGGTTGAAGACGACGTTGGTGGCGGGGTGGTGTTTAAGGCTGGGTTTGGCGTCTTGCCATGCTGCTCACGGCCAGAGCAAAAAATACACTCAAATGCTCAAGGAAATACGAAAAAAGTTTTGTTCCCCAATCGTTGACCTTTAGTAGCATTCTGTTTACCTGTAGTCACAGTGGTTTTAGTGATGTTGGTTGTCATTGGTTTGCATTAGTTGCAAATTACAACTGCAATGCACCTTCTATGGCTTATTATGGCTGCATGATTGACCTTCTTGGCAGGATAGGGTGGTTTCCTAAAAGCAAATTCTCTGATCAACAATATGGCAAATTGCACCTGAGTACTACATCTTGGAGAACTTTGCTTGGTTCATGCAAAATTGTCTCAGTAATGGAATGGGGCAAACATGCTGCAAGGACATGCATTTGACTTGGACCCAGAAAATGCCCGCAGCTTATATATCACTAACAATCTATATGCAGTCAATTAACTGCTTGGACAACATAGTTTGGGGTGGCACAGAAGTGGGGCATTACCTAAATATTCTGTTTATGAATAAAAATAAGGCTTTAAGGATTGACATTTTTATTCAATTCCTAAATACATGAGGCATGATATAGGACATACCAGCGGGGATTAGAATAGTATTTGAGGAAAATGCGGCTCAATCATGACCTGATGCTCAAATCCATGTTATGATGGTAGCATCTTAATTATCAGAACCATAGTGTCACTATATTTTTTTTGTAGGCGCGGTTCCTTGGTTGATATGGAAGTTGTTAGGGTGATATCTATGATTTTTAGACATGGATCAAGCTGCTGGGATTGATGTAAGATGAATTGATATGTGAATAACAAAGATGGAGTTCAGCATAATGGCTTAGATCTTATATAGATGGCTTGAATGGAGAACAGCGATGAAGACTGATGAGTAGCCCAAAACTCAAAATCTTAGACACAGAGAATAGTTCCTATTATTCCTGACCTAACGAGAAGAGTTAACAGGATGTTGCCAATTTGTCTCTTACATACCTCTCAACAGTTGTTTTGTTATGCTAGAGTAGTAATGTGTAGCTACTCTTGTGAGGGAATTCTAAAACGACTTGAAATCTGTCAAAACTTCATGGTAGTAATATCTACAGGTATGCTGCCCACCTCTGCAGTGGCAGTCGTGCATAGCTCCTGAAAAAGCTTACAAAAGTTCTGGCTGAATTGCAAGTCTTCCAAATGCTTGATTTTTATTACCGTTGATATTCATTTGTCTTTTGGGTATACAAAACATCTAGTGTTGTGTTTGTGCATCTGGCCTGTTAGATTATTTACAATTCACTCCGGAATCCAACAATGGAGATGTGTAAGAAACCTCAATTTGCATTTGGTATACAATCAGACAATGAAAGTGTAGAAAAATCCTTTGCCCATTTACACTCGGTGAAGCATGGCAAATGAGCTATAGCAACTACCCGTGGCATTGTAAAGATCTTTTGTGCTTGAAGCAACTCCCATGTTAGCATAGCCATCATCATGTTTAAGAAATATAAGGAGGTATTCTCAACAATTTGTTGGATATATAGATGATTACATGATGTAGCCGAAGCTGGAGTTTATTCATATCACCATTGCACTTTGTTTAGGATTAGAATAGGGAATATTTTATAGATCGGAACCAATGCGGCCTATGGGACCCAATACAAAAAGCGCGTGATCACATTGCGGGGATCAAAACCTACATACGAAGGTTTTGAGAAAAAGCGTGGCCGACAATACAAGGCTAGCGACAAGCGGTCATCGGTTGGCCCCGGGGGCATGTATCGACCCACTCAAGTCGGTACTTCTGAATGTATGATCCAGGTATGAAGCGCCGCGAAGTGCGTGCCCGATATCATGTGTAGCGGCTCATCGGGTCTAATATGAAGCTGAGCATGGCGTGTCCACGATCCCGATCATATATGCGAGGCGATACGGAAAGTGTGACACTCATCCTCCAAGCACGGCTCCGTTTGGCGGCAGCGAAAATGAGCCCTATCACCTGGCGTGGCTCCCAATCCATGCGACTGTCTCAATGCAGGAGATGGTGGGTAAAAATATATAGAGCCACTCTCTTAAGGGAAAAAGTTGTGTGGGCGTCATTAATGAGAATGGAGTGAAGCTTGACTTTGTTACAAACCATTACAACCGATGAACTTACGTCGATTAAACACCAAGTAAGTCATGATTTTTAAATCCCATATTCGTGTCAAATGCTCATTTGAAATCGAGCTTAAGCATTATGCATTGATGTTTACTTTGTGTGCCCTAATGCAATCCTTCATACTTTATCAAAGGTAGTTAGATAGGATGCTTCTACAGCAAGAAAAGGCTAGTTCACGTCTTTTTACTTTGTTGTGAGTATTAGGCAAGCTTTGCCATTGGCTTGTAGGTAGTGTTTGTAAAAGCGATTCAAGCCTCCACCCTTCTAAAGTTGTAGGTTTGTCAAATTTGGGGTTTAAGGCTAGCAAACGGTTGAAAGTAGGGATGGCAGATTGCAATGATCGCTGGCATCATGTAGTTCGATGTGGGAGCATCTTCTAACTCCTACAAAACTAAAAATAGTCGAGGCAAGAGAAGCGTCAAGTTTACGACGACTTACATCTTCTCCGATACATTAAAGATTCAAGAGCATTTTTTGTAATTGATTAGCAATGTTTGGTTGTCCTCCTTATACTCAGCGCTACAAAGAAGATTCCCAGTGATGGACCTGGCCGAGTTGTCCCCATTTACAAGGCAGGAGATCCACATAGTTCAACCAATTGTCGAACAATCATGGAGTGGGTTAGGTGTTGCCAAAGCGCTGGTGGCATTGATGAAGACAGCAGTTGACCGGTGAAACATGAGTGTCTGAGCCTCACATAGCGAGGTTCAGACCGACATTCAACCATTGATCATATCTTCACATTGAGGACTTTGGTTGAGGACCGCGAGAAGCCCGTCGGCGGGACCTATATTGTTGCTTTGTTATTTCTTGAGAAGGCTTTTTGACCGGAGTAAAATTAAGAGGCGATTAATATAAATGGGCTAATTTATTTTAAATTTTTAGATTAGCATTGACGAGTTAGTAGGATCAATTTTTTCTATATTGTAGGGTGCAGTAAGCCCATATATAATTAATTTTGATCTTGCAAAGGGGGATAAGCCATCGTATAGTTAATCTATGGACATTGTTAAAGGGATTAGCCATTGATGATTTTAAACATATATATCACAAAAATAAATACGCCCAAAATAGTTAGGGTTTTGGTGATACCTTATCATTATCTCATTGAAATTAGGAGCTTTAGGTCGAAATAGGGCTTGGAATTAGGGTTCACCGGATTAGGGTTCTCGGAAATGGGCAAGCAAAGGTTTAAGTAGATTCAGTTCGATCCATTGATTAGCGTTCGATAGCATCGAGCGATTCCTCACGAGATTTGAAGCAAGAATAAATATGCAAACTCCTGAAGTTTGAGATTTAGGCAGAGAATAAAGTATCACCGCAAGAATTTCTTGAGGGCTCACTTGTGGGCTTCCACTTGCAAGGCCAACAAAGCATTAACGTATTTTTCTTTCATGTTTATTCTACTAAGTTGGATCTTGAGATGTTAAGAAGACATATATATATTTTTTGAAGGGAAGCTTTAGAAGGTCATGGATTGTTTGCAGATTGTTTTGAAGGAAGCTTTGAAGAGGGTATACTTGTTCCTCGATTTATAATTGGTATGTTATCTTTGGATGGTGTAACAAAGATCTGTGATTAAGATATGAAATATTTATTGTTCTCTTGGACTCACAATATGCAATCACCAGGCTTGTTATATAGAAAGAAATCAAGAGCATGGCAGAAGAAACAATGCAAACCTCCGAGAGCCATGACATCGCAGTCTTTTAAAAATGGCCCGAGGTTAGTTTCTTTTTAAATACATCTTGTTTCTCGATTGGGTTGTAAAATTTGATAAATTATCTACTTGTTACAAGTGGTATATTGAAGAAATGTTGAAGTTTCTTTTTATTGTTCTCGGTTGATATCACGACCTTTGTGATAGATTATAAGTATTATTGTTACAAAAGGCAGTTTGTAGATTTTCACGGTCGACATAACGGGGCATACAATTTTATGAATCATAGCGGTTGTAGAGCATATATAGTTGTATGAGTTGTTGTCATTTTTATCCATATTTCATTTTGGCAAAATATAAAAGGTACATTTATGGAGTCTATCCCAGTTTACAAGATTCAATGGTACAAAAGTCATGTCATCTTTCTTGCATAGAAGGCGATGGGCTCACCTCAATTAATTCCATGCCTTGAACCTATTAACATTATCAGCATAGAATGTGCTTCCTCGCGAACACGGAGCTGATTGGCCAAGTAGAACAAGCGTACATGCTTTTGAAATGACTTTTGCAAACCCGCCATCTTTGATTTTGGCTACACTCTTTTTGATTTTTTGATTCTGCTACACTCTGCAATTGAGATTGCTATGAACTCCGCGAGGAGCAATAGATCAAAGGAAAACAAGGTGGTTAGGAAGCGGGGCACATTTTATAGTGATAATATATGAGATGGACAATTTACGGGGAGAGCATCGATACACTAGTTCAAATCTTGATTTGATAGAGCCAGCGGAACTATGAGCTTAGGAGAAGCAGCTTACGATACGGGGAAAGCTTTATTGTTGTAATATTTTTCATTAAGTGATGGAGGACGAGCAAGAGTGTGAAAGCTAAAGCCTATCATGTTAAAAAGTGCCGAAGTTGTATGAACGATGGAGTGATCTATAAATTTGTTGAAGGAGACATGTGCAACTCCAATACAAAAAGTGCACTATCGGTCTAACATGGTTTGAATTAGATGCAAAATCCATTCAAATGAGAGTTGTTTTTACGTTCTTTGAATCTTTGAAGTCCTATGCATGGATATAGCTCCTTTAGAGATTTTCATTTTAGCAAATTCTTTGCAAAATTGTCCAACAACACATTGGTCCGGGAGCCACTGGATGGGAGTTTGCCACTTATATGGCCCAGTAGTGTTCAAAGCGCAATTTACTGAGGTAATGCAAAAGCTCCATTTCTTTATGCGCTTGTCTCTTGATGAATATCGAAGAGATAATACTCATGGCTATGTATATACATGTATATTCTACATGTAGATATGAGCGCTAAGTCTCATTTTTTTGTCCATGATTAAGCCGCCAAAAGATTCAAGCTGCGAGTATGTATGAAGAGGTCTTAAAATGCTTGCACGTGGTGCTCTCAAACAAATTTGATTTAAAAATTTGTATATTTTTTGTATATATTTTGGTGTGCGATGGAGCTAGTGTAATGGCCGTGTAGAGGCGCTTTGGGAGTGAGGCTTAAGAACTCAATCATGCCTTATAGTATATCAATTCATTGCATGGCACATCGCACTAATTTGGCATACCAAATATGTTCACGATTTTCCAAAGTCGAAAAGTGCGCACATTAATAAGGACTTCTTATAAATTTTTTGTAAGAGTCCTAAGAGACTCAACTACTTTTCAAACTTCTCTATTGGCTTGATGGCGGTAAAAATTGCTTAAAGACATTGATACTAGGTGGATTTCCATTCATGGACTGCACAAAGACTAGAAGTGATGGTATATGTTACCCTTAGTTGGAGTTGTAAAGACTATTGGAGAAGAGGATTCCAGCACAAAGGTAAAGGCCGCATGGCTGTTAGCTCTATTAAGTGATCTTTGAAGCACTTGTTGTTTTGTATGCAATGCTTCCAATGATGGATCAATTGAACATCTTTAAAAATTGCACAAAGAAGACATTATTCATTCCGGAAGTATGCACGCAAGGCGAGGAGTTTGCTTCTCATTGGACAATAATATGTACGCCTGAGAAGATTGTTTCATACGGAAAAATAAGAAAGGTAAGTGCCCTTTCAATAAGCAATCAAGTTCTTGATGTTGGGAGTGCTAGCGATTTTTGAAGTTTAAATGATGATGGAGATTTATGCATTTACGTAAAGAACACATGATTGTCTTTGAAAGCTCAAATTAATAAAGTAAGAAGGGTTTGAAGAAGTGGATTTTGATGCATTGGTCGGCAAGGTGAAAGTGAAGTTATAAGGTTGCCACATTTTTAGCAAGATGAGCTCGGCGTATGATTTCCTCCGGATAAAATATTAGATGCAATGGTATTATTTTTCCACTTGCATGGAATAGTTACCAACTCTCTGAATCAACCTTAGCTTCTTTTGAATATAAGCTTGAGGTTTGGCTACGAACATTTTAGTAAGAAGGCGTTGGTAGATGGGATCGAAATAAATGGATTGATTGATGCTAATGCTTTATATCTACAATCAGGCGCATTTGGCGACAATGGCTTTTTGGTTCAAAGCATTAGCCAAACCCTACTTGAATTTGGTGCTATAACTAGGTTGTAGCAAAGTTTAGAAGAGTACATACTTGAAAGAAAGATGCTATGGTAGAGTATTATAAATTGGCTAAGTTGTGCTTGACTATGATATTAGGCTCTTGTTGAGGATGAAAGAACATTTAGTCACGCGATGACCTTTGTCAAAAACCAAATTTGCATTGGATGAGAATTTGATACAACGATAAGGTTGTATAAGACAAGCTACTGAGAGTCGATACCTTTCCATATGACGGGCATTTGAATTATGGAAGCCCTGATGTACAAGAAGAGGCATAAGAAACGTTTATCCGTAAGGCACAACAACAATTGGTACATCATCATCAGAGAAAACAATTGGTGTGGAAGACATTGGGGGTGATATTTCATGTGACGCCAATTTTTGGCAAGTACAACGAAAGTAAGTTGTCTATTCAACCAATAAGCTTCGTTAATGAGTATTTTATAGTTTTGTATTGAACTTGTGGTTTATAGTTTGTATTAAATTTGTGGAAAAAAAAAAAAGCGAAAACAAAAACTTAAACTTGTATTGTAAATTTAATTGTCCATCAAAATAAGCTTAGTAAGATTTTTATTTAAAAAAATTGCCCATATATAACTTAATAAAATTTTTGATATAACAAAATCGCCCACACAATAATTAATAAAAATATTATTATATTAAAAAATTGCCCATAGTTAATAAAATAAAATATACTAGGTGCTCATAATTTTACTCTCTGCTTTGACAACATGCCTCGGAAAAGTTATGGGAAAGATTCTTTGAACAAGCTGGAGGTTCATGTGGATATGCAAAATGCGAGATATCACTGAGGTTTCACAAAGAGTTGCTTTCGGGCGGATCAGGATGACGGGACAACCATTCACTAGCGATGTTGGGGTCCGCCGAGAATGTCCTCTTTCCCCAACATTGTTTGGTCTGTACATTGACCAGTTGGAACACTGGCTCATGGACAATGGGGGTGGCGGGACCCAACTTTTGCATCAGGTCATCAGGCAACTCATCTATGCAGACGATGTTGACCTCTTAGCTCACACTCTAGAGGATATGCGGTCTCACCTAGATGCTCGATACATTCCCCAGGGCCCACGACATGAACATCAATCGCCAAGACTAAGGTGGTCCTAATCTCATCCCTCGTGCCATCCAAGGCCCCCTTCATTCACTTATCGAGGGCAACAAGTGGAGGTGACACCCACCTACAAGTATCACGGGAGTGGAGTTTCTGCTACACTATCTTTGGGACACTTCCATAAGATTGCGTGTAGCAGCGAGTGGAAAGCACTTTATGCAATGCGTAACAATAACCACGGAGCGAGCGAATTATATGATTGGGGACATCGGACACATCTGCTCGTGGTATTGGTAGAGCCTGCTTCTTTGTGCGGGGTTGAAGTCTGAGGGGCCCGGCCTGGTGTCCCTTGCTACTTGGCGACTTAAAAAGTGCGAAGGCCTTCTTATGCCTTAGGCGGAGTGGAATCCATGGTCCCATATCAAATTTTGTTGCGGGAGGTTTCTGCCACTTCAGCAGTGGCCCTTGATAGACCGTCGTCTATTTCGGGAAAGGTGGTAAATATGGATGATGATGCGTCTACCACACTTGGCTTATGCAAATGGCAATGGGACCACAACGACTCAAGAATTGTTGGAAGGATAAAAAGAGTGCAAAGGGCTAACTAGATGGAATGTCCAGGAGCACATGTGCATCTAGGTAGAAATAGAGGCAGATCGCGGTCAGCGGCGGCTGAGATGTTACCTTGATGCTTGTTTCTCCGGCAAGCTTTGGGATTCCGGGGCCTGGAGCAAGTCAAACAAAGACATTACAAGACATAAATCCCACATTAGAACGCGAGGCCCACGGTGCTACCTACGTTCACATATGCCTATGAAAAAGCGCGGGCATATAAGCCTCCATTCGCCACAGTGCCCACCATCTCCGGATTGAGACAGTCGATGGATTGGGGAGCCACGTCGGGATAGGGTTTGTCGGTCTTTGCGCGGGCGGAGCCTGTTGAGGATGAGTGTCACACTTTCTAGAGCTGCCCCAAGATATGATCAGATCCGGATATGCTATGCTGCTCGATTGATTAGACCACGATGAGCGCTACACATGATATTGGGCGCGACGGTGCGCTCACTTTCGGATCATACATTGTGAAGTACCGACTTGAGGGCTCAGATATGGTCAACCATTTAATCGTTGTTAGCAGTCTTATTGCTGCCACGGTTTCTCCCTCGAAAACCCTTGGGGGCGGGGGTTTTTTAATCCGGGCAGTAATGTGACTGCTGCGCTTTTTGTATTGGGTCTCATAGGCCGATTGGTCTCCGTGGACGATAAAAACAATTCTATTCTATTTTATTCTTACCTTTTATGATTGATTTGCACACTATCTAGTTGTCCTTCTTATCAACTGGAATCATGTTGCCCCACTAATCATTGGTCCTTGCCTTAGTTCTAGGTTTGAAGTTTGAAAGGTCAAGCTTGATAAGAAGTGTTAAATTTGGGTCAAACCATGTTCTAGAAGACTCTGGATATTGAAGACTGGAAGTCAATTATTTGAAGTTTAGAAGTCAACACACGAGGTTTGGAAGTCCCCATGGTATTTTGTTCCAAGTTCTTAGTCATTTTTCTAATTCCCACACCCAAATTTCATTTTTACTCCATTATACTTATTTTGCCATAAACTCACTTTTGGAACTTTTTGACTAGCCCATTTCTATTTACCATATATACTCCCTTTAATCATCCAATATCACCACTTTAATTTTACAAGAAATTTATCGTGGCGGCCTTTCCCTTGTTCCAACCTACAAAATCGGATTTACCATTATATAACTCAAGCCGCTTTGAGGATGAAAGATAAGATTGCAGGTGTCGATATAATATTTGTATTGTTAGCAAATAAGAAAAGCTATAGTATTTGTATTGTTAGAAAATAAGAAAAGCCAAAAATAGGGAGCAAGATTTGGTTGTTAACAAACTTGTGATGCCGGTATGCTTAGCTTTTTTGTGAAATGATCTAGCACTACATTTTTATCATCCTTCTAAATCTACTTGCTTTTGTTTAGAGAGGTAATAGTTTGGTAAAGATAATTAAGGGGCCAACCATAGCTTTAGAACCCGACCAGGTTGAAATTTATCTTTAGTTGAAAGTTAGCCTATGGGTTATAATTAGCAAGTCGTATCAATTAAATATTTCCGGGTTACTTGAAGGTTTAAAACAACCAAATTAGTTGGCCACGAATTTGCATAGCTCCTTCCCTTATTTGCCATGGCCGTCTCCAAAATCAGAGCGGATTTGTGGTAGATGAAATGATTGGAGGGCCGATTTGCGATAGATGAGATGATTGAGGAGGATACCAAACTGTGGATTTGTGATAGATGATTGTGGACAACACCACATCGCCCCTGCTTTTGTATAACAACTGTTACCTTTTCGGTAAAAAATATGCGATTAATGGACAACTTGCCCCGCCTCGCTTTTAATTGGATCACCGCGTGCTTAAGGAAGAGCCGGATTGGATATGGCCCACACGGCTATGGTAGAGCTATGGATCTCCACCGATGCCACCGGGGTTCGAGAAACTCCACACGCTTAAGGACATCGAAATCAAGATGCAAAGTTTTTACTCGATCATCAAAACTTTTCATCTTATCAAAGCTTTGCATCTCATCAAAACTTTGCCTGCGGGCAACAATCACTGATGCATAGCAAAAGTGAAAGAAGGCGGAAGTAAGCGCCTGAATAGCTTTGTCGATGGCCGCTGAAACATGATAATTTGACGAGATGCAAAGTTTTTTACTTGATCATCAACAACGAGACAAAGGGAACAACAAATGAGTCGAAGAAAAAGCGATTGGGATCCATCGAATCAGACAATATCAAACGGGGGCACACGGGTTTCTTTCTAAATCTGGTACATCATAATGTCTTTCAAAGCTTCATTTGGATTGCGGCGCGGAACCACGAAAATAAAAGAAAGAAAAAAGAAAAATGTGAAACACAATTATATATGTTTAGATATCCCATGTCTCTTATGACAGCCAGAGACCCCACTGTCCTCTCTCTAGGGTTTACAGTCTCTCTCTAGCCCCAAAACCCCCAAACCCCTAAAAGGTGTTCTGACATATGTTTTTGGTGCCCAAATTGGATTCTGAGTGCAATTTTGTATGCCAGAGACCCCACAGCCTTTGGAAGTCAGCGCACAGAATAATGTTGAGCTAGGCTCCAACATTTGCCTGACATTGCCATAGCCCAACCAACTGCCTCTTGGCCTTGCCTAGCCAGGCCACAGCCCTGCCATAGCCTGCCTAGCCCTCCAAGACCTGACAAGCCCCTGCCATAGCCTAAACCTTGCTTGGTGTGCCACAACCCCAGTCATGGCCACAAAAATGCCGATCTGGGACCCACCCCTAGCGGGTGAGCTTTCACGCACCCACAGACACCCACCTCAAAGACAAACCGACCTCCCGCAGCGCCGGCGAATCGCACACTGGAAAACCAAGAAGGGCCACCAAGAAGCGGCCCTGCGTCGCACGCTAGATGGGCAAGGGAGAGACATCCTCCATGAAGAAGGAGGCCGGGCCAAGGCCCACATGGCCGGGCCGACTCGGCGGCGGCCCGGAAGTTGGCTGCCAAGCCCCACGTAACCTTGGGCGCCATCCAAGCCGGGTAGAGGTTAATAGTGCCCGCGTGATTAAGGCCCGAGATGGAGATGAAGTGCGCAACATCCCACGTGTTGCTGAGCGGTTGGTGATAGCGAAACAACAGATCACCGAAGTTGGAGACCCAAGCACACCGCCGGACGGGCAGCATTAAGCAGTGCACTTTCGAGAGACAGCAAGACCGGCAGGTGCTTGCGACATCTGCAGCTTGCATGGATACCCCGGAAGCGCGAGACAGAGGCGGATCGGCGTAGGGGGATCGGAGACACTTGCAATCACGTCACGCCGCCGCGATCGAGGTTGATGAGGCCAATGCCATGGCACTCGCCTGAGCCACACTCCGGTTGGAAGTTGAGGAGGGTACCGCCGCAAGACAGAGGTTGCGAGGCACGCCTTGAAGTAACCAGCAAAGATCGAAAGCACCTTCGAGAAGGATTTGGCACGGACCGGAAATGCAAGAGTCCGTCTGCGTTGCCCGGCCAAGGCAAGGGCCTCCCGTGCGAGGCGATGAACAATGGCGACCGCACGCTGGAGATGGCAAGACGGGACCAAGCCTTGCAAGAGCCGAGCTCCGCACTTGAGAGAACAAAAAAGCGCAGCACATGACACACCATCTTGCAAACCCAACAACCCGCAAGATGCCAATCGGGGTCACCGTCAACTCAACGCCGGCAGCCGCATGCCCCGCCTGCCGCACCATCATCACGCATCACGCCGCCCGCCGCCTCGCCAGGGGCTGCCCTCCGCAGGGCCAGCTCGCGTGGCGCGGCGGCAGACCACAACCCGGTAGTTCGGCGCTGTTGAGCTGGAAGAGAATCTCACCCGAAGATACACACAGATCCTTGGGGGCATGGCGTTTCCTAGTCGGGACACTGTTCGATTCTGCGACCCGGCCCGGTGGGGTCCAGCGCCCGAACCCTGGCCGAAGTGGGTGTTCACGGTTGCGGATGCACGAAGTTCGAGAGGCCATACCGTGGCGGGGCAAGTTACCGGGAACATCTACGTATGTGAGCGGGGATCTTACTCGGTGCAACATGAGGCACCGCAGGGGAGGGAGTTAAGCCCGGTCGGGGGCGCCCGATCGACCAAATCTTTGCGGCTTTTGCACCTCCTCGACCAAATGCTACCCTGCGCGCCTCGCTCGATCCATTTGCAATCGCCCTATAACTTCGATGCGCTCCGCTCGACCAAATCGCCCCTGGCGCCTTCGCTCCTACTTGTCCGAAGTCGCCCCTCAGCTTCCGATCTGCTCCGGCTGCTGGGTCCATCCGCGTGACACACACTACACAAGCATCTCCGTCGCTCAATAGGAATTGTGCCTCCGGGTGGTGGTGCAGGCTTGTCGGGGGGTTTCGAGTGGCGCGAAGGGGTGATAGCCTCAATTCATGAGGCTGTGGACATGAACCTCATCTTCCTCATGGAGACATGGGAACACCAGACCCCGAAAGGCCCGATTTGCCGGTGGTACCAAAGATTTTTTAGGTGTTCAATGGTTGTACAAATGAGGCGGGCGCGGTGGGGTTGCTGCTACTACCGGGGTAGCCTTGGCACATTTGGTTTCCCTCGAGAAGACCGACCGGACATAACCGCTACTTGTGGATCCGAGGTGCACCACCACGGCGAGATCCTCTCTTTCTAGCTGCTTGTTACTTTCCCCATGCAAAGAGTCCCTTCTATCACAGCCACCCGGAGGCGGATAGGATGGACCCGTATGTCGATCTATATGATGACATACAGTAGCACAAGCGGATGGGCAGAGTCATGCTCCTTGGAGACTTCAATGCGCGGACATGGGTGGAACAGGCCATGCGGCTGGACCCCCTCGCGGATGGCGTCTTTGCGATTGCGTCCCGCAGAGGCGGCTTACACCGCGGCACTTTCGGTGACAGTCAAGTCACACAGCGGCCGAACAATTGCTCCTGATGTGCGGTATCTTTGACCTGCTCATATGCAATGGCCTACCACAATGGCCCTTTTCCCACGGGTATACTTGCAGACAGAACAATCACGACGGCGGAACTAGTGTCGTGGATTATGTCATAGTGGCTGCGCAGGATGTACACCTTGTCAGCCATTTTCACGTCGGCACGGACAGTCGAGACGAGGAGGCCGACTGAGATCACCTCCCACTCTATGTGAAGCTGGCCTGGCCAGCCGCTACGGCCCCAATAGCAGTACCTTGCCGACCTCGGTTGCGTTTGGATTATGAGCAGGCGGAGGGTTACAGCCCGACATGCTCGCGAGGGCCCTCCCGGCGATTCTGCGGGCCCACTGCACTGCTGGAAACAAACCGACCAGGCGGTTGAGCTCCTCGCGAGCGAGGCGGACGGGTGCTTTGGGAGACCTCCCCCACGCCAGAGATCAGAGGCCGCAACCTTCCCGCGTAACAGATGGTTTGATGTTGAGTGTAAGGAACGCAAATGCGCACTCCATCTCATCATGGATCAGGACACGCGAGCTCAGGCCACTAGCCATTACCGTGCCTTCCTCAAGGAAACAAAGGCAAGGTACCTGGCAAGGCACCAAGGAGAAATGTTTGGCCTACTGGACGCCCACCCGAGAACTTTCTGGCGCAGGGTACTCTGCAGGCCAACACAGCCTACGACGAACATCACGGCAGTGCAATGGGAGCAGTACCTGCAACAGCTTTATGATCCCCCGGGAACACAGACAGATGTACCCCCGCAAGATGGCCCACCGCTGGTGATCACAGAAGAAGATGTCGAAGAGGGGCTGCAGCGCCTGGCTAATGGGAAGGCAGCAGACTTGGACGGCCTGCAAGCGGAGTTGCTCAAGTGGGCAGGGCAGCCCATGGTGCCTGTCCTTGCTGCACTGTTCAACATGGAGCTGCAAGAGGGTTTTCCCCGGTCATGGACCACAAGCAGGGTTGTTCCGATCTACAAGGCAGGGGACCCACACTGTCCAGCCAATTACCGAACCATCATGGTCAGCTCAGTGTTTGCCAAGCTGTGCGCGGGCACTCGAACAACGGGTAACCAGATGGGCAGAGGCAGCGGAAGTTAGGGCACTTACCCAGGCAGGCTTCCGACCCCGACATTCGACCATTGATCACATCTTTACACTCAGGGCCCTGGTCGAGGACAGCAGGAACCGTCGGGAGGACCTGTACTGCTGTTTTGTGGACTTTGCAAAAACGTTCGACACAGTACCCTGGAAAAGTTGTGGGCGAGATTGCACCATCTGGGGCTCCCTATGGATTTGCAGAACGCAGTGTACAGACTGTACGAGAGATGCAAAGGCCGCATGCAACCGGAAGGACAGTCATTTGCCAGTAGCATTGGAGTCAGGCAAGGTTGTCCTCTCTCACCCACACTCTTTGGACTTTACATTGATCAGTTGGAAGCCTGGCTTGCTGCCAATGGGGGGGACGGTATACAGCTCTTGCACCAAGTCTTCCGGCAGCTCATCTATGCGGATGATGTGGACCTCTTGGCCCATACACCAGAGGGCATGTAGGCACATCTAGATGCCCTGGACACATTCTGCCAGGCGACGGACATGCGTGTCAACCTGGCCAAGACTAAGGTGGTCCTCATATCCTCCTCACGTCATCCAGCACCTCCGACGCTCACTTATCAGGGGCAGATGGTAGAGGTCACACCCAGCTACAAGTATCTGGGGGTGGAATTTCCGTCCTCAATGTATTGGGATGCATCCATTCGCCTTCAGGTGACCACAGGTTGGAAGGCGTTGTACGCAATGCAAAACAATAGTCACAGGGCAGAGCTGTATGACTGGGGCCACCAGTCACATTTGTTCCGGGCACTGGTGGAGCCAGTTCATCTGTATGGGGTCGAGATGTGGGGCCCAGTGGTGTCTTTGGCGACTTGGAACGACTTCGAGCAGGTCCAGAAGGCATTTTTGGCGTGGGCACTTGGGGTCAAGCCCTCAGTTCCATATCAGATCTTGTTGCAGGAGACAGGATTCATGCCCCTGCAGCATGCGACCCTCGATAGACACATTGTTTATTTCCAGAAGGTGGCCGCATTGGCTCGGCTCCCGCACTTGGCTTACGCTGTGGCAATGAGCCCGCAACGACTCAGGGCTTGTTGGAAGGACAAGAGAGCCCAGTGGCTGGCGCGCTGGAACGTAGACGCACATAGGTGCGTCCATGTGCACACAGACGCCGGCCGGGATAGGCTGAGGGGGTACTTGGACTCTTGTTTCCTGAGGAAGCTCTGGAACCACCATGCTCTGGAGCAGGTAAAGGTGGCACACTACAAACAACACATAAACCCCACCCTGGTTCGAGGCCCACAGCTCTACCTGCGTTCTTAGTTGCACATGAAGAAGCGCAGGATCATCGCGTCCATTCGAACAGGGGCCCACCATCTTCGGCTTGAGACGGGTCGGTGGGTTGGAGAGCCGCGCCAGGACAGACTTTGTCAGTGTTGCCCCCTGGGGGTTGTTGAGGATGAAAGCCATGCCTTCCAGAGCTGTCCAGCCTATAGTCAGATTTGGGCTCGCTACATTCTCTTGGTGCAACCTGGTCTGCCCCTGCACGAGCTACTCAGTGCGCCGTCAGTTTGATCCCTTGGCTCCTACCTTCAGGAGGTTTTGGATCTGCGGACTCAACTCTGCCCCCGGGCGCCTACATGAGGTGCCGGGAATTTATGTGTATATGTATATTTGTGAAGGGATTTTTCAAGATTTACTTAACCAAACAAGTCTACTTATTAGCACAAATCTTTAAAGACAACCTTGAGCCAAGAGCAATATCATAAATTGGTTTAGACAATTACAAGAATCTTAGCATGCACATTCATATGGATATGAATTGTTTACTGTAGCAATTATATCCGTTTACTTTTTACAACCCCTCGAGAGCCCAAGCACTCGAATTTGCTTGACGATTCTTCTGTCTGCTCCAGCATAGCAACAATCGTCCCATCTCACACTTAAATGCACGAACAGTCGGTGGCATCGGCGGATTTCCTGGTATTTCTATTTTCTTCACTTCGCAACAATATCCCACAGGCAGATTTCCGTTCGCGAGCCCAGCTGTGCTTTCGTTTAAACAATATCCCACATGCACCTCTTAATTTTACAACCTCGAACCATTGAAACAATTTAACTTTAATATTATCTCCTCTCAAATGAATGTCTTGATCCTAAGTGAAATTAGGTTCTTCATTCTTCAGAAGCATGAAGACCATATTGCTCTGTTCCTTGTCATTCAACCTAAGTATGCAATGCCCCTTAGATTAGATCATTTCTCTAGTAACTTCATAAGCTGGCTCAACCTAATATTACATGATCAATTTCCTTCATTTCCCCCTTCATGTAATATTTCTGTATTACTGTATTGGATCATGCTCCTTAGTTCCAGAAACCTGTATACTGGCAGAGCTTTTGTCATTATATCAGCTACTTGGTCTTCAGTGCTTATGTAGGTCAGATGTAAAAGTCCTTTGCTCACCACATCCCTAATGAAATGAATCTCCAGATCTATATGTTTAGATCGTTCATGTAATACAGGATTTTTGGACATTGCAATACAGCTGGTACTGTCACAAAATACCACTGTAGGTTTGTTCTGAAGCACATGCAGTTCATCTAGTAACCTCCTTTCCCAAATAATTTCCTTTGCAACCAATGTTGCTGCATTATACTCTGCCTCAGCAGTTGATAATGCCACACTATTTTGTTTTTTACATTTCCATGCTACAGGAGCTCCTCCCAACAAAATTATGTAACCTGAAGTTGATCTCCTGTTGTCAAGATCCCCTGCCCAGTCTGAGTCACAATAAGCTGTCAGATTTAAATCATTTGAATTATAGCAAACTCCAAGTTCCATGGTACCCTTAAGATACCTCAAGATCCTTTTTGCAGCAATCCAATGACCCTTACCTGGATCATTATTATACCTGCTAAGAATGTTTACAGCAAAAGAGATGTCTGGTCTGGTACAATTAGCAACGTACAGTAAACATCCAATCAGAGATCTATAGGGAATGTTCTCCATCTGTTCTCTTTCTTTTGCATTTTGTGGACTCATAAGCTTTGAGATTTTATGTCCAGGAGCAATAGGAGAATTTGCAGCATTACAATTCTTCATGCCAAATCTCTCAAGCATATTTTCAACATGCATTCTTTGATTTAACAACAAGGTTTTTCTTTCTCTATTTCTATAAACTTCTATACCCAAGAACCTTTTTAATTCCCCAAGATCTGTCATTTGAAACCTCTTATTTAAAATGTGTTTGCACTGATCCAAAATTGTTTTTTCTTTTGCAACCATAATGTTATCATCAACATAAAGACCAATAATGCACCAATTTTGCTGATCTCCAAATCTATATAAATTCCCATCAAAATTCAACTTCTCAAATACTTGTTTTTGCAAATAGTTATTCATGCAATTATACCATTCCCTTGGTGATTGCTTTAAGCCATAAACAACTCTTTTCAACTTCCAAACTTTCCCATCTCCAGTCTCAAATCCAGGAGCCTGTTTTAAATAAATTTTCTCTTCAAGTTTGGCATTCAAAGACGTTGTACCTACATCCATATGATGTATTTCAAGATCATGAGAACTTGCAATAGCAAGCAACATTCTTAAACTATTTATCTTAACCAAAGGTGAAAAGGTTTCATCATAATCTCGTCCTCTTTTTTGAGTAAAGCCTTGAGCTACAAGTCTGGCCTTAAATTTGTCTGGCTTTCCTTCAATTCCAGGTTTAATTCTAAATACCCACTAGTAAACGGGTGCCCGGCGTTGCCGGGCTAAAGTGCAAATGAATCACAAAGTACAAATAAATCAAATAAATCACGCACAATACGGGCTAAAGTACAAATGAAATCACAAAGTACAAATGAACGCCAAGTAAAATTGACTCGTATGTCCAAGAAGATAAGAAGAGATATATGATCAAAAGTACGCAAAGCAACAAAATTGTGCTAAAAAAACTTTTAGGATATCTTGCAGTCAAAACTCTCATCATGATGGCCTTAAAGTAACAGTCAAGCGTAAAAATCATAATGATAAACTTTAGACACTATAACCAAATCAGAGTAAAAATTAAGGACGATTAATCGCAAATGGGCTAATTTATTTTAAATTTTTAGATTAGCATTCGACAGGTTAGTAGGATCAATTTTCTATATTGTAGAGGTGCAATCGCCCATATATAATTAATTTTGATCTTTGCAAAGGGGGGGATCGCCCATCGTATGATTATGGACATTGTTAAAAGGGATTAGCCCATTGATGATTTTTAAACATATATATCACAAAATAAATCGCCCAAAATAGTTAGGGTTTTTGAGGTGATACCTTATCCCGGTATCACCATTCGAAATTAGGGCTTTTGGAATCGAAATAGGGCTTCTGGAATTAGGGGTTCTCGGATTAGGGTTCTCAGAAATGGGCAAGCAAAGGTTTCGTAGATTCACTCTTAAATTCCGCCGGATTTCGATCCATTGATTGCGTTCTGATAGCATCGAGCACTGATTCCTGAGATTTGAAGCAAAGAATCGTAACACCGACTCCTGAAGTTTGAGATTTGAAGCAGAGAATCGTATCACCTTAAGAATTTCTTGGGGGCTCCTTGTGGGCTTCCCTTAAGAACCCAACAAGCATTACTGTATTTTTCTTTCATGTTTATTCTACTAAGTTGGATGCAGATGTTAAGAAGACATATATATTTTTGAAGGAAGCTTTAGAAGAGGTCATGGATTGTTTGCAGATTGTTTCGAAGGAAGCTTTTGAAGAGGTCATCTTGTTCCTCGATTTATAATTGGTATGTTATGCTGGATGGTGTAACAAGATCTGCTGATTAAGATATGAAATATTTATTGTTCTCTTGGACTCACAATATGCAATCACCAGGCTTGTTATATAGAGAAAGAAATCAAGAGCATGGCAGAAGAAACAATGCAAACCTCCAAGGCAAAAGCAGCATGCAGAGTCTTTTAAAAAATGACAGGTTAGTTTCTTTTAAATACATCTTGTTTCTCAGATTGGGTTGTCCGTGATAAATTATCTACTTGTTACAAGTGGTATATTGAAGAAATGTTGAAGTTTCTTTTATTGTTTCTCAGATTTGATAATACAGCACTGTGATAAATTATCTGTGTGTTACAAAGGGCAGGTTTTGTAGATTTTACAGTCAGCATAACAGGGCATACAATTTTGTAGATCATAACAGTTGTAGAGCATATATAGTTGTATGAGTTGTTGTCATTTTTATCCATATTTCATTTGGCAAAATATAAAGCTGTTGTAAGGTCTATCCCAGTTTTTAGATTCAATGGTACAAAGTCATGTCATCTTTCTTGCATAGAAGGCCAGTGGGCTCACCTCAATTAATTCCATGCACTGAACCTATTGCTGTTAATCCTTAGAATGTGCTTCCTCATGAACCTGGAGGCAGATTGTGAAGTAGAGACAAACGTACATGCTTTTTGAAATGACTTTGCAAACCGCCATCTTTCAGATTTTGGCTACACTCTTTTCAGATTTTTTCAGTGCTACACTCTCTGGTCAGATTGCTATGAACTCACGGAGCAATAGATCAAAGGAAAACAAGGTGGTTAGGAGCAGACACATTTTATAGTGATAGTTGTATGAACGATGGAGGACGATAAATTTGTTGAAGGAGACATGTGCAACTCCAATACAAGCTGCACTATCGAAGTCTAACATGGCTGAATTAGATGCAAAATCCATTCAAATGAGAGTTGTTTTTACGTTGCTGAATGCTGGAAGTCCTATGCATGGATATAGCTCCTTTAGAGATTTCTGTTTAGCAAATTCTTTGCAAAATTGTCCAACAACACATTGGTCTGAGCCACTTGGATGGGAGTTTGCCACTTATATGAGCGAAGTAGTGTTCAAAGCAGAATTTACGGGAGGTAATGCAAAAAGCTCCATTTCTTGCGTTGTCTCTTGATGAATATACAGCTCGAGATAATACTCATGGCTATGTATACATGTATATTCTACATGTAGATATGAGCGCAAGTCTGATTTTTTGTCCATGATTAAGCTGCCAAAAGATTCAACTGCAGAAAGTATGTATGAAGAGGTCTTAAAATGCTTGCAGAATGTGGCTGGTTTCAGCAAATTTGATTGCCACAAATTTGTATATTTTGGTGCTGATGGAGCTAGTGTAATGGCCGGGTGTAGAGGCGGCTTGGGAGTGAGGCTTAAGAACTCAATCATGCCTTATAGTATATCAATTCATTGCATGGCACATCGTACTAATTTGGCATACCAAATATGTTCTGATTTTCCAGTGATCGAAAAGGTGCAGACATTAATAAGGACTTCTTATAAATTTTTTTGTAAGAGTCCTAAGAGACTCAACTACTTTTCAAACTTCTCTATTGGCTTGACAGAAGGTAAAAAATTGCTTAAAGACATTGATACTAGGTGGATTTCCATTCATGGACCTGCACAAAGACTAGCAGATGAGTATGTTACACTAGTTGGAGTTGTAAAGACTATTGGAGAAGAGGATTCCAGCACAAAGGTAAAGGCCGCGCAACTGTTAGCTCTATTAAGTGATGCTGAAGCACTTGTTGTTTTGTATGCAATGCTTCCAATGATGGATCAATTGAACATGCTGATAAAAATTGCACAAGAGAAGACATTGTTCATTCCAGAGTATGCACGTGCAAGGCGAGGAGTTTGCTTCTCATTGGACAATATGTACGTCGGAGAAGATTGTTTCATACGGAAAAATAAGAAAGGTAAGTGCCCTTTCAATAAGCTTAATCAAGTTCTTGATGTTGGGAGTGCTAGCAGTTTTTTGAAGTTTAATGATGATGGAGATTTATGCATTTCTGTAAAAGAACACATGATTGTGCTGAAAGCTCAAATTAATAGGCGTAAGAAGGGTTTGAAGAAGTCTGATTTTGATGCATTGGTCAGCAAGGTGAAAGTGAAGTTGCATAAGGTTGCCACATTTTTAGCAAGTGAGCTCAGAAGCAGATTTCCTCCAGATAAAATATTAGATGCAATGGGTATTATTTTTCCACTTGCATGGAATAGTTGCAACTCTCCTGAATCAACCTTAGCTTCTTTTGAATATAAGCTTGAGGTTTTGGCTGAACATTTTGGTAAGAAGGCGTTGGTAGATGGGATCGAAATAAATGGATTGATTGATGCTAATGCTTTATATCTACAATCAGGCGCATTTGGCAGCACAATGGCTTTGCAGTTCAAAGCATTAGCCAAACCTACTGAATTTGGTGCTATAACTAGGTTGTGGCAAAGTTTAGAAGAGAGTACATACTTGAAAGAAGCTATGGGCGAGTATTATAAATTGGCTAAGTTGTGCTTGACTATGATATTAGGCTCTGTTGAGGATGAAAGAACATTTAGTACGATGACCTTTGTCAAAAACCAGCTTCGCAACAGATTGGATGAGAATTTGGATACAACGATAAGGTTGTATAAGACAAGCTATAGAGTCGATACCTTTCCATATGACAGGGCATTTGAATTATGGAAGTCTGCATGTACAAGAAGAGGCATAAGAAACGTTTATCCAGAAGGCACAACAACAATTGGTACATCATCATCAGAGAAAACAATTGGTGTGGAAGACATTGGGGGTGATATTTCATGTGACGCCAATTTTTGGCAAGTACAACGAAAGTAAGTTGTCTATTCAACCAATAAGCTTTGTTAATGAGTATTTTATAGTTTTGTATTGAACTTGTGGTTTATAGTTTGTATTAAATTTGTGGAAAAAAGTAAGGCGAAAAAACAAAAAACTTAAACTTGTATTGTAAATTTAATTGTCCATCAAAATAAGCTTAAGATTTTTATTTAAAAAAAATTGCCCATATATAACTTAATAAAATTTTTGATATAACAAAATCGCCCACACAATAATTAATAAAAATATTATTATATTAAAAAATCGCCCATAGTTAATAAAATAAAATATACTAGGTGCTCATAATTTTTACTCTGAACCAAATGACATTGGGTTAAGCATAAACTTTCACCAAAATTTGTTTATCGCGATAAAGGTAGCACCTTGCTGGATAGTCCACCAATTATTGGTACAACAATTATAAAGCTGGGATATGCCACGGTCGAAATAATAAACGCTCCAGCAATGCATCTATCTGCATTGGAGAAAGAATACAATTAACCTCTCAAGGATTGATTCATGGAGTGGAATATCCATCACCATCAAAAGTACCTTCCCGGAGCCAGTCACAACACTTCCACAGATATCTCGCCCTGTTAATGCAAGAGATATGCATGCAATCTGTGGAAACAAAAAGAATACAAAGATAAAACACTAAAATTTTTTGATGTAAAGAGAAACTTACTATTTGTAAAGCACAACGGTTTGAACAATGTCACCCTTACCACTTTGTATTATGTCCCAGCCATAAGCAAATCCTCCAAGATGAAATCCTCCATGAAAGAATCTGAAAATAGACGCCTTCCTGTACAGGCAAACACCAGAAGTGTATCATATAATGAAAAAGCTAGTCCAAGAACCCATACCTACCAGCTTGCCATCAAGGCACATGCAACTTGCTTTTAGCGGATCTCAACTTTAATTTCATAGTTAACTTTCCTGGGCCCAAATTTCATAATTAACAAATTGGATTGCCAAATTCAATAGCAAAAAATTTACGATCATGTCCATTGAAGCTGTCATAACATAATGGAGCCATATAAGATACACCTTGTTGGAATGGTAGCTTGAATGAAAGTCAATAGCATGTAAGAGAGCAAACATGTACCTCCTATCTCAATCAGCTTAGTAGCACATTTCAAAGAAGTTCAGGTCTGAGCATCCAGAGCATTTAAATGCCAATTGCTATCCAGAGCATCACCCAGCATGAAATTAATTACACCCAAACAAATCAGTATCATATGTAATACTGTTCACGATTTTGTAAGAAAAGGAAAGTGCTCTAACCATTAGCCTACTGCATTAGCATTGGTAGAGATCATGTCCACTTTCAAAATTTCAGTTGAAGATTGTCTTCCTGCTAGGCGTTTACCTCCCAGACTTCGTTTCCAAAAATACGCACTGTTACTTTGTTCTTACATCCACAGAATCAGAAGAATATGTATATAAGTTTCACGCAATCCTGCCAAAAACAATTTATAAGACTGCAAGTCTCAAATCTAAAAGCAGTAGTTATAAATATAAGAGAAATGGTTTACTAAATCAAAGCAATGGCATAAATAATTACCTGGTCCTCCAATATCATTGCATGAATATGAACTTAATATTGAGTGATCACTATCAAATATGGACTTGATCTTGACGCTCTAAATCAAATATCTGAAGGAGTTTCTCTGCTCTACCAGTCAGTAATAATGTAGAGCTCTGTACCAGGAGATATTGTCATATTCAAAATACAAAATCTTGAATGCAGTTGCAAGAAACCAGAAAAAAATGTACTATAACAAAAAAAAGTTGTATATGTATATTTGTGAAGGGATTTTTCAAGATTTACTTAACCAAACAAGTCTACTTATTAGCACAAATCTTTAAAGACAACCTTGAGCCAAGAGCAATATCATAAATTGGTTTAGACCATTACAAGAATCTTAGCATGCACTATTCATATGGATATGAATTGTTTACTGTAGCAATTATATCCGTTTACTTTTTACAACCCCTCGAGAGCTCAAGCACTCGAACTTGCTTGACGATTCTTCTGTCTGCTCCAGCATAGCAACAATCGTCCCATCTCACACTTAAATGCACGAACAGTCGGTGGCATCAGCTCGGCAAGGCGGATTTCCTGGTGTTTCTATTTTCTTCACTTCGCAACAATATCCCACAGGCAGATTTCCGTTCGCGAGCCCAGCTGTGTTTTCGTTTAACAAAATCCCACATGCACCTCTTAATTTTACAACCTCAAACCATTGAAACAATTTAACTTTAATATTATCTCCTCTCAAATGAACGTCTTGATCCTAAGTGAAATTAGGTTCTTCATTCTTCAGGAGCATGAAGACCATATTGCTCTGTTCCTTGTCATTCAACCTAAGTATGCAATGCCCTTTAGATTAGATCATTTCTCTAGTAACTTCATAAGCTGGCTCAACCTAATATTACATGATCAATTTCCTTCAATTTGTACAGCTGCCAACAGGCTTGTTGCTGCGACGGTTTTTCCCTCCTAAGGGGGGTTTTTTAATTCGGGTAGCAACGGGCTTGCTGCACCCGTGTAATTTGGGTCCCATAGGCCGATTGGCCTCCGTGGACGATAAAAGAACCTTCCTTCCTTCCTTCCTTATTATAAAGTTCCACATCCTTGCCATTTTATATTGCCATGTTACCCTTTTTCATATTTATTGCCTTCAAACTTTTTGCTAAGAGCATTTATCCCTATGCACTATTACCATTGCCACCTTATGACCTTTCATTTTTTTTTTTGAAGAACTGTGTCGTCAATATATTAAAAGAATGGTAATGTTACAAAGCAAGTGAGGAGGAAGGAGAACTGCCCCAAAGAGACAGCGATACCTCGACACTCCACAACAAACTCACAAACAAACTGCAACTCTACTGCTGTACAAACCGACCATCACCATCTACAACACCCAAGAAGTCCCGCCAAATGGCAAACTTCCGCTCTACTAATCCCGGGAACACCAGAAAGCTTTGAAATAGCTTGTACCTGAGTCGAGGAATCAGAGAGGCTGCAGGCTGCTGAATCCCCTGAAAGATCCACAACCGCCGCCACTTCCAAATCAACCACACCAACCAAGCCACGCACAGATGCAAGGCTTGCTGCCGCAAGAGCGGCCAAGCACCAGGATACACATGAAGCAGCAACTGCTGGCTAGTCAATCTCACCTGAAATAGAGCCCTGACCCAATCCCAGGCAGCCTGCAAGTGAGGGCATAAAACCAGACAATGCTCTACAGTCTCACGATGAAGGCCACAACAAGGGCAAAGAGGGCTCACACCCAGCCTAAACTGACTCACAAGGACATTCACCCCGATCTGGCATATGCACCACCTGCCACAGAAGCACCCTAACCTTCGGTGGGGGAAGTGAGCTCCATGTCCACGTCCAAACCGAGCGCCATCGAGAACCCGGAAGCTGCAGAGACCACTTGCCTGAAGGGGGCAGAGTGTCATGAATAGCCAACACCCGGTAACAAGACCGCACAAAACAAGAAGACACAACATCCGGATGAACCTTCCAAACCTGCACCACCACATCCATCTTTCATTATTTTTTTCAATGTCTCCAAATGCTCTTATGACACCTTGCTTCATCGCAAAACATTACGTCTTGTAAAGCTCCATAACCCAAGGTCCTCAAATATTTCAAAAGCCAAATTCTAGTGTCAAGATTGCTTCATCATGGCCCAAGGTCTTTTAAATATTAAATGCCTTACTATTTTCGCCTTAAGACCTATTAAAAACTATGGTTGAAGCTTAAATTTGATGGAAATATGATGAAATACGTAATTTATGCATAGAAATATGTGTATAAGCCACATGCAAGTCAAGGCAAGAGTCAGGCTGTAATGACTCATAATGCATGTGTCTCTCCTAAGGGTAAGAAAGGTTCATTAAATATGAAAATACAACTTGATAAAGAGATATAGAGAGAGGAAAATATGACAAAGAGAAGGAAAAACAAACCAAGGTTGGAGAATTCAACAAGATAAATGAAGAGACAAACGTTTTGATTTCTAAATACAAATTTGGTATACTTGCTAATATATTTGACAATGCTGCAGATTTCATTAGATGTTTTGGACAAGCAAGAGGTAAACCTAATTCTGTCTCATCTTTGTCCCTTCATCTACTCCTATTGATCTCCTCTATGAACAGCTAATCTTATAGATCTTTCTCCTTCTATTGCATACATTCCACCTTTTCCAATCAAGAACTCGGCTTTATGGAAAGATAGAAGAACAACTAGCTTGTTTGCAAGAAGGTCTGCTCTCAAATCAAATGTTACAGAGTTCAACTTTGGTATTAGATAGCAAGCCAGACAGTGACTCTTTGAGTAATAGATCAGTGATGAATCATGATCTTACAACAGAAGATGACTGTAACTTTATCTCGGAACACCTGAAAGAGATAAAGGGATGGACTACAACAACACCCAGGCAAGTTCTTTCTCCTATTCAAACTCCTATTGTTGCATCGTCCCTTAAATGCTCCCCCTACTATAGTCAAAATTAAGCCTTCTGATATGGGGGATTCCTCCGGTGAATCTTCCCATTCCCTACAAGCAATCTCTTTATACTCTGCATCGCCTACTTAGGGGGCATCTCGATTAGCCGAATTTCAGGGCTTTGTTATGCCTCGTGAGCATTGGGCACAGATTTGACCAATTCATGACGGATGTGATCAACAAAGGGACGAGTTTTAGCTTCAAATCGAGTTGCAAATCTTCTCTTTGTTCTATTTCGTGGCTGCATAACTCTTATAGATTGGATCTGCAGAGAAAATTGGGTGGAGGTGTTTCTGGAAGTGATTGAACTCAAGTTCTTTAGATTTTAGAGGTAATCTTATCCGTCTGCTTACTTGCTCTCCGGATTTTGCTGCGTTGTGCTCCGACAATGGCGTTTATGCGAGGTCGCCCTCTTTAATGTTTGGTTCACCATTCAGGGTATTTTAAGTCGATTTCATGCAAGACCTGATTTTGGAGTGACCTTTCTCGTTTTTCCATTGATGCTAACTCTGATAGAAATTAGGAAGCATTTTGAAGAAGTTAGAGCAGTAGGATGTTTAAGAAAACCATGACCAATCTGTAGAAGTTGGGTGATTCATTCCGGATAGAACAATGGGGATTTTGGGCCAGGGAAAATGCATATGTTATCGGATATGGCAACCCAGTTTCACATAGTGAAAGTAACAGCGGATCATCCTCCCAGATTTCTTTGCCATAATCCGGTTTGCGCACATGCTCTCATAAAGCCCCAATGGGTCTGCAGCCCAACAAACCTGCAGATAAAGCCGTTTGTGGCAATCTGGCAGAAAAATAATAAATGCATCTAAATAATGAAAATAGAAAAAAGCACGGCTTCATCTTGGTATTTCCATCAGAGTTTTCTTCTTAAAACATTTCTCTATTTTTTCATGTGTTTGCAGGTAGTTACATATCCACAATGATAAATCCGAAAGCAAAAGAAAGTCAGGTTCTTCTATTTTACTTTTTGATGCAATTGTATCTGAGCTTTTCATGATCTAAAGCACAGGAAGAGAGGCCATATGCTGTATTCATGAACTGTGCAGGCAAACTATCTCTGGAATCGGATTTACTGAATCCATGACTGCCCGAATCCATGCTACATCCGAGACCCCTTTGCAGAATAACTCTGTCTACAGGCTGCAAGAGACAAGGAAAAACGTAAGATAGAAATGATCAACACAGTAATTCAAGCCTTCTAGTCCCTTTCAACAAAACCCATTCATAACCCTGAGCAAATGGCATGTTTCTGCCTGCTACAAGCAGGCTTGAATATGTCGTCCTCCATAGCCAACCATTGTTATCTTTGTTCCTGTGGTCCTAGTTCTAGCCTTTTCATTTGGGTAAAATAGTTTAGATTTCCCAAAATTTTGATTGTTTTTTCAAATTCCCAGTTTAGGACCTCTGTTCATTATTCGATTGATTTCCATGCTTAATCTAATTTGTTTGAACATCTGAGAGAAATTTGAGCCCACAATTTGAAGATATTGGCCATTCACTCTAGGTTTTTAGTTTTTTATGCTTGAATACTCTTTGGTTTTGGGCAAATCGAAGTAGCCCAAATTCAAGCATTATAGTAATCTATGCAATTTAGCTGAAAAGCCCTTGTTGCGTAGAGCTGGAATTGGTGAATTTGGAGCCGAATTCAAACTGCTCAATTGAACAGATGAAATGGGAAGGGATAAAAAGGCAGAAAAAGGACTTTAAACCATGTTAAAACCTACCTGTAAGTGGCCAATCCTTAAACAACCCTTGCAGGGTCAAATTTTATTGCTGGCGGGCGGCTATATTCACAGGTTGAATAGCGAATAGCCACACTAATGTAAACATATGCATAGCTAAAGGGACATTTGGTCGGGCATTAATTTTGGTTCACATCCATTATAAAAGTGTGAATTTGTTAAAACTAAATGGAAAGTTAGAAGAATACATTATTTTAGCTTAGCATGTGGCGCCTTCCCATAAGCACAAGGTCATAAGATATTGTGGAACAACAAAAACTTTTTTTTTATACAAAATATTGTTACGTCCCATGAAAGGCTTAACAAAGAAACTTTTGAAATAAGGTAACAGGATAATTATCAGCACAGAAGTTTATAACAGCAGCAATCCGAGAAAACTGAAGGTGCAATAGACAAGTTCTTCAAAGGAGCAGTTGAGTCAAAATAAGGAGCCACTTCTGCCAAAATTTCAGGTGAAAGAACCCGAACAGCTGGCTTGAAACAAGAAATTGAGAATCTTCCATGTACATCCCTTTTGTCATTACTAATAAACCTGCATACACAAATAGAATTATTGCAATCATAAAGAGGCAATGCTATCAATCTTTTGCAGGATCATTGTGGAGGGAATGGTAGGAATTCTGCAATCATTAGGGTCATCAGTAAGGAGTAAGTGATTGAAACGGGAGGTGAATTTGGAAGTTGTGCCATGAGTGTAGGAGACTTCCTTCCAAAGCTGATCTCTGATCAATCTATAATAATCCTGCTGTACCATGAGCAGAATAAGAGTGCCATAGATATCAGCTAGCATCCTGTGAGTGTAATACAGTTCCCTATATCTCAAGAATTGCCTTTCTGTAAATTCATGATGGTGTTTTTCAATAAACCAGAACATGTAAACTGTTTGCATCACTTCTCTTGAGAAGATTCTGGCCCATAACCTTTCTGCTGTTCTTTTGACCTCATCATCATTTGCTATCTGCCTAATTGTCCAGTGATTATATGGAGGGTAACAGACCTGATGCTCATGTATTCTCTTCTCTCCATATCTTGCCACTTCATTTCTCAAAGAAGCACCATCTTTAGTGATGAAATATCTGTTTGTGTGAAGACCTCTGCATAGCTCCATATATCCTATGCAATAAAATTTAATTAGTATTTCTAAATGAGAGTCTTGAAATGAATAAAGGATGATACCCCACAAATTCACCAATTTGATCCCAGCACCTGTCATAATTGTCAGCAAATAATTTTCTATGCGTAGTAGCACAAAGCTCAATATCATATTTAATATGCAATTTGATCCAAGTGATAGAAAACCTTTTTTTACCATACAAGCATCTGTTTCTCGATTTCCAAATATTCCAAAGACACAAGAAGACAATAGTATTCTTGTAGGTATCATTCCCTTGCAAAAAGTTAATGATGGAAGATCTATCAAAGTTGCCAAAGTATCTAATAAACCAAGACCATAAGGGATCCAACTTAGAGCAGAAGAAGATGTGTTCCAAATCCTCAACAGCATTACAATTTAGAGGACAATTAGCTCACACATTAGGATTTTTGCTACTCATAACCTGAAGACAAGGAACACTTTTGTTTGCAATAAGCCAAATAAAGAAGGATACTTTCTTGGAAGCATAAGAATTCCAGACATTTTTAATAAGGGATTTGGTAGCAGCAGAATCAATGCTCCAAGCAATGGAAGGTTTAGGAAGATCAAGACTCTGATCCAAGAAATTGTAGATATCCTTTACCTTATAGCAAGATTTTTTATTTAAACTCCAATCCAATTTGCTCTGTAAGGTCTGATTGGGAGTAGAATTTCCAACTATATTCCTGATATGTTTGTAGATCTTCTTATCAGTATGAGATCCCTTAATTCTCATTTTGAGATTCGACCAAGTAATCCACCTATTATTTTGTCACAGATCACCCAAGTTTTTGATACCAAGAGAACTCCATTTCTTATAGATCTGGGGATGTTTTAAGGCAAGAACATGATTTGGATGATCCATAAAAGGAGGTGACCAGAAAATAGACATTGTAGAATGAAAACTTGTACCCTGATCATATTTGAATGCCAAAAAAATATTGTTCCAAGCCTTTATAATATTTCTCATGAGAGGGGACATATTAGAGGCTAAGGAGACTTCACAAAAAGCAGAATTTGGCAATTCATGAGAGATTGAAGGATGTCCCATAGGAGAACTTTCCATAAGCCAATACATAATAAATTTGGAGGCCACACTATCAGATCCACTTAAAGCTTTCCATACAAACTTACCAGCAAGAGCTTGGGCTTGTTTATGAATATTTTTACAAGCTAGACCACCATCCTTTTTCCTCTTAGTGCTTGTGTTCCAATTAACCAAATTGTTTCCATTCCAAATGAAATTCCTTATGATCTTCTCTATCTGTTTGTAAACAGAGGCAGGAGCCACTAAAGTAGTAGAGAAATAAATATGAGAACTGGTGAGAATCTGATTAGCAATTACCACCCGACCAGCCAGGGATAAGGAATTTTTATACATATGGAGTTTAGCTCTTATCTTCTCGATAATTGGGGACCACAGACCAGAAAGATTTTAGAGATAATGGCATACCCAGAAGTTTGGTGACTTCTGAGGTTTTAAATACTTTAATGCCAGCCACATTAGAAATTTCACTGTCACCAATAATAACACATTTGGATAAATTTAGGTCCACTCCAGAAGCTGCACTAAACTGGCTCAAGACATCCATGAAGAAATTAATATTATGAGCATCATTTTCCAAGAAGGAGAAAGTGTCATCAGCATATTGTTGAATGCAAATAGAGTCTGTAGAGTTTGGAAGCTTAAGACCAAAGAGATTTCCAATCCTTTAATGATGTTTTACAGCCTTAGTTAACAATTCAGTAACCACAATAAATAAATAAGGAGCCAATGGACAACCTTGTCTGACCCCTCTTTCAAGAGGGAAGAATGAACTTGGAGAACCATTAATGAGGATAGCTGAATTTGATCTAAGATTCAATCCCATAATAAGCTGAATAACCTCATCATTAAAACCAAGTTTTTTCATAGCATATTCAATAAAATCCCATCTAATATTATCAAAGGCTCTTTTGAAATCCAATTTAAGGAGGACACAATTTTGGTTCGAGATTTTATTCCAATGCAGCCCTTCCATAGCAGCAATGTAGTTTTCTAAAATAAATCTATTGGGAAGAAAAGCACTCTGATTTCCACTGATACAATTCTGCAAATAATCCTTGATTCTTGAGGCAATAATTTTAGCACAGATCTTATATGTGGAATTAGTTAAAGAGATGGGTCTCCAGTCAGAAAAACAGAAGGCTTATCAACTTTAGGAATTAGAGAGATAAATCCACTAGCAATAGAAGGGTAAAGGTGCTTAGCTTCCCAAAAACCTCTTATGAAATACATAAAGTCATTCTGGATTAGATCCCAGAATTCTAAGAAAAACTCTGGGGGAAATCCATTAGGACCAGGAGATTTACCATGTTTAAAGCTCTTGAGAATGGAGAAAACTTCATCAGAACTTGGCACATTTGAGAGGGAATTATCCATTTGACAATGATCATTGGGAATAATAGAATCAATCAAATCAGTGAAGTTTTTGGCCTGATTGTCCACAAAAATATCAAATCAGTGTCCAGTATGCAAGCGTGGATCTGAGACCATTGAGCATTGCTTTTTCATGTTTGAACACCTTAGACAGGTATGGGACTGGTTGTTTTCCCTTTTTCAGGTTTCAGTAACAAGTCAACAACTGCTTTTGGCAATTTACCCAAGTACTTGGACAGAGTTACAAGGCCAGGCTTTTCATCTAGCAGCAGGATGGTTGCTTTGGACTATCTGGAAAAGACGAAGATTGGTAATCTTCAAAGGTCTGGATGTGGCAGATAATCGTGTTCTCCAAGAAGCTCAAGGTTACATTGTAAATTCGTATCATTGTTCTTCACTTGCCCCTCGCAAGAGGCGATTGATTTTTGAGGAGTTTTTGGATGTGCACTCTTATGCTTAGGCAGGTTGCTTCACTCGGTGGGTCTCCGCTTATCCGCTGAGATTTTATTCCTGTCTCTGCATTTATACTTGTATTTGACTCTTTGATTGAATAAAGTCTGACGTCCTTCAACAAAAAAAAAAAAATATCAGAATTGATGCGTTTTGAGAACAAACTAGAATATTTAGAATAGAAGTAGTTTGAGATATCAGAGGGACTATTCAAAACAATTCCAGAGTGATTTGTAATTTCATTGATAGAGCTCTTAATCTGCTTTGCCTTGGCAGCTCTAAAGAAGAATTTAGTGCTGCCAGAGTCCATGTCATTTGTGAATTTAATTTTGCATCTAATAGCAGCACCTTTGGCCTCAAATTCCTCAATAAGCTTAATCTTTCTTTCGAGATTTTCCTCTTGCAGATGCAAGGAAGAATTGAAAGGATCATCATTTAAGGCCAACCTAACATCTCTCATATGCTGAAGAAGGATATTCTTTTCCTTGGCCTTCTCAGAATTTAGCTTTTTGGTCCATTCCTTAATCCAGGACTTGGAAGCCTTTAAATTGGAGTAAAAACCTTTCATAGACATGATCTCAGTTACTCTAGGAAGCTTAGAGTAAAAATCCCTGAATTCCTGGCAGAATAAGCTATTCTATAGCATACTGGAGTTAAATTTGTAGGGAATGTTTCCAATTCTTGGAGCAGAAATATGATGATAAGTGCATAGGAATTGAGGTTGATGATCAGAGATAGCAACAGATTCATCACTGAAGACATAAGCATTATCCCAGAAATTGGAGCTTGAGATGTTTAAATAAAATCTGTCTAGAGCACAGAAAACTCTAGCATTCCCTTTTCTCTTGTTAGACCAGGTAAATTTAGCAGAAGAGGAAGGGATCAGAAGCAAGGAATTATCATCAATAAGATCATTCCAATGAGCTTTTTTCAATGTGGTCATGTTGATTTTGTTGCCTAATTTTTGATCCCAACTTGGAGTGTTGTTGAAATCACCAGCCAGAATCCAATCATTAATATTTTGAGCCTTCATCCAATGATTAATATCTAACCAAAGAAGCTCTCTCTCTTTTGGATTGGTTGAGGCATAAATATTGATGAGACCAAATGATTTATTCATAAGATTGAAAATGGTACAGTGCCACATTTTGCTCGGGCTGTTATAGAAAAGTTCCGTATTTAGATCTTTCCAGATCATACATATACCTCCAGAGGTTCCTTCAGCCTCCATCCAGATGGAGGAGCTACCCGGGATTATCCAGTCCCCTAGATTTGCATATTCAAATTTCTACAACTTTAATTCTTGCAGTAGGATGATATCAGCCTTGTAGGATTTAATTTGGGAAAAAACTCTCCTTCTTTTGAGAGCACCCTTAATTCCCCTAAGATTCCAAGAGAGGATCTTCATATTTAAGGAAAAATAAGGGAAAGGATAAGAAGAGGATACTATCTATGTTTGGACTTGGTTTTCCCTTTTCTATCTTTTTTATTTTTACTTCTGGTATTATTGGCAGAAGCACTGAAATTAGTAACCAAATTAGCTTTTCTGCCTACTTTTGTTTTAATTGGCTCTCTCTTGTCATTGTTGGCTAAAGAGGAAGAGTTTAGATAAATATCCCAATTGCTATCATTCCCATTAGTACACAAATTTTCTTTGTCACTATTTATTTCATCAGAAGAAATCCCCCCAGGAATGAACTCAAACAATTTATTAATAGTCTTATTAGCAATAGCATTATTAGCCAATTCATTATTATGAAGACTATTATTAAATTGAGACTTAGCTGGTTCAAGAACTTGCCTGGTAGGAGTCTTTTCTTGCTCAGTGCTCTGTGTATCAGCAAATTGTGGAGTCTCTGGGACAAATTCAATGTCACAATTATCATCCTTATGCAGTTCCTGAGATGACTTTTCTGACCATTTAGAACCTTGCTGATCTAACTGTTTTTCCTTATCCAATCCCATTCCTTCCTGACTTATCTGCTGGGAAAGGCTCATAGCTTTAGCAGTGAAGTCTATGGATGCCAGCTGATCTGCTATTTTGTCAGAGATAATAGGCTGATGGTCATGGCAAGAGATAGTGTCTTCAGGAGAGGAAAGGTCAATGAGGTCAAGGAAATTCACCATTTTTGGAATAGGTGTATCAAATTCAAGCAGATTAGGTGGTGGCTGAGATGGAGGTTTAGTTAAATGATGTGGAGGAATTTCTAAATCCTCATTTCCTGATTGCAGTAATTTCATCTGCTCTGCATGAGAATTAGTAAAGACAGCAAATTGGTTAGAACATTATTACCTCATCAATATCTTGCTTGCTTGAATTGTCTGAAGTTTCCACCAAATTTTCCCTGTTTCTTTAAGATCATATGTTGCAGAGGAAACCTTTTTAAAAGTCTCAGCAATATCTTTACTTTTGTTGATGTATTGTGGTGCTTTGGAAATAACATCAGTTTGTCTTTCTGAGTTTATTCCTGTCACCTTATTCTGCAAAGAATATTTTGCTTGAATTTCCTTAGTTAATGAATCTCTCGTGCCTTTGGTGGGAATCCAATTGGATAGATTCCATTTTGAGCTTGAATAATGACTTTGATATCTCAAGGATTTTGTATCAGCAGCAATTTGAGCCAAAGCAGAATGTAGATCCTTAGAAGTATCTTCCACATGCATTTTAGCTTTTCCTTTGGCTTTGTACCTTTCGGGATCAGTTATAATTTCAGAGGAAATTGAGAGATCTTTGTGACTGGCAGCAATTTGAGCATTTACACCAATCTGAATACCCTTTTCCAACCTTTTTTTGGCAATTCTCCTTGTGCTACCATTGACCTTTTTCCAAATGGGAGCTGTATCCTCTTGCTGTTTTTCTGGAAGTAAGTTTTGAGGAGGCAAAGGAGGGATAATAGAATCAGAAATTCCCCCCTTTGAATTTGAGTCTGGAATTTCTTTCTCCTTACAGTTAGTGTACCAAGAATGCCTAAAATCACAAGTAGAGCAAATAGGAGGTAAACCATTCCACCTTAGATCCAAGGAAGTTTTTTGGCCAAAACAATCAGTGAATGGAATGGAGGTAGAAATTTTGTTGGAAATATCAATTTGGACATAGACAACAGGAGGCTTATAGGGAGCATAGACAGTAGAGACATAGTTGCCAATAGAATTAAATAGGCTTTTGATTGATTCTTCATTCCGATAAATAGAATTTAAGCCAAATAAAGAGGTTGAGGCAACATGAAAATTATTGAGGTCGGCAGTTGAATGCTTAGGATTCCATTTGATAAAAGACAAATAAAAATTCTCGAAAACTAGAATTCCACTTTGAAGCAGGTAATTAGCAGACCTCTGTCTACCACATTCAACCATAATATAAGGATAATTTAGTCAATAAACAGCTTTGATAGATAGGCCTTTTTGAAGAGATAGCAGAAAAGACCATAATTTTTCAATAGTGATCCCAACCTTATTGATTTTTACAACAATAGCAGAGTTTGAGAGGCATTTCAGTTTTTCAAGAACCATTGGGGAGTTTAGATGAATACCATGAACAGTGGCGAGGTTTGAAGCAATGTCTGGCCTCTCTTGCTGAAGAATATTATCCCAAGCTTCATCAGAGCGAACTTCATTTGATGGCCTCACGACCCCAGTAGCAGGATTTATCAGAGGTCGGTTTCCAATTGCACTCGGATCCTTGGAGAGATTGTCCCAAATTGGAGTCTTGCCTGATAGAGATGTCGTTTTTGCTCCCAGAAGAGCTAAATCCTTAAAATTTCCAAAAGGGATGAAATTTGCAGGATCAGCGGAGATTTTTTGAAGATTTGCCAAGAGAGCGCCTTGATCCTCCTTAGGAAGTGCAAAGAAACAATGGAGAAAAGGCAATGTCGAAGAATTTAGGTTTCCTTGGCCAGCAGAGTTCATGATTACTTCGGGAGGGGACAACAAGGGGGCAATTGAGCGCCAAAAAAAAAAACAGGGGCAGTCTAAAGAAACCAACAAAAACTTTGAATGCACAAGGTGATAAGAATTTGTGGATAGATAAATGCACAAGGTGGTAAGAACTTAAAAAAATTTTACGGTGTAAATTACATATTTAGCTAGAGAAAACCCTAGTTGTTGAAGAGAGAATCATTGTGAATAGAATTGTACTTTAGATTTACATAATGCAGTTCCTAGCGACCTGGGTTTCTCACTATTGGCTTCTTTTGCCTACTCGAATACCTTGCAAAACCCTCGTTATCTGAGTCAAAATCCAAGTGAAGTGAAGAGAAATGCTCGCGCCGGTCTTGGCGGCCGCGATAAATTTCTTGTATTTTTTTTATATATCAAGGCTTGTATGGGGATACTGGACACTAGTATCCCTGAAAAAACAAAAGAAGCAGAAGGTCACGGCGGACCAGATAGCAGACAACCCGATTCGAGGAAGATTGCGGAGACGATGCACAGACCTCAGTTCTGAAATCTGCCAGTAAGGCCAAGCTTTACCCCAAGGGACCCGAACTTGGATAACAAAAGCGAATTTCATAGCAAGATCTGGTTTCAGAACCCAAGGACAGCAATTATTCCATAGAAGAGGTCGATTTGGCAGAATAAAAACAAATTTTTATTGAAGAACTGAAACCAAGGTTTGGATTTACAAAGCTTGGTGGCCAAATTTCATAGCAGGATGCCAGATTTTGGAGAACCAAAATCGATTTATATGGCAGATATACTGAGGTCGAGTTGGAAAATGGCTCTAGGTGTTACGGTTCTTACTTCTTTGTGTTTCAATTATGGCAACAGCCAGAACTCAAGCAATCAAACCTCCCCGGTTTGCTTCCACTTCCTGCCAGGGCATACTTCCAGATGCCCATCCATCCTGTTAGAAGCCCGAATTTTCATTATTATTCTTGAATCAAGCAGATTCTGCTGCCTGTTATGCCATGATTAAGTAGCCCCGATTTTAAGGGTGCTTACACATTCTCAAAGGGCCACTAGGACCATTAGCTTATCGTAAATATTTATTTTAACTTAAAATTACCAACATCATGCCTACCTTGCTACTATACCTACGACATAATATCTAGCTATTGACGTGATTGGAGCAGATCTAAGCCACTGGGTTCATTACAGATTTGTTGATCAATATGTTTGTTTATCACTCCCCTCCTCCCCCCAAAACACTCAAAGAACAAAACAAAAGGCTCGAGAGAGGATATATTGCCTATTGGATGTGTTCTATAGGTTGTACCGGTAGCCTAGACATATGGGACCAGCCGAAGATCGGATCGGTACCAAAACAACTTCATATATGATCACATTTCTCAAATTTTAGAGTCACATTCCATTCCTTCTAGGTGCAAAGATGTGAGTACCTCATTTAAATTTAACATGGAGCTGCTGCACTAAGATGTTCTGTATGATCTGTAGAAGTAAATCAATGTTTTGTCCAAAAAATGAAGCAGGTAATGGATTGGATAAAAAAGTAGAGTAAAGAATGGAATGAGAAGAAAAAGAAAAAGAAAAATAAAAATAAATAATGTTTGTAGCCAAATGAATCAGATAAAAGAGTCTTTTTCTAAATAAGGATAATACAAGGTTGCAGGAGATAGCAAAAAGATTGGAAATTGATGTAATGTATATTGAGGAATCTGAAGCTCAATGTTTGGCCATCAGAATTACATATCAATATATAAATCATATGGATAAGAGTAGCTCCTCTTTCTTCTTCAGATCATCCAAGAATAGGCACATAAACAATGGCATAATCTCTATTACGGATGATCTGGATAACACAATCCAAGATTAATAGAACATACAAGCTTTCTTTGCTCAAAAATATCAAGAGCTTTTTGGACAGCAAGCTTACTTTAAACTGGAGTTGGAAGTCCTTATTAGCATTGACCCTGCAATAACATCTTTGATAATGACTAGCTTGCGTTCATTCCAAAATAGGAGGAAATATTTGCCACTTACATTCAATAGCTCCTGGAAAAAGTCTTGGGCCTGGTGGTTTCTTCCCGAAATTCTACAAGGAATTTTGGGACATCTTGCAAGAGAATGTACTACCTTTATTCAGGGTGCATGGATGGCCGAGCATTTGCACCCTGCAATTAATGCTGGCATGATAGTGTTAGAAAATAGTCATCTTATATTCATGAGAAGCAGTGGCAGTGAATATTAAAGCAACCTATGAGAAGCAGTGGCAGTAGGTTTGCATAGGACTACAACATACTTACTAGATGCAGGGAGTTTGGTTACAATGGTGACAGTATTTTCACTTATGGGGTATTGTTCAAATGCAAGCAGTTGAAGATGCAAGCAAATACATATAAGTGCTTTATGCATATAAGTGCTTTATGTGCTTTACGAAATTAGAGGCAAAAATTGGTTAATGGTTAAGGGGCTTGTTTCCTAAAGCAGGTATGTGGGATAAATCGAAAGTAGCAGATTTTCTTAGCCAAGCCTGTGGGATATAGTTCAATAGACAACAGCCTCAGATTGGAAAGCATGAATGATGCCTTAACCGCCGGAAGTCTGCATTATATAAGGAATGAAGATAGCAGAGGATATATACACGGTAGTGTTCGAATCAATGACCCCTGCTACAGTAACTGTTCAATGGCTTAATATTTTCATTCTGATGACTTAAAGTTTGAATTGCTTTAAGAACTTAAGAGTTTTTTATTTGTCAAGCACAAGGGATAAGTGACCATCTTGTGGCTCCCTAGTGCATGTGAAGAAAATTTTTGTGAATAAATCTTGCTAGACAAGTAATTTGCAAAGGTCATTATAGTTTGTGTGTCAATTCCTAACAAAGGGTATCGAGCTAGTAATATGTCTAGCAGATTTGGAGCAAGCTTGCTCAACACTGTGGATGTGTATGCTGGAGGTCCAGGTTTCCAGATTTGGAAGGATGCTATAGTACACATCTTGGAAGTAGAAGATTTGTGGGATTTGGTGGATCCCCAAGGAAATGTTACTGCAGGAATACTGACGAGATCTGGCTCTAACACAGCTAGCTCAACCAATGCTGCAGGTGCAGGGCAGACTTCTCAAAATGAAGGTGCAGGTGGCACAGCAGGGGGAAGTAGGACTTCTCAAAGTGCAGGTACAGGAGGTACAACAGAGGGAAGCAGCTCAGGAGGAAAATCCTTGTATGCAAAAGCAAAGGAGGCTCAAGGAATCATATCTTGCAAGGTAAGTCCTACAATTAGGTTGAAATTAAGGGGTCTGAGTCCACGAGATATGTGGAAATATATGCTTAAACATTATGAAGATAAAACATCCTCTCAAATTGATTTACTTGAAAATGAATTAAGAGGGTTAAAATTAGCAGAGGATGAGGATGTCTCAGGGTTCTTTGATAGGTTTGATAACCTCATAGCTGATCTTGCTGGGGCAAATGTGAATGTATCAGACAGAAGCCAAATTCTGCAAATATCTAGAGCAGTGGATAATGAAAATCTTGCTTTATTTATTAGAAATACTTGTAAGACAAGAGAGGAAGCAGAAAATTGTCTGAGAACAGAATGGGAACAAAAGAAAATATCAAGGCAACAATCTAATGATCCTGAGATATTAGTTGTTAAGAAGAAAGTGACTTGCTATCATTGCCATGAGCAAGGTCACTACAAAAATGAATGTCCTAAGTTAAAAAAGGAGTTTAACTGTTACACATGTGGTGGAAGAGGTCATGTAGCCTCAAAATGTCCAACTCCAAAGAATTATGCAAGGGGAAGAGGGAGGCCTGATAGCAGAGGTGGCAGATCCTCAAATAGAGGAAGAGGAAGAAGTTATGAAAAAGCATTTGTGGCTGAAGAACATGGAGAAAAATCTAAAGCAAATTCTGAAGATGAAGATGATGAGGTACTTAATGAATTTGCTATTCTTGATAAAGCTGAATCTAACAAATGTGATGATTATATGGTAGTTGATAGTGGAGCTGAAAGATCAGTAGTACAGTCCACTGATCTACTGAAGAATGCTACCAATGCAAGTTCAAGAAATATACAAGTTGGAAATGGAGCTCTTCAAAAAATTCAGAGTAGGGGTTTGCTGCAGCTTGAAGATTTAAATGGTGACATTGTAGATATACAAAATGTGTTGTGTGTGCCTACAATAATCAAGAATTTGATTTCTGTTAGTCAACTGGTTGATCTAGGCTACAGGGTCACGTTTGACTCATTGCAATGTAATATTTATCTCAAGGATGAATTGAAATTTCGTGCTACCAGATTTGGAAATTTATTTGCAATGAAAAATGTAGTGAGCATCAATACTATTAAAGAAGAAGGGTTAGAACTATGGCATAATCGACTTGCTCATACAAACAACAAAAATCTCAAACAATTGATTAAACAAGGTTGGATATGCTGCAACAAAAACTCAGCACATTTCATATGTGAAGGATGTGCTTTGGGAAAACTGAGCAGATTGCCCTTTGCCAAACGAAAAACCAGAGCAACTCAGGTGCTAGAACTGGTACATACAGATCTCTGTGGTTCTCTTAATGTCAAAAGTAGGACTAATAAAAGGTATTTCATTACCTTTACAGATGATTTCAGCAGAAAGTGCACAACTTATGCTTTAACTGCAAAGTCCCAAGCACTACAAGCATTTAAACAATTTGTGGTGGCATCTGAAAGAGAAACTGGAAATAAACTGAAATGTATTAGGTCAGATAGAGGTGGAGAATACCTATTTGACAAATTCAGATTATATTGCGTGAAGCATGGAATTAAAAGGCAATTGACATGCAGACATAGCCCTCAACAGAATGGTGTATCAGAAAGGAAAAACAGAACAATATTAGATGCGGTTAGATCTATGTTGAAGCAAAGTGGACTACCTAGCAATCTATGGGAAGAAGCACTCAAGACAAGTGTAGAAATACAAAACAATTTGCCATCAAGCAGCATTGATGGAAATCTGCCTAGTATGCTATGGAATCCAAACACAAAGATTAATTTTGACAAGTACAAAGTATATGGGTGTCTGGCATATTCACACATACCCAAAGAGTTAAGGAAAAAGCTGGATGATAAGGCTGAAATTGGATTTGTGGTTGGTTATGATGATGAATCCAAAGGATATAGAATCTACAATCCAGAAAACAAAACAATCATAATCAGTAGAGATGTCTTGTTCAATGAAAATATATTGTACAAGCACAGGTATAAAAGGAGGCATAAGATTGAGGAGGAACACATCGAACATAAGGATGTAAAATTTGATGTTGATGAAAATGATGAAAATAGCCAAGAGGATAATGTGGAAACAGAAAATGGAAATACACAGCAAGAACTCAGCCAAGGCCAGCAGATCAACAATGGAAACCTTGAGAACAAGGAAACAATAGTCAGAAGAAAAAGAAAAACACAAGTTGAGAAACTCATAGAAGAAGCAAAGTTGGGGGATTTACCATATGGAAGGGATGAGCAAGGGAGAAGCAGAAGAAACATTACTACTGATGAACCAGAGTATGAACAAATTATGGCCCTCCTTGAAAATGAAGATATACCACAGAATTTTGAAGAAGCTCTGCAAAGTATAAATAAAAGCAAGTGGATGGCAGCTATGGAAGAGGAGCTAAGCTCATTTACTGAAACAAAAACATATGAGCTGGTGGATATTAATGACAGCAAAAATGTGATTGGAAGTAAATGGCTATTTAGGATCAAAGAAAATCCTGATGGCAGCAAGAGGTATAAAGCCAGACTGGTTGCTCAGGGGTACACTCAAAAAAGGGGCAAAGACTATGAAGAAACTTACTCTCCTATTGTCAAACTCACAAGCATTAGGATTTTGATTGCAATGGCAAATGAAATGAATATGGAAATACACCATATGGATGTCAAAACAGCCTTTCTAAATGCTACCTTAGAAGAGGAAGCTTACATGAAACAAGCTCCTGGGTTTGAGCAGGGAGAAAATAAGATTTGGAGACTACATAAAGCAGTTTATGGGTTAAAGCAATCCCCTAGAGAATGGTACCTCTGCATGAATCAATTTCTACAAGAACACAGGTTTGAAAAATTAAAGAATGATGGTAACCTTTATAGATTCCAAGAAGGAGAAGAATTTTGCATTATAGCACTTTATGTGGATGATTGTATAATGATTGCAAGTACTATGAATGTTCTTAATGAAGCAAAGAAGATTCTGAAAAACAGGTTTCAAATGTCAGACTTAGGAGAACTAAAGAAATTCTTGGGTATAGAAGTCATCAGGAACAGGGATCAGAAGTACATCAAGTTACATCAAAAGACACATATTGATAACATGTTGAGAAGATTTAATTTGGAAGATGCTAAGGCTGTGAAAATACCTATGACTCCAGGGCATACTCTTACAGCAAACTCAGAAGACAAGCCAAGTATAGACATGGAAAACACTCCATACAGGGCCTTAATTGGATGCTTGTTGTACCTGGCAAATAATACCAGACCTGACATTGCATATGCTGTCAATATCTTGAGTAGAAGATGCCACAATCCTACAAAAAATCACTGGGAGGCAGGCAAACGAGTGCTAAAGTATCTAAAGGGAACATCCACTCAAGGTATATGTTACACTGCAGAAAATTTAAAACTAACTGCCTATAGTGATGCAGATTGGGGAGGAGATCTAAGCACAAGGAGGTCAACATCAGGATATGTCATATTCCTAGGAAAAAATGCTATAACTTGGAGATGCAAAAAATAGGCTGCCATAGCTATGAGCTCTGCAGAGGCAGAATATGCTGCCTCATCTCTAGTGGCCAAAGAAATAGTATGGTTGAGAAGATTATTGGAGGAATTAAATCATGTACAAAGTGAAGCTACCGAGATTATGACAGATAGCCAAAGTTGCATAGCTATAGTGAAAAACCCAGTTCATCATGACAGGACTAAGCATATAGAGCTAAGTATTCATTTCATACGAGATCTGGCATCACAAGGTATCATTCAAATGAAATATGTTGACACTAACAGTCAAACGGCAGACATCTTCACTAAAGCACTTGCAGAAGTCAAATTCAGTAAATTCAAACAACAGTTGAATGTGTTGGACTTATAATATGAATATAAGCTGAAGGAGGAATGTTAGAAAATAGTCATCTTATATTCATGAGAAGCAGTGGCAGTGAATATTAAAGCAACCTATGAGAAGCAGTGGCAGTAGGTTTGCATAGGACTACAACATACTTACTAGATGCAGGGAGTTTGGTTACAATGGTGACAGTATTTTCACTTATGGGGTATTGTTCAAATGCAAGCAGTTGAAGATGCAAGCAAATACATATAAGTGCTTTATGCATATAAGTGCTTTATGTGCTTTACGAAATTAGAGGCAAAAATTGGTTAATGGTTAAGGGGCTTGTTTCCTAAAGCAGGTATGTGGGATAAATCGAAAGTAGCAGATTTTCTTAGCCAAGCCTGTGGGATATAGTTCAATAGACAACAGCCTCAGATTGGAAAGCATGAATGATGCCTTAACCGCCGGAAGTCTGCATTATATAAGGAATGAAGATAGCAGAGGATATATACACGGTAGTGTTCGAATCAATGACCCCTGCTACAGTAACTGTTCAATGGCTTAATATTTTCATTCTGATGACTTAAAGTTTGAATTGCTTTAAGAACTTAAGAGTTTTTTATTTGTCAAGCACAAGGGATAAGTGACCATCTTGTGGCTCCCTAGTGCATGTGAAGAAAATTTTTGTGAATAAATCTTGCTAGACAAGTAATTTGCAAAGGTCATTATAGTTTGTGTGTCAATTCCTAACAGATAGCTCTGGTACCAAAAGTGCCAGATTCTCCAGTTGGTTTCTTAAACTGAGGGCCAATCTCGCTTGCCAACACCAGTTACAAAATTCTAGCCAAATTGTTAGCAAACAGGTCGAAACCAATGTTAAACAAGGTGATAAATCCAATCAAAACTGCTTTCCTTTCTTCTAGGAGCATTCTTGATAACTTTATTTCAATCTATGAAAGTTTGCATTGGAGCAAAGTCAGTGATCAAAACTGTATGCTGCTCAAATTCAAATTCAAAAGGGCTGTTGACACAATTCTTTGGAACTTTCTTTATAAAGCAATGGAGTATCTTGCATTCTCTCAATAAATCATCAATCTCGTGCACTCTTTCAATTACGAAGCTAGGTCAGCAGTGTTAATTAATGGTTCTCCCTCTCATTTTTTTTCATGTAAAAGTGGGGTTAAACAAGGATCCCCCTTGGCCCCCATCCATTTTTAATATGGCTGAAATGGTCACTAAAATCACTGCAAGACTCCATCAATCTGGCAAGATAAGCTGTCTGCAAATGCTAGAAGATAACATTCCTTTGTCTTTAATGCAGTATGCAGTTGACACCTTCCTGTTCTTGAAAAATGATGGCAGTAGTGGTTTGCACTTCTTCCAGGCCATGGAGCTATTTGGTGGCGCCGCAAGTGTTTGTCTGAACAAGTCTAAATGTGTGATCATACTACTATTTCACAAAAATGTACCTTAATTTCTAGTTTAATCATTCTTTTAAATATTGATTTAATTTTTAAAAAAGATTCATCGTGTTATATTTCATCTCCTTTGCAAGTTTGATGGATTTTCCCATTGGAAAGAAGAATCTATTGTTAGCTTTTTGGGTAATTTTCAAACAGACACCTTTAACGAGATATTTCAATCTCTGATTCCATTATGTTCAGCATTATGTGTTCCTTTATCTATGGAGTAACAAAATTTGCCATAATGTAAAAATTACTTTGGGAGGAATGTTTTTCTATGGTGCTAACCATTTCGTTCAAGTTTATGCTTCTATTCATTATCTAAACTAGAAGCACGCGCCCGACAATGCCGGGCTTGAATATTGGAGAATGAATAAATGTAATGGAGTTTATACATGAACGTTTCTAGTTTTATCCATACTTGAAGAAATTGTACCTGATAAATATAGAACTTTGGCTACTCAATTGTCTCCTTTTGTGAAGCTATAGATTTACTTGTTGCATAATCATGCCATCCATGTTTTGTTCATTCACATGTCTAAGCACATTTGTATCTGTATATTTTGCACACAACATATAGGGTCCAATTTTAATAACAAAATATAAGCAAAAGAGATATTTGTTTTTGATGATATGTTTCACATGTATTATTACATGCCCAATTCATGAGCTACATACTCCTCTCACTTTTTTAGCATTTTTGAAAACATAAATCTATAAACCCTAAATCTTAAAACCTATGAAGCCTAAATCCAAAACGCTAAACCCTAGAATAGTAGTTGTGATTGGTTGATTGGGCCTTAGTAGCTATACTGTAACAAACCCAGGGGACTTATCTTGTTTCCGTATTAAATTGTGTAAGAGCACTGTTGACATGCGTCCATGGGTGTGTTGGGGGCGGCATTTAAATCTAAATAAAAAACACATTAGCTAAGGTTGTTAAGCCATTAAAAGTTAAATTCAAAAATAGTGAACACACTAAATGGGGTAAGGGAAGAATCGTGGCTGCCAGATAGCAGGAGGATCCCGCTTAGAGATGCATGTAGCATGCCAAATTACCATCTGGCCTGATCCTGGGATTGATCTTGCCAAGTGTTCTTAGGGCAAAGGTATTTAAGAAACAGAAGGGCTGGCCGGATGGTGGAAGGGAGAAGGAAGAGAAGCGGATTGGAGACTGAGCAAATTGGAGGCGGAACAAGAAGAAGAGTCCAAAACCAAAAACTCAGATGGGGATTTGATCTATGTATTGATTTTTTGGCCTGATTGGGGACGGATTTTGTAGAGCAGTTCTTCTGAGGCATAGACGCCATCGGCCTGTGTGACAAACCCCAGTCTAGAGATAAAACCCTTCTTGGAATCCTTCTTGTAAATTGCTTTGTCAATCTAAAACCCGTACCCTGATTGAATTCGACCATCCGATCCTGTGAACCTAAGCTTGCTTTGGTCTGCTGTAAAATATTCTTTCTGTCTGCCTATCGCCCTGCCTTGGTAAAGCTTATAGTTCTGTCTTCCTCCTCTGATTCTTATGCTAGAGATCGTCTTTGCACTCTTAATGCATTTTGGGAATGAACCCTTACCTGGGGTGAGGCCGCAGATCCAGTCGGCCAGGCCAAGAAGGGCCGCTGTTGGCCGGCCACGACTCTGTTACAGTTATTTTCTGATTGCTATTGAAAAGGGATACCAGGGTCCGGTATCCCCAGAACTTTAAAATCCTATATTCAAGTTAAACCTTTAAAACCCTAAGTGTTTTTATTACGCTTAAGGCGGGTTGGTTCGCCTAGCAAGTGGGTCAATGGTACTACAAGCGTAATAAAAACACTTAAGGTTTTAAAGGTTTTACTTGAATATAGGATTTTAAATGTCTGGGGATACCGGACCCTGGTATCCCCCTTCAATAGCAATCAGAAAATAAGTGTAACAGAGTCGTGGCCGGCCAACAGCGGCCCTTCTTGGCCTGGCCGACTGGATCTGCGGCCTCGCCCCAGGTAAGGGTTCATTCTCAAAATGCAGTAAGAGTGAAAAGATGATCTCTAGCATAAGAATCAGAGGAAGAAGACGGAACTATAAGCTTTACCAAGGCAGAGGCGATAGGCAGACAGAAGGAATATTTTACAGCAGACCAAAGCAAGCTTAGGTTCACAGGATCGGATGGTTGAATTCAATCAGGGTACGGGTTTTAGATTGACAAAGCAATTTACAAGAAGGATTCCAAGAAGGGTTTTATCTCTAGACTGGGGTTTGTCACACAGGCCGATGGCGTCTATGCCTCAGAAGAACTGCTCTACAAAATCCGTCCCCAATCAGGCCAAAAAATCAATACATAGATCAAATTCCCACCTGAGTTTTTGGTTTTGGACTCTTCTTCTTGTTCCGCCTCCAATTTGCTCAGTCTCCAATCCGCTTCTCTTCCTTCTCCCTTCCACCATCCGGCCAGCCCTTCTGTTTCTTAAATACCTTTGCCCTAAGAACACTTGGCAAGATCAATTCCAGGATCAAGCCAGATGGTAATTTGGCATGCTACATGCATCTCTAAGCGGGATCCTCCTGCTATCTGGCATCCACGATTCTTCCCTTCCCCGATTTAGTGTGCTCACTATTTTTGAATTTAACTTTTAATGGCTTAACAACCTTAGCTAATGTGTTTTTTATTTAGATTTAAATGCCGCCCCCAACACACCCATGGACGCATGTCAACAGTGCTCTTACACAATTTAATATGGACACAAGATAAGTACCTGGGTTTGTACATTCTCACCTTGTAAAAATTAACTCATGTCCTCATGAGTTATGGGAAAGGTCGGATATAACTTCTTGAACTTGTCAGCGTCTTCCCATGTCCCATCTTCTTGCGGATATCCTGCCCATTGCACTAGGTACTTCTCGATGGTGCGATTCCTCAGTACCCTAGTATCAACTCGCAAAATTGTTTGAGGCTTTACTGCGAGTGTCTCTTCTACTGCAACCAAGTTATCCTGTGGCAGTATATGTGATGAATCACTGAGATACTTGCGTAAGTTGCTAACATGGAATACATTATGGACCTTGACGTCGATAGGCAATTTCAAATGGTATGCAGCCTTGCCGATCCTCTGTATAATTTTAAAAGGACCTGCATATCTAGGTGCTAGTTTGCCAGCTTTCTTAAACTTCAATGTACCCTACTTAGGGTTCATCTTCAGGAACACCATATCATTCTCCTGGAATTCTAAAGGTCTTCTCCATTTATCTGCATATTGCTTTTGTCGGTTCTGTGCTTTGGCAATATTTTATCTAATAATTCAGAGCTGTGTCCCAATATCTTCCCCCACGGTCTGGACCAAATCAACTTTACACTGCGGACTACACCATGTCAAGGGATATCGGCATTCTTTCCTATATACTGCTTCAAATGGGCTCATCTTTATGGAATCTTGATTTGTATTGTTGTAGGCAAACTCAACTAAGTACAGATAAGATTCCCAAGTGTGCGGATGTTCAGGAACATACATCCGGAGCATGTCTTCGACAACCTGATTTACTCTTTCAACTTGACCATCGGTTTGAGGATGATAGTGTACTCATCTTTAATTGGGTTCCAACCCCATGGAATAATGCTTGCCAAAACTGGCCAACAAAGCGCGTGTCTCGGTCTGACACGATAACTTTAGGCATACCATGTAGAAGGAATATATCCTTGATAAAAATCTTAGCAATATCTGCAGCAGTAGCCGTGATTTTGATTGGCATAAAGTGGGCTTGCTTGGTGAGACGATCCATTACTACATAGATGGAGTCATATCCGGCTTGTGTCTTAGGCAATTCCACAATGAAATCCATACCTATACTTTCCCATTTTGTATCAGGACTATCCAACGGTTGCAATTCCCCTGGAACCTTTTGGTGAGAGGCTTTTACTTTCTGGCATGGTAAACATCTAGCCATGTAGCTTAAAATTTCCTTCTTTATGCTAGGCCAAAAGAACTGCTTGCGGACCTTGCGAAGAGTTTTCTGAACTCCTGGATGACCTGATACTGGACTATCATGAGCTTCTTTCATAATCTGCTGTTTAAGCTCGGCATTATCTGGTATGCACAATCGATTGTGGTAGAATAACTTGGATGCTTCAATCTTATAGGGATTCTTATTTTCCCCTTTCTCAAGTGCTGCTACTATGGGCTGGAAATAAGAATCCTCCCAGATCAACTGCGTGAGATTGCTGTCCCATTGTGTACTGGCAACACTAATGGCAGCACAGTATGATCGTCGGGACAACGCATCTGCAATTATGTTATCTTTCCCAGGCTGATACATTATGGTGAGATCATACTCCTGCAACAGTTGCATCTATTGTTTCTGGAGATTATTTAGCTGAGGCTGCGTCAGGAAATGCTTAAGACTCTGATGATCGGTCTTGAGGAGAAATTTCCTACCCAAAAGATAATGCCTCCATAACTTTAAAGCATGCACAATTGCAAGCATTTCCAAATCATGGGTTGGATAACTCCGTTCAGCTGGATTAAGTTTCTTTGATGCATACGCACACACATGGCCATCTTGTAATAAAGCACATCCAATCCCAGTGCCTGAGGCATCAGTTACCACACAAAAGTCCCGCTCCATATATAGATGGAATCTTTAAAATTGGTGCATGCGTCAAAGCATCTTTTAGAATTTGAAAACTTTGGTTACATACCTCTGACCATTGGAATGCTAAATCTTTTTGAAGTAGGGTGGTCAATGGAGCTGCTTTTCTGGAAAAATGCTTTACAAACTTGCGATAATATCCAGCTAATCCTATGAATGCCCGGATTTCCCTTACAAATTGAGGTCCTAGGATACAAACCATGTTGCGTGCATGTTCAAAAAGATATGCCTTTGACTTGGTCTATAATAAGCAATCAAGACCCAATTTTTTAAAAAATAAATACAATTCATTACATTCAGGCCCTTTGGTTTGTTGAAGGCCCCGAAGGGGCCAAAATTTTTTTAGGTATAACACAAACCATTACATTCTACACTTAAAAATAAAATTTCCCCTTAAACCCCCTTTGGTTTGGGTGCATATTCACACGGGGGGTGACGTAGCGCATCGAGAGCTGTTGGATAAGCATATATGCCCACAACTAATATTATTAACACAAACCATTGCATTTCACACATTTAAATTAAAATCCCCTTAAACCCCCTTTGGTTTGGGTGCATATTCACACGGGGGGTGACTCCGGGCAACGAGAGCTGTTGGATAGGCATATTCACCCCTTACTCCTTAATCTACACCGTACGTAAAGTTCCTCGTTTGTGGGGTATGCAAGTACAAAATTTGCTATACTGTATAACAAGATTTGCAAAATACTATAAGATTTCAAGCAAAATACTATATGGTGTTGATTTTGTACGTGCAAAATACAATTATGAGGGCTCTCGCTGCCCTACGTCACCCCCCGTGTGAATATGCACCCAAACCAAAGGGGGTTTAAGGGGATTTTAATTTAAATGTGTGAAATGCAATGGTTTGTGTTAATAATATTAGTTGTGGGCATATATGCTTATCCAACAGCTCTCGATGCGCTACGTCACCCCCCGTGTGAATATGCACCCAAACCAAAGGGGGTTTAAGGGGAAATTTTATTTTTAAGTGTAGAATGTAATGGTTTGTGTTATACCTAAAAACATTTTGGCCCCTTCGAGGCCTTCAACAAACCAAAGGGCCTGAATGTAATGAATTGTATTTATTTTTTAAAAAATTGGGTCTTGATTGCTTATTATAGACCAAGTCAAAGGCATATCTTTTTGAACATGCACGCAACATGGTTTGTATCCTAGGACCTCTTCAACACATTTACAATATGATACAAGCACCTCGTATATACGTTAAAACCTATTATTATTATTATTATTATTATTATTATTATTATTATTATTATTATTATTATTATTATTATTATTATTATTATTATTATTATTATTATTATTATTATTATTATTATTATTATTATTATTATTATTATTATTATTATTATTATTATTATTATACCGTAAGTAGTGCACCGAGCCCTAATTTGAATGGCCGAGATAATCTGGATGCATCCGAAGGCCTAGATTTATTGTACGACTTACTAACACTGTGATTGGTCATGCTTCGATCTCTTAAGGGGAAAGGATAAATGAAAAGGGAGAAAAGGAAAAGGAAAGTGGAAAGAGAGAATGTGAAGGGCAAAAGGGCATGGGGAAAAGGGAAAAGGGTAAAAGGAAAAGGGAAAAGGGTGGGGATAGGAGAAGAGAAAAAGCATGGAAAATGAAAAAGGGAAAGGGAACCTAGGAAAAGGGCATGAGGGAAGGAGGAAGAGATAGAGTGGAAAAGGTAAATGGAAAGGGCATGAAAAAAAAAAGGAAAGAGGAAAAGGTTGAAAAAAGGAGAAAATGAAGGAGAAAAAAAACATGGAAAAGGGGAGGAGAAAAAAAGCATGGGAAAAGGAAGGAGCATGGGAAAAGGGGGAAAAAGAGAAGCGTTGAGAAAAGAGAAAAAAGGAAGGGACAAATGGCATAGGAAAAGGGGAAAAAAAAAAGGGAGGGAAAGGGAAGGGAAAAAACGCATCAAGAAAAGGGGAAGAGTGAAAGGTTGGAAAAATGAGGAAAAGGGAAGGGACAGGGGGAACAAGAAAAGGATGGGGAGAGGGGAAAAGAAAAGGGGCATAGAAAAAGGGAAGGTGAGAAGAAAGAAAAAGGAAAGGGAAAAGGGGGAAAGGGAACCTAGATAAAGGTCACAAGGAAAAAGAAAGAGGGAAACGAGAAAAGGGAAGGGGGGAAGGGCATGAGAGAAAAGGGAAGAGGAAAATGGTGAAGAAAGGGAAAAAAGAAAAAAGGGAAAAGAAAAGGGGCAAGAGAGAAAGGGTGGGGAAAAGAGGAAAATGGGTATAGGAAATAAGAGAAAAAAACAAATGTGCAAAAGGCATGGAAAAAGGGAAAAGGAAAAGCAAAGGAAGGGAAAAAGTGCACGGGAAAAGGATCGGCAAAAGAGGAAAACGGAAAGAAAAAAATCCATCAAGAAAAGGAAACGGGAAAAAACGGAAAGGGAAAGGGAAGCAGGGGAGTGATGGAGGGGAGGGAAAGCGAAAAAGGACATGAGGAAAGGAAAAGAGAAAAGAAAAAGGAAGGGTTGAAAGAAGGGAAAATTGCAAAAGGGTGGGAAAAGGAGGAAAAGGAAGCACGGGAAAAATAGAAAGAAGAAAAGGGTGGGAAAAAGGGCAATGGAAAAGGGGGGAAAGAGAGAGAGGCACGAGAAAAAGGAAATGAGGAAAATGGAAAAGGGGAAGAGAAAAAGGGAACATGGAAAAGGGAAAGAGGGAAAAGGGTGAGGAGATGGAAAAAAGGGAAGGTAAAAAGGGCGTAGAAAATGGGAGGGAGAAAAGAAAAATGAAAGGGAAAAGGGCACACAAAAAAAAGAGGAAAAGAGAAGGGAAAATAGGCATGGAAAAGGGCGAAAGAGTAAAAGGTTGAGAAAAAGGGAAGACATGGAAAAAGGGTGGGGAAAAGAGAAGGCATAAAAAAAGAGAAAGGGGAAGGGAAAAGGGCAAAGAAAAAAGAGAAGAGGGAAAAGGTGGAGAAAGGAGCAAAAGGAAAGGGAAAAAGGTTATCGGGAACAGGGAAGGGGGAAGGAAAGGGATGGGAAAACAAGGAAACATATGAGAAAGACGAGAAAAAAAGGAAAAGAAAAAAAAAGGTAGAGAAAATAAGAAAAAATGAAATGCGGGATAGAGCAAAAGGGAAAGTTCTCACTGCATCCCAAAGCATTTACAGGCTCTCAACTTATGCCCAGCAACGCTGGGCACCATTACTAGTTATTATTATTATTATTATTGTTGTTGTTGTTGTTGTTGTTGTTGTTGTTGTTGTTGTTGTTGTTGTTGTTGTTGTTGTTGTTGTTGTTGTTGTTGTTGTTGTTGTTGTTGTTGTTGTTGTTGTTGTTGTTGTTGTTGTTGTTGTTGTTGTTGTTATTATTATTATTATTTACAAATATCATACAAGCAGTAAAAATCTCCTGGGAATCGAACCTGGAGCAACTTAACTGATGATGCATGTTGCTTCTAGCTCTAAATTTTGGCCCATAAACCTACAAGTATGTTACCTTGCACATATATTACCCACAAAGCTTCATATAATTGCGCACAAAAATTATATGTAAATAGCCTGTGGCATATTCCTCTCAGTATGTGTCAAACCCACCAAAAAATCTGTTCTAGCCACTCTTTTATCATCATCCCTCTTTAAAAGATTCAAAAGCTGTTCTTTTACTCCTGCAAGTTTTTGGGGATCTTGAACAGGCCCACCTGTTACTTCATCTTCATCTGTGATGTATACTACGCATGCCACACGCATGTTGTGTGTCCAAACTTCTGCAGCTACAACATTGCAGAGCAAGTCTTTTAAGACACCTGAAATTCCCGAAAGCAGACCAGGTCTGTCTCCTGCAGTAACTTCAATAGCTGTATGATGAGCATTTGAATGTGCTCCTACAGTTCGGCCTAAACAGGTCTGAACTTCAGATGCCATTGTTCCAACTTGCCTAATTTTGATTGCTGCTTACATGTATTCAACAAAGCTTGAGATGCTGCAAATGCCCATAATCTGTATTCTATTGTTTTTGTTTCCACATGGAATCATCTCTTTCTATAGAACACTGGTCATGCAAACATCTGATCCCATCTGATCTCATGGTACAATGCTGCTTATGTCCACCCATTCAATTTGAGGCTTTTTCTACAAGGATGTTGATATCCTCTCTTCCACAGTGACCTCCCTAATGCCGCATATAATCTGTTTTATACAAGGACATGAAAAATATAATGTGCACAGAGAGCAGCTGTGCGGGATTTCTGGCATGGCTAGAATGCAAGGTAGTGGAGGAAATTCTATTAGCGGAAGGGATTCCATTAACATGCCTACAAAAGGGTTCATATACAGCACAAAAGGATCGAGACGGTTCATGCCAACAGAAGAGGATATGGCATAGCTGCGTATGAATGCTTTGCTCGAATTTGAAACTAGATGGAAAACAGAGCAACACATACCTGCAAGTAGAAGGAAAGACCAATATCTTTGCCGACAGTTCTTTCGATCTGCCGCCTTTGTCACTTCCATACTTGCAAACTCAACTCTTCTACGGTACAGTGCTCCAACAAAACCTTCATAAAAATCGTTGGCCAGACCCATGAGCTCTGCTCGCGTGCTGGCTTCTGTGTAAGCACAAAGGAGGCAAGGCAAGTTTTCTAGCTGCAATGAACTGTGCCGGAAAAATTGAGATTGACCTGTATTCAAGTCTCTGCATTCAAACAACAAAATAAAACCCTAAAATATGTGACTCAAACTTTGCATGCCAAAAAAAAAGGGTAAAAATAAAAAAAGAAAAAAAAACTCTGCCCCTAAAATAAAAAGAGGGCTTTTGTTGTGAGCCCTTGGATGTTGGACCATTGAAAAAAAAAAAAGCTAAATCAACGGCTAAGAAATGGTGCACTCTAGATGTACGCATTAGTACATCCATTCGAATACGCCATGAAATCTTAGGAAAACCTTTGTGAAAAGCGTACAAAAACACAAAAAAAAAACCCCTGTTATTATGCTACATATTCTTGTATAGCTTTTACCTTTTCAGGATCCGGCACAATTCCCTTGTTGGAGACAACATGGCCTAAATAAATCAGCTGCTCTTGAGCAAAACTGCATTTAGAAAGCTTACCATAAAGCTTATGTTGCCTTAGAAGCTTCTAAACTGAGCGCAAATGTTCAACATGCTCTTCAAGTGTTTTAGAATAAATCAAAATATCGACGAAAAACACAAACACACATTGGTCAAGATGAGCCCGGAAAACATCATTCATAAGCCTCATAAAAGTGGCTGGTGCATTGGTAAGCCCAAATGGCATTACCACAAATTCATAATGGCCATATCTGGTGCGAAAAGCAGTTTTAGGGATATCCTCCTCCTTAATCCGGATCTGGTGGTAGCCAGATCGCAAGTCAATCTTTGAAAAGAATTTGCTACCACTTAATTGATCAAAGAGATCATCCACTCGTGGCAAAGCGTAACCATTCTTGATAGTTACCTGATTCAACAGCCTATAGTCTACACACAAACGCAGACTTCCATCCTTCTTCTTTACGAATAAGACAGGAGCTCCAAAGGGAGATGTGCTAGGCCTAATAAAGCCTTGCTCTACCAATTCTTCAAGCTGCTTTTTAAGTTCTGCCATCTCTACCACATTAAAACGATAAGGAGGTTGCGAAGGTGGTGCAGATCCTGGAAGCAATTCAATATCATGATTCATCTCACGAAAGGGAGGCAGTTCTGTTAACTTGTCAGGAAACACGTCCCTGAATTCTTCTAACACCTCCTGAATAGCTTTTGGAACAATAGTTTCTTGCATTTCTGTAGCTTTACTTATCATTCCAACATACATGATTCCTCCCTTGCGCAAATAGCGCTTTGCCTGCTTGCAGGTCAACACGGAAGGCCTAGAAAGCATAGGGCGACTACCCAATCTCTTGATAGAACCATTTGACAAGGTGCAAAGGACATCCTTGCCTTTACAGTCGATGTAGGCCCCTACGGCTTTCAACCACGACATTCCGAGAATTAAATCGTACTGATACCAACTGAAATGGACCTAGACCCATGATTTGGAAATGCTTGCAATGCATGCTTTAAAGTTATGGAGGCATTATCTTTTGGGTAGGAAATTTCTCCTCAAGACCGATCATCAGAGTCTTAAGTATTTCATGACGCAGCCTCAGCTAAATAATCGCCAGAAACGATGGATGCAACTGCTGCAGGAGTATGATCTCACCATAATGTATCAGCCTGGAAAAGATAACATAATTGCAGATGCATTGTCTCGACGATCATACTGTGCTGCCATTAGTGTTGCTAGTACGCAATGGGACAGCAATCTCATGCAGTTGGTCCGAGAGGATTCTTATTTCCAGCCTATAATAGCAGCACTTGAGAAAGGGGAAAATAAGAATCCCTATAAGATTGAAGCATCCAAGTTATTCTACCACAATCGATTGTGCATACCGGATAATGCCGAGCTTAAACAGCAGATTATGAAAGAAGCTCATGATAGTCCAGTATCAAGTCATCCAGGAGTTCAGAAAACTCTTCGCAAGGTCCGCAAGCAGTTCTTTTGGCCTAGCATGAAGAAGGAAATTTTAAGCTACGTGGCTAGATGTTTACCATGCCAGAAAGTAAAAGCCTTTCACCAAAAGGTTCCAGGGGAATTGCAACCGTTGGATATTCCTGATACAAAATGGGAAAGTATATGTATGGATTTTATTGTGGGATTGCCTAAGACACGAGCCGAATATGACTCCATCTATGTAGTAATGGATCGTCTCACCAAGCAAGCCCACTTTATGCCAACCAAAATCACGGCTACTGCTGCAGATATTGCTAAGATTTTTATCAAGGATATATTCCGTCTGCATGGTATGCCTAAAGTTATCGTGTCAGACCGAGACACGCGCTTTGTTGGCCAGTTTTGGCAAGCATTATTCCACGGGGTTGGAACCCAATTAAGGATGAGTACAGCCTATCATCCTCAAACCGATGGTCAAGTTGAAAGAGTTAATCAGGTTGTCGAAGACATGCTCCGAATGTATGTTCCTGAACATCCGCACACTTGGGAATCTTATCTGTACTTAGTTCAGTTTGCCTACAACAATACATATCAAGATTCCATAACGATGAGCCCATTTGAAGCAGTATATGGGCAAGAATGCCGATATCCCTTGACGTGGTGTAGTCCGCAGTGTAAAGTTGATTTGGTCCAGACCATGGGGGAAGATATTGGGACACAGCTCCAAATTATTAGACAAAATATTTCCAAAGCACAGAACCGACAAAAGCAATATGCAGATAAACGGAGAAGACCTTTAGAATTCCAGGAGAATGATATGGTGTTCCTGAAGATTAACCCTAAGCAGGGTACATTGAAGTTTAAGAAAGCTGGCAAACTAGCATCTAGATATGCAGGTCCTTTTAAAATCATACAGAGGATCGGCAAGGCTGCATACCGTTTGGATCGACGTCAAAGTCCATAATGTATTCCATCTTAGCAACTTACGCAAGTATCTCAGTGATCCATCACATATACTGCCACATGATAACTTGGTTGCAGTAGAAGAGACACTCGCAATAAAGCCTCAAACAATTTTGCGAGTTGATACTAGGGTACTGAGGAATCGCACCATCGAGAAGTACCTAGTGCAATGGGCAGGATATCCGCAAGAAGATGCGACATGGGAAGACGCTGACAAGTTCAAGAAGTTATATCTGACCTTTCCCATAACTCATGAGGACATGAGTTAATTTTTACAAGGTGAGAATGTAACAAACCCAGGGACTTATCTTGTGTCCGTATTAAATTGTATAAGAGCACTGTTGACATGCGTCCATGGGTGTGTTGGGGGCGGCATTTAAATCTAAATAAAAAACACATTAGCTAAGGTTGTTAAACCATTAAAAGTTACTTTCAAAAATAGTGAGCACACTAAATCGGGGAAGGGAAGAATCGTGGCTGCCAGATAGCAGGAGGATCCCACTTAGAGATGCATGTAGCATGCCAAATTACCATCTGGCCTGATCCTGGGATTGATCTTGCCAAGTGTTCTTAGGGCAAAGGTGTTTAAGAAACAGAAGGGCTGGCCGGATGGTGGAAGGGAGAAGGAAGAGAAGCGGATTGGAGACTGGGCAAATTGGAGGCGGAACAAGAAGAAGAGTCCAAAACCAAAAACTCAGGTGGGGATTTGGTCTATGTATTGATTTTTTGGCCTGATTGGGGACGGATTATGTAGAGCAGTTCTTCTGAGGCATAGACGCCATCGGCTTGTGTGACAAACCCCGGTCTAGAGATAAAACCCTTCTTGGAATCCTTCTTGTAAATTGCTTTGTCAATCTAAAACCCGTACCCTGATTGAATTCGACCATCCGATCCTGTGAACCTAAGCTTGTCTGCTGTAAAATATTCCTTCTGTCTGCCTATCGCCTCTACCTTGGTAAAGCTTATAGTTCCGTCTTCTTCCTCTGATTCTTATGCTAGAGATCGTCTTTGCACTCTTAATGCATTTTGGGAATGCACCCTTACCTGGGGCAAGGCCGCAGATCCAGGATACCAAGGTCCGATATCCCCAGACCTTTTAAAATCCTATGTCTAGTTAAACCTTTGACACCTTAAGTGTTTTTATTACGCTTGTAGTACCATTGACCCACTTGCTAGGCGAACCAACCCGCTAGGTAGATATACCTTATGAGACCAAGATTTTATCTAGCCGAGGAACCGGAGTTTATTCTTGATATCCTAATCATATGACTTGTCTAGAATTTGCTAAAGTGTTGCTGGCTCTTAAAAACTATTTAGGGCTTGAATGAGTTGCCAGTCCAGTATTAGGGAAAAGTATCTGCCTTACTAGTATATGATGTGGGATGTCTATACATGCATTTGAAATTGCTTTGTAAGTATGAATAGGGTGTGGGGCACTCTACGGAATTCATGTATTTGAGATGGTATTATGGATATGGTGCACTTGAATCAAGGGATGTTGTGCATTTGCATTCAACGGCCCACCTTCGGAGGGGTGGGGTGGCCGTGTAACTCCGCATCCGTGCCAGATGGCCTGATGGATGAGTTGAACCCTATACGTACAGATGGAGAGAGTGGTCTCCTTGGGGTCGCCACCCAAGGATTACGCTTGTCATGTAGTATGTACGGAATATGTAGTTATATAGTGTGCTAACCTTGCAGGGGGAGTATCGACGTAACAGGTAATTAATGTATCATTATTATGCATGAATGTGAAGATCCCATGCTCCTCCCCACTTAGTCCTTGTGGACTAACCCCAGATGTCTGTTGTTATGTAAAGATGGCACGTCCTGAAGCTTCCATCGTGCTGGACCTAGACTCTTTCGTTACCTGGTGGTTTAACGAGACGGAGGATGAACCCTCTCTCATGTCCAAAGAAAGAGTGTACGAGATCATCATGTCATTGTTCCGGCATATATACTATGCGCAGCAACAACCCCGAATTGAGGCCCAGGACCCGGAGACTGATGGGGAGTCTTCCGGGGGTAGCTCTAGCGACTCCTCCTCGGTCACTTCCGAGGAGGGGGAAGATCGAAGGGGCAATTAGGCATGGGTGACGGGGTTGCTTGGGTTTTTGTATATTATGGGTGTATTGTGTAATAGATGTAATGTGAACTCTCCTTTATATGTGTGGCCTTGGGCCTGATGTAAATAATTTGATTGTAGAAGTTTATGAATAGAAGTTCAGGATGTTTTGATTATTTAGTGCAACGGCCTAGGCCAAGGGGCTAGGTCCGTTTCATATATGTATAGTCCATCTCCACATCCTCAAAACATGCTTTTGCCATTGAGAGAAAATAAGTAGAAATTGGATGTAAACTTTTATGCAAATTGTTTATAAAGTTGTTTGTATTGATGTGGATGGGCCTCAACAATTTTATAGTGACAAATGTTGATGTTTGTGGGAGTTGATGTTCTCCACTAATGTTTCTTTTTGTGGTCAAATCCATCTTAAGAGAAGGTAGAGATTTGTGCAGTGCAATCATCACCCATATGAAAATGTGAAATGCTTCATTGAATGTGACAAATGTTGATATTTATGAGAGTTGATATTCTCCATTAATGTTTCTTTTCGTAATCGAATCCATCAAGAAAAAGGAATATATTTGTACATAATGTTTCATGAAACATTTTAAACTTGCTTGGCACCTTGCAATCATCACACATATGAAATGTCAAATGCCACGTCTCGTGTTTCTATAATTTTATACCACATATATACCTACCTATTCACTACATGTTCATATACTTGTGCTTTAAGTGTTAATAGTGTTTAAGTCGTATTTAATTAAAGTGGGTCTCAGTCCATTCCCACTTTTTTTCGGAACCCTGTTATTTTACACAAATGGAAAAATTACTCCGACTCGAAAACTGTCCATAATTCGAATATTTGTCTCTTAGTGTGGGTCCAAGCTTTCTCCCAGTTTTCTCGGACAGCGAGTCGAGAACAAGAACAATACAACTCAAACAAAGGAAATTCATTATAGATTGAAACCAAAGTTGTAGTTGAAACAGAATTTTTATTAATAAATTGAATAGGTACAATGTATTCTACATCGGACGCAGAGACTATGGCGGTCTTGCTGTCACTAAAGTTACATCATCGTGGTAGGTGGTCCACCTTAGGGGATTAACGTGCGGGGCTTCCTCATGCCATCTGTAAGCCTTGGGGGCAACCTGAAGAGTGTGGAATGCCTCACGAGGAGGTGCCTCGGGAGCCACCCGCTGACCTGTCCACCCGATTTCTCCACTCTCCTCCCGCAGCTTTTCATCGAATATGCTCCTTCCCCAACCTCCGTGGATGTCATGCAATACTTGCAAGATGCTTTGAGCTTTCTAAACTTTCGAAAAGTTCTTCCTCTCTTCTTCATCTCGAGCATCTGCATAGCGTCTGCATTCACGAGCAACCTTATCCCAAAGGCCGGGTAAGAGTGTAGCGTGAGCGAAATCTGTGCCAGAGCAGGATCTCTACCGCCTTGAGCGGGATCTGTGCCGCCTGGAGCGGTCTCGGTGATGCCTGAACGGGATCTGTGCGGGTACGGGTTCTGTGCCTGAACCACCTGGAGCAAGGAGAGTCCATGATTAACAATTACGATGCCATTAGTCAAAACGAAGAAAAGAATGGAGAATTCAAAATACAATGGAGAACATTCATTCCATATAGCTGCATCCAATCACGTGACAAGTAGTGCCTTTATCGACTTGCGAGTTGAGAAAGGCCCTGAAAAGTCAAAGTACAACCATTTTTCATTAGAATATGGCTGCATCCAATCACACACGGAAGCATACAAATGGTCTCGTGAACGGGACAAGCAGTGCCTTTCTCAACTCGCGTGTCGAGAAAGGCCCTGGAAAGCCGATGTACAACCATTATCATTATAGAATATGGCTGCATCCAAACACAAAAAGCATACAAATAGTTTCATCAATAGGACAAGCATGCCTTTCTCGACTTGCGAGTCGAGAAAGCCAGTGAAAACTCAATGTACAAGTATATTAATTACAGAATATAGTACATTTCTTCACGTTTCTTTACAAGATTCACACAACTTTGCTATCTGAAAGCAGAGGTCACTCTTCTTGATCACCATAATATTTGTCGTCCATAGCTTTCATGATCGTGCTGCTCTCTGGATCGACCTGCTTGAGGTTTGGATAGCTCCTAATCACATCGGCCACAAGAATGGCAAATAGGGATTCCGCCAACACAGGAACGAGATTGAAAAACAACCACCTATCCGTTTCATACTCTTCTGGTTGATAACTCTTGGCAATGATTGTATTGTCCGAGTTATGATAGCACTTGTAGGCGGAGTCGTCTATGATCAGCATGTTATGTTTGTTAAAGTCCTGGTATGCTTCATAAACCCTATCCAGCCTTTTCACCATAATAGGCTTCCCCTTTGTGATGGCTGGATCGAGGTCTGACACGTGCTCGACCCTTTCGTTTCCCCAAACAAACTTGAACTTCAAAACTGGAAGGCCGAGAACACCAAGGACATTGACAACATTTTTCTTTGCCATACAAGACCATATGGCCACTTCGAATCCCTGTTGCAGGCACCATTCAATAATTTGCTTTGCTTTTGGCCGAGGATACACGATTTTAGACCCCACTTTTATCGACATCTGCGAGGTGTTAAGCTCAGGGACGTCTTTATCGTGGTATACTGCAGCCAATACTCCATTGACGTCAAATATTATAAGCTTGGTGGGCCCCTCTGGATCCCAGTTAGAGTTTGGCTCTGACCAGATTTCCTCTTGATCGGGATCCATATGCGGGATCATTATTCTTCCAGGTCCTTTCTTGCTGCCCGCACTGTCTTGCTCTTGACTGCCTTTTTTGGATGCAGTATCCTCCTCATGAACTGAACCGCCAGCAGATCCCTGTGATAGTGTCAATGATCCAGATTGGTTGTGCTCGATGTCCCTGGAATGATGAAAGACGTCAGTTACGAAATGGGGTTCTCGACTCACGAGTCGAGAAAGGAAAAAGTTAAAGACTCGGAGGTTTCTCGACTCGCGAGGTGAGAAACACTCCAAGAGCAAAGTGAACTCACCTCAATCTCAGATTCTCCAGAATTTGTTCCGCAGCATTCTCGTCTAAACCTTGGACATCTCCGTCATCTTTCTCTCCCTGGTTGTCAGGTTGTCTTCGTCATCATCGTCCTTACTGCTTTCAGCTGTCTTCCTCTCTTTGAAATGCTCATGAAGCAGGTCCAGGTATGACCGAATGGTTTCAACCATGTCCTTATTTCCAACCACGGATATTGGTTTCATTCCATACAGCATAGCCCCTTGAGAGAACAGGCCATTCATGTACCACTCGCATACAATATGATCTTCCTCGACCAAGCTGGTTATGAAGTACTTGATAACTCTTGGCCGGATAGGAATTCTATGTATTGGACCTGTCGTGCTGACTTTGTCAATCAATGGCACATCCTCCATAAATCTGCCGCCCTTCCAGGGTTCCATATGCTCTTGAAAAATTATGAACTTATCGAGATAGTGGTGCTCGCTTGACCACCACTTATCCAGGTTTGCATTCGATATTGAAACCATAACCAAGATTATATTGGCAAAACTTGGTGCCTTCGGCAGACCAAGTCTACACTCATGTTCCAGTTCGTATATGGAATACAAGATCCTATTGGTGAAGTTAATATCAGCTGCCCATTGTGACACAGCAGTTGTCTGATTGCCCGGCAAAAGATAAGCAAACTGAAAGTATCCAGCTCGGTCATGTCCAGACACATCTTGTACCACTGCTCAATGTCAGCTTTTTCATAAAATAGGGTGGGGTCTTCGATCATATTGATGGCAAATAGTGCCACGGGCCCAGGCGCCAGTTCCAAACCACCAAATCCCTTTGTATCCCAAGGTTACCAAGAAGGGAGGGGAGCTATCATCGGTCTTAAATGGGACCACCCCGAATCCAAGCTTCCGCTTCAGAAGTGCCATAGCACGTTCAGGAAAGGGGAGGGTTTTGACATTACGCATTAGCTTCGTGTTGATGTAAGGTTGACATAGCCGGTTCAACTCCTTCATATCTTCCTCATCAAGCACAGCCTTCTCCTTATAATAATCAAAATCATGGCATGCATTGGATGCAACATTGCAAAACTCTGTGATGCCTTCTTCCAACGCACGCCGTCTCTTTAGAACTGTGGCGTAATCCTTTGCGTCCTGCATTTTTGAACTTCTAGTTTTCCTTAGCAGGATTGTTCCATCCAGGATTCTGGCCTGTAGATCAAGCGTTTCTTTGTTCGTCAGGCCCTGTATCCTTTTTATGAATTGCTTGTCGAACAACTTTGGGTCCGGCCTGGTTGGCAATTCTCCATTGCTGTCCTTAAGCTTGCCTCTTGTCCAAAGAACCCATATCTCAGTCCATTTCTCCCAGACCGCCTCAGTGCAGAGAATGAGGTCATATTGGTCAGATAGAGATTCCCTGCCCTTTCTTGGTGTTCTCTTCTCCCTCTCATCTTCATCCTCTCCCTCATCATCTTCCTGGCCTTCCAGAAGAACATATCTGCAAAGTTTCTCGAAGGTCTTCTACTTATCCGAGGGAGCCCTGTTTCCTTTAGGACGCTGAGGACAACCCAATGCTTTCCACTGTTGCCGAGCGTGTATGATCTCATCAGGATACGGGCTGCAATCAATAAATAGAACTATGTTAGAGCATGAAAGTACATCGTAAACCCCGAAAGAAACAGGAAATAGGAGGATGTAGGGGCTTTCTTGACTCGCGAGTCGAGAATACCCACAGGAGAGGAGAGAACAGAGAAGGAGAGTGAAGGCCAGAGTGAAAGCATCGCGCATTCCCAAATCTTTGCTACATTGCCCAAAGAGGCGGGGAAAGAAAGATTGGGAAGGCTCGATGCTTTCACTCTTCAACCATTAATCTCTAATATTTTCTCTATTACCCTGGGGTGATAGCCAGCTACAGCCTTTTCGTGCATTCTTGACTCGCAAGTCAAGAATGCCTTAGCCAGCCAATTCTCCTGTGTCTGGTCGCAGGTGCCTCGACCCAGTCAGAGCCACTCTCCTTCGAACCATCTTCCTCGAATGTTGCGAAGGGGAGGGGCTCGGACTGGGTGGAGGCCTCTGCAACTAACCACAGGGAAATGCATCCTTAAGGCCAGCATCCTTAAGGCGCGCTGGCCGTTTTCTCGACTCGTGAGTAGAGAAGACCCGCTAGTCTCACACACAACAATGCCAGGACCTTACAGGCCACGTCCCCCCTTGACCCGCCCAATCTCGAGTGCATTCTTCTGTTTTGAGTCGCAGGTGCCTCTACCCAGTCAGAGCCACTCTCCTTCGAACCATCTTCCTTGAATATTGTGAAGGGGAGGGGCTCGGACTGGGTGGAGGCCTCTGCGACTGACCACAGGGGAATGCATTTGAATTGCATCCCTAACGAGCGCTGGGAGCTTTCTCGACTCGTGAGTCGAGAAGGTCCGTGAGTCTCGACACCGCCCAAGGTCGAGTGCATTCTCTTGTTTTTAGTCCCAGGTGCCTCTAGCCTGTCTGAGCCACTCTCCTTCGGACTATCTTTGTGACGTCCTCTACTCATATACGGTGCACTCACTGTATACAAACAGGAGTTCATCCCCCATACCAGCTCCATGCTGATACAAGGCCCTCCACGTATCACTGCAACCTTGACGAGTTCTAGTGGGAAGAATGAAGGGGTCATTTTACCCTGTCTCCCTCAGGGCCTACCTAGCTGAGGAAGCGTAACATACATGTAAGTATACATACATCAACATCACATGACCATCACGAAGGATGGTTCACCACATATCTGCATAGACAGAGATCAGCACATCACATATGGAGATCCTACCCAAGGCTCAGACTCAAGGGGGGGTGACTGACGGCTTGGGCCTCCAGAAGTCATTGCAGACAGAATTCATGGTAAATGGATTTGGCTGGCATAAGAACATGGCTTAGGGTAGTCCACTCCATCTGCCCCTCCTGTGCACACTTTGCAGAGTAGGTTGAAAAGTCTTGGGACCTGACTATAGCCCGCCGGATGCATAGCCAGAGGGGCTACTCCTGGGTTGCATCTCTCCAGTTCCGATGGGGCAGGTAGGGATTGCTCCCACCAGAGGCTGGCATGCTGACTCAAGGTGACTAGAGGGCCACTGCCCGTACTCGACTGAACTCCATGGAAGGTGTACACCACCCCAAGAGTGTCGAACTCATGCAAAGCCCGCACGCAGTGGCAGAGCATTTGCACTGTAGTCCCCGATAAGCTTTACTATCAGAGGGACGTGATCATGAGCCAGGACATGAACCTCCTTGTAAGCCAGTCTGGCCCCTCCACCCACAACCAGGTGTCACATGCCGAAATTAATAGTGCATTAAAGAGGACTAGCAAGGAGCATCAATTACTAGGCTTTTAGGGCCTCTACCCCCCTTCCCAATACAATGATTCCACAGAGATCATCATCACATACATATCATAGAAGAACTAAAGAACAAGATTTAATCTAAATCACAGAAGTTAGGTTCTTTAGTTATGGCTTGATATCTAGCGGTCTAGATGGCTGCTATGGGCAATTCAATAGGCTAAACTTACTTACTCTATTCCTAGGAGGCGGATTAGACTATTGAATTGGCAAAATACCTGATCTCTGGCTTGTTCCTCCTGCTCTGAATGCGTCCATGTTGCTGAACTGCTTGAAGATGAAGCCGGAAAGGAAAGCTGATGAGTGAGTTGGGCTGCTCAGACAGACTTCGGGAGCCAAGATTAGGGCTAGGGTTTTCATCAACCCTTGAGATGCCCACTTATTATTTAAGTGGCCTAAAGTGCACACATGAATAAATGTGCACACACTTGCAAGTTGCCCCCTAAGGCGCTACTTGCTTAGCTACACGTCGGCGTACACGTCAATCGGAATGGCGTGTACGCGTGACGATGCAGTACAATATACGTCCTAGGACCGTATACTATGCTGGAACGTCACATTCTTCCCACCTTGAAAATGATGCTGTCCGCAGCATCGTGGGTCTCTCCACCTTGGGATCTTCTTGTCCTGCAACCAACTTGATGCATACAATTTATTGTTATTATACTTACAGAATTATTAGAATTACCCTAAGGTAATATTTTTAAAACATTACTACGACATCACATTATACCACTAACTTATCAATTCATAACTTCATTAAAGTAAGGTACTTACTAGCCTCACTTAATACAACATTTAAGTTTATCCAGATTTAGCAATTTCATATACAATTATGCTTCCAGGTACCCTTCATTCCTTGCAACACATTCCAACAAAACTTGTGTTGCAAGTCTTCGTAGCTCGACCTCCTTGCCCTCCGGAGCGCTCTATTGGCCTGCCGGTCGATACTACGTTAGTACCATTTTAATTAATGATAAAATTATGGTTATAAGGGGACCACCCATCTAATTAACTAAATGAATGCATGACTAATCTCCCGGCGTAAAAAGAGGATGCTTCTTCCATCGTGGCCGTGGAGACAGCGCCCTATAATGCCTATACCCCGCACTCGATCATGGCCCGTGAGGGTTTAAGCGTAAGGGTCGTTTAAGACGATCCTATCATAGCCCATGATTGGGTGCTACCTTATGCATGACCTCCCTGATGATGCATACCCCAGTGCAGCATGGCCCAAAGGGTTTAAGCTAGAGAACATCCATGATGATCTCATCCTCGCCCATGTTCACTTCTACCTTTAATCGCATGTCCTTCCCCTATGTACATGCTTACATTACGGTCCAACATTGCTCATGTTCACCATTTGCCTAACTAATTCAAGCAAAACCGCGGTCATGCCTACCATCACATTACATCACGTCCTAGAGATCACCGTAGTGGTCCCATCATCGGTAATTACGCATGCAACCCATACTTAGCATAGGCTACAAGCGTAGAGTAATCTTAACTACACATGAAATTACTCTAAACGTAATCGACATGCCTGAGCCGATTACTTCGGAGATGACCTTGCCGTCCCATTGCTTCATGAACTGCGGGTACTGTCTTATGAGGTCCTGCTTAAGTACCCACGTCGCGTCTTCCACCGGCAAGTGTTTCCACTTGACCAAATATTGGAGAAACTCTGATCTCCTTGTTTACTTGATCGCCTTATCAAGGATCAAGTCTAGGACTATCTCTAGCTGCTCTTCTGTCATTTCCAACAACGTTGGCGTGTCCAAGACTTCTTCTGGGTTTGGAGTATGCTTCTTCAGCAAACTCACATGGAAGACTTTATGAATTTTTAGGTGTGCTGGCAGCTCTAACTTGTAGGGTTGGTTACCTACTCTCTTGGCTATTCTGAACCCACCTTGGAGCAAGCTTCTTACAATTTCCGATGCGGAGCTTTGCCTGCTTCACTTTGATCTTGAGCCAGATATTGTCGCCAACCTGGAACTCTCTGACCGTCCGGTGCTTGTCGGCGACGCTCTTTTGTCGGCTCCTTGCTGCAAGAAGATATCCTCGGACCTCTTCCACCAGCTGCTCCATGTCGGCCAACATTTGCTGCGAAACCTCTACCTTTGACACAGGATTGTGCCAAGTGTCTGGAGTCAGACATTGGTAGCCGTAGTTGATCATGAATGGCGACATATGGGATGATTCCTGCTTGGTGCTATTATAAGCGAACTCAACCAAGTGAATGTAATCTTCCCATTTAGTCTGCTTGTTCCAGACATAGTTTCGTAGCATATCTTCCAAGATTCTGTTCGTCTGTTCTGTTTGCCCATCCGTCTGAGGATGATAGGCCGTGCTCATGGACAGTTTCGTCTGGAACGTCGCAAAAAGGTCCTGCCAAAAGGCACTCATGAACTTCGGGTCTCTATCGGAGATGATCTCTCTCGGCATATCATGGAGCCTAAAGATTTCCTTTGTGAAGAGAGCCGCTGTATCCAAGGCTGTGTCGGTGGTCCTGCAAGGCACAAAGTGTGCCATCTTCGACAGCTTGTCGACCACAACCATCAGTCCTTTCCTCTTGCTGTCCTCGGGAGCCCTGTTATGAAGTCCATACTGATGACTTCCCACTTAGCGTTCGGCACCGCTAATGGTTCCAATGCTCCTGGAATTCGAAGCTGCTCCGTCTTCGTCTGCTGACACAGCTGACACTTCTTGATGTAGCGAGCTATCTGATTCTTCATCCCTGGCCAATAATAACTGCTGCGCACTTTGAAATATGTCTTCATAAATCCTGCGTGACCAGCTATTGGACTGTTGTGGGTGTCGTGGAGAATCAACTTCCTCACGCCTGATGACTCTGGCACACACAACTTATTCTTATGGTACAAAAGGTTACCTTCCTTCCTAAAATTCTTGAAGGTTTCCCTCTCCTTGTCTGTTCTTTCCTCTTTGCACAAGCTCGCCCACACTTCCTTGAAGTCTGCATCTGTCGGTAGGGTTTCTTCGATCTTCCTTCCGAACTCGCTGGTGAGCGTCGAGATTGCGTTGCAGTGAACTCTTGTTGTCAGAGGATGCCTTGAAAGCGCATTTGCTACCACATTGAGCTTCCCCGGCTTATAAACTATAACGAAATCGTATTCTTCGAGGAACTCCATCCACCTTCGCTACCTCAGGTTGAGATGTGGTTGCGTGAACACGTATTGGAGGCTCTGATGATCCGTATCCAGCTAGAACTTCCTTCCCAACAGGTAGTGCCTCCAAATTCTTAGTGCTCTGACAACTGCAAGCAACTCTTGGTCATGAGTCGGGTAGCGCGTTTCGACGTCGTTCATCTTTCGAGAGTCGTAAGCCACTACCTGCTCTTCCTGCATTAGTACTGCACTTGTGGCAATTTTACTTGCATCCGTCGCCACAAGCTTGTCCTTCTCGGGGTCTGGCAGGATCAGGACGGGGGCGGTTGTCAAAGCTTCCTTCAATATTTCAAATCCTGCTTGGGCTTTCTTCTGCCAGTGATCTGTCCAATCCTTTACTTTTTCCGCCTTCGTCAAATCCGTTAGCGGGGCCGCTATTTTTGAAAGTTCTTCACGAACTTCCTATAATACCCTGCTAGGCCGAGAAAGCTTCTGACCTCGTGGATGTTCTTCGGCGCCGGCCAATGTATGACTGCTTCGATCTTGGCAGGATCCATCGAAATCCCCTCCGCTGAGATCACGTGCCCTAGATACTCTACCCTCTCCGTTGCGAAGTGGCACTTCGACAACTTAGTGTACAACTGGTGCCTTCTTAGCTTCTCGAGCACTTTCCTGAGGTGTTGTACGTATTCTTCCAGGGATTTACTGTACACTAGAATATCATCAAAGAATACTATGACAAAAGTATCCAAAAACTCCCTGAAGATGTCGTTTATAAGTCTCATGAACGTTGCTGGGGCGTTTGACAAATCAAACGGCATTACGATGAACTCGTAATGCCCATACATGGTCCTGAACGATGTTTTGTGGACGTCTTCTTCTTTAATCCTGATCTGATGATACCCCGACCTCAGGTCTATCTTGGAGAAAACCTTCGTGCCTTGGAGCTGATCCATCAGGTCGTCCGATCTCGGGAGTGCATACTTATTCTTGATGGTGTGCTTGTTTAGCTGCCTGTAATCTATGCACATCCTCAGGCTGCCATCCTTCTTCTTCACAAAAAGGATGGGTGCCCCAAATGGTGAGACGCTAGGTCTAATGAACCCTAGGTCAAGCAACTCTTGCAATTGCTTCTTCAACTCGACTAACTCTTGCATCATCATTCTGTACGACGCTTTGCTCGTCGGCTTCGTACCTGGTTCGAGTGCTATCTCACACTCGACTCCCCTGTAAGGAGGAAGCTGCTTGATCTCGTCTGGGAAGAGATCATGGAACTCCTTTACCAACTTAGCTATCTGCTTTGGTACTTTGCTGAGCACCTTATCTTCCTTGCTTTCTTTTGACTCGGGCTCTTCGATCTGAAGCTTGAAGACATAGGCTACCTGCTCGCTCTTTATGCACTTGAGCAGCCGCTTACTAGACATACATTGCATGATAGGAACAACTTCCTTACCTGCAATTTCTATGATCTTGTCGTTGGGTGCCGTCAAGGTCACTTTGCGGTTTCCACAATCGATGATGGCCTTTGCTGGAGCGAGGTACTCCATGCCGATGATCAAATCATACTTCCCGATGTTCATCACTTCTACTCCCATTTGGATGTTGATCCCTACCGGTATTCCAAACGAGAGTGCAGAGCTCTCTCAGCGGACATGCCACCAACGAGCTTCGCCCGGCGTAGCCAATCGAAATACAATAGCGGCAAGTGCCCGGCTACATAAGGTAAATTCGTCTTCGATTGGTGATTCTCGACTTCGCCGGTCGAGAAAGCCCCCGCATCCTCTGCTTTCCTGAGTTCCACTAGGGTTTCTCGATTCGCGAGTCGAAAAGCCGGAGGGCTGAAAAGTAGAAGGATCTTGAGGGGTTTCGACTTCAATCGAATCGCCCGCCCGAAAAAAAACTAGAGGATGCGGGGCTTTCGACTTCGTTTCCCGACTTCATGTCCGATAAAGTCCCTTGAATCCTCTGCTTTCCGGCTCCTCGACTTTCTTCGACTCAGCGAAGTCTTCGACTGGAGTAGAGAAAAACGGTGTTACCTTGTTTGCCGGCATTCTCGACTTCAGGAGTCGAGAATGCCTAAGCCAGCCAACACTCCATGAAGTACTCTAGGGACTACTTCCTGGAGTGTTGGCTAGTTTAGTCATTCTCGACTCGCGAGTCGAGAATGCACACAAACGAGGTAACTACGGCATTATCGAGTCTTTAGTAGAGAAAAAATGTGTCGGATGGCTGAGGCAGTCGAGAATGCCTCAGCCAGCCAACACTCGAGGTAGTCACTCCATGTTCTCGTCTCGCGAGTCGAGACTCGACTCGCGAGTCGAAAAGAGGGAGTGTGCTTCCTGGATTGTTGGCCGGCTGAGACATTCTCGACTCGCGAGTCGAGAATGTAGGGTGTAGTCTGCACCTTTCCTGCAAGGGAGGATGTTCTGTGAGTTAGAACAGAAGAACGCAATGCTTTAAGTCACTAGACCTGAAGGATTAATTAAAATAGGAGTTAAAAATGCTCTGTGCACTAAAACATTCATAGTTCTTTCTTTTGTTATGGAATTTATGTTATGAAACATTCATAGTTATGTTCTTTTGTTAGTGCTATGCATTTTTGTGCATCTTATCGCCTATCTCTGGATGATTCCTAATTCGGTTGCGTGCCCCTACTCTTACTTATACCTGTACAAAATCAAAACAAAACAAAAATAAAAACAGAAAACAAAACAAAAACAGAAACAGAAACAAAAACAGAAACAGAAAACAAAATAAAACAAAAACAGAAACAGAAAACAAAACAAAAGCAGAAAACAAAAACAGAAAACAAAACAAAGGCAGAGAACAGATATAGATTAGAACATGAAACAGTGAAAAAATGTGTAAAAGAGCAAAACAATGAAAAAACAGGGAAGATAAAGAAAGAAGGTACCTGGCAGATTTGCTGGATGAAGAGGCAGCTTCCATGTTTGATTCCTTGGTCGCACAGGCGCTTGCAAAGTGAGAATAGGATTTGTCGTGCTGGAACTTGTATCAGGGGTTAGTAAGTCCTCTAAAACACTACAAAGGAATAATGGAAATAATGTAAATACTACAAAGGAACTAAAAACTGTAAGAAATTGAGCTAAAAACTTACTGAAAGGAACCTCACTTTCTTCTTAGGCAATAACGGCCGCTCGAGCACTCTAACTGCGCGAAAACCTCGGCACTGAATGCGTCGCGATCGGTCGGCCAGGCTGCTGTCATACGATCACGCCGGAATTGACCAGGTCGGTCGATCGCCTGATGGGAACTCGAGAGTGCAAAGAGAAAACAGTTTGGGAAGAAAACATGGGAGGAAGAATGGCCGGGAATGAAGAGGAAGAGAGTGCAGTTATTTCTGGCTGCACCCTCGAACCTCGTAAAAGTGCCATAATTAATCTCTCACGTGTGGGCCATGCCTTCCGTGACGTGGCAATGCGGAATGCTGACGTGGCCACGTCATCAGTCGTTGATGAAGCGCCACGTGGCCAAGACAAAATATTGAAAGTTAAAATGATTTATATAATGGTTAATGATATAATGGTATATAACGGTTAATGATATAATGGTATATAATGGTTAATATTGAATGTTAAAATGATTTATACAATGGTATAAATGGTTATATATGTTAATTGAAACATGGTTATATGTTTACAAGAAATTTATCGCAGCGGCCAAGGCCGCTGCAAGCATTTTTCTTCCCCAGCTTCCTTGTATTTGGCGGTCTGAGCCAGAAGAAGGGAATACTCTTGAGGAAAAAATTTCTCTCTACTGATCCATCTGGTAATAGTGGATGCCTGTCAGTTTAGGAATAACCAGGATTGGGACCTATGCTAGTGTCTCATGTCTATAGATTACATATTCATTTTTCATAACCACTATCTTGAGATCATCATGTTCCAAGAAATGACATTTATAGAATACAGATTCATTTTGCATAACCACCATCTTGAGATCATTATATTCCAAGAAATGACATTTTATTCTACCATTCTGTCAAATACATAAACATGGTAGGCATCCACGGTATCCTCACATTTATTTACATGGTGTTTGTATCATTCTTAAGTTTTGTTTCTAAAAATTGCAAATCGGGTGGTGTTGGAGTTTGGGTGGTATTGAATTACTATCAAGTTTTGTTTCTCACCATTAATATAATTTGGAACAAAGAAGAAATAAACAAATGATATAGCCTAAGTACTTGAGATTGGTGAACTTGAGCTTTCCTCAATCCCAAATGGTGCACATGGGGAATTAAGTTCATATCACACTATACGCTATGCATAACTTATTCAAGATAGCAGCAAGCTACTGCTATATTTACAACCTTAACTTTCAAATGGACAACATTTAATCTGTTCTCCATCATAATATCCCAATGCTACTAGTTAAAGATAGCCTGAGTCCTTTAAATCATAGCGAATCCATATTTCAACTTGACAAATAATCCGTAATTTTTATTTAGGCCCAGGTTCAGTATTTCAACTTGACGAAGAATTTGTGTTTTTTTTCTTCATGCCCTTTCTTGTTGAAATGAGTTACATCCATGACATGCATGTATCACACCAAGAAGCTAGAGACGAGAACCTAAGGGATATGTGTATATATGCATGAGCACTTGCTCTCTAATTGAGAGCAACTATAGCTATGGATATGCAACCATTTTCACAACTCATCTTTGCAACATCGCCTACCTGAATTCCATTGCATGGAAGCCTAATTGATGCCTCCCAAGAAAAAAAAAAGGTGAACGGCCATTTCTCTAGAATAAAATATGCTAGCAAGCTCCATTAAGATAGAGGAAACCCACCATAAGGCTTGCGAATCTCATGAGACATTTTGTTCTCTTCTCATAAAGAAATTTTGAATTTCTACTTGAAAATCTGGATGTATCAATCGCCCACATTGGATGGACATACTCGTAATCTGGCTTGAAGCAAATGTTCAAGGAAATTTTTGCTTCTAGACATATACGAACAGTAACAAGAGTGTCAAAGTTTGTATCAGGATCAGGTGCTTTGTCTTTATTCCAAAGAATTACAATCTCACTGAAGCACAGAATAATGCTTTATATACATTTTCAAATTCCGAAGCTTGGCATCATATGCTATTTGTAAACAATGTGAACTTGTAAACAATGTGAACTGAGAGAAAACCCCATGCATATGATATGAATCTGCTCCATTTCTTCCAAAAAAAAATATTCGACTTACCTTGAACAAATTGGAGAAGATTTGACCTCGCTTCTCCTTGCTCGGAATACATGAGAAAGAAGAATGAGAAAGAAAACCTCTTATTGTGGATAACCAGAAAGCAAAATGTTCCAAAAAACATATCTTAGTTATGCATGCTGAGGCCGTTAGAATGCACAGTCTAATCCTACCTACAGTGGACATAGCTGCATACACATGTGCATATTACATCTCCGAAGGTGTGCATCACATCCCCAAGTGCAAGTTGCTAACCATTCTCGCTCTTCCCACCCTTGGGAAAGAAATGGACAACAAGCTTCTACTTAAATTTCCATAATGAATTCTGAAGTTAGTTGTTCCACAATCCAATTACGGACACAACCAGTGCTTGATAAAGTCCACATGGTATTACACAATATCGTGCACATATGTACGCAATAACTAGTGGAATTGGTGGTTTATCTAAACTATATAATTGCTATAGGCAAGATTCCTAGAGAATATGCTCTAAGGATCCTTGTTTATTTTGTGGACACGTAGCCTTATCCGTTTGTAACACTTTTAAAGTCTTTTTTGGACACGTGTCCAATGGCTCATTTATTTCTGACACTTTGAATAATATAATTTTAGATATTGTTTTTAACACTTTTAAGGCTTTTTTTTTACACATGTCCCAAGGCGTATTTAGTACTAATGAATTCTTTCTAAAAATTGACACCTCAACATTTTTTTATCCAACATTCTATTCAAAAACCTTGACATGTGTGCGAGCTTTTTGAATAGGTTAAGGAAGGTGCCAAGAAGTGGCACTATAATTAATGTGGAAAGGGTGAGGTGGCACTGTAGCATTCTAGAAATCTTCTCTTTTATGCCTCTGCTTTAAACAACCATATCCCACAATGGTTGAGTCAGATCAAGGAGGACCCCTCGCCATTAGATTCCTCTCGTCGAGAGCTTTCCAATAACTGGTAATTTGCAATTGTTTCAATGCCATTATAGCCAATGTAATCGAAATAGAGAATCTTCATGGAATCTTAGAAAACCTATGTGAAATATTTCTAGAATCTAGAGGAATCTTGAGAGAATCTTTAGGAATCTAGACAAATCTTAAGAGAATCTAAAAGAATCCTATGGAATCTTACAGAATCCTAGAGAAGCTTCATAGAATCTTTGAGAATCTAGGGGAACTTTTATATAGTACTGGGGAATCTTCGTGGTATTTAAGAAAATTTAAAGGAAAGTTAGAGCATCTAGGAGGATCTTAATGGCACCTTAGAGAATTTAGGGGAATTTTCATAGAATATTAGAGAATGCATCAAAATCTTAAGAGAATTTGGGGTAATCTTTATAGAATCTTCGGCCAACAAAATCATAAGAGAATCTTCGAGAACCTCCTAGAGGAATCATACAAGAATCATGAAGAATCCTTATGGAACCTAAGGGAATCTTCATAGAATCTAGGGCAAATAGAGTTCTAATTAGTAAATGAGCCAGTAGAGGAAGGTCGCTTCCCTAATACATGAAAATTGATAGAGAGAAATGTTCGCGGCGGCCTTGGTCGCCGCGATAAATTTCTTGTAATATATCAACCCCAATGCCCTAGACACATTTTGAGTCCGTCTTGTTCAACTTTAAGCCTAGCTTAAATTAACGCTAGGGATTAATAACATGTATCTTTTCAACTTGTAAAGCACAATAACATGCTATCTCTTATGTTCTTTTCGTGAAGAACCATGAGTAGCCTTATAACAATTTGATCTCTATGTAGTTGTATAACCTATTCCATTTCTATGGAGCAAGTATCAACTTGTGTATCAATAGAGCGCCCATACACTCTATTTACACGCTTTACTGACTGAAAGTAACACAAAGAACGATTTCTTGATGCCACAATCTTTACTTGATTGATCAATTCATCAAGTAATCAGCCTAGGCTTGCCTAGTTCTCACAATAGTGCACCTAGTGCAACATACATACATTAGAACCTTTCAATTTCGATTCCCAAAGACGATTCATTGTTTTAAACAAAAAGAAAGGAATTGCAGACAAATTGAATGTCCATCTTGTACGATTCCCCACACAAAGCAAAGCCCTTATGGACCCACCACTTGAGCCCCAGGCTTGAAACTGCCGCTTGTCAACACTCCCAAAGTGTTGGAATTGCAGCCTGACCCCAATCCCAGATTAAGGCTGCTACTGGTCAAGAATACCAATCTTGCCAAAACTGCATATTCAGAAGTACAATATACCAAGTATTGCATGAAAAGGCTCCCTAAATCCTTAGCTAGCTCAACTAGCTTAGATACTATTCTAAGTTATCAACTTAGAAACGTTAAGGAGTCAAAACCCTGTAAGCGGTTGCAGTACCGCTGTAAGCGGTTGCAGTACCCGGTACTGCCTTTGACCTAGACAACTACTAGGCCAACTAATAATGGGGTAATGGTTCCCAATACATAAGTTACACAACTTATATACCCCTTTAAACCATTTATGAAATTAATGTGGCTGATATTGGTGGTCGTGATCGACCAGAAGCCCAAAACGCCCACTTTATTGGCTCCCGAAATCGGGTCAAACTGCCAAGCGGGTTCGCCCAGGCGAACCCCGAAGATTCGCTCAGGCGAACCCGGCGGATTCGCCCAGGCGAAACCGCAGGGGACGTGGCGGCGGACGTGGCGTTGCGCCCGGGTTCGCCCGGGCGAACCCAAACCTGGGTTAAGGTACAGGCGTCAGCGGATAGGTACGACGTGGCGGCGGGGTGCCCAGAACCCACCGGGTTCGCCTGGGCGAACCCCAGGTCAAATCAGCGTGGTGGGGGCAGGTCGGGTCAACGGGGGCAGGGTGGCAGGCGCGCGGGACGAGGCGGCCCCCGCCGGGTTCGCTTAAGCGAACCCATTCGTACGTCGTGCTGATCGTGGCAAGTCAAATCACGCCTTGACCTCCACGGCCTCCGTGCACTGATCCCTTGGAATAACCCAGCCAAGATCCCTTTGGATTTTTCCCTTTGGAATAACCCTTTGGTTTTTTCAACAATCAAGCCCACAGATTTTTTGAAATACGAGAGGGTGTCACGGGTTTAGGGTGACCTTTCGGGACATTAAAATCCTGGTTCGACTGGGCGAACCCGGAGTTGAGCCAATATTTTTGGCTCAAGTTCGTTCAAGTATGCTCACTCAAGTTCGCTGAGGATTCATCGTTCGCTCAAGTGACTTTCTATTAGAAACTTGGTGGGCACTATTTTTCTTTGTTCTGGTCCATATTTTGTTAAAATGTTTTATTCTAACAATGGCAGGGAAATTGCTTGATATTGCCATTTTTGTGGAACACTGCTACCACCTCCATGGGAGGAGGGCTAGTATTTGCAGAGGGAATTTTATAACTTTGAAGACTATCAGATGCTATAAATTGATTCTACTACTTGATTTACTGATTCTACTACTACTTTATTGATTCTACTACTTGTTTCCCATTCATAAAAGAAATTATACATTGTTTTTGTCCATCCTGAGGACGTGACAATTTGATGCAACCACTTGCATCATTATCTGCACATTCAACATCGTTTCATCTTTATTTGGCTCGGTGAGCCATTCTACCAGTCGTTCCCTGCGAGGAACATGAGACGATAAAAGCAATCAGAAGCTCCCTTTCACTCATCCTTGCGACGATGGTGAAAGGAGCGGGAGAAGCAGGGGGATTGCTGTCCCTTGGAGGAGGAGGAGGAGGAGGAGGGGGATTGCTGGAGATGTCCCTTGGAGGAAGAGGAGGAGGAGGATTGCTGCTAGAAGGGACATATCGTGCGAAGACGGTCTTTAACTGCCGGACCATTATAACAAGATGGGCAAGAAGATTGGAGGAGGAGAAGGAGGAGGAGGCTTGACAATCGCTACTGAGGGATCCACTTATAAAGTGGATGTAGGGGTAGGGTTAGGGTTAGGGTTAGGGTTAGGGTTAGGGTTAGGGTTAGGGTTAGTTAGGGAGAATAAAAAAAGATAAAAATTTTAACGTCCACCGGAGTCAATTAAAGTTGAAAGAAAAAAGGTGACAAAGGAAGGGAGGTATGAAAGAGAGGTTGACATGACAACTAGTATGGAAGTAATAAAGCATATTAATTTGGATTTGGATATAAATGCTATTTGTTCTATTTGTGTTTTGTCAAGACCCCAATGCATCTATAGGTTTGTACTCAGGCTTGTGTTCATGTTCACCTGTACCTCAGATATCTATTCGAGACCGTCGGCAACCATGTCTTATTCAGATGCAGTTCCACCAGTTGGCATGGAGGGCGTCCCCTACCGTTTTGGCCTCTGAATGGCGCCCGGTCTTCGGGACGCATCGGTAGCATTGTAGAATGGTACCCCAACTGACATTGTCTTAACCCGCTAGGTTTGTTTTGTGTGCTTGTTAACCGTATTTGTTTTGTGGCAGGGAATACCATGGCATTTGGTGCCTCGTCCGCAGGGTCACGTCGGTTGAGAGCGGCCGGGCCCCAACGATTCTTGCGGCCGTGGATTTACCGCGGCACACTGGTGCACTCACTATGTCGGCGGATATACGTCGTGACCGGGATTTCGGGTCCCGACGGCGAACATGGGGCCACCACCGAAAGCCACCACCCCGGATCTATGGTGGCCAACCGGAGACATTCAGGGCCCGCGGTCGCGACACCGTAATTGCGATAGAGTGGTGTCCGGCGGAGAGGGCAGCTAAACGTCGAAGATCCCGCCAAAGCCCCGCGTATGTTGGAGGTCTGCCACCCGAACCTGAAGCGAGGGAGGCAAGGCGCCCAACAATGCGCCCTACGGCATGTCCCCAACCCGAGGCCGCCTTGGATGCCTTTCACGAGGGCGGGCGCCATGTTCCACGAGGCCGGCCTACGGCCGCAGGCCCGGGGCCTTGCGAGAGGATGCAACCCTTTTATGAAGGTTGCATTAGAGCGGAGCTGGTGCCACGGTGGCGTCCGGGGAGGAGGGCCCGGACGCACATGCCCTTCTCAATGGCCGGGCCATTGCACTGAGAGGATGGGTGGTCATTTGCCCACAGAGGCGGGGAGGCGCTAGGCGAGCTCCCTCGGGGATCACGAGGAGTCTCGGCCCGAGGGGTTCTGGCAGCGTCCATCTTAGCCACGGTCTCCGGTGCGGCGGCATCCACCTCCCTCACGATCCCTCATTAGCCCGGGAGGAGAGTGAATTGCATCGCGACATGGGCGAGTTCGGTCCAGAGGTAGGGGAGGCTAGGTGGGAGCCCAGAGCTCCTCTCATGGGACACGTCCGTTGCCGGCTGATGCATATATGGCCACCCCTCCTTCCATAGAGCTGCTGTGATGGCAGTGCTCCCGCCTAGGGCCGACTTCCAATTCTCTGAAAATCTTTTGAAAAGTGGCGGTGGAGGAGGCGATGGGTGCTTCCACTCGGGTGACCCCTAACAACTAGGCGCCTCGAACTCCCGCGTAGGGACTAACTTGTGAGGCGGTTGCAGCGGTACAACCAACCATTTGGATTCACTTTGGACTCATCGTCAGCGCAAGCTCGACAATATGCGGCCCATCCCGGTGCATCGGCCGAACATGGTTCTCGGCCGGGTGCCCTCCGCTTCTGGGGGACCGGGTGGCGGGGGATCGGCAGCATTTATTTCGGACGGATGGGGAACATAGTGTTGCTGTAGGCACAACCTCATCAACCCATACACACACTCGTTGAATGCGTAACCACCAACCTGAGGTGCACCACGAAGCCATTGTATGCGGGTCCCAGAGCCCATCCAATTAAATGAACAAGTTCTTCGGGATCTTGGGTGGGAGTAACTTGTGAAGTGGATAGGCGGTAGGGTTCCACCCATCGTCCCCGTATCATCGCCCGGTTTCCTCCTCTGACATTGTGTCATCCTCGGTGTCATGAAGGTCATAATCACTATCATTTTCATCTGAAATCTGACTCACTGAGTCGTCGGTGTCTACCTCTGCCATTCTCGGACACTCTACTTGGAAGACAAATATAGACTATCACAGCACGAACCTGCTACTGCACAAAACATAATCTATAATTCAATTGAAGAAACAACGGAGCCTTGATTGAAGAAATACCATTAAAATTACCTATGGTAAATCCCTATATTAAAAAAAAACCTATGGTAAGAAAGGGCCTATGGTAAAAAATAACCTATGGTAAATGCCTATGGTAAAAATAGCCTAGGGTAAATGCCTATGGTAAAAAAAAGGGACTATGGTAAAAATAACCTATGGTAAATGCCTATGGTAAATGCCTCTGGCAAAAATAGCCTTTGGTAAAAAATAGCCTATGGTAAAAAATAGCCTATGGTAAAAAAAATATTAGCCTATGGTAAAAAATAACCTATGGTTAAAAATAGCATATGGTAAATACCTATGGTAAAAAAAAGGCCTATGGTAAAAAAAATAGCCTACGGTCAAAAATAAAAGCCTATGCACCTGCGCCTGCGCCCTCCACAAAGCACCTGCGCCCTCCGCAAAGCTTACGAGAAGGATACAACGTCTTGGTGCCCATAAATAGCCCTTAGGCTCGCATAAGGATTCGCCCAGGCGAATCCTTACACGGGCCAAAGATCCGGGTTCGATTGGGCGAACCCTTCTTTCAATGCTGGGCCAAGTCACCGCCGTAAACCCGACACCCACACCGCCCCTCGAAGTGACCCGTCTGAACCCGGCCCACGACCCGTGACACGCCACACGCCCCCCCAAAGTGACCCCCCTACAAACCCGGCCCCACCTTCGCTCTCGGGTTCGCCCAAAGCGAACGGGGCCAACCACCTTTAAAAGCAAAGCGTGGACCTGCCACCCGCCCTACCCGCCTTCGGGGTTAGCCCAGCGAACCAGTGGCGAGCTGTCTGAACCAACCCGGCCCCTTTCGTCGACTGCCGCAAACTGGACTCTTGATCGACACAGGGGTTCGCCCGAGCGAACGCGAGGTTACGGCAGGCCATTACCTGCGCAATTACGATCCGCCTCTCGCACGGTTCGCTTAACCGTGGTTCGGGTTCGCTTAAGCGAACCCGGTGGGTAGTGCCACGGCAGCGCCACGTCGACGTGGCGGGTTCGCCTGGGCGAATCCCCGGGTTCGCTTGGGCGAATTTCCTGGGTTCGCTTGGGCGAACCCGGCTGTCTCCCCGAACTCAATTTCGGGAGCCGATCGAAGCACCGAGCCCAAAAGGCTTCCATGAAGCAAATCCGGCTGCCTCTGACCCCTAGTTGCAGCAAATCGATGGCTTCACCAAATCTTCCAAGATTTGGCCAGCATCAAATTCGGCCCCTGAGGTACTTGCTTGTCAATTTTCAGATCAAACGGAGCTTTCTCAGTTATACCCAAATTCCGTCAATTGCGGGCTTAAAGAACTGCTCCAGCAGTTCTCTACACTCTAAAACAGACCTTTGGGGTTGAAGCTTGTTTCTACGAGACCAAGCACATCAATGTGCAGCCAAGCTTAATCTTCTTAGTGCAAGAAGATCCACTTGGCTTCCTTCAACCACGTACCATTCTTGAGCAGTTACTCTGCTCAGAACTCACACAAGAAAGCTTGCTGGCTGCTTTGATCTTAGCAGCACTATACTAATTGATCCAAATGAGCCCAATTAGGGTGGGCTGCCCATACATGGACCAAATAAGAATTCAAACCCCCATAACTTGCTGATCAGATACCAGAAACACACGGAGGCAGGCTCAATTGGAAGCTCTTGACATGGGCTTTCTGATGGTGTAACGTGTGGGCAGGTTCAGTTCCAAACAAGGTACTTATAAAGCCTTAAAAGGGCTGCTCTTTCTGGACTAAACTGAATCACAACATGGCCCAAAGTGAAACACAATCTCACCCTTTGTTGAATCGCTGCATGCCCTCAAATGGATCAGCATATCTGATCAATTGGAACACAAACTGTCCTATGTTGGCATGCACATAGCCCCTAAAATAACAATATCATTTTCTATTAACTTGCTCTAAGAGCAACAGATTACAGCAAATAAGATCTGAAAGGTGAATTTGTACCTTAGTGAAGAAATAAAAGTTTCAAGACCACGACTTAAAGGGTCATCATTGAACATAGTCATTATTGTACAAAGAATTGAGGGTCCTAACCCTCTTAGATGCTCTTCTCGGAAGAGCTGAAGCTCCATTCTTGTACATTCCCAACATTTGGTCCAGAGGATCAATGGACCATATTCGGCTTGGAGATTGAGAATGCCATATATCTGATACATCTTGGCGGCTGATTTTTAGGTTTGTGTACCATGGAAGCACTTCGTGTGTTTCTTCTATGCTACAACTATCTTGACTTGGTTGGGGAGGTGGGCTGGCTGTCTACATACATCTCAGTGGTAGCACAGAATTGGGGATCTCCTCATCACTTACATTAATGTCACTGTCCTCATCATTATTCATGTCCCTTCTTTGGATCTGCGACATTAGGATCGACATAACTTCATTGTGTACCTACATGATAAGTTTATGTAAACTTAGCTGCAATATATGTAATTAAACAAGCTTGCAGAATTATATGTGACCAGAATTATAAATGCAACACAAGCATTTTAAAAGTTACTGTTGCCCAATGTCATCAACATCTTCTCCATCACATGAGAGGTATTCTTCATCTTCTGCAACCTACACAACCCGATGCTTTTCAGCCAAATTTTTTTTTGGTAAAATGAAATTCAACACAAAAGAATTACTTACTTGTTTTTCTGCTTTTGTGTTGCCCTTTTCTCTTTGAGCTTAAGATAAGCGTGCCCTTCTTGCATTTGCAGCTTCAATTGTAGGATGATTGGGTGGGCCAAAAGCGGGATACTTGTTGGGATTTCTTGCCCTTCGCCTCTCTTCTATCTCCTTCAATCTTTCCTCTTTCAATCTCTTTCTCTTTTCACTGCAACTCCTTCTTCTTTTTTGTGCGCTTCCAACCTTGCTTTCTTTTTCTTCCCTCTCCTTTGCCTCTTGTTCCAACACGGCAATCATATACGCTTTGGTTACCCGGCCGGGTGCGAAATATCCTTTGGAACAAATGTTTTCCTCACTGCCCTTCTGTTAGAAACATTCTGCTGATTGTCCTCACCACTACACGTAGCAGAAGCCACATTGGAACCTGCAACAGATGCAACATTAGCACTAGCATTGAATTCAATCTTATTACATTACGGAAGTACACGCATTGCTGGTTTTGAGGCCCCAGAGCTGCATTTGGATTCTCTCCGGCTTGAATAGGCAATTCAACTCCAATTCCACCCAATTCGGGCTGAACTTTGGAAGCATCTAGAGGCCCGATTCTGTTTTCCTAAATCCAGACTTGATATTTTGTGGAGTGAGTGCTTTATCTAATGCCTCTCTCACCATTTGAGCCAAATCCTCCTTACAAGGCTCTACTCCCAAGTGAGAAATACAATAAGCATGTCTAATAAGTCTGAATGCCTCTTTAAAAGGCTTGAAACATGCAACATCAAGTGGTTTGCAAGCGGTGTGATGTGTGTGCGGTAACTTGAGTATTTGTAAACACATGCTAGCGACCAATTTCCGCAGTTTCTAAAGTAACATGGGATCCATGACCATCCAAAATCAGCAAATGAGGATTGGTTGGAGACACACCACACAGTACCACCTTTTTGAAATGATTCACCCAATCTTTGAAGATGTCATTAGTCATCCATGCCCTCCTTTGCATAGATAGTGCGACATCGGGTTCCACGACCTTCTAGATATTCTTCCCTTGCCCTAACTCCCTTCATAATGTATAAGTTAGGAAGCCTTTCTCTCCTTTGCATTTACACATGTAAGGGCAGGTCATCCATTCCCTATTTTGCATCACTCTCTCGATACACCGCTTTGTGTTCTTTGTGGTAATCACTCTAACTCCAGCTTCTTTACCTTGGACACCGGACTCATCACAATTCCAAATGTGATGAGCATCAAACCCAAAAGCGACATAAGCGTACGCAATTCATTGTAAAGGCATCAAGATTAGGTCTGCTGAGAGCAAGAGCTCTCGCATTATCTATAATTTGAGCTTTTCTCAAGCTCGGATCACGGATGCCTATTTTTAAAAGCATCTCCACCACTTCAGGCACAGAATTCCATTTTTAAAAGGTGTTATTAGGCTGCACATATACTCTGCAACCTTTGCCCTTAACATTGTATGCTTGTTACTCCCCAGCCTTCCATTACCATTTGCAAACACCATTCCTTCAATTGCTCCTCTTCCTCAACAGTCAGCACTCTAGGTCTCTTGCCACACTTCCTATGAGAAAGATGGAAGAGATGGTTCCTAAGCGTGGTAATAGGAATGCCATTCATCCTTGCAGCTTTTCTCATGCTGTATAGCCCTGAATGAAACTCAACCATGGCTTTCTCAAGTGCATCCTCACTCCATGAACCTCTAGCATAATTTCTAACCACCTTTTTTAGGCCTCTCGTCGGCCTTGATTTGGTTCTACTTGTAGCTTGTTCTTGAGGAGAGGGAGCATGAATTCTTCTACCATTTGATCTAGGCCTAGTAGAGAGCAAATCTGTGAGAATCTCTGCAGCAGCACACTCACCATCAGAGTCAGGGCTTCTTGCAGCTCTTGCTCTAGTTCTGGGCGCCATAGAAAGAGAGGAATGGATGCTTTACAATACGAAGAGCTAGGACTTATATAGACAAACTTGGCGCCAGGATACACTCTAAATTGGAAGGCTGAGATAGAAGGAGATCAGGATTGATGAAGTGGCATGCATAAACACCCTTGGATTCAGCCCCTCATAAACACTCTCAAATTTGGCGGGCTGCAAGTCATCCATGCCTGTAATCACTCCAAATGATCCATAAATAGGGGCTGAATGCCCTCCAAAACGACTACTTTTCCTCCTTTTTGCTTGTGATCACTCCAAATGATCCATAAATAGGGGCTCCTTGTGAACCACAAACGGGCATAAATCAGACCATCTAAGGTAGCCGAGTGATTATTGCAAGGTAGCTGTGTGATCATTAAAGAGGCATCCATTGATTCATACCTGGGCTGTGCGTGATTATACGAAGGGCTGGGCGCGATTGAAGGAGGGACTCCCAGTGCCATCTGTGGGCACCATCTGTGCCGACATGCAGCATGCCGTTCTTCACGTTAGGGTTTTCCTAAATCGTGGTTAGGTCGTCGAACATACAGTTTTTGGTCACACGGTGTCCACAATTTTAGGGCACCGATTTAAGTAAGGACACCCTACCCTACTTATGAAGCCTTCAAACCTCAATCTCAAATAACTTTCCTGAATCAGACATGATCCTAGACCATATAAGCACAAAGCTTGTGTTTACACCTCCTGGTAGACCATATAAGCACAAAGCTTGTGTTTACACCTCCTGGTATCTACTCGTAGGTACTCCAAGATCATGCTTTTCACGATCTTTATGACCACCAGGCCAAAGTTAAGTTGCTAAGACCTCCATACAAGGCTGCAAACTTATCCTGGAATACTAGAGTTGACAGTATATTACTGCAGCTTACCATGGTAAGTTATAGATAATAATCACAATATTATCATAGCCGCATACTCTATACCATAGCACAGCTAAGCTAACATAGGTAGTTGCTACAGAGGATAGAACGGAAGAGTGCAAACCAGGCTCTGATACCAAATTGTCACACCCTACAAAAAGTAGGATCAGTTGCACTTCCTTGAACTCTGTGAGTTCCCCACAGCCTTGAGTTCCCAGAACTCCCCACGCACAACTGAAAAACTAATCCCCAGGATTAGCTTGAAGCCCTGCTTCAAAAAGTTCTATCGCTAAGTTAGAACTAATACTGCAACAGCAGTATTGCTTAAACAGGAGTCACGAACGCTCCAAGAACGGAGTGACCTCACAAGCATCACTAAAATATGAAGCTGCTCAGAACAGGCTGAATTGATTCTCAATCAATTCGAAATGGGTCAAAACCCCTAGCAGCAGAAGATCTGGTTGTCAGATGAAGCGGAATGCTTCAATAGCCTGTTCCAAAGGAAAAACCGTGATCCTCACAAAGCACCTCCAAAGCTCTTTATAAGGCCTCTAAGGCCAAGAATAGATCGAAAAAAGCTTATGGGCCTTTTCTACAGCAAGAATCGGGCAGGAGTAGCTCTGATCCGATCAGTTTTAGCTGATCCGGCCGCTTCACCGTTCACGCGAAGTTACAGGTTCAACTTTGCCTTTTAAAAGCTCCAGCCAATGAAATGAGGCCACCTCATGCCCCCACTTCCTAAGGTTTAGTGGTTTTTAGATGAAACTTTATAATTTAATTAAAAGGCAAGTTAATATACGAAACTTTTGCGATTTGAAAATAACCCCATGCCGCCCCTAGGCGGTATCAATGCTCGGGACGTTCCCAGGGCACCCCGTGGCATTCTCAATGCAGACTCCCGGTCCCAAGGCCCGCGAGCGCGACTTGCCCTTGGTCCGTAACACAAGGAAGCCCAGCACAGAACAATGCCCTACGCTCCGATGGAGGAAGATGGCCTGCTTATTGTTGCACCCTTGCAACGAGATTGTATTTGCAGAGGGCATCATAACTGCAGTTGATCCTTTTGATAGTGTGAATGATGAAAGGCTGGGAGATGATCATCTTGGAGTTGGCATTGGGAAGCTTCTTATCCAAGTTGACACAATCATGTCCCAGGGAAGCTCTAGTGATTGCATTGTGTGCTCTGGGTTGTTGGAGTCCCAAACTCAGTTAAGATGGCCAATTAGGTATATTACACACAAGAATGGTGAGAACCTTGGAGGCCCTACTGAACTACATACCCCAAGGCCCACCCCAAGCCATGTGGAAGATTTGGTTGTGGATGAGCATCCTTTGATCACAAGGAAGAGGCGCTATATTTTTCATAAAAGGCAGCCAAGGGTGCCCAAGAGGGCTAGAAGTGACAAATATTTAGAAAGGATGGAAAGTATGGCCCCAACCAAAGAAAACCGAGAGGCAATTAGGGGACAAGAGTGCTGCAACCTAGATTGCACAGTCCAATACAGTGTGAATGACCTCGTGCAGATAAGGTCCCAATACATTGGACAGCTTCAGAAAGATAGGATTAATTTCATCTACTCTTTGTGTAGAAATTCCAGCTATGATAACAAGGTGCTGCGCACGGAGGGTTGCCCTCCATGGCTTGAGGGTGAAGTGGCTTAAATCATACTTCAATTTTATGTTTTCACAATCAATCAAAATTGTTACTTCAATTTGATACCATGATATTATGAAGATTGGCCCTTAAATACATGCTTGTTATAGTAAATGATCAACTGAGCCTCTTAGAGGTATGTTTGTTCTAGTACCTAATGAATAGAATAGAATAGAATAGAATAGTTTTTTTAACGTCCACGGAGACCAATAGGTCATGGGACCCATACAATGCTAGTACAATCATTACTACTAGGATTTTCGAGACGGGTTTGTCATGGGCCTTGTATGTTGTATGTCCCCATTATATGTATGATTTATCCAGATGTCCCTTTTAATAATATATTGACTTTGAATTCTTGAGAGCACTCCCTCGTTATGCGCCCTAAATGCATGTTTGTTCCATGATGCAAACTTTTCAGGAGAACTTGTAGTGCTTGGTATGCTTCGGATGCTTGTGTTACCCTCTCCCTTGTAAGGACGCCTTATATCATATTGAAGCACCCCAGGTGCTTGTGTTACTTGCTCTCTTGTAACGACCCTCTCTATCATATTTGTTTTAGAATGGGTTTTCATGGGTCTTGTACTATTGTCATTGTCTTGAGTTGCAAGAATTCACCAATTGTGCATTTTGTGTTCTCTTGAAAGTGCAATTTAATAGGCTTGCATGCCCCAAACCGAGTTTTTTGTCCTCTCCTAATGATGCTATTCAAGTTTTTTTAGTTGACATCGTGCTCAGCGCATGGCCTCTTGCAAACAATTTTTTATTCTCTTCTCATTATGACTCCTTATAGGCTTGTTTGATCTCTAACAGATGATGGTATTAGGTATTCCATGGGTTGCAAAACGCTAAAATTATGCATTTCTTGTTCTCTTCAAATTGAAATTTCGTGGGTTGTATGCTCCATAATTGCATTTGTCTTTTATCCTCTCCTAATGGTGGCCTTCGAAGTTTTTGAAGATTTTTTAAGATATCGGGCTGGATTCTTTGGGTAGGCATATTATTTTTGTCTCTCGTTTTGGTAGAGTTGATTTGTATAGGTCTTATTCTCTAGCAGTGCATCGGCTAATAAATGATATAGACCTATTCGAGAATGTCCAAGTGTGGGCAGCTTACGTAGCCTCTATATCAAGTTTAAGGACCAACAATTGGTTGAAGGAAGGGGGTAAAGGCATTCATTTTCTTCTTCAATTTGTGAAAATTTGTGAAGATCCTCAACCTGAGCTTATTGTACATGGGGTTGGGGCATTGGCACCAATCATTACATACCTATTTAACAAGCTATTTGTGTTGGTTTTTGCAAGATATTGCACATGAGATGGCAAAGTTGTATGGAACTCCTAGTACTGACTTTATCACAATGTAATGGGGTTGAAAATCAATGGGCAATGATTGGACGAAAATTGGGATTTAAAAAGGAATGTCCCCTTTCCCCTACATTATTTGGCCTTCACTTATAAATTGGAGAAACTGGAGAGCTTCATTTGGACTTTGAGAGGGCATGCTGCAGAAAAAATACCTCCGACTTTTAGAAGCGCTTCCCAAAGAAAGTGAACCTGCAAAAGACTTGATGTCATGATCTTTAACTCAACTTAAAGGGACTGAGAGATGATTCTTGCTTTTCTCAAGGATTGCAATAGAAATAGTATTTGCCCCTGAACAAAAGGCTAGCATGACTGTAGCAAGGTATGTGAAAGTAACAACATCAGCCATCACACCATTTTGCATGCCTTCAAGACACTCTATAGCCATGTCGACCTCATTGTTTACTCCATATCCTCTTATCATCGCATTCCATGATACAGTATCTAGCATTGGTAACTTGTCATATACATGTCGTGCCTCTATAAGGGATCCGCATCTTGCATACATATCTACTAAGATATTACCTATGAAAAGGTCATCTCTGAATTGACTCCCTGCAATCTCCATGTTTATTCCCCTGCCCTTGTCTATAGCTCATACCAGCACAAGCTTTCAATGCAAAAATGTACGTAACAACATTTGGTACTACTGTCTCCTGCTTCATTTATTCAAAGCAACTCAAAGCTTTCTGTCCACGATGACATTCAACATATCCTCAAATTAATGCATTATATGAAACACAATCCCGGGCTGACAATTTGTAGAAAACCTCCTTTTCTTCTGCAAGCATGCCACATTCAACATACAATATCAGTAGAAACACTTGGAAAAAACATTGAGATTAATTTGTGTCACAATTTTTTCTTGTTAGCAGGGTTATGGCAGCAGAGTGTGAGAGAGGAGCTCATGGCGACAGAGTGTGAGAGAAGAGCTCGTCGAAAAACAAAAAGGCCTAAATTGTGGGCATGCTGAAAGGTTTCGTGGAAGATCGCCAAGATCTTGATGCAATCAACTCAGAAAATCTACTCTCCTTGTTCTTCTAATGCAAGTTTATTGCCAAGTACCTTGTTTAGCACACATGGGTGCAATTAAAACATAAATTTCAGCATCTCCTGGGAGAAAATGATGGACGCTTTCTGCAGATATTCTTCCTCTCTTCACATCGCCATAAATTCTACACATAAATTCTACAGGCATTTAGCAAAGTAGCCTATGTAACAGCACCAGCTTGGGTAGACCTGCTATTAATGAGGTCCTCTGCTTCAAGCAACCATTTTGCAAAATCCAAGAAATATATCATGGAACATAATGTTCAGGAATTTGGGGAAGGCCATGGTCATATATAGCAAAATAGTAATGCCCTTCATCAAGACGCCCTACATGACTCAATGACATGAGGATTCAAAAGAAGTAATAATGTTTGGTTGCATGCCTGCCTTCATTATTTTCATTTAATGAAAAAATCCAATAGCTTTATAAATATACACATCCTTAGAATAAGCTCCAGTTATGCCATTCCCACATTCTCTAAACCACCATATCTTCCATACATATTCATTAGTGACATGTATTGCCTTACCATCCTCCAAGGCAGACATACTGACACATGCTTCAAAAGGCATTATCTGAAATGCTTCTAAGCCCTCCTTGAATCCACTGCTAAGAATGAACAGAAACAATGGCAGTCGTATGATCTTACATCTCTTTTGCACATTCTATCAAATACAATGCTGGTGTCTTGCATACTGCTATATTTTATTTATATATAAAGATTATGGCAATACCTACCATAGAACTGATGCAACACCATGCTAAATACTATATGAATGAGTCAACTTACCCTCAGCTAAAAGCATAATTTCTGCAGAAGCACGAATGTTGATAAATGTATTCCATTTGCATTTGACGTAGGGATTCCAAGGCCTCCATGACACAACCCTGCTTGACATATCCAGAAATTGGAGCATTCATAAAGTACCTATCTCTGTCATATACCATAGCAGAACCACCAGATGACAGCTTATATACTACAGAAACTTGAAGATTCTTTCCCCCAGATAACCTATCCGTCCGGTATATAGCTAGATAGCTTTGCTTCAAAAAGAAAAGGGCGAAGCCGAAGCTGTAGAAGCCAGATTGATTGTAAGAGGCTTCTTTCCCAGCTCGGATGACGGAGCAGGGGATGCATCACCTCTTAGGAAGTCAGAATAGGGAGATAGCCAGCAACAGCAAGCGCACAGAGAAGAATGGCTGGGCCCTAGGAATAGATATCGGCCTCTCTGGCTAAATCCATTGGAATGCCCTACTCCAAAGTGCCCTACACAATGCAAAAATTTAGACCCTAAACCTGGAAAGAGATATATTGGAAAGAGATATTGATACCATTCAAAGCAGCTTGCCTGATTTTTCCACGCCATTGGCATGCTCCACCATAGTCGAAATTTCTGAATTCTTGCTCTTTTCCATCGCCAGCATCCTATCGCTCTTGATCTGCAGTTTCTGCAAATCGCCCAACCCAATTCTGGCCCAGCAAGAAGAAACCACCTACCTTCTGGACGCTTCGACAAAAGGGATTTCCAACCCAAAATTCGTTGTAAGTCTACAAAACAACGCTGCCAGTTACCCGGTCCAGAACATCCTTGATCCACAACGCAACTGACCGTGCATTTACAGGGAACAAAGGGTTTTTAGCAGTCATCAACATATACTGAGTATATTCCAGCATATACTCAGTATATCCCACAAACCCCACATAAACGAGGGTTTGCCCCCCTAGGGGCAACCCAAAAACACAGGAAGGTTACTATATCAATTGAGGGGTCTAAAGGTATGTATGAGAGCATTGAGATGGATTCTTGGCGTGAGCAAGTCCTCATTTTACAGATACTGGGAGCAGGTCAAAAAAGGGCACAGGTTGTTCCAACATGGCAATGCACTGACTTTGAAACCTAGAGCAAACACTTTGAGGGCCATTGCAGTCTTCGAGAGCTTTGTGAGATACATGTCTCAATCTATGCCCCACAAGTCGAAGGTGAACGAGCACAGTGTGCGAGTGGTCCAAAGGATGTTGCCACAACATTACATCCAAAAAGAGTGCCTTAAAGAGGTCAACTCTATTCTAGAAACTACTGGAGGTCGGCCTCTTTCTCAATCACATTTCAGCAAGTTATGGAGCACTCACTTCTCATACGTGAGTGTCCTGCAACCTTTGCCATTCTCAAAGTGCAACACTTGCATTCAACTCAAGGATACACTTGCATCAACTGCAATAGAGAAAGAAAAAATGGCAATTAAGGAGCAAATTGCAGATCACCAAAGGGACCAAATATCATGTAGACAGTTGTATTGGCAGTGGAGAACATTTTCCCAGATGCAGCCTGAGAGATTTTTGTGTATAATTCATGATAAGATGGACCAACACAAGACTTTCTTGCCAAAGCTAGATCCTTTGCCCAAGCGTTGTCAAAACGCTTTTCAGATGAAAGTAAGTCTGGCGGGTGTCTTAACACATGGGCATGGACTGGAACCTATGGTCATTTTGTGCTTGATCTATGGAGGGATGATCCAAACTTCCATGTGAGCTCTCTTTTCAAGTGCTTGAGAACACTAGAGAAAGGATCGATAGAAGGAAGGAGGTATTCTCCATCAGCCCCCATTTTTGAGGCTTTGATGGATGATCAACCGCTTTGTTACCAAAGGCAAATAAACCCTTACTTGAGAAACAACTGCCAGAGAAGTTATGTGTTCAATTGGACAACTGTTGGAAAGAAAATAAGAATAAATGGATGTTTGGGGCAATGTCATACTTGACAGCAGTGGAAGTATTCAAAGTTGTGAAAGTGGGGTTCATGATGGTTGGGCATACGCATGATGATATAGATGCATTCTTCGGAACTTTCTCTACCAAGCTCAAGAGAGAAAACGTGACTAGTCTCCCTGAACTAATGGATGTGTTTGAGAGCTGCATTGACCCCAACCCAATGGCTTTCTTGATGGATGAGGTTGCAGATTGGAAATTGTTTGTCGAGGGATACTTGCTAGATGGTAAGGATCAGTTGACAGGACACACAAAGCCACTTCAGTTCAAGTTTTGGGTCAGGGATGGAATACCGATCATGCAATATAAGTGGAAACCAGGTGACAAGTTGTGGATGCCTGTACAAGGAATCGAGTTGTGGCAACGGGGTGCTACAGGTGAAGTTCTTATTCCTAAAGGGCAGCCAAAACCACTACCTCCCTTCAAGACTGTTAAAGACTCTAGCCAACTAGTGACGGGCATCAAGGATTATATAACTCATTGGAATGATGTTCGAAATGGAAAGCACACCTCCACTCTGAAGAAAAATCACATGGACTCCCTAATCAATTACTGGGAGAAAGTTGTGACATGCTTAGAAACTGAACAACTATGTTGGGGGGGAGAGACGGGTTCTTACCAGAGTCCAGATGGGAGGGTTCTCAAGGAGCAAGCACCTCTAAGAAAGTTCACTTGGGTCCTAACAATGGTCAAGTGGTTTGTGGGAAGTAAGGCCTCAAAGTCGAAGTGGTTTGATCTTCCTGAGTGGGATCCCTTTGAGGACATCAAGGAAGGATACTTTGTGCTAGTAAGGCCTGACAATGAGGATTGTCCAATATGGTTAGGGGTGGCACTCTTAACCACCACCATGGCTGATGGAGAGGAGTTGCGTCCTGGATTTCAAGTTCAATATTGGGGGCCCATTGGAAGAAACAAGAAGGGCAACTTGAAGGAGCAATACACTGACTGCTGGGAGAAGAAACGGAGGGCAAATCATGCTGATCCTCAAAGGAGGGAATTGGTGGAGTGTGTGGTATGGTCATATCCAACTTGTCACATTGCAAAGGACAAGACACACAAGATCCCAAAAAGGGAGATGGACAAAGCCATGAGCAACCTCCATGCTATATCATTGTATGAGGGTAGATAATATTGAGAAGCTCATAAACTTTCTCAACTAGTGGTTTGTAAAATTTATGAGGAAAACAATACACCCAATTCTTTGTGTGTGATGTGTAATTCTATTCAAGCATTCAATTCGAAATTTGTTTTTTCTATAGTATGAGTCCTATTTTTAGTCTGAGTCCCAAAATTCGAGATTTGACCCACTTTAATTAAATGCGACTTGTTTGCATCTCTCCATGTCATTTGGTCTGAAAGTGTTGTTTGGAGTAATTTTATACAACAAATAATGTGGAACTTTTTGCATTGCTTCAAAATGGATTCCTTAGATGATCTGCCCATGCATGTGGTCATTGCTAAGCATAGCATAAATTTTCTTTAATATTACAACTCAAAAAAGTGTATGTATCCAAGGCATAGCTCATGGAGCTTTGAATAGTATGAATTGATAATTGCAAGTTAATGTCTCCAAGATAATTTATACGGCTTTGATTGTGTATATTGATATTCACAAATTGAGTGTGGAGGTCAAAGTGCTATCATGCACATTGAGGATAAAGTGCTATAGTGCATAGTAATGTATGTGGCGCCACTTTGTTTTTATCTCTAATATATAATTGTAATATGAAGGATAAGGGGGCAGCTTGAGATGCTTATGGAAAATTGATATTTTTGCTTAGAGTTGTATACGTGTAAGCCTTTAAAATTATTAGGGAGGTGACTACACCTTTCAGAAGTTGACACATAAATATATTCCAGAAGTTTCTTGAAGCTTCGTGTAGGTGTTAGGCCTGCCGTTCCAGAAGCTTCTAGATTGTCCTGCATTATATAAAAGAAGGAGAAGCAAAAAGTTCAAACCCAGATGGGTCGAGATAGATCGGGCACTGAGATGTTTGTGAGGAAGGGGTTTGTGGAGGAATCTGATCCCGGATCCTACTGATCAGTCCAAAATTCCTATTGGCGGCGAACCCATGGATCAGTCATTAGATCTGCATCCTGTTTTCTAATTCCTGAACCTGAAGGATCAAGGGCAGAGCTCTGCAGTTCCTGTGTCAGCTGTAGAAGAGACAAAGTTTGTGCAGAGTGATGCTACTGCGAGAGCTACATTGGGGTTTCGGCTTTAAATCGAAGCTTGGTTTTGAGTCTCGGCTGGACTCCTCTGGTGTAAAGCTTTTTCTCCCTTCTTTTTGTCGCGAATCTCTGTTGCAGATCCTTATAATCTTTCACGAAGAAATGTTGCTCTGTTTTAGAGATGCTTTCAGGTAAGCGATTGGAGGTTTAAACTATAGCGAAGTTGCTCGCTGGCTTGGCCGCTGCTTCTTTTTCGCCAGTATCCTCTTCGTATAGGTCCTTTTTTCTACTTGGGTTACCCCGAATTTGAGTCATAGAGTTCCCTTCTGTTGATTTGTTGTTAGGGGATTTTGGTTGTCTGTTACTACTACTAGTTTATAGTGATGCATGGAATTTTTGGAGGAAGGGATGCACGTTAGCGTGGATTTCTAATCTTGGTGACGAAGTTGGTGATTTGGTGGCAACGATTCAATTGGTATTTGTTTAAATCGAACCTCAATCATCTGTTATCAGATAGGTAATTTGCATCTGATTCAAAATCCTAAGGGTATGGCCCTTTGTGCTTGCAAATTGCTGTTTCGACCTGTAAGTGACCAATATAGACCTGAAATCAGACTGGAAAGAACATTACGGAGTTTGGGTCCCAAATACCTCATGTTTGGCAAGCATAATCTGCGTCTAGCTATTTTCTTTGTATTTCGAAATGTACTTGCAGGGAACAGTAGGCTTAGGAATAGATTCATTGTCTTTGGACTTTGCAAACCCTGGATTTTGTAGGCAAAGTTAACCTCCGGCAAATTTGAATCAAAAGCAAACGTTGGAGGGGACATAAACCAAGCGAGAACAAGCTTAAATACTTCTGCTTGGTTTGATCAGTTCAGAGCTGGCGGGCCCTTAAAATAACATAGATAATTTCAGTTTCTTTGTGTTGCCAGCTGCCCCTACTTTCAGCGAGAGATGTTTGTCTTCCTACAATGCAGATTCCTTGAGAAGCTTTTCTACGTATGTTTTTCTCTATCTGTTTCCTGATGGAAAAAATCATGTGCTATCTTTAGTTTTTGGGCTTTAGATCTTTAATTTATGTGCAGATAAATATGCTGCTTTGTTATGGAGGCTCAAGAGCCATGTTACTCACAATTTCAACGCGGATTTCATAAAAAAACCCTACCACCTATCTCAAATGTCAATGAATTTGTTGCGGACATCAAACAAACGCTGAGTTATGGGAGATTCACATCATTTTGTGGTCTAATGCAACATTGAAATTTATTGTACATAAGATAAATTCACGGGAACAAATTCAACCAAAATTCCTATCTCCCCTACTTACAGACAAAAGTACCTTTGAGGTCATTCTTGATTTTTTTTTTTTCAAATTTAGAAGGGACACCGGATTTCATGTATCCCGCCCAATATATTAAAATATAAGATAAATGTATCCCACCCAATATATTAAAATATAAGATAAAAAGAGTTTAATATAGGGTTCAGATGCTATTTTGGCACCCAATATATTAAAATATAAGATAAAAGAGTTTAATATAGGGTTCGGATGCTATTTTGGTCCCATTGATTACTTGATTCTTGAAATGTTTGTCTACTTCACTCTTTAGTGGTTTATCTATTGTGTTACGAATGGCCTCTATGTTACTGATGCTTGCTTTTGTAACTATCCTGATTGTTTGTGACCTAACACATTAAGCCCATGCCCCCTCCTAATTAGTTCATAAAACTACATTAAGCCCATGCCCCCTCCTAATTAGTTCATAAAACTAAAATGCAACATCGTCGAGTATATAATTGATTTTGATTTTGAATTAACAGCAAGTTGAAAGTCATTAAGTGAGTTTGTAAAGAGAAATGTTCGCGGTGGCCTTGGCCACCGCGATAAATTTCTTGTAATTGTAAATAAACCAATCCTAGCTAAGCATTTAGAAAGAGTTCATTTCTCTTAATTTCACTATTTAAGAGCTAAATGTAAACGTTTTTGAAAAGATATACATAAGACTACAACAGCTAGATTGCAATCGATAATGTGTGCCTCGACATTTGCTAAGAAATTTGATCAGATATCCATGACGAATGTATTTTTTGCTTCACTTATGGAATCACATTCTCTAAAGTAAATTCTAGTGATCAAACATCAAATTCTTAGGAGCTTAAAAGAAAAAATTTACCATTGAAACAAAATCTCACATGATGCCCAAAGTCTATTTACATACATCATATCACCAACTTGTGTTTAAAGCATGAAACCTCATTATGTAAACTCTCTTCTTCTAAACATTGCTTCGTCCAGGAAAAAAATTGCATGTGCACACGTTTTCCTATACTTATGCATATGGGCAAAAGAAGTTGCAACAAGTAGCTCAAATGCATACTTCATATCATGAATCTCCAACGAATGCCCCATCCATCTGCAACATTGTTATGGACATGAAGAAAAAACCCACAGAAGCATGACAAATCAGATAGAAGTAGGAAAGAAGTATTCCAATGCTAAATTAGATCATTTGCTTCAGTGAAAAAAATGGCATTCAAGCCATAACAATATCTAGAATACTACTGCCACTATTAAAATGAAAAATAAAATTACTTCCTTGTTTTGGTTTTAGTATTTTTTATCTGAAAAGCAGAACATAGTACTTTCTGGATCTCATTGTGCAAATCCAATAGTACCATGCACCCCAATTATCATGTTTGTCCATTCTCTGCACAAAAGAATTGGTGCTATTTAAGACAGAGTCATAGAGCTATAGCTATTATCTGAGCTCCAATACATTCATCCAAGGCAATTAACTATTAGAACAAAATAGACAAAACAGGAAATGAAAAATGGATCCCTTCTAGAGCCAAATTCTTAAAGATGGATTTGTCAATGCAGTGCAATTTATTTTTAGGGAAAACTACTAAACTACCCCTATGAGTTTATGTAATTATCAAAATGCCCTTATGAGTTTCAAAATTACCAAAATGCCCCTACACACCTACTATACACAAGGGCATTTTGGTAATTTTGAAACTCATAAGAGTAATTTGGTAATTACACAAACTCATAGGGGTATTTTGGTAGTTTTCCCTTATTTTTTATAATGGTTTTCAATGCCAAATCAAACCACCATAATCATAATCATCTACAACACAAATTGCAAGTCACAATAAATGAGGTAAACATAGGGGACTATTGCATAATGCTGGTAAGGCACGCTATAACGAATTTCGTATAAACTAAATCATTTTTAAGTAGAGAGAAAGATGAGGTTTTTACCTCTAAGCGAGATGCGAGATCTAATGAAGTAACTATGGAATACTTATCTATGGATGGAACAAGTTCTTCTATCTTGGCTTATGGGTTTTCTTGGTTTTAGGGTTTATCTGGGGAAGCAAAGGCAATCTAGTTAGCCTTACATCCATCCCAAGGTACCAAATTTATGATACATCCATGAGGCAAGCTCTTACACGTTGTGTACAACCAAAACATATATCATAAACTTTTACTGAGTGTGCCATTGGACCTATTCATTTCCAACAATACCGGGGATACCATGAGCCTTAGATTTACTAAGATTTTACCGATGTGTTGCTAAAAATATTTAATCTTTCATACATCTCGTCAAGCATATGTTGTGATAATTACATATGCAGAAACTATTAATTGCAAATTATGGAATCATTGGTCATCCATACACTAACTCAATCAGAATATAGTAGTCATTATATGCCATTAAGTAACTCAAATAGTACATAAAAGTTGTTATTACATGCTAGCAAATTCATTGATATTTTGCTGATTTTGAGAACCAGGTTTTGGCAACATGAAACTCATCCATTTGTTGTATCTACTTCATGATACGCCATGTTCTATGATGCCATCTCATTACCATCATCTTCTTTATATTCTTCCTGTGCTTCCATGCTATCCATCATGTGCCTTCATGTCTTCCACTTTCCACCATGTTTCCCAAATCATGTCCTTGTTACACTCTTTCTTTGCTTGGTCACCACATTATATCTAGTCACTTGCCTCATCACCTTTACATTCAAATGTTCAAAAGCTGTCCAACTCATGTGGAATACTGTGTCCTCATGCCACATCGCCCTTTCATGTGATATCATCCTTACCACATCATCATTTCTATTTGCTTAGGCCCATACTATGGCGACAAGTGAGAGCTCATGGCAACAAGTACCAGATTCCTGGCAAGAAATCAAAGTCAGCACCATAATCGCCATTCCTTACCATCCTTGAACTTAGTGCATTGAAGCTTTGCCCAACTTAAGTGGCAGGATTTCGATGCATCCTCTAGGCCAGTTGCCCCGTCACAACTCTGATATTTGACTCCACATCAAGGACTTCTACCTAACTAAACCCGGAATTGGAGGAGTTAGGTCCGTGGTGTATCTGTGAACAAGACTGCCTATGTCTGGAAAGGGGGTTGTCGTCGTGTATCAATTGTGGCAGAGTGCACTGTTTATTCTGTGATCGAATACACCACGCGCAGTCAATGAAGGATGCGGAGTACAGCCTTCGCCTGTTGGAGGTAATGGGTGCTATGTCAGACAAGAATGATACAACCTGTGTCTTTTTCTTATGTGCAGTTCTCATATTGGCTTCTACAACAACTGCTGACATAGTGGATTTTGGGCCTTACTATCATATTTTCTTGTCATGTCATCATATTTTGTCTAATCGCTGCCACCTTTGTCCATTCTACAAGTAACAATTGTTATATTAAAAAAAAAATCGGGCCCGCCCTTCGGTCACTTCAGGCATTAAGAATGGCATAAATACAATGATGTGCATTAGTTGCATGATGGGATGCTGCTACGAGCAAACACAAATCACATACGCTGGATTATAAGTTCCCAAGCCTATGAATAAAATTATCCACCAAAGATAATATAAATATCCATAAGAGAATACTCTTGTGAATAGAAATGGCAACATTGTGGGCGTCTATAGCATCTTGTCCTGATGAGAAAAAATAAAACAGAGCGTCTTGTAGTATTAAATATATGTTGTAGCATCAAATATCTGCACAACCATAACAAGTTTGCCAAGTAAATATTATACCAACCAGTGGGACTTGAACCCATCCTGTTCTTGTAACCATTTTAGTAAAGAAATTTGTGTATCTGCAACAGCATGAATGCAAAAAAAATCCAGAGCATTTACACTACTTCCAGCCAATACTTCTGAAATCCCAGTGAATATACGTACTGACATGGCGAGAGACACCATTAGCAGTTACAGTTCTCTACTGATTTTTGTGTTCGTCCTCTAATTTGTTTATAGAAAATTTACTCACACCGATCATACGAACCATAGTTTAGATGTAATCCACAAATCTTTTCGTTGCACTACATTAGTCTCACAAATCGTGGAAGGCTTTCCTAATCTGTACAACATGCCACAAAAAATCAAACCTTGAGATGAACATGGCAGCACAATCATAATGAATACCTCTTTCTGATTCCCATAAATGTATGCACAAATCGATATGTCGGTAACCAATAGTCCAAGGGAAGATATGAAAGTTTAGTGCTTGAAGAAGTTCTAAACAACAACCTGCAAAATTCTCTTGCAGACTCAAATGCACATCGAAACACAAAATTCCACCAGAAATTTAAAGAAGAAGTTTAGCAGTGGTAATAAAAAGAGGTCCCCATTGCTTCTTCTCCTAAATTCACAGTCACTTATGGTGGATACATTGCAGGCATGTGTTTATAATATGAAAGGCTGTGGTGGGGTAATTGTAAGAAGTTCTTTACTGCATAATAGTTTTGCTGAGGGCCAAGAATCATTATCTTGGGAATGTGGTTCATGTAAAAAACATCGGATCTTTCTAAAAGATAGAAATTTTGCTATAATGCCATGGAAACTATTGTTTGGAGCAGAACATCAGTTGGTCAGAGCAATAACTAGGCAACGCTTAGATCCTTTTGAAGAATTGCATTGTCAACTTTACGGGAAAGCTGGTACGAACATTGAGTTGTACTTGAAACTCCAAAGCATATCATTAAGGAGAAAGGATAGTAATGATTCTGCATACATAGTATGATCCTAGTTTCTAGGAATTTTCAAGCATCCTTTACATGTGCTGCTATTTGATGCATTTACATCTTCCTTGACTGTTGCCGAGCATTAGAAGATGCAGAGAAAGAAATTCGTGTATGTCGATGCATATTAAACGGTATGGAGCAAGTGCTACTTGGTCCATGATTGGAGATTGCAAACTTCTACATTTGTCTAGGTGAGATGTACTCAGAAATGATTGAAAGTAGTGGTGCTTCGACTGCCCCTGTTAAATGATATAGGATACATGTTAGTCCTTATGGTATATTTATTTTTTGGCTGTGGTCTGGTTATTATTAGATTAAAGCACAGGATGCTTTCAAACATGTTCAAAGCGTTCGCAAAATTTGCATGGGAGATGCCAGTGTACCAGCATAGCATAGTAAGTGACATGAACCTGGTTATGTTGATATTGTTTTTTTTTTTGTTTCTGGAATTGACGCACCTAAGGTTATTGGTTATGTTGGGTTCTTGTTATTCTTGTTTTGGAATTGATCCACCTAAGATTATTGTGGATATGATTGGAGAATATATCATTTTGTAGCAAAATAAGGGCACATCCCCATTTCGAGATTGTCGCAGCTTCCTTTAGTTGCTATCCACAGATCTAGCCTTTGTTTATATTAAGTTTCTTTTCCTCGAAGGTGAGAGCATGACGATGGTGCTGCTATGATGGTATATTCCATCCAATTATGGTAACTTGGCATAAGAAAAAACATGGGACGATTTTACTGAGGCCATTGAAAAAAGGCAGATTTTTTCACTGGCAAACCCTTTTGGGATCTCATTTAATAAACAAAAATGTGGATATCTTATTGGATGGCTTTCTTCTGCTAGCCCCTCACAAAATCTGCCCGGTTGAGTATGTTGCGTATACCTAGCAACACTCTCCACATGAAAATTCCAGGTAAAATGTTTGGCCTTTATTCTCCCTTGGGCATCCACTCATTACCATGTCTCCAATCTTCTGTTCATCCTTTCCCGTAACACTTTTCCAATGGGATGTAGTTGTCATTTGAATTATGCATTGTAAGCGAAAATGTATAAATAAACAAGTCATTGTGGGTGAAGCAATTGGACATTATATTTTGTGGCCAATGACAAAATGATAAATGTAACTGAAAGTTTTGACACGATAGTACTCTTTGTTTTTGCTCATGTATTGAATAGGTTAAGATGTAATAACAATTTATATATTTTTGAAGGCCATGAAGGTGCCTTTTTTTTTTTTAGCAGGGTTGCCTAACCCGAGCGGCCCACTTTCCTGCGTTTATGCCACGTGTCGTGCCATGTCAGTTGTATTCATTTTTGGCCGTCCGATTCTGTAATTTCAGATCGTAGGGCCAGGAAAAATCAGAAAACCCAAGAAATTCTCTACGCCTTCTTCTTCGTGGCCGTGGCATTCCATACCAATCTTCTTTTTTACTTCACCAATCTCCGCCTCTCTGCTTCAGATCTCATCCAAGTTCAATGGGTCAATCTAAGATGGCCATCTCAGCCCTTTGCTCGTATCAACACAAGCCTGGATTTTTCATGGGCCTTAAATACTGCGAACAACTACTTCTGGCACCTCTAAACAGGTTTAGCTTCTATAAACCCTAATTTTTCTGATGAAGAAAAAAAAGGACATGCCATGGGAACCACCGTTTTGCTTTCTTGAACTTGGAACATTAGGTTTTAACACAGGAATAGGGCGTGCGTGCATGTGTCAAGAATGAGCTCTTCTCCTGATGTATCTCCGGCAAGCATAGCAAATCGCTTGTACCAGGACTGATGCGCCTTGCAGATTCCATATGTGCTTCTCAGTATGCTGCATCTCTCAAGTGTAAGCCCCAAATTTTTGCAACAAACCAGAGGACTTAAATGATGCTTTAGTTTCGTGCTAGGAATCATAATGTTCTAGCTAGAAAAGTTTGGGACGTTATAAATCAAGTCATTTGGTGATGAAGAGCCTTTTTCATTTAAACGCTCAAAATGTCTATGTATATGCTCATATCCTAACTAAGCAAGTTTACCAGGCAAATAAGTTCTTGTGTATGTGCATATAGTACTTAGCCTTTATGGTGATTGACTTTTGCTGTTGTATTTGGAGTCCGAAAGATTCTCTGTGTCAGAAGGGCCTGATTATCCATCATCAAACCAACAGCCTATTCCTGGGTTTTCTTCCTCCACTTGAATTTCAACAAGAGATTCAAAATTATTAGCTTGACTCACAATTATCAAACTACAATGGCACTGATATTTTGTATTTTGAGACTTTGCCAAACTCAAACTCCTCTTCTTACATCCAGTTTTATTCAGGGATATAGATTTGCCCATAAATATGTTTTGATGTATGAACAACTTTGACATGGAGAATGCAGCCCAATGACAGGCATTGCTATAACTGATATCACAACTTGGTATGTCCCTTTGGGCAGAGCATTGTTACCAGTTTCAAATCCATAACGGTCATTCATTCCTTCATTTTTTTTATAGTATATGCCTTCAGTGACTGTTCAATATTCTTCTGAAGCTATAATAAGTTATTGAATACTACCTGTCTGCGACCAATTTTAAATGCTTCTGCACCATGAGAATGTTGAGCATATGCAGCAATCAAGGCATTCCACCGCACAATATTTCTCTGGCATTTGTTCAAACATACTCTTTGCAGCCTCCAAAATTCCACACTTGCCATACATGCTCAAAATAGCAGGATGAAAACATCATCTTTTTCAAAATCAGTGCCTCTTATCTTGTTATGTATTTTTTTGCATCCTTTAAGTCAACATGACATTCACAAGCATGTATAACACTTACGAATGTAATTTTGTCTGGAACTATCCCATTTTGCTTCATATAATGATAAAGTTTAGTCACATTTTTTCTATTTCCAGTTTGAGCATATGCTGCCATCAATGCAATCCACGATGAGACATTAATATCAGGTATTTGCTGAAACAAATCAAGGGCATCCTTGAACTGTCCGTGCTGAACATATATAGCAACCATAATATCCCATGATGCAATATCTCGTCTTGAAATTCTCTTAAAAAGACTCTATGCATGCTCTAAGCTTCCAAACTTCCTGTACATATTAAGAATAGCATTGTACACAACATCACATTCCAGCCCGTAACCTACAATACTCTTGTGGATTTTAATGCCGTCTTGAAGGGCTGTATTCCCAGCACAAGCATCAAGAACGTTCAAAAATGTCACCCTATCTGGTCTCACGCCTTCAACCTCCATCTGATTATATAGATTAAGTGCCTCACAACCATCCCCCTGTTGTGCATAAGATCCAACTATTGTATTCCACGAGACAACATTTCGATGAGGAATTTCATTAAATATTATGCGTGCCTCCTTCAAATATGCACAGAATGATAGGGCTAGGGATGCCATAACATGCTTTCAATGCATGTGCTTCGCTGGAATACATCCAAATTCTGTAACAATTGCTAGCTCCCTTGATGTTGCAGACACACTAGGAGTGAAATTGAGAATACTTATTCATGCCTTAACTATTGTTTTGGACTGTCATGATCAGTGCATATGTGCACAACAATAGCTATAGTGAGGAAGCTCTTGAGTTATTTAGAAAAATGCTTCCCTAAGCCAAACGCAGTCACTTTCCTTAGCATTTTGGAAGCCTGCTGCAATTTAGCATCACTTGAAGTGGATACAATGATTCATGCAGACATTTCTAGAATTCACTTCGAGATTGATGAGAATGTGAGTACTGCTCTTATTGATATCTACGACTTATGGACGCCTTGGGGATTGTTGTCTGCCTGTGTTTAACAGAATGTGTAAGTCGGATCTCGTCTCATTGACAACTATGATTGCAGCATATTGCTAGAAGGGACAGGCTAAAGAGGTTCTTCAAATGTTTAAACGGATGACTGACATTGTGTTTGCATAGTGACCTTATAGACCGTGTAGACCAGCTAGATGAAACAAAAGATTTTGCTAACCAAATGCCTGGTAATTTGCTATTACTTTGAACAACCTTGTGTGCTGCCTTTAAGGTCAAAGGGTCATCTAAAAATGAGTCATCTAAACCAAAATACTTTGAACCTAGAACAAACGCACCCCGTGGAAATTTAAAGTAATTGGCAACTTCTTATTGAATTCTCTCGATTCATAGGAAGATAACCCTGCTATAATAATGATGTTCCTGAAATCTAGAGTGCTAGGTCCATATGGCCATGGAATCTAAATGCTAATTATCAATGCGAAGCTACCCATCTTTAGCATGAAGGCCACATGCATAATTACTTATAAGGGCACATCCTTTAGGCCAAATTGCAAGCTCTTGGGTTTTACAATGTATTTGCTATTTCCAAGACGAAAGACACCACACTAATAATGGCAAGTTAACGTGCAATTCTTTAATGCCCATATTATTTTTCAATGGAATTCAAGCCTTTGCAGGCATACTGGTACGCTCTGATATAAGAAAAAAAAACCCTTAAGAAGGTTGCCGCCGAAATACAAATTACTACGATTAAAATACCAACACAAACCCATTTGCTAGCCTTGTTCCCAACCCTACAGTTCTGCTAGTTTAGTGGTTTTTTTAAAATAATGTTTAGTTCGGGCTATAATGTGATTTCGGTCTAATTCCAAAAGTCGAATCCGGCCCTGACGACGCAGTGTTGAACGTCCACGTGGGCGCAGACGTCAGCTGGAGGAGAAGAGTGGAACTCTGCTCATCCAACTTCAATGGCTATGCTAACCACTGGCATTTCCACCTCTTTCCCTTGTATTCTATTCCGTCGAGCCTCTTTCCGTGGTTCTTTCTCTTCCAAGTACGTCTTCTCTTTTTCATCCTCAACTTTGTTCCGTGGCTCTAATATGTAGCAAAATAACAGGGGGTTTCCCTTGTATTTTTGTACGTTTTTTTCTATGGTTTTCATATGATTTGATAGATGTATTGCATGAGATGTACTAATGCGTACATCTAGAGTGCGCATACAATCATCCTTGTTTTTTGCGCCAAATTCCAATGGTTGGCCCATGTATTTCTAACCTAACCGAAGCTTACACATGCAAGGCTCGTGCAAAGATAGTTTAGGGTTCTATGATTTTGCCAAAGGGTTCGAGAAAGGCAGGTATGGAATGATTTTCCGTGGGCTTCTCCGTACTGGCCCGGATGTGTAACAAGGCCTGGATGCATTGCAAACAGGAGGTATTTATTTCAGTGCTGGCTTCGATTTCAATATCCAGGAAGAGAGACCCAACCATGCAGTGTAGCTGTAAATTTAGCTTGAATAGTTCTGAAATGCGTTAATTTAGGTATGTTATACAGGAAGAAATTCGTGCTTCGGATGCATGGCATGTGGAGCTCCAATAGCAGCTTCCTGAAAGGTACAAATCTTCCATTTTTTCCGAATCGTTTTCGAATCTGTGGACAATTGCTTAGTCTTGGTTAAATTCGTGGGCAGTGCCTTACTCTTGGTTTGAGATAATGGATAAAGTATCATGTTAGTTTCTCTGTAATACCCTTAATTCCTATAAACATCTCTCTAGACAGCCCATTTAATTGGACCTCTCCTCTTGCAAGCATCTCTTCTTGTGCTCAACCTGCATTGGAGCGAGATCTTCATCCATGATCTTGGGAAGTATTGCAAGTTCTCTCCTATTCTTGAGGGCATTACACCGTTTCAAGTCTTAGGACTCTTAACATTTCGCCAGCCCATCCAGAACTTTTTTCATTATGGGAAATTCAGCCATTTATCTTCTTCAATCTTTTGTAATTGTTGGATATGCAGCAAGTTCGAAGGCTGCAGTTCCTGCTTGCTTGTGCCTTACAGGTTTAACTGGCGACATCAAAGTCCAGATGGAGAAGTTTCCTGGATTTGGAAATTGGTTTTTGAAAAGAGAAGTCTTATATTGATGTATTTGAGGACATGAAATCTGACCTTGTCTATTTAGCAGCAGATTCTGACAATATTCTGGAAAGCTTAGATGATAACAAGATATATATTATAGGTGGCTTGGTGGACCATAATAGGTTGAAAGGTATAACCTTAAAGAAAGCAAAAGAGCAAGGTATTTCCACTGCAAGGCTTCCCATTGATGAGCATATGAAAGTTGCATCCAAGGTATTCTTATTTATGAGGGAATCCGTGCTGCTGATTTTGATTACTTAGCTTACCTCTTAACTGCTCGTTTTTCAGTCTGACCACATAAAGTTTTCTTATTTGGACTATGATCTTGCAGGTATTAACAGTAAATCAGGTCATTGAAATTCTTCTGGCGTTTATGGAACACAGGGATTGGCCGAACCGAAGGCCTTATCCCAGGCTGTTCCACAAAGGAAGTTAACCGCAGGGAGAAATGGATGTGTAGCAGAAACAAATGAAGTGCCTGTCGATATGAATGCAGAGGTTGCCGATATAAATGCAGAAGATGTCGGAGCATACAGATTAGTTGTTGAAAGTACGTAACATTAATTGGATAGGTTAGGGAATATTGTATTTACTCCCTTGGTAATATTATAAACTTTAAAAGATTCTTGCGCAGTTGGGAACTCCCCTTTTATAGATCTAGTGTGCCATCAACATTCTGACTTGTTGTGGAAGCATATCGTTGCTCTATATCTCTAATGCTGTTGTACGAACACCATTTATTGAGTTCAAGCAAAGTCCATTAATCAAAGTCCATTTATTCGGAGTCTCAGGCTCAAAGTCTAAATTTGTTGCCTATAAATTATGCAATTATTTGATTTTTATTTTTTTGTTTACCTCAGAGTTTATCTATGTTTGTTTCTTTTGGGGCCCGAAGGGCCGAAAATGTTTTCTAATATAACAACCAAAATAACTACTATTAAGATTAATTAACATAAACCACCCCCTTAAACCCCCTTTTGTTTGGGTGCATATTCACACAGGGGGTGACGTAGGGCAGCGAGAGCCCCTGTAATTATGTTTTACACGTATAAAATCAACACCATATAGTATATTGCCTGAAATCTTATAGTATTTTGCAAATCTTGTTATACAGTATAACAAATTCTATAAATCTATACCCCACAAACGAGGAACTTTGTGTACGGTGTAGATTAAGGAATAAGGGGTGAACGTCTGGAACTTTACAGATTATTATTGTATTCATTCTTTAGGTGTAAAATTTTGAAACAAAGGAGGGAAAAGTCTTTTACTCCCTTGGGACCAGCCTTATTCTACGTTGATGTTTCATCTTGAGGCTTCAACACTCAGGTAACACAAAGCACAGCTGAAAGTAGTGTTGAATGCAATGTGGTGAATGCAGAAGACAATGGACGTACTTTGAAGTAAGTCTTGTTCCTTCCTGTGGTTATATGGGCTGCAGGGAATAGAGAATTTGTGATAGGTCGATATTTTGGTGAGCCAGAGTCCTTGGGATAAAACCATACCTGGGAAATGAATACAGATGTTTTATCTTATGATGGTCATTGATATGCAGAGCCTGCATTTTCTGATGAAACATGTCAAATAAAGTCATATCGGACGCATCTTGGTTCTCTTTTTTGGCGAAAAACGTGTTGTTTTTCGGTATTCACCAACCGGATCAATTCATCTAGGAAATTATCTTGGGGCAATAAAAAACTGGATCGGTTTTGCGTGTCGCAATCTCTTTCTATGATAATTCGATAAGCAATACAAGCATATTCTGATCAAGCAAGGCAAATCAATAGTGCAAAAACTTTATTAGGTTTAGTTGTTAAACATCTGATGGCGAATGCATAACGCCTAGTATGCAAAAAATCAAATAAACACTAAATTCTCTTCCCTTAAGCTGTATTTTGTAGCCAGCCTTATATTCTTTAAAGTGATTTGCTTTTGTTTTCATTTTACTTCGTCTTCATGTATCTTAGGTTGGGATAGCTCTCAAGCACCACATAGCAACATAATATATAATCCTGGACCATGTCACTATATTTCAAAAATTTGAAACGTTAAGAACAAATGAATTATAGGTTCCTACACAGCCAAGTTTACCACTGTTACCAGCACCATTCTACTGCTTTTTGCTCCCTCTCGCCTGGGCAATGCCATGAGCCACCAACAACTGGGCAAGCTAGGGATCAAACCAGGACCTCTTGCCTGCAAGCCTATCCACTGGTTGGCAATCCTCCTCTAGGTCTTTTTTTACTTGAGCTACATATTCCAACAAAATGAATACATATAGTTAATTTGCAGGTTTCCTAGACGCCTTGCACACCTGTACTCTAATAAACATCATTTTACTGGATGCATTAGATGCGTGTCTTTTCAGTACATTACCATAATGTCTAATGTTTTTCTTTCTTCTAATCCAGGACCTTCTTCATTGTTGATCTTCATGCTGTAAGTGTACTCATTGTATCCATTGTATCCTACATGAATGTTCTGTCCTTCGAGGAGCTTTTAAAATGACCATGATTGTTAATTCAAGAGTATAGCTTGAAGTTTTTTTCCTATTTGAGAGTTAATGTTGCATACGCTCTACTTGAAGGTATTGCTGACAATTATGAGATGCTGGCATAGATAACATTGCCGCACAGCCCCGATGCGCTTTCCAAGCAGACGCGGAATTCAGCCGCAATATACATCGCATGTGGCGTTGAACCATCAAAGGTTGCATGAAGCAATTAAATGTCTCTTTTTTTAATAACTAGTTCTGAGATTAAGTAATGATTATGGGTGCTTTCAGGCATCCATTTTTGTCCAGTCTCATGTTCATGCTCATGCAGAGCTGGCATGGTTATTGTCCTGTGTCACTCCAATAAGTTGGCTTTACAGGATGATCCAGTTCAAAGAGAAGTCGAGATAGACAGTAAATAGCCCTTTCCTTATCAGATGACATGGACGATTGCGATATCTAACCTTCTGTCAAATTATGTTCATGATGTAGGGAGAAGATGTGGGGACAGGACTTCTTACATATCCTCTTCTAATGGCAGCAGATATCCTTCTTTATCAGGTTTATTGTCTATTTAAGTTATTTTCGCTCCCACTATCTCCCCCCGATTGGGGTTATTAAAAAAAAATTGGAAACCCTTCCTAATTTCAAAATTGGAAACCCTTCCAAATTTCCGTGAAAACCGGAAGGGTTTCCACTGAAGCACAGTAGGGTTTCCGCAAAAATATTTTATTTTTAGATATCCAACGCAACCACCGTTAATTAATGCTTGTAATTAAGTTTCTACGGCTTTGATTTAACACCTTTTCAAGAAAATCAATTTTTTTTTCGTTCTTCCTCTTCCTCAGGCGGATCAATTTTCGTTCTTGCATGGAGATTGAGTCGATTAAGGAACTCTTACAGTCGGATTGAGGAACTCTTGCGATCAAGGAGGCGTTTTATAGAAAGTTCTGTAGGAAACACAGGTAGTTCAGGCTCTGTTCAGGCTGTGTAGGCGCAGTTTTGCTTCAATTTTTTTTGTTTTTTGCTTCCTTTTAACTGATTAACTAATTGACAGAAATTTTCCTTACCAAATCGAGAGTGTTCTATTACCTAATCGAGAGTGTTCTACTGCCGGATCGATTGACAGGTAAAATTTTCATATGAAGAAATAAAAGGCCCAAACGGTTTTCAGAAATTGGCCGGATCGATTGCTTTTTTGAGAAGCCCATATCAAGTTTTATGAGTCCAAGCCCTAAATTCGAGTTTCTGAGCTTGATTTTTGTTTGAAAACAGAGAAGAACGGCAAAGAACACAGCAGTCTAATGCAGGGATGAGAAAACTGAGAGCCAGAACTGCAAGCGCAGCTATGGCGACAGACTCTGCCCAAGGGAAAGAATTGGGCGCTTGAAAATCCAAATCCGGTGCAGCTGATGCAAAAGCGGCCATTGAGGATTGAGGAAAAATTTGCTAACAGGTATGAATCGAACGCTTTAGGGTATGAATCGAACGGGAATTAAACGTGGTCTTGGACTGCTTGCTATCAGATGAAGAGCATCCATTTTGAGATCTGCGTTTCAGGCCAGAGCAAGGCTTTGCTTTTCCCCTGCAAATCTGTTTCCATTTCGCAAAAGGTTTATCTTCTGCAGATCGTTCTCCGGTAGTAAACATTAAGTCTCTAAAACCATTCCTGCTTTCGCCATCCTCAAAATCGAGCAAAGACTGTGACCTTGAATCCGGATTCTCGCTACATTTACCAAGTGGTGCTCTTTTGGATACTGCCGTTCTTTCCAACTTTTCATTCCCAAGATCTGAGCAACTTTCCAAAGCCATGAGCAGAAGATCCATGTTGCCCTTTGTTGAAGATTCCCTGTCTGAAAATCCGTGCAATCCTTTTTGCTTGTTTTCAATTTTGCTGCCTTTCGCCAAGCCAATCTTACGCCCTGCATTCACAAGTCATAGCCTGTTTTTGGAGTACTTACAATTTGCAATTGACGAATAGGTTGAGCGATTGCTATCTGGTGCAGAAACAAGAACTAAGAAGACCTTTAAAGTTGAAAGATTACCTATTGCTAAAGTAACGATTTGTCCAGTTCTTGCATTCACATAGCATTCTTTCTGTTTTTTTGTTAAATGCATTGCTTTATGTGGATGTCATTAGTCTTGCCTTAGAAAGCAAGCTGTGTGATTTGAAACTAGTGTGGAATTCCTTTCTCACTATTTGGATGTTAGTTGGCTAGCATAGCTTTGAATAAAATGTCTAACAATTTTCTGTTTTCTGGATTAGTACAATTTCAGTGACCTGGTTCTGAATGTGATCTTTGTGCTTCTATCCTTTTTCATCTATTTTGCTTAATTCATTGGTTTATGTGGATGTCATGCAGAAATACATGCACTATTAGCCCTGTGCAGAAAAGCAACCTGTGTCATTTTGGAACTAGTGGGACTGAGGTAATAGTTGATGTTGTTTGAACGCTTTCTTTCTGCTAGCAGATATGTTTTGTTTTATTTGACCATTTAAACCATGAATTGCTTTTGTAAGTTACTCATTAAGCTTTCCAATGAATACGATAAAAAACAGGTCTTTCTTTTTGGAGTTATGTCCCTTCCATGCTCTGCTGTGAAACTAGGACAGCAGGTACATTTTGTCATATTTGAATATTTACAATACGAATTTGGAAAATTTGCATCTAGGATTATTTTTAGATCTTATTAGAAGCTCTCCAACAGGTACTCACTGGAAAAACAAAGCTTCAGTTTGCAAGTTATGTCTGAACCTCTGCTACTTGGTTCGTGTCTCATATGATGAAGATGGTAAAATCAGCAAATATGCTTTGCTTTATTTGACCGATTTAAGCTATGAACTTGAGAAACATAGACTTAGAAGCTTTTATAGAATGCTGGTTATGCCCTCCAATAAGAGCTTCCTTTTTGCGGTTATGTCCCTTACGTACTCTACTGTAAAACTAGGAGAGCAAGTGGATTTTGTTATTTTTGACACGTTTACAATAACAAATTGGAAAATCTTATGCCTAGAATTATTTTTAAATCTTACTACATGCTTTCTAAAGAATACCCTTGCCAATAAAATCGAGCTTTGCTTTGAAAGTTATGGCAAAAACTGGAACATCTTCTATTTCATGTAGTTGTGTATAATTGAAGTGCTGGCCTCTTTATAAAATATGAAAACCTTAGATGTAGGAGATAAAGAAAGATAAGGCTCCTTTAGGCTTCTTTTATCCACTGTCTTTATAGGTTCATGTATCTGCTTAAATGGCTCATGTGCCTTTGTTTGTTCGGAGACCCTTATTAATAAACCGGAGCTTTGCTTTGCAAGTTATGTCTTGAACTGGAAAATAGTTTTATTTCATGCAGGTATGTTATAGTTCATTAAATGGCTATTGTTTGTTTGTTTGTTTGTTAGGTAGTGTATTAATTTAGAAGATGCAAAGGCAGTCACTAGGAGAAGTAGAGAAATTCCTAGATTACATGTCATATACAGAATATATAGAGCAAGCTAATAATATGCAAAATGCAATGAACTCTGAACAAGTTGAAATATATGAGACAATGGGACATATATTATGGATGTGCAAATTCAGAAGCTATTCTTTTCTTCTTTGCCATAAAGGCAAACTGTAGTAAAATATTATTCAATTGGTATTGTGAGGCATAGTGTTATGTAAGAATAAGGATTGTGAGGCATAGTGTTATATGAGAAAAGCAACATGAGAATGCTCAAGTTTAAAGCCCGAACCAAGTGCACTCATTGTTCTAAATCTCTCAAGTTTAAAGCCCGAACCAAGTGCACTCATTGTCAAAGGTCAACGAAGATGTTACATGCTCTAAATCTTAAGCCTAAGTCACCCTTTGTAGACAACCCTTTATAAAAATTGATGAACTACAAATGGTAATCATGTGAGAACTATACAAGCAAGTTGAAGGTATATGTTAGGTTGAGAACAAATCTAGGCGAATCATCATTGTCTGTTAAGAGTATATTCGCAAAATGCTTAGAAGTTAAGGCATACAAAAAGAAACATCAAACAATTGAACTATCATTGACTATGCGACCATACTTACACATTGTGAACTGTATAAATAACAGTCAGATGAGAAAATGTAAGCATATAGTTCCAGCATTGAACACACAGATTACGTGAGATGGAGTACTACTACTGTATAAATCTTATGGAATCTTTGTGAATTTTTGGAGGTTTATGGGAAATGGAAGGGAATTTCGAAGAATCTCGTGCATAGCATATTGGGAACTCTAAGGAAATCTTTACGTAATACTAGAGAATCTAGGAGAATCTTCAAGGGATCTTGGAAAATCTAAGGAAACCTTGATAGAATTTAGGAGAATCTTAGAGAATGTAAGTTCTTTTTGTAGAATCTCCAGGAACCTATTGGTGGAACCAAGAATCCTCGCATCGTTCCAATGCGTCAAGCTCCGGATCCATAAGGAGAATGCAATGGCAGAGTGCAAGCGCCCTTAAAAAATTTGAGATGCAATGGCGAAGAGCAAAGCGCAAGAAGCGCTCTTAAAATTTTTTTATGAAACGTGGAAACCCTTCCTATTTTCCCCCATTTGTGGAAACCCTTCCTATTTTCCCATGGGTTTGGAAAATAGGAAGGGTTTCCATTTGAATTAAAATTTAAATTCTTGAGTGTCGTGCATATTTATGAGCGTGCACCATTAATGGCGGCGTGCGTGTTGGGCAGCGTGCGCCTTAAAAAAAATAAAAAATAAAAAAATAAAAAATGGAAACCCTTCCCATTTTCCGAGGAAACCCTTCCGATTTTCAAATTGGAAACCCTTCCAATTTTCCATTAAAACCAAGAAGGGTTTCCATGGAAGGGTTTCCATGGAAACCCTTCCTGGTTTTAATGAAAGCCGGAAGGGTTTCCATGGAAACCCTTCCTATTTTCCATGGAAAATTGGAAGGGTTTCCATGGAAAATAGGAAGGGTTTCCATGGGAGCCCAACCCAAATAGGGAGTACTTAGAACCATCGTTATCTTTGGGTAGAATGCATGTGATTGTATTAGAAGAATGCCATAAAAAGAGGGTAAAAATAACCCAACAGTTCTTTTAATTCCTTGTTAGTTACTGATTCTCTTTTCTGAGAGCGAGTGGACTTTTTTTGTAGTGTGACTTGGTACCCGTGGGCAATGATCAACGCCAGCATTTAGAATTGACAAGGGATGTGGCTGAACGTGTCAACTCACAATTCGGCGGAAGGAAGTGGAAAAAACTTGGCGGGTTTGTGTCCCTTTAGGTTTTTTTTCAGTCTCATGATTGATTCACTGGCCATGGCCCTTATGGAAGAAGTACAAGTCTGTTTCATTCAATAAGATGCACAAATACTGCATGAGCTTCGAATCCTTGAAGCTAATTTCTGTTTTAGGTAATCCCACTTTAGGTAACAAAGAACCAAATTTATCTAAGAATGTATGATTATTAAAAAAAAAACCGGCTCCAAAAACCCATTTTGGAATTATATATACTGATTTTCAGGCGTGAACCCAATGTGAAACCAATAATATATATTTTTTTTTGGAAGCCGTGCATTTCCTTCTCCGGCGAGCTATGTGGAGCAAATTTCCTTTGAATCTGGCCTGCGTCCGTGTGGAAGCCCTTAACATACCTGAGCTCCGGAGCTACAACGAAGCGCGCCTACAGCTATCTGGCGTTAGAATCGATGACCTACCTGCTTTGATCGATTATCTGAGAAGAATAACTAGCTTCGGGAAGCCGGGCAAAAAACCCCAGGTATGTCCTTCTCCAAAGACGGCAAGGCTTAAATTATTAGGACGAAGGGCTTTAGAGCAAATTAACAAACATATCAGTAAGAAACAGCCTGGAATTATACGAGCCCGAGTTAGTTTGACAAGCCACCCATTGGAGCTTATGACGCCGATAATCCATGAAACCTTTTACTTCGGCTTTGTTGTCCTCAGCATCAAAGGACGAAAACTAAGCTATATCCTTCCAAATTCCGCCCAGTTTGATTCACACAGGCTTCTATGGATCTCCAAAACTTGGTTCTCATGCTTATATAAATATGTATTCTTAATCCGGCAAACCCAAACTGAACCCCATGAAAGAAATGGAGGTTTGGGGCCAACGCCAACCCCAACAGAGCTATCGGCAGAGCATTGCTGCCAGAGTCCACCTTCTTCAGATAAATTTTTAATTGCATACAAATTCGATATGATACGTAGGCCGGTTCAAGATTCTTCTGTGGACAATCTACACCAGTTTTATTTTCTGGCTATTCAGCCATTGCAACAAGGCGGGATCTTGCTTTGCACTGTGACAGAGTAATTTGAGCCAACAATATCTAATAGAACCCTGCTTTGGAGCGCGGAAGTGATACTTATCGAACCTGGGGCGAAACACTTACAAAATGTTAAGCCCTGTGAGAGACGAGGAATACAACTCTGTGAAAGAGGAAAAGTGGAACTCTGTAAACCCTGCACTTTTTCTTCTAGTAATCCCATGTACAGCCTGTTACAATTCTCAGTTTCCAGATGGGTTTGAATCAGATGGGTTTGAATTGCAGAACAAATTATCACACAGGTTTGAATCAGAGCCTCTTTCGGGCTCGGTCTAAAGCAGGGGGCGGATTAGATAGTGTAGCATGCATCCCTTTTGATGGCCTTGATGGCCAGTATGACGGGGCATTTGAGTCTCGGTCAAATAGAATGAATTTGGTCCAGTTTCTATTGCAGGTTGTGGATAAATATCTAAATCAGGATAGATTCGTCATCCGAGATTAGATTACTCAGCTGAATTTCTGAGCTTGATTGATAGATTCCCGATAGAATGATCCGACTGATCCTAGCTTGATACTACTGCAACCAGGAACTCAGTCCGGTGCCCCACTCTGTTTGCCCCGCTCTGTTTGCCACAGTTCCGCAAAGGAAGACTCTGCAACTTTGTCTGACAGAGTAAGGCAAAAAGCAACGCTAGAATTTTGAGGGCCGGCGAATTTCGGTGCATTCCAACGAAAGCAAGGCACCAAACCAATCACCAAGGCAGAAATGGGCAAATCCGGCATTAGTATTTTTGGCTGAATCTTGCAATTTCGCCATTGCTCTAAATTCATTTCGTTAGCAGCAGATGATAGAGTATGCATACCAAATGCGGGACAGTTGAAGGATCCGGCCCCCCTCTATTGAAGAATCCGGCCCCTGCAGTAACTGTAGTATCCGGCCCTCCTCATTTAACCTATCCGGCCCCCCTCTTTTAACCAATCCGGCCCCCCTTTGCCAACGATTTAGGACAATGGAAAAATTAAAAAAATCCGCACCTGATTCCATCTGTTCTGTCGCTCAAAAAACAGGCATTTTTGTCCACACCAGAAAACATTCACCTAATCAACCTGCAGAAGAGGGGGGCCGGATTCTTCCAAAGGGGGGGGCCAGATTCTTCCAAAGGGGGGGCCGGTTACTACAATAGGTGTCTAGGCCGGATAATACAGTAGGGGGGGCCGGATAATACAAACTAGCCCCAAATGCAAAGCTAGGATCAATTCTATTCTGGTAGAAGAAGATCTATTTAGAAGCAGATCTGGAAAATACGGCTTTAAGGCCAACTCATAGTTTCAACACCGACTGTATTGTTCTTGAACCAGATGAAGGCAACGAAGACCTGGCTTAAAGACGCTCAAAATTCTGGCTTTTCTTGCCTCATTCTAGTCATGCACTGATGCCCTTCTTTAAGCTTGAACTTCCAATGTACAGAAGAATCTGTCATGCTTCAAGATGGCATAACAAAAGCATGTATAGGGCTAATACCACGACTGATTTCGGTCACCTCTGCATAGGCTAGTTCGTAACTCTGCCTGTAGGAATCGATTTCGAATAGGAAGAGTCATGGTCCTGCTAGAAGCAGAAAATGGCTAAGAACTAGCATAGACTGCAAAAAATATCTGCAGTTTTCTGTCATCATATCCAATTGCAAGATTCTATCATCTCCTTTCTCTGTTTTGCTTCGCCTCTTCTATGAATGCCTAAGATGCCTATCATGTTCTTTTATATACAATATATCCGCCAGCTTGAAAATTTAAGGGAAAATTTCAGAATCCTTTTGTTGCTCTGGCCGGCTGTATGTCCAGTGTTCCGCAGAGCTTCTTGAGCTATGCCAATCGAATTTACTACAACTTAAGGAGCTGCCAAGAATCCCTGACGTCCAGCTGAGCCCAGAGCTGAGCCTCTTGCTTCCAAAATTTAGTCATAATAATGCATGCACAATCAATAATAATTTAGCCGATCAATATCTTACTGAGTCAAATCCGGCAAAAAATAGTCGTGAATTTGAGTTGCTTTCATCCCGAATTGAAGCCACTGCGCCCACAGATGAGAATAGAGACACTGAGCTTTGAGATTCTAAGAAATAAGAAAGCAACGCTTTCCAAATTAAGGAGAAACATATGAAAAGGGATATGTCTAATAGATATCTTATGAGGTTAGAGCCTTGCAAGCGGTAGCACGATAAAAAATGCTTGTGATGCACCCGCAGCACTGATTTCTATCGTTAATGTTTCTAGCACTGATTTCTATCCTTCATGTTGGAGAGTTTATACTTAATTAGCATAAGTATAAACTCTCCAACATGAACAAGTAATATGAGGCATATATGAATGGCAGAAAAAAACAGAATCTTATGGTTACCTTTATCGTTGTAAGGTGCCATTGCATGCCATCTAATCGCCAGGCAAGCTGAGTTAAAAAAATGAAGATAATTTTAGGAAGACATGCATTCTTTTCACCAGAAATAACAGATTTGCATTTGCTAGGTTTTATACTCTACACATACTAAGGGATTTTGCTTGGTTTTTTATTCTTATATGTACAGTCGTGGAGGGCCTATATTTAAGGTAATCGTTCTCTTTAAGTTTCTCTTTCATCTTCCTCCACTGATTGCTTATTAGGTTAGCGTCCATAAGTTCAGACTATGGTCTCGCTATGTTGACTTAATTTTATCGATTGAATGATAACATGTTCCAAATGCGTAAAACTATATGGTCCTTTGCTATTGGGAATCATGAGTCTTCCATGTTAACTTAATTTTATGGATCTAATATTGTCAAATTTCGAGTAATAACGTGCTCAAATGAATGGAATGCAGAAAGAATACTCCTTTGCTATTGAAAATGATGCTGTATCATATTGTTTCTTTATGACCACGCCTTTATACATCATTATCTTGCAGGTACCCGAGGCTTTGATCCCTCCAGATGGTGCAGAATTATGTCTCTTACTGATGGAACTATGAAGGTGAAAATCCATTTGCAAGCATATGTCTCAACCTCACATCAATGACAAGAATAATTTGTGTTTAATTTTATGGCGTTTGGGAGATGACCAGCTTGCCACAGGTGGTTGTTATGAATAATAGAGCATAGCCTTTTGATTCTTTTGTGTGCTTTTGAATTCCTCTATTGGTCTCAAATATTAATCACCATTTATTTGTTGGTTATGTTATTTGTTGGTTATGAAGATGTCAAAATCCGCCCCATCAGATCAGTTACGCATTAACTTGCTGGACTCAAACGATGTAAGTTATTCCGTATATTTGATTTCTGCATTATACTTTAGTTGACATATGTGTGCAGGAAATTGCATACAAGATACGGCGTTGCAAGACAGATGCATTTATCGGGTAAGTGACTACTTCCTGTCATTTTTTTTCCTAGTAAAGTCACAATTTGAAATGAGGAAGAGGACCTAATAACACAAGAGGTATTATGCCCACTTTTCTTATAATTTTGACTGCAACCCCAGTAAGTACTTACAATTGTAAATTTTGATGGTTGGACAATGCCGAATCCACATAATGGCACTTCCCGTGCCTCTCATAGTTCTAATTGTGATTTTGCATCATAATGGTTCTGCATAATAATCTTGAAAAAAATCTATTCCCTGTTCATTAGAGCAACCATAAAAATAGTTCTTTTGCTACTATAGTACATTTTAATTTCGTAACATATGAATATCATATCTATGTCTTCCATTTGCCCTGTTACAGAATGGAATTTGACAATGCTGAGCGGCCGGAATGCAATAATCTGCTGACTATTTATCACTTGGTTTCTGGGAAAACAAAGCAGGTCTTAGACCAAATTGGCTAAGTTGTCTACTTAAGTTGCTGTTCACAAGTTGCATGTCGTTCATTGCATTTGTAATAGCATTCAGTAGCAATCTATGGGTTTATATAGCATCTAGTTGCATTGCACTGCCATGAATTCTGCATACTCTAGGAGTGTTCATGTTCTCCTGCAGTTGTCACCAGTCCTGCACAACAGCTAAAAATGATGAATTAAGTGACTTAAATTGTTGCTCAACAGCCGTGCATCTGTGACGACTTGCTCTATTACTGCAGGAAGTGGCAAGTGAATGCAAGGATATGACCTGGGGCCAATTTAAGCCATTGCTTATTGATGCACTGGTTGAAAATTTAGGTCCTATACAGGTATGGTTCTGGTAATTATTGCTACATGCTATTGGACAATTAAAGCAGACAAAGGACATAGGAGCCATGTTATGTAACAGCGCCCGCCTTCGTCTTTCATACCATGTTGGAAAATTGAATGGACCGGCTGGGTATGATATATTCTAAAAGTGTCTATGCATGAGAATGGCAGCTTTATGCATATGCAGTGGTTCCCATAGACCCTTACATCTGGTAGGTGCAGCATGCTTGCAGGACTCTATTACATGTTCTAAGCAAGCTGATTTCCCATACCATGAAACAACAATAATTTCAATTTCCTTCTGTTTTGCTATTAGCCACTTAGCTGGTTGCCTGTGCAGAATTGGGTCCAGGGTCCACCTTATGTCATTTTTATCTAACTTTTTTGAATTAGATAATAATATAATAATATATTAATAATAATATATTAATCACGCCATTTAAGACCCTCAGGTCCATAATACTACATAAAGTCATCGCTAGCATTCAGTAGTAATTCAAGCATGGATTGACTTTTCTGCCTGGTAACAGAAGCTGTATGACGAAATAAATCAGGATCCTGCATATATTGATGGAGTATTAAAGGATGGTGCAAACAAGGCAAATGAGATGGCAAATGCCACCCTAAAGGACGTGCTAAGTGCAATGGGGTTTTCAAGGCCATAGCTCAAGTGACCAATTTAAAACAAGGCATTATGTTTTAACTGGATTTAGACAAGATTAAGTGTGCGCGCAGGATACACCGATGATTGAAGAAATTTAGAACAAAGTTTCTGGAGGCAGCTTAAGAAGATTGCAAAAATGGCTGTTTGGATCAAGGTCAATGGAGGAATGTTTGTTCGATCAGGCAATCAACTGCTGTGATGGTCCTATCATTTAGTATACAGGAATTTTGAAATGTTCATTTTTTGAGTTGATGATATTACACAATTTATATTAGTTTCTTGGAAGAAAATTGAAGCATCATGATACATTATTCCAAGAAGTTTGTCATGTATATACCAACTGAATTCTGAATGGGGAACAACTGAACATAGTAACCAATTTGGCTAATGTCATAACAAATACCCAAAATGGACGGATTCACCAAATAGCAGATAGATGTGGAGACCAATGAGTTATGAATTAAAGGGAGTGGTGATAATCTTAGCGTGTGAATGCAGAGGGGTATGTCTTCTATGCAAAAATAAGGTAGGATAACATAGCTCAGTGCAATCTTGATAGGTAGAACTTTCTCCAATGCAAAGGTAGTATTAGGGTATGGTCACATGAACAGGTCGACATGAACTACTCCTCGCCAACATGAACACTTCAATTTCAAGAGGGTCACATGAAGATTAAGAGGAACCGGAGGGCTTGCCGTTTCTTTCTTCCCTGCTGATTTTTGGATCATTGCCAAGTGTCCTGAGTTTTGCCACGTGCTCAGATCCGAGGGATTCATGTTGACATGAATCCTTTCAACCGAGAAGAGAGACGGCGGAATGGATTGATGTCATCTTGGGTCTCTTCATGTCAAAAATTAGCATGAGACCCTTTCAATTTCAGTTTTTGACGTCTGAGAGATGTCGACCTATTCATGTGACCCGGCCCTTATCTTCTATTGTTTATACCTAGGTACACAACAATTCATTTATTTAATGGTTACTATCACTGAAGAGTTTCATCTATTTAGTGATTAGAAAATGTATTGCATTTATCTAACATGCCATGATAGACAATGTATTAGATGGATTATTTAACATGATAGGCAATGATTAGACGCATTTAACATGCGAAGGTTGTAAATTAACTAACTGTAACCAAGGAGCTAGCTCACTATGCCTTGTAATTAAGTTTGATTTTGTGAACTTGGCAAGCACGAACAAGGGACATGACAACCCCATTCCAATTATCCCACGCAATCTCATTTTGGAACTTTTACTTGAAGTAAACGAATGTCCCTATTTATGCCAGCATTGCCAGTCATATGTTTGCCGCTTGCCTCCATGCTGAAACACTATTCTCCTTGAGCATGGAAGTGAAGTGAAGTGAATTAAATCGAGCAAAGAATATTGCCAGAGTTAGAACCTTCTTCGAAATCCTCCGGTATGGGCAAAAGTTGAATTTTGAGTGAAGAAAATGGCCAATAGTTTAGTTGTTCTTGAAATTTTGAAAGTTTTAGGACTACTAATTTGCATATCCAAACCTTAGGACTCGTGTGGTATAAAATCTGAAGACTTGTTCCGATGAGAGAAGAGTAGCAGAGGGGAATGAATCTCAAGATGTTAGAAAGTTTTACAGCTCTGGAGAAGGGGATCAAGAAATGCTATAATTATGAAATTTTTGAAAATATAAACAACAAAAATTATGGGAATTAATTGGAGGATTCAAACAAGGAGCTTGCTTATTGTGGCTTTTTAAACAAGCAAACTTGAATCAGGGGAATTTCAATGACTATCACATGGATTTTGATCCAAATGATCTCACATTGATGGAAAATTGGGAATATATGAAAAGATAATAAAAATAGGAAAAACATCAGCGAAATTATAGATGTTCAATTAGTTAGCAGAAATTTTAAGGTGAGTTTCTGCTGCAAATGATCAAGAATGATAATCATAGATAAACAAATGTATATAGGGCAAGAACGATGATAATATTGTGGAAAATTCAATTTGAAGCTCAAACTATTGCTTGAAAGTCCCATATTCTTATAGAATGCCTCCACTTTTGGCAAGATCCAAAAAAATATAGATGGGCAGTTTGATTCAACAACAAAGGTGTCATAGATCGACCTGATTTGATTAAGAATTCAATGAGATGTCAGTTGATTCTTGACTTGTTCTTACCTGAAAAATGTCTACTTCAATATATCCAACATGTATAGGTTTCAAATGTGAAAATCCAAATACCATAAAAAACTATGCAATGGGATCGTGTTTCCATCCCTCACAATGAGACGCTTAACAATCATACCAACATAAAGGCTAATCCAGTGGTCATGAAATTCTCAAAGATTGTTAAGCACCAACTGAAGACTCAATGAGTGTTGGTAGATTTTAAATTAAAATTTCTCTTGTGAGATATATGGGTTTAAATGGCAGGGGGTATGGTGGACCATTTCTGGTCCATAGACTTTGCTTTATTATCAGTCTTGAGCAAAGAAGGCTCCAGGAGGTAAAAATCATTGTCCGATTTTCCTTTTCTCTCATAATCTTAGTAGGGGGAGCATTTAAGGGACGATGCAACAATAGGAGTTTGAATAGGAGAAAGAACTTGCCTGGGTGTTGTTGTAGTCCATCCTTTTATCTCTTTCAGGTGTGTCCAAGATAAAGTTACAGTCATCTTCTGTTGTAAGATCATAATCCACCACTGATCTATTACTCAAAGAGTCACTGTCTGGCTTGCTATCTAATACCAAAGTTGAACTCTATAACATTTGATTTGAGAGCAGACCTTCTTGCAAACAAGCTAATTGTTCTTCTATCTTTCTATAAAGCCGAGTTCTTGATTGGAAAAGGTGGAATGTATGCAATAGAAGGAGAAAGATCTACAAGATTAGCTGTGCAAGCTTGTTTAGGAATATTTTCGATAGGTTCATAGAGGAGATCAATAGGAGTAGATGAAGGGGGCAAGGATGAGACAGAATTAGATTTACCTCTTGCTTGTCCAAAACATCTAATGAAATCTGCAGCATTGTCAAATATATTAGCAAGTATACCAAATTTGTATTTAGAAATCAAAATGTTTGTCTCTTCATTTATCTTGTTGAATTCTCCAACCTTGGTTTGTTTTTCCTTCTCTTTGTCATATTTTCCTCTCTCTATATCTCTTTATCAAGTTGTATTTTCATATTTAATGAACTACACATGCATTATGAGTCATTACAACCTGACTCTTGCCTTGACTTGCATGTGGCTTATACACATATTTCTATGCATAAATTATGTATTTCATCATATTTTCAGCAATTTTAAGCTTCAACCATAGTTTTTAATAGGTCTTAAGGCGAAAATCGTAAGGCATTTAATATTTAAGAGACCTTGGGCCATGATGAAGCAATCTTGACACTAGAATTTGGCTTTTGAAATATTTGAGGACCTTGGGTTATGGAGCTTTACAAGACATAATCTTTTGCGATGAAGCAAGGTATCATAAGAGCATTTGGAGACATTGAAAAAAATAATGAAAGATGGATAAAAATAAAAGGTTATAAGGTGGCAATGGTAATATAACAATCAACACACAACTACCATTAATATTATTGACACAAACCATTGCATTTAACACATTTAAATTAAAATCCCCCTTAAACCCCCTTTGGTTTGGGTGCATATTCACACGGGGGGTTACTCCGGGCAACGAGAGCTGTCGGATGAGCATATTTGCCCTTTATTCCAAGATCTGGACCGTACATAGCGATCCTCGTTTGTGGGGTATGCATGTACAAATTTTTGTATACTGTATATTAAAATTTGCGAAATACTATAAGGTTTGATAGAATGTACTTAATGGTGTTAATTTTGTACATGTATTATAAATGTATTTTTGGGGCTCTCGCTGCCCTACGTAACCCCCGTGTGAATATGCACCCAAACCAAAGGGGGTTTAAGGGGGATTTTAATTTAAATGTGTTAAATGCAATGGTTTGTGTCAATAATATTAATGGTAGTTGTGTGTTGATTGTTATATTAAAAAATTTTTTGGGCCCTTCGGGCCCTAACTAAAGCAAACATAGGTAAACTTTATGGGCCTAAATATTGCAAATTGTACTCATGGTTCTGGGTCTCCGCATGATAAGTATTCAATATGGACCATTGAATCAATGGTAAAGGGGCCTGATGGACTTGGGAATGAAACAATATCAGTGATTCTACTCTTTTGTGCTGCATATGCACATTTGTTGCAGGTTATGGACGATGAAGAGTTTTACGAGCTACATGTACGTTCTGAATGATTTACAAGGGATTCAAGAATGTAAGAGACTGATGAACATAGCAAGCAACTACCCACCTGAGACACAATTATTAGGGCAATGAAAATAGAAGAAACATGATGCGCTTGCATAAAAGATTCATAGAATTTGTAATGATTGCTTATATTTTGATGTATCGAAAAACTTTACTTGATCAAGGCACTCATTTCAAGAAACTTGCTGGATTTTCACATATCTGGCAATGTGGGAAGTAAAATGTGCACTGTTAAAATTTTAGATTGACACCAAGCAATCCATGGTCTATCTCTGTCACCTCCTTTCAAAACTATTGGTAGCCTTATAAGCTACAGCACAGCTCTGGCTGGGAATTGGCCAGAAGCTACAAAATGAATGTCCTATATATCTAGAGGTAATAGCGTCATAGATTATCTTATTGGGTTATCCCAGTTTATAGACCAAGTGGATATCTCTTAGATATAAATCAAGCTTACCAAAGAGGACCGTATTTACTGTTAAACCCCTAAGAGTCCTGTCTGTTTGACAATTTTGATGATTTACTTAATAATGGTTAATTGCATGGTATTAGATAGCTGGGTACTCTACAAAGTAAAGCTCAAACTTTATATCTCGGTCAATGTTGGATGCATTTTGCAAAGCAACTTTTCATCCTAAAGAACAGCGAACCTGGCTTTATGCTTCGAATGGTTGATATCACGGTGATATCAGAACTGTTGCATCAAATTAGGGCGGACATGCTGAACCTTTTGTGTAGCTGAGCTGTAAATGTGTACTCGCTCAAGTATGACCTAAGGGTTCAAAGATCAACAAGAGGTTAATCCTCTGCTCAAGGTGCCCGTTCTCTTCTCCTTTTCATCTGTTGAAAAATAGGCAGAGCAGTTAAAGACACAGGAAAAACAGAAGGATCTTATTGGAGTTACAGCGGAAACATGAAGAATTAAAGACAAGGAATATAAAACAGAACCATGGAAAAGAGGCCTCGATTCTGGAAATTCTTGAAGAGGGCATGCCGTCCTAGTTCCAGAATTGCCTTGACAATCGTTGGGTTTGCTTGCCGCTTATGATTCAACATTCGTAGAGAAGCCAATCCAAATATTCTGAAGACTAATAAGCACAAGAAAACAGAGAGAACTATAACCAGACTATAACCTATTTACTGGAATTAGGTAAGCAAGGAAATCCGAAAGGCTGTTATCTGGGATCAGATCATAGCCACACCTGCATCAAGCCAGTAAAGCATCTGGATTTGCAAAGAAGAGGCAGAATCACAGACTGGTACCAAGTTTACACTGGGATTGAGATACAACATGCATCGGCATGTTTTGTTTTACAGAAATTTTATCTGAGGATACAATGGTGCAAGAATCACGGGATACAGCGATGATAATAAACACAGGATTAAATAACACAACTGACCAACGAGCCCTGTTGATGCCTGTTGTTGTTGGTGCAAGAATCGAAATCTGGGATCTGCCTCTGCCGCCGATGTTAGGTTATCCGGTGGCTAACTAAGAAACCTAAGATAATAACATTATTAATAATATCACACATTTAATAAAAAAAAACATGCAAGGGGAAATACCTACAACCACAGGATTTGCCCTCTTCTTTGAAATCAATGGCTAAAAAGAAGGTGCACTCTAGAAATACTATTTAGTACATGCAGATGAATACAGCGGCTAAATCATAGGAAAACCATGTAAAAAAACGTACAAAAACACAAGAAAAACCCCCTGTTATTATGCTACATATGGATAAATGCTCTTAGCAAAAAGTTTGAAGGCAATGAATATGAAAAAGGGTAACATGGGTTATCCATCAAATGGCAAGGATGTGGAACTTTATAATAAGAGACATGGATATCTAAACATATATAATTGTGTTTCACATTTTTTTGGGTTGCCCCTAGGGGGGCAAACCCTTGTTTATGTGGGCTTTTGGCATATCCTAAGTATATGCTAGAATATACCTAGGATATGCTAGAATATACCTAAAATATGCTGTGACTGCTCCAAACCTACCCTTACCTGTAAACTCTCGGTCGCCATTGTTGCTGTGCGGCTGGTGTGGGAACTGGTTAACCGGCACCGCCAAGCATTAGAGCGAGGTCCATAAGCTGAACTCGTGTTGGAAGAAGGGGGGAATTGGAAGAATTTATCTCCGGACTTGGCTTATCGGCTGGTGCATGACTGCACCCATCAGAAAGACTTGGATTCAGGTAAGCTCCTTCATTCTTTGATGATTCAAAACTATCGTGATTCTGCTCCCTTCTTAGCCAACCATTTCATTCGTCTTTTAATGGATTGAAGCGAATAATACATTAAACATGCGGTGTTGAATGATGCAATGCAGGAAACTTCCGCCTATATTTTTTGCATTAATCACATGCATTACTGCCAGCCCTAATGAGAAATGCACAGCAGTGTGCATTCAAGGAAGGCCGACAGGAGTTTGTATTTCTTAAACGATTGTGGAAATGGAAAATGCGTTGGTTCTGAAGAGGGGTTCATGTACAGTTTTTTTAAATCGGAAGGTTTTTGCAGCATTTGCAGGAGAACGCTTTTTGCCATTGTGCTTCTGGTTGCTTCTACTCTTGTCATGGGTTCACCAATCTCAAATAATGCAGGTTCACAAAGCTACGAATTACAGGACTCTATTTTAAGAGAACAAGGAGGTAAGAGACCCGTCATTTTATAGGCAAAAAAAAAAATTCGGAGCATGATGGAATATAAAGTCATCTAATAAAATTCATCCTTCAGTTTAAGCCAGAACCGTTATTGTTGTTTGTGATTAGTCAGTTGCTTTTGCATCTACTTATTAGGGTCACATGGTTGTTAGGAAACTGCTCAAAAGGATGGCAGAAAGGGCCTGATGGTGTCAATTGCTATATGCTTTTGAATGTAAATAATTCTTGGAGCGAGTCAGAGGGCTTTTGCAAGAACATTAGTGGCCACCTTGCAGCTATAAATTCAGACAAAGACCTCTATTTTGTTCAATCATTATGCAGCTCGTTTGTTAATGGATGCTGGATAGGAGGACAGGAGGTTGAATCTGGCTGGTGCTGGAGTAATTGCAAAGTGCCTTGGAACAAGTCCAATTCTTTGATATCTAACAGTTGTTCATATAGCAATTGCTCAAGTGCCGAGGCACAGGGGCATTGCATGTTATTACTTCGCAAGACAAGCTTATCCGGGAAAATTGCAATGCAAGTCACCCATTTATTTGCGTGCATAGTGAAGGTACATATTTACATTATCCTGAATAGATATACTGCCCTAGATGGATATGTAGAGTCTTATTACTTCTGGAAATGACCATTGGACAGGAACTGGTTGTGATCATGTTGCCAATCACAGGGAATACATAATTATACTTGCTGTTGTGAGTGGTATCATGCTTTTCACTACTCTGACCACAATAATTTGGCTTCTTGCATATCGAAGCAAAAAGTGGAGAAGACGTTCAAGGAGGACTGCTAACAGATCTTCAGCGTTGGCAGCCACTTCTTCTTTAAAGCAATTTAGCATTCAAGAGTTAATGGCAGCAACAAACAGTTTTGCCATATTTAATAAACTTGGAGGAAGTGGACATGGCTCAACATACAGAGGTTTCTTAGCAGATGGCTATATGGTAGCAGTTAAGAAGGTGGAGAGGCCGAGTGTTCAATCTAAGAAGGAATTTATTTCAGAGGTTACAAGGGTTGCAAGGTTACGTCATGAAAATATTGTTGGAGTAATGGGGTGTTGCTATCATGAGGGTGAACGTTATGTTGTCTATGAGTACATCTCAAATGGCACAGTTGATAAGTGGCTACATGGTCCCTCAAGAGCATCTCGAAGGCTTGATTGGAAAACCCGACTGCACATTGCCATTACAGCTTCGCAAGGAATTGCGTAAGTACTTTGAAACCTCAATTTGTCATGACGTATTGGATAATGTAGATGAAGTGCTTAGTTTGTTAGCATACGTCTTACATAGGAACCTCGTAAGAAGAAACATGCTGTATAAGTCAGGAGGAAAGGCTTTATCCTAGTGCAAATGGCCCGCTGTTAGACTTTGTATGCATAAAAAAATACGATGCATTTTCATATGGCTTGCCATCCAGATCAATGGGATTGGAATGCTGCAAATCTGCCCAGTCCTTTGAACGAAGAGATGGAAGCTGCTCAAGCTGCAAATAGCTTATGCAGTAAGTATACAACAGGGTTTCAACTTCACCAACTGTAGTATTTGATAAAGAATTGGTGGTGATTATATAGGATGTAATTCTTCTCAATAAAGTGGACTTGGTTAATAATGTGAGCTTGAAAAGCTGGAAGGGTAATACGGGATATCAATGCCTTGGCCGGAATAATCAATGTCATATCCTGCAAAGTACCCTTATTGACATTCTTGGTTGTCAAGCATATGATACAACCGTAATTTTGTTGTTTCATTACTTTCTTCTATCATAGAATCAGCATGCTGAGCTTTAGATTAGTTACTGAACTAATGTGCACAGCATGCAGTGCATGCAAAAGCACTTGAATTGAATACAGAGTCCAATGCAAGACATCTACAAAATGATAATCTTGGAACTGTGTCCATTATAGAAGACATCTGCAGAATGATAATTTTGGAGCTGTGTCCATTATAGAGGATGAGAACGTGGCTCTTAAGGTGTATTTTATTTTGTTCAACAGGAGGTGTTTGGTTAGTTCTAATCACTTTAACTTTTGCAGGTGAATCAGTGGCTGTCAGATTTACTGTGGGAGCAAAGAACTAGCATGGAAAAGTTTAGAATGAAGGGTATTTTGCAAGTTCATGAATCGAAAGAGATGCACGTGTTTCAGGTTTCACACCTTGTGTGCCGATGGAATGCCTAGTATGCCTTTGGCTCTTTTTCTAAATAGGCAAATATCTGTTATCTACTTCAATCAGCTCCCGTGTTGGAATACATTCCACGACTCTTTCAAGCTTAGGCATTTTGCCTTATTTAATGCTAAATTCTTGAGGACCACTAGATGATGGATGCAATGCCTATTGCAGTTCACAAATCCTTTTCCATAACTAGGTAATGCCAACATATTATGTTCCAGTTTGTAAATATGCACAACGTATTTCCTAGTGATTGCTTTAAGGATTGAAATTTCAAGTTGCAACAAAACAAGGTCAACAAGCTAAAATGATTTTGAAAAACATTTAAGGATAATAAGTTCTGGGTATTGTGACGTTGGTATCTTTGTGTCAACTTTGTTTGAATTATGTGCGTTCAAGACACACACTTTTGTAAATTCATTTTAATGCTAGGAGACCACATGAAATAATAATGCAAAAACAAACTTAGACGCTTGCGCTAACATCATTTAGGCTCTACGCAATCCCAAGTGTGCCATGTCATTGACTCTATTATGAAGCGACATTTTGATTCATTGTGCAAGTCTTGAGGAAGCCTAGAGAGTCTTCGAAACCATGATTGCTGGAAGAATATTATGTAAACATGAGATATAGGTTAAGATATGTGTAGGCAATAGTTTTGAGAAAATTGTTACAAAGAATGTCTCTACATAGTAAAGAATGTTACTTATATTATCATTCTAAGCTCTTGTACAATAGCAGTTGCACTGGGACAAGGGAAATGAATCCACACGAGTGCATGATTAAGGTCACGGATGCAAAATCATTATGAATTATTAAGTTCTGCAATTGTTGTTTGGGAATGGGATTACCTAAGATTTTCTAAGGTTTTGGGATGTATTCATAGGCCAAATTGTTATAATGCTGACGTCAGTAAATGGGTTTTGGGATTTCTAATGTCGTGATTTTCGTTTAGTAGTTTCTAACTTGGTATTTAGGGTTTTCTATTTCTATGAGTTCATGCGCAAGGCAGGGCGGCGAGGGCATGGCGAAGGGGTTGTGAGTTCAAGCGCAAGGCAGGGCGGCGAGGGCATGGCGAGGGGGTTCCTTGAAGAGCCGGATTCTGGAGATGCTTTCGAGGGTTGATATTCTGTAGTGCTGATGAAGAAGCAGATGGCAGGTTACTGAGATTCCGGAGATGTATACCAGCGATGCAAAGTCGTTGCTTGCTTCTAAGCCAGGCCAATCCTTCAGACTGCCTTGCTTCTGATTTAGTCAGGTTTTGTTTCAGTAGTTCTTAGTTCGAGTTTTGATTCTTTGAGCGTCTGCAGGGTTTGTTGTGCAGCAACATGTGGAGGGTTTTTGTCTACTTTTATTGAGTTCTGCCTCTACAAGTTGTCATGTAGCCCACTCGTAATGATAATGCAACAGACATATTAGAGCAGGATATAACAAAACAATTCACAATTCCTAAGTTCTTTTGCACCCCACTCCTCCTCTTACTTCTCTATTTGAATTCTTCATACATTGTTTCGTATGTTATCAAGTATCAAATACTCCATGCTATTAATAAACTCATGGTATCAAGTACTCTATTGTCTAAGTAGCAACTTGAATCGATTGTCAAAACATGACTTTGAACTATGATTTAAGTCACTTCACAAAACATGTATTTCCATTCTCTCCTCTATTAGACTTCTCCTTATGCTTCTGCCATCCTTGTTCCATACCGAGCACCACAGACTAATACGTTACGCTCAAACCCCAATGTCCATGTGGCCAGTTGGATCCTAGTCCAAGAGGAGCTCAACATCTAAGGAGGAGTTAGTGATGCAAATGGGTACCATCATCTTCACAAAATGACAATGTTCTAAAATAGCAATTTTGATTGATTATAAAAATATAACTTTCAAGTATGATTTAAGCCACCTCAACCTCCGGCCACGGAGGGCAACCCTCCGTGCGCAGCACCTTGTTCTTTTTTCTTTCTTTTATTTTCGTGGTTCTGTGCCGCAATCCAAATGAAGCTTTGAAAGAGACGTATGCAGCCAGATTTAGAAAGAAACATGTGTGCCCTGTTCTTGATATTGTCGGATTCGATGGATCCCACTGTTTTTTGCTGACTCGCTGTTGTTCCCGCTGTCTCGCTGTTGATGATCAAGTAAAAAACTTCGCATCTCATCAAATTATCATGTTTCAGCGGCCATCGACAAAGCTATTCAGGCGCTTGCTTCCGCCGTCTTTCACTTTTGCTATGCATCAGTGATCGTTGCCCGCAGGCAAAGTTTTGATGAGATGCAAAGCTTTGATAAGATGAAAAGTTTTGATGATCGAGTAAAAAACTTTGCATCTTGATTTTGATGTCCTTGCGGCAGGGAGTTTCCTGAACCCCAGTGGCATCGGTGGAGATCCATAGCTCTACCATAGCTGTGTGGGCCATATCCAATCCATCTCTTCCTTAAGCACGGTGATCCAATTAAAGCAGGGGCAGGGCAAGTTGTCCGCACTGCATATTTTTTACCGAAAAGGTAACAGTTGTTATACAAAAGCAGGGGCGATATGGTGTTGTCCACAATCATCTATCACAAATCCACAGTTTGATATCCTCCTCAATCATCTCATCTATCGCAAATCGGCCCTCCAATCATTTCATCTACCAGAAATCCGCTCTGGTTTTGGAGACGGCCATGGCAAATAAGGGAAGGAGCTATGCAAATTCGTGGCCAACTAATTTGGTTGTTTTAAACCTCCACGTAACCCAGAAATATTTAATTGATACGACTTGCTAATTATAACCCATAGGCTAACTTTCAACTAAAGATAAATTTCAACCTGGTCGGGTTCTAAAGCTATGGTTGGCCCCTTAATTATCTTTACCAAACTATTACCTCTCTAAACAAAAGCAAGTAGATTTAGAAGGATGATAAAAATGGAGTGCTAGATCATTTCACAAAAAGCTAAGCATACCGGCATCACAAGTTTGTTAACAACCAAATCTTGCTCCCTATTTTTGGCTTTTCTTATTTGCTAACAATACAAATACTATAGCTTTTCTTATTTGCTAACAATACAAATACTATATCGACACCTGCAATCTTATTTTTCATCCTCAAAGCGGCTTGAGTTATATAATGGTAAATCCGATTTTGTAGGTTGGAACAAGGGAAAGGCCGCCACGATAAATTTCTTGTAGGATTAAAGTGGTGCAATTGGATGATTAAAGGGAGTATATATGGTAAATAGAAATGGGCTAGTCAAAAAGTTCCAAAAGTGAGTTTATGGCAAAATAAGTATAATGGAGTAAAAATGAAATTTGGGTGTGGGAATTAGAAAAATGACTAAGAACTTGGAACAAAATACCATGGGGTCTTCCAAACCTCGTGTGTTGACTTCTAAGCTTCAAATAATTGACTTCCAGTCTTCAATACCCAGAGTCTTCTAGAATATGGTTTGACCAATGTTTGACCTCAAATTTAAAGCTTGACCTTCCAAACTTCAAACCTAGAACTAAGGCAAGGACCAATGATTAGTGGGGCAACATGATTCCAGTTGATAAGAAGGACAACTAGATAGTGTGCAAATCAATCATAAAAGGTAAGGAGGACAACCAAATATTGTGCTAATCAATTACAAAAAAAAGTGCTCGACTCTTAATGTAATGGAGAAGACAAGTCGTCGAAACTTGACGCCTTCCTGCGTGGACTATTTTTTTAGTTTTGGTAGGAGTTAGAAGATGCTCCCACACTGGAACTACATGATGCTTAGCATCATTGCAATCTACATCCCGCCCTTTTCAACTGGTTTCATAGCCTTAAACCCCAAATTTGACAAACCTACAACTTTAGAAGGGTGGAGGATTGAATCGCCTTTACAAACACTACCTACAAGCTAATGGCAAAGCTTGCCTAAAAAAGACAGGAACGATCAGCCTTTCTTGCTAGTAGAAGCATCCTATCTAACTACCTTGATGCGCATGAAGGATTGCATTAGGGCACACAAAGTAAACATCAATGCATAATGCTTAAGCTCGATTTCAAATGGCATTTGACAAGTAACATGGGATTTAAAATCATGACTTGCTTGGTGTTTAATCGATCAAAAGTTCATCGAAGTTGTAACGGTTTGTAACAAAGCTGCTTCGACTCCATTCTCATTAATGACGCCACACAACTTTTCCCCTTTAGAGAGTGGCGCCCATACATTTTCATACTGCTGGGCTGGCCAATGTGCTTACCCTTCTAATCCTTAAACAAAGTGCAGTTTGGTGATATTAATAAAACTGAGCTTTCTGCTACATCACAGAATCATCTGTATATCCAACAAATTATTGAGAATACCCTTATATTCCTTAAACATGATGATGGCCATGCCAACTGTTAAGAATCGGATAAAGGCAGCACGAATCAACGAAAGAGAGCAATAGAGCAAGCAAGAAAGAACGGCTAACTTCATATTATGAATGTAGAGTACATGTACTTATAGAACAAAGCTGATTCTAACGTCTCTATCCTAACTAACTATGCCACGTCACTGATCCTTGATGTGGCTCAAATATGGCTTACATGCATGTATCTTAACAGCCTCTCTTAAGCCATATTTGCATAGTAAAAGAAAACTACTGCTGTAAAACATCCTCCCTTAAACGGAACGTTTACTAATGTAAGATCCTAGCTTCTAGTACATATATTCGTCCTCCTCCTCTTCATTCTCCTGATGAGAAGATTCTTGAACTTTAATTGCAACCAAATTTCGTTCAGAAGTAAGAGAGAGCTTGGACATTTCAGTAAGAGGTGCTTCTTCAATCTTGGAGCATTCTTTGAACCAAAGACCCTTGCCACCACATTTAGAGCGGTGCGATGGGGACAATCTTTGAGCCAATGCCCCCTGCCTCTCCACAGCGAAAACAATCACCTCTTTTAACTTTAGGATCTTTCTTTTGAACCCGATGGTAGAAGGCAATCGTCACCCACTTTCTTTGCTTTGATGGTGCGGTTTGATATCTTCTTTGTAATAAAATGGAGGATAAGCTGATCTAATTTGATTGGCGTCTCCCTTAACTCAATAGTCATTTTTGACTACATGATCAAAAGTCGATGGAAGCCCACGAAGTAAGGATTGGATAACATCTTTGTCTTCCAAATGCACACCCATGTCAGCCAAAGCCACTTTCAGTGCATGATCTTGCCAAGATAGTCATGCATGCCTTTGCAATCGAAAAGCTTGTTATCATGCATGACATCCTTTAGGTAACAAATCCTCGGCATCATTGGTATTTTCATAGACTGATTTAAAATTGATCCCATCTTTGCGGTGAAAGTCTTCAACCCTCGCAATGTGATTCCCAAATAGCGGGGATCAAGACTCATCTTGAGCATTCCCAATGCTTTTGTCTTTGATCTTCTTTGTTGCTTCATTTTTAACGAAAAACTTGGGTCTAAAACATCATCCGGACCATTGAACCCAAGTGCTCCTTGAAATAGATTTTCCATGCTACATAATTTTCTCCTTAAGGATGGAATTCCGATTATGAGGAAGCTTCCCGGCCTCCATCTTCACCAAGAAATTACTAATGGAGGAGCTTTGTCGACAAAAAGGAAGCCTCCCGTCTAAATTTAGACTGCCAAGAAAAACGTCTCCTTTCCGGTCTTTGAACCTATATTGGGCAAACGATTTTGCCTCAATAAACACCTCGGGCGTCACGATTGGCCTTCTCCTCCGCAGATTTTGGCCTCGAGCGCCAAAAATCTGGAGCCTAAATTACATTCGCACTGGCCGCAGGGAATTAGCCCGATCTTGGCCTCTCGAATGGACCTCTATCAACTCCTATGCACTCCCCCGATCCAAAATTTCGCCCCTTGCCAGGCTCTGATACCATGTTAAGAATCGGATAAAGGCAGCAAGAATCAACGAAAGAGAGCAATAGAGCAAGCAAGAAAGAACGGCTAACTTCATATTATGAATGTAGAGTACATGTACTTATAGAACAAAGCTGATTCTTAACGTCTCTATGCTAACTAACTATGCCACGTCACTGATCCTTGATGTGGCTCAAATATGGCTTACATGCATGTATCTTAACACCAACATGGGGAGTTGCTTCCAAGCAATAAAGATCTTTAGCAATGCCACGGGTAGCTGCCATAGCTCATTTGCCATGCTTCACCGGAGGTAAATGGGCAAAGGATTTTTCTACACTTTCATTGTCTGATTGTATACCAAATGCAAATTGAGGTTTCTTACACATCTCCATTGTTGGATCTCCCGAGTGAATTGTAACAATCTAACAGGCCAGATGCACAAACACAACACTAGATGTTTTGTATACCCAAAGACAAAATGAATATCAACGGTAATAAAAAATCAGCATTTGGAAGACTTGCAATTCAGCCAGAACTTTTGTGCTTTTTCAGGAGCTATGCACGACTGCCACTGCAGAGGTGGGCAGCATACCTGTAGATATTACTACCATGAAGTTTTGACAGGATTTGGGCAAGTATCCAGTCGTGAGGTTGTGTCTGGGTACTCAAATTTGTTCCAGAATTCTAAAAATATTGATCGCTACTGTTGCTTGAGTGATTCGTTTTTAGTACCCTCACAAGAGTAGCTACATTATCATTTACTCTTAAGACAACAAAACAACTGTTGAGAGGTATGTAAGACAAATTGGCAACATCCTGTTAACTCTCTCGTTGTCGGGTCAGGAATAGGAACTATTCTCTTGTGTCTAAGATTTTGAGTTTTGGGCCACTCATCAGTCTTCATCGCTGTTCTCCATTCAAGCCATCTATATAAGATCTAAGCCATTATGCTGAACTCCATCTTGTTATTCACATCAACTATCTCATCAACTTGTTAGCTTGATCCATGTCTAAAATCGTAGATAATCAATCTAACAACTTCCACATCAAACCAAGGAACCAGCTCACAAAAAATATAGTGACACTATGGTTCTTGGATAATTAAGATGCCACCATCATAACATGGATTTGAGCATCTTGAGCGATTTTCCTCAAATACTATTCTTAACTCGCTGGTATGTCCGATATCATGCCTCATGTATTTAGGAATTGGAATAAAATGTCAATCCCGTTAAAGCCTTATCCTTTGGTGTAAAGACTAAATGAACTACTCCAGCCTTTTATTCATAAACAGAATATTTAGGCAATGCCCCACTTCGTGCCACCCCAAACTATGTTGTCCACAGTTAATTGACTGCATATAGGTTTGCTAGTGATATATAAGCTGCAGCATTTTCTGGGTCCAAGTCAAATGCACGTCCTGCAGCATGTTTGCCCCATTCCACATCTGAGACAATTTTGCATGAACCACGAAAAGTTCTCCAAGATGTAGCATCAGGTGCAATTGCCATATTGTTGATCAGAGAATTTGCTTTAGGAAACCACCCTATCCTGCCAAGAAGGTCAATCATGCAGCCATAATGCTTCATAGAAGGTGCATTGCAGTTGTAATTTGCAACGAATGCAAACCAATGACAACCAACATCCACTAAACCACTGTGGCTACAGGCAAACAGAATGCTACTAAAGGTCAACACATTGGGAACAAAACCTTTTGTCTGCATTTCCTTGAGCATTTGGAGTGCATTTTTGCTCTGGCCGTGTTGTGCATATGCCACAATCATGACGTTCCAAGACACCACATTTTGCTGTGGCATTTGATTAAAGAGTCGAAGTGCATGATCGAGCTGTCCCCACTTTGCATAACCTCCAATCATAGTATTTCATGAGACCACATCTTGACAATGCATGTTTTCAAAGAGCTGCCATCTCCTTGATGCAGCCATTCTCTATGTAACCCATCTCATGGCATTCCATGAGACAACATTCCATTTCGGCATTTTTACAAATAAGAGACATGCATCTGAAAGGTGTCCCATTGTGGCATAAGCAGCAACCAGGGCAGTCCAAGAAATCACATCCCTCTCAGGCATTTGCTTGAAAAATTCCAAAGCTTTTTGCAAATTTCCCTGCTGAATACAACCTGAGATCATTGTATTCCAAGTGACATTATCTCTTGCAGGCATTAGGTCAAAAAATTTGATAGCCTCTTCCAGGCATCCTTGCTTGCAATAACCAGCAATCATGATATTCCAGGAAACTATATCATGCTTGGCATTTGCTTGAATAGTCCAAGAGCCTCCTTGAGGTGCCCTGTTTGTACATAAACATCAATCATGATATTCCAAGTATACAAATTCTTCTTAACCATATTAGAAAATACCTCGAGTGCATCTTTAACTGCTCCACACTTGCCATACATGTTGATAAGAAGATTCTGAATAAATATATCTTGCTCAAACCCTTTCATTATTATCTCCTGATGAATTTGCCTTCCATTTCTTACATCCTTACAGCTTTGCAAACGGGAAGCGAGCTCAACTCTGTCTTTGCTTAATGGGCTGTGTTGGTTTGGAGGCGAAGCTCGGCACATTTTAGAAACTCTGGCTGTTCTGGTTGCAGGAAAATTGCAATGACTATGATCGTTGCTCAGATAGGAAGTAAAGAATATGTTGCTTGCGGCCGCCATGTTGACCGTTGCATCTTTCTTTCAAAACACATCCAACAACAGAAGTTCAGTCACGGATCCTGGAGGAAGTCTTCCAACAAATCCTCTTTGTTCCATAAGGATTCTTTCTCTGCGTCAAAAAAAACTTAGTTTAGTACGAGACTTGGGTAAATGCCATTAATTGAACTTCCCTGATCTCTGTTGATAAGATGACACCCTAATCTGACCGTGGAAGAAGAGTAGAAAACTAGGTTTTTTCTTCTTTATTGCTGCATTTGTTTTTGTGGCCGCATGATACATGCACAAGAAATATAATACAAGACCTGTGGCTTTGCACCCAATGTTAATGGGACATTGCTCCAAATCTTACCAAATGAAACAGACAGTTGATCCATGCAACAACACATAGATGCATCGAAATTGAATAAAAAAGGATATTAAGATTCTTCTGCACACATCAGATAATCAAGTATTTTGCAGAATAACTCCCAAATTCCATAAGTGAAAGTTAACTGGAGTGTAAAAAAGAGATGTTCGCTGTCCACTGATCCCAAGATATCATACTAAATACCTCAATTATTCAAAATAAAAAAAGGGCAGGATGGACAACATGACCAGCTTGACAACGAGTTTTTATGTGACGAGGACAAAGTAGAAGTATAACATTAAACTCCATCTGGGAATCCAGAAATTGACCATGTGTTTGTAGACGTAAAAAAGGTGGCAGATGGCAATCCAATCCTGAAAGTCAGAAGATGAACTCAATGCCATGCTGAATGCGAACGCATATAACAAATACAAATTTGAAGACTAATATCTTTCCGTCAATACTGCTATATCCAAAATATGAGATGGCCTTGATTCAATTGTCATTTTACGTGACCATCTTATACGTCTGTTTGCCTATTGCAAGAGCTTTGGGCAGCAAATGGAGTATTTCTAAATTTGCCTATCTTAGTCTACTTAGGTGGACTGCAATTATCTCAGCAAATGCAAACCTTAGAGATGGCAGGGAAGCCCCTGAACTATTTGACAGAATGCAGCCATCATTTATGAACTGCAATAAAAATGCTTACACTGCTATTCTTAAAGCATGTGCCATGAGAGAAGCTATTGAGCAAGGCAGTTTGCTCCATTATCAGATTGTAAGAAGGGCACTTGAGAATGATGTTTTTGTTAGAGCTTAGATGAGACACCAAAAGTATGTTCATGTCCTATCTATCTCATCTGCCAAATTGCATAGCCATTAATTCTTTCATTCGAGTCATGAACTGCCCATCTCATTAAAGTGCATAAAGAAATGGCTCATCATATGTATTAATTTGCACTTGAACTGCAATTCCTTAATGCAATGAATTATGTCTTGATCTCATTTTCCATTCATTTTTAGTTGCTTTTGGTAGATCCGCAGAGGAAATTTTGTTGAGATTGGAGAAATCAGAGAGAACTAGAGAATTTCAACAAAAAATTACCTTCGGAATCTTAAAGATTGTCTGCTAATTGTTTTCAGCGAACGGCCTACAAGATTTGTTATTGACATTGCTGCTTCCTTTATTTAATGGAGATGCATCTCTAAGTCCTTGAGAATATGTGACTGCACTACCAACATCTCTAACACGCTCTAAAAGGAATGCAGCTACGTCATTCTGGCATAATAGCTGCAAGCAACAAAAACACACATAAAGATTACAATAGTATGAAAGAAAGAAAATTAATAACATTATAATATTCATTATCATAAGCACGACAAACAATAACAGAACACCTGTGCATGAAGCAACAGTAGATGAGAAATCGCATCAGCCTTCAAACTCTGGTTTGCAACTTAGACAGGCTGGATAATGCCATTTTCACATATACTGCCTTCCTTTCTATGCTTCGATGGAGGATAACGTTAAGATCTCAAGATGGATTCATCAAAAAGTGCTTGCCGATTCAGGGCATAGCTCTACATTCTTTGGGATTTGAATACGACTATATGCCAAAGAATTCTACCTACGCAATGCTGCTCATAAAGGACACTTCAAACTAAGAAAGCATAAAAGTAGCACTTACACCTGAGTCTCATCCCGAAAAGCAGTTATGTAACGGAAGATTATACTTGTTGGATGCACTACAAATTGTAGTTCACTTAATTCTTCTTTGTACTTGCTTCTTTTACTGTCCACCTGTGGAACATGGTAAGGTAGTATCAACAGCCGCACAAGTACAATTTGGTCAGTGCTGGCATTAATTCTTTGCAGGTGAACATGATCCCTTACCTTACTAACACATGTTGACGAAAAATCATTCTCTTTATTTAGTTGCAAAGCATCCCCTGCTTTAACGATTGTCTCCCTGTTGTCTCACTTTTTGTATCACAAGGGTTTGCAAGCAAGAACAATATTATTCGCAGCAAAATGTATTCAGATCAAGCATATCTGTCAGTTCTTATGCCATCACCAAGTACTGGTGCCATCGGCTATTTTCCATATCAGGAAGTGATGAGTGACTTCATATCTAGCAGATAAGCTATCCTCGAGAACTGCAAACAAAATATAATCCACGAAATATGGAATCTATGCTAGTGTTTGATAAAGCTTAAAGATTTCCATAGGGCATGAATTGACATTAAATAAATACATCTGCATTTGTAAGTCCAACCCTCAAATCGCTTGTGTAAATGCTTTTGAATTTAAGTAGAATAAATCAAAATGCAACTGTCGCACTCCAAAATCAACAAAAAAAACAATACTTGTCATAATTTAGTTCCAGATATAACTAGACAAATTCAGTTATAGCTCATCAACTTTCAACATACAAGAAAAGGAGCTGTGGTTGATATCTGCCACATTTGCAACCCAGGAATAACATTGTTCATGTAGCCTATAAAATGGAGTGCTTGATCACGTCCAACTTGAGTCTGCGGAAAAGCCCAACACCACGTCACACCATTAATAGGATTCAATGGAATTCCCGCGAAACAAAGACTGGGATCGTATGCTGCTACAACAGCACCAAAATCTGTTAAGAACAAAAATAAAAAGGGTTATATACTATATCAAATGAGCATGCTTAATCATTAAACTAAATCAAATTATCGCAGGTACTCAATCAAATTATCTCAAGTACTCACTGGCAGGTAATGGATTCGTGCCAACCATGACATAATGAGGATCGACCCGGTCCTTAATATCCGGATGGTTCTCCAGAAAAGGTTCCCACCTCTCACAAAAAACAGTATACAAACTTGCGGCGTAGCTATTTTCTCCACTACCCAAAATGCAAGCTCTGTTATCTATAAGCCTAATCATTTCCTCAATCAATGGTCTAGGAGCATCCTAAATAAACAAAACAATATAATGTGTTAAAATAAAATAAAAATTATACAATTGAAGTTTAAATTACCTCAAGATCGGGATACGCATCCAATTGTTGAAGAATAGGTTCAAGTACCTTTGCAGGTAACGGTTCGGGATTTTTGGGACGATAAGGCATACTCAGCCCTAAATTATGAACATAACAATTTTAAAAACATTTATATTTTCCTGAAACCGTTACCTACACGAGCAAAAACATTACCAGCTGTAGTAGGTGTAGTGCTAGTACTTCTGCCAGTAGTGCTGGTACTACTGCTGCTGGCAGTAGTTGTACAATGCTGCAATTGCCAGCTTTGGCTCATTGTAAGCTAAATAAACACATAAAGAATTAAACACCTCTATTAAGATAAATGAATCGAAGCAAAAATATTAATAGACGTGGTAGTTATGAGTAGCTATGACTAGTCACGATGCTAAGGAGTTAATGTAACTATCTAATACTTTATAACTTGCAAAAAGCTTTTCGGAAATCAACAAAACAGCAATAAACTTTACTATTTCTTGCCTTCGCTTCCTCAATGATTGCCCTTCCTCAATGATTGCAGGTTGCTACAGGCTCAATATCTGCAAAAAGAAATATGCATTGTGTTAAGCTTAAAGTTTTCAAAACCCACCGATCTGTCTTGGATCTGATTTAATATGCAGGTACTGATTATGATTTGGTACTGATTTCAGAGCCCACCGATCTGTCTTGGATTACTTCCGACAGCCCAAGCGACCTTCTGCTATTCTGCCTCTTGTTTTCTTCTTATCTGCTTATCTTATCTGCTTATCTGCTTATCTGCTTATCTTATCTGCCGCTCCCACAGATCCTTACAGCTTCCAGGCGCTTCTCTGCCGCTTTGGGTCCCTCTGGTCTGTTCGCTGCCCCAAAAGCTCTGTCTTCTTTTTTCGTCTGTTTCTTGATATTCTTGTTGCAGATGCCACACCGCTTTCTATCGTTAGGCCACGTGTACATGTCATGCCCTTTTTTAACATAAAAGCTAAAACCAATAGACCACGTAGGACCTTTAATAGCCAACAAACCAACAAACTCCCCCTTTAGCCTTTATGGTCTACAACCCCCACTAGATTCTTTGCAGCCACCAGTTTAGGCTCAGATAGAGCCTTCGTTAGCACATCTGCCTGTTGAAGTTGGGTGGGAATATACATCACATTCATCTCCCCTTTTCCACTTTATCTCGTATGAAATGATGATGTATGTCAATGTGCTTGGTTCGAGACTGTTGAACTGGATTCTTCGTCATTGCCACCCCGCTCTTATTATCGCAGTATAGCACGGTAGCTTCGCTTGGCGAATCCCCCAATTCCTTAAGCATTCTACGCAGCCAAATTATTTCTGAAGCCGCCATGGATACTGCTACATATTCCGCTTCCGCACTGGATTTAGCAACACACTCTTGCTTTTTACTTGCCCATGATATCGCTGCATCCCCAAGTTTGCACAAATAACCAGATGTGGATTTTCTGTCATCAATATCTCCTCCCCAATTTGCGTCTGCATAACCAACCAATTTGTTCTCTGTACCTTTTGAAAAACAAATTCCGTGTGTTGCTGTCCCTTTTAAAGATCCGAGTACTCTTTTTGCCGCTACCCAATGCTGTATACCAGGATTATTGCAAAACCTACTTAGCAAGTTAACCACATAAGTAATGTCCGGTCGAGTACAGTTTGCAATGTATAACAAGCAACCAACCAATGATCTGTAAGGTCTGGCCTTCATTTCCTTAGTTTCCTTTAGTGTCTTAGGACACATATCTCCACAAATTTTCACTCCCAAAGCCATAGGTGTTTTCGTTGGGTTGCATTCAAGCATTCTGAATTTAGCCAATACCCCTTTAATATTTTGTTCCTGCGTAAGATAGAGCAATCCCCGCTCTTTATCCCTTCGAACTTCCATTCCTAGTAATTTCTCCAAATCTCCCAAGTCCGTCATCTGGAATCGACCATTCAGCAAGGATTTGCAATTTCTTAATAAACTTCTGTCATTGCTTACAATGACGCAATCATCCACATAGAGAGCCATGATCAGATATTTGTCCCCATTCCTTTTCATGTACAAATTACCCTCAATTCTTAACTTTGTAAATCCTGCAGAAATCAGGAATCTGTTTATGCACAAATACCACTGCCTGGCCGCTTGCCTAAGTCCGTAAACTGCCTTTTTCAATTTACACACCATGTTCTGACCTTGTTCATAGCCTTGTGGCTGCTCCACATATATTTCTTCGTCTAAATCCCCATTCAAGAATGCAGTCTTAACATCCATATGGTTTATCTCCATGTCATTCTGCACTGCAACTGCAAGGAGTGTCCTCAGACTGGTTACTTTGACAATAGGTGAGAACTCCACGCCTTCTTCTTGAGTATACCCTTTTGCAACTAGCCTTGCTTTGTACCGCTCTACTGATCAATCTGCTTTTCTTTTAATTTAAAAAAGCCATTTGCTTCCCACTACGTTCTTATCCTTTGGTCGTGACAAAAGTTTATAGGTGCCTATCCTTTTAAATGAATCTAATTCACTGCATGGCCACTTTCCATCGATCTGCATCCTTTCTTTCCAAGGCTTCTTCCACTGTTTCTGGCTCTACTGTACAAGACAATACTTTAGGTTTCCTTGGTCTGGTTGTCTTCCCACTTTCTTCCCTGCCGTATAATCTTGTGTCAAATGGAACTCTGGCTTTTAGACGTTCTGCATCACTACGTCGAATTCTCCTACTACCTTCTCCCACCTGACCAGGTTCTGGTGCACTATTGGTGTCAACAACCTCATGCACTTCCTCTGGCTCAATTTCCGGTTCATGAGGTGCACTATCGGACTCGACGACCTCATATACCTCATCCGGTTCTACGTCTGTTTCTTCAATTTCAGCACTAGTCTCTGTATCCTCTTCACTCTCTGACTCCACATCGATTTCATCTTCTTTTAAAATTGTGGTCTTTGTTTCTTCTTTATCATCTGCCTGCTCAGTCTCCAAATATTCTGTTGGTACCCACTCATCTGCTTCATGCTGGCTTAGACTTTTCCTGTCCTTGTATAGAACATTCTCATTAAATACAACATCCCTACTAACATATACTTTACGTGCAACTGGTTCATATAATCTGTAACCATTTGTCTGCTCATCATTAACCCACTAGGAAGGTACACATGCTTCGATCATCCAGCTTTCTCCTTAACTCTTCTGGTACCATCATATAAGCAAGACACCCATAGACTTTAAATCTTTTCACAGATTGTTTTCTACATGTCCAATACTCTTCTGGCACTCCTCCTTTCACAGCAACTGTCAGCAACCTATTCTGAATGTAGCAGGCAGTTGTGACAGCTTCTCCCCATAAACTGTTCGGCAAACCCGCATGCTTAAGCATGGATCTAGCTGCATTCATGATGGTGCAATTTTTGCGTTCTGCTACTCCATTCTACTGTGGTGTGTACCTGCATGTATATTGTCTCCGTATCCCTCGTACTTGACAATACCTTAGAAAATTCAGATGATCTATACTCTCCACCAAGGTCAGACCTTAGATATTTAACTTTTAGTGACGTTTCCCTTTCAACTTCCGCAACATATAATCTAAATGCATCAAATACTTGATCTTTGGTCCTTAAAAAATAGCATTTAGTACGTCTACTGTAATCGTCAATAAAGGTAGAGAAGAAGGATTTCGCTCCTCTACTCTCAACCTGTATAGGTCCGCAAACATCCGAATGCACTAGTTCAAGTAATTCATGCGCCCTTGTCTCCAACGCTTTTTGGGTTGTACATTGATAGCCAGGAGACGTGGATGCAGCACCATGGGGGAGCCGGGGTGCAATTATCTGAGGCGACCTCTGTGAGCCAGTTACTATATGCGGATGATGTAGCTTTGCTAGCCCATACGGCCAGCAGTATGCAGCAGCATTTGGATGCCCTCAGTGGGTTCTGTGGGGCAATGGGAATGACAGTGAACTTGCACAAAACTAAGCTTCTCACGATCCTGTCCTCGCAACACCCTATCCCGGAGTTATATTACGAGGGGGCGGGGAAGTGGAGATGGTCGCGAGCTTCAAGTATCCGGGAATTGATTTCACTACTAACATCTTTGTGGGATGAGTGTGTGGAGAGGAGAGCCGGTCTTTTTGGAAGGCTTTATATGCAGTGCAAAATGCGTGTTGCCGGATAGATCTCTGTGACTGGGCGAGGAGAGCACACCTCTTTAGGGCTTTGGTCGAGCCGGTGCTGCTATATGGGGTGGAGGTTTGGGGCCCAGCAGTTAGCAAAAACACGTGGGATAGGTTGGAAAGGGTGCAGAAAGCTTTCTTGACATATAGCTTGGGAGTGAAGGACACCGTACCGTATCAGATTTTGTTGTATGAGACGGGGTTTTGGCCTTTACAGCATTCTATGCGCAGGCATCTTACTTGCTTCCATAAGGTGGATGGGATGGATGAGCATCGCTTGCCCCCACAGGCCGTGTTGTTAACGCAGGGGCCCCGGTGAAGAGGGTATGGCACGAGCAATCGTAAGGGATGGTTTAGGAGGTGGTCTATGGATTACCAAATGATGGTGGCAATCGGCGGTCCCGATCGCTGAGAATGGGCAATTGGATGCGGGCTATGCCGCCACCACAGTGGGATGCCTCTACTCTTGCAAAGCCCAAGACAGAGCACTATCACGCTCAGATTAATCCCGGCCTTGAGCATGGACCCCATCGGTACTTGAAAGCACACATCTCTGTGAAGAAACGGAGAGCTATTGCTGCCATAAGGACGGGTTCCCATTACCTCAGAATTGAAACAGTCGCTGGGGGGTGAATGGCGGCACCCGGGATCCCTGTGGAGGAGAGGATATGTCGGTGTTGTGAGATGCACGTGATAGAGGATGAGCACCATGCCCTCCAAAGAAGGCCCGGCATATGCCCAGTCCGGCGGTGGCACACCGATCTTAGATGCTCGACACGCCGCTACATCGGTTACTCGCATCACCTATGGTAGCGCTGACCGGGAGCTTACATCCTGCAGATTTCGGCCGTCAGACTTGCTCTTCGGGGGCATGGTATTTGAGAGCCTACTGTTAGGGTTTTTCCTCCCAAGTGGGGGTTTTTTCATCCCGGTAGTAGGGTTCTACTGTACAGTTACATTGTTTGTTTTTGGTGTTGGGGTTTTTGGCTTCTTTGCCTGTTCTCTGCATGTACCGTCTCATAGGCCTCTGGCCTCCGTGGACGTTAAAATAAACTTCCTTCCTTCCTTCCTTCCTTTATTTCTAAATGCCACTCTATTTTGTTTTCCCAACATGCAAGCTTCACACACGTCATCAACCTTGCAATCCTCATAATCAAGCTCATTCAAAAGATTGTGCTTTTTGGCTATTTTAATGTTGTTATAGCAGACATGCCCTAACCTCAAATGCCAAAGTCTTATGCTATCGAGGGGAGATACCTTATTGATGGTATCATTTACATCCAATTCAAACAGATTTCCTCTTCTTTGAGCTTCAAACAATTTAATGCCTTCTCTAATGAATTTGCATCCATATTTATGAAAAAATAAATCATATCCATTATCTACCAAATTGGCAACTGAAATTAAATTAAACAACATTCCTGGCACAAACAATGTATCTGGCAAACTTAAAACATTCTTGCCTTTAACTAGAATATGCAAACCCCCTTTTCCAAGCACCTTTTGCATTGCTCCATTGCCCATCTGAACAGCCTTACAATCCACACTCCCCTTACAATCCACACTCGGCTCAATGCATTTTAACATGTCAGGCGAGCTCACTATGGAGACTTCAGCTCCAGAATCTACAGTCAGGGTATTAGTTTTGTCCAAATTTTTCTTTTCAACATTAATTTTCGAGATGCGATGCTCATTTTTAAAAAATGATTTGCAAGTACTTACTTCTTCTTCTGTAAGAACTCCCACGGTCGGCGCTTTTGCCTCAGACGTCTCTCCAACCGCTGCCACCACAGTCCGTCCCCTTCCACGACCAAACGAATTACGACCACGTCCTCGATTCCATTTCTCTCGATTCGGACATTCCGCCTTGATGTGACCAAATTCCTCACATCCTAGCACTGTATCTCTGTTCTCCACCTTCCTCTGCCTCTTCCGCGCCCTCGGCCTCTTTCTCTGCTAGGTTCTCCTGCATACAAGGTAATAGGGTGTTCTTCTGCCTCTCCTGGTATTGGTTTCACCAAAACCTCCTGCTCAAGTTCTGTCCTAATTGCTTCTATTGCTTCATCCAGAGTGGATGTAGTCCTTCTCACCAACATAGCAAGATCTTTATACGAAACCTGAAATGCTCTGGTTAAGGCCAATACCTTCTACTGTTCATTATAGCGTACTCCAGCTCCATCCAAATCATGCAACAACAATCTAAGGTTTCGTATCAAGCCTCTCAGATCATCACCTTTTTTGAATTGCAGGTTGCGCAATTTCATTTCCAGGATATCGATCTGTGTCGACGTCTTCTCTTCATATCTTTTTAGAAGATACTTCCATATCTCTCTGGCATGTTTGTGCTGAATTTCAAGCACAATGTCACCACCCAGCTTTGCCATGATTATAGCTTTGGCAATCTCCTCCCTTTCGTCATCTGAAATTCGAGTTTTCTCAGGCTCTGATGCTTCCACTTTTACTTTAGATTTAGGTGGAAACAAGGTGACGGTGCAAACGCACTGATGACTTGCGTTTGCACTAATAAAAAGCATCTTTCAAAGATTCCCTAAAATACCCTTAAATTCAGCCACTTTTGGGGGGTCACTTTAAAAAATGACCCAAAATTTATGAATTCGATTGCTATTTTAGGGGTCAAATTTACAGATTAGTTGGCGTCTTGTTAATTTGACATCCCCATTTTAGGTAGAAAAATAAAAATCTAATTCAGTTGGTTTCAGGGCACACACAAAAAGTGGCAAAATGAAAGAACCATCAGAATCTTGACAAATAATGAAGATTGAAACATTGAAATGGAGCCGTATGCATTTTCTATTGCCCAAAGAGAATCACACATGCTATGCCTGCATAGGCAAGGTACAAAATTATAAAACACAAAGGAAACAAAAATTGCAAAATGCTATGTGCGCATAGCAAGAATCCTAAGTTTGAAAGACAAACATTATTCAAACTAGTCATGTACAGTTGTACAAATACTTAAATTACACGAGTAGTTTACGACCTTTAAGAAGAGCAGGTATTGGAATGTCGTCGTACTCATCAACTCCTTCAGACTGGTCAACACTCTCCTCATTGTCACCCTCCTCATTATCGCTTGAAGTGGTGGAAGAGATAACTGGCGGAACACTGCGAAAGAAATATCATGACGATATGCGCGCATAGCATTGATGAAAGATATATCATGAGGCTATGCGCACATAGCACCTCAACTATAAAAAAAATGGTACCGACAAAAATATTACGAGAATATGGACACAGAACAACATCTTGACACAGCACAACACCTCGACGAATGAAACTACTTGTGATCTACAAAATTATAATCATAATATTACATTGGCAACCATTACGTTCGTAAGGTAAGCACATAAACAATCTTTTCTTTTAGATAACAAATAATAAGAACTTTATGATGACAAGTATAATCATAATATTGCATTGGCAACCATTACGTTCGTAAGGTAAGCACATAAATAATCTTTTCTTTTACGTAACAAATAATAAGAACTTTACGATGACAAGTCATGCTTCCCCTTGCTTCCTCAGTTAATTGATTATGATAAACATGCTCAACGTGCTCATCAAGGAAAGAATAATCCATTTTTTTTGCACAACTACAAATGGTTTTGAATAGACTAAGAGAATGCACAACAAAACTTTGTGATGTATTTGAGACACTCTTATTCTTTAACATTCAGAAGTCACCACCTTTTATATACACAATTCTTAGAGGAACAACAATCTAATATCTGTGACTTGCACAATAGTTGAACTCATCGAGAGGATATTCTTGAATCAAATGCTTTGCATGTTCCATTCCTCTTCTTTGGTCCACAAAACAAGTGAATAGTAGAGATAATGAAGATTCTTCTCTTTCCCTCTGATCAAAATCTATATTCTAAAACAACGGTCAATTGAATCCAACACAGAAAGAAGATTTACTATTCAATCTTAATTTGCATCCACAAACAAACTTGGAATTTCATTAGCTTCATAGAGACAAGCAAAGCAGGACTTTCGTCTAACCATGCAATTTTTGTCTCCAGCTAATTTTTGTTTTTAACCATTTCTGCAGCTATATGATGGAGAGCCACAAAACAGGATAAATTGTGCCATGTATTGCCTCAAACATGGTTTTCCAACCACTCAAATGGTGAATTGCATCTAGAGAACAAAGACTTATGCCACGGCAAAGCTCTTGATATATAATCTGTCCTTAAGCAAGATTTTACCATAATCTGCAACATATCGCCTTAACCTTACCATATAATTGAGTCCTGGGCACATGCAGGTGCAATTTGGGTTGCAAAAATAAGCTTGAAAACTTGACATTGTTTGTATGTGCTATCTTCTTATCTTCATCACAATAAAAAGGCACTGTAAATCCTCAAGCTTGGATCAGCATTAATAAACACTGGAAAAATAGTCTCAGAGCAAAATACCGTGAGATAAAATACCTCAAACCTCTAGCAGGCAATAACGGATAGAACCAGTGATAGAACCAAAAATATGTGTAAAACCTAAGTCTAGAGTCTACTGGATTTGAAGCACCACAACAGCCGTTTTGATTACCCTAAACCTATAAATCCAAACCAGTGATAGAACCAAAAATATGTGCAAAACCTAAGTCTAGAGTCTACTGGATTTGAAGCATCACAACAGCCGTTTTGATTACCCTAAACTCTTAAATCTGTATAAATCGAAAACCTACAACTGACCTGATTCGCATCACAACAGCCGTTTTGGTTACCCTAAACTCTTAAATCTGTATAAATCCAAAACCTACAACTGACCTGATTCGATTTGCACTCAGCTTAGAAGATTGCCAGCAACGGATTAGAAGATTGCTTAGATTGCCAGCAACAGCTTAGAAGATTGCCAGCAACGGATTTGCACTCCGCTTAGAAGATTTGCACTCACCTTAGAAGATTTGCACTCACCTTAGAAGATCGCCAATAACAGATTCACAGCAACGACCTGCGTTTTTCAGACTTTTTTTTTTGTTGCTATGCGCGCATAGCATGTCTATGCGCGCATAGGCCCTACCTACCAATTTCTCAACTACCTACCCCTTTTTTTAACTACCTACCAATTTTCCAACCTACCTTCTTTTCCTTATTTACGTGATCTGGCTTAAACTGTAATGTGCCTTTTTGCTTTTTGCCAGCGGTCATGTATTTTGATTCAGAATCTATACACGTACAGGCAAAGTAAATCTTATCCAAAAAATATTTATTGATTATATCACAAAACCTAGGTTTTCAGAGGGATCTAGATTGTGCTTGTCTATGCGCACATAGGCAAATGCTATACGCGCATAGGCAAACACTAAGGTTGAATGCCCCACACGACAAAATATAATACGCGCATAGATAAGTCTTTTTAGAGCCTGCTTGTCCTTGTTGTTTTTCCCTTATTGACATACTTCCAGGAATTAACAAGAAGATGGAGGAGCCTTTTCCTCACAAAGAAGCGCCTCTTGATATGAAGAGAAATCAATGTTAAATCGGTATTACTCGTTACTTGCTGAAACTGATATTTTTTGTGATTGAAAATATATGTGTAATCATGTTTCTGGGTTTTCTAGTGAAGATATGGCATTTATTTTTTTTTACATGATGAATCCTACGGTTGTCTTTACAAATGTTCTAGTTTTGACGTGCTATCTAGATTTTTCAACACGTTTTCACAACCACCCCCCTAAAAACCGCAAAATTTTAGGTTTTTGAAAAAGGAATCTGCAATTGCACCACAGGTCATTAGTGTGTTTGCATCGTCACCTTGTTTGGAATCTCCCTTTCTTTGGCTGGATCAACCAAATCCCACAGCTTGTCCACCTTAAGGGCCTGCATGATCTTGGCCTTCCAAAGTTGAAAGCCAATGTCTCCATCAAACACTTCCGTATTGTTAAGATAGGTCAATGCCAATCGGCTGGCCATATCTTTCAAGCTCCGATACCACTGTTAAGCTTAAAGTTTTCATTATCAATAGCAGCTCCGTGGTCTTCTGGTATTTACGGATTTCCCGTAAGGCCACGGTGCCCAGTCTGAAGCGGTGAGGCTTCCTTGAAGTGGCAGCCTTTGGAGTCGGGCCAGGCTTCTTGGGCAGTGTCTTGCCCCTGGAAGGTGGGTGAGGTCGTGCGGCGTCCATCCGTTCCTGCTGACGACTTGCGCTTGTGTGCTTCCCTATGCTCCCGACAACCTTTAGCTTGTCTTTGTATTGGCTGCCGGACTTGTGAGCTGTGGATTTCCTCCGTCTCTTAATGGGTGGCTTATCAGCTTGATCGGGCTCACGTGGAATTTCCTGCTCGGTGTTGGCCTGCTGTCGTTGTTGCTGCTCTTGTTGCTCCTGTCGGGCCCTTTCTGCCCGTTCCTGAGCCTCACGGGCTTGTGCCATGTCGGCTTCCATCTGGGCAAACCGCCGAGCCGCGACCCTTCGGAGTAGCTCGTGATGATAGCGGTCAGGCTAGAGGTTCATATCGATCTGGACCGTTGTCAGGTAGTCCAGGCTAACATGTCCTGGGATCTCACTCCAGGTAAAGGTCTGGGAAGCCTCATGCCATTCATATGGGGGAAGTTCGAAAGGTTCACCATTGATGATGGCTCTCCCTTCCCCCAGGTAGACATACTCACGGCCTCGGGCCGCGGTGTCCCCCCTCTCTATCTCCCGGTTGTCATCTTCTCGGGCCAGTCCCCTAATGCGGGCTGACTCTATCCGAATGGCCTCCTCCTCCGAATATTCTTCACACTCTGGTGGGTAAAACTTAACCAGCATCATTACCTGGTCGGGTTGCTCGACCATGGTATATGCCTGCTGTTGAAGGTTAAGCTTAATCAAGAAACGCTCAGAGAGGTGGAAAATAGGATAGGGTATCCTAGTGCCATCCCTAAAGCGCTGCACCAACTCATTAAGAAGGATCTCGACCATGTCACTGTCAGTAGCCAAATGCTACCCAAGCAGTGCATAGATCTGAGCTATAGTAAGGTTGGCGGGGTTCATGGTACTCTTAGTTTCGGCCATGGTCGAAGGCGCTAGCTGGTACTGAGGCGAGGGATGAGCGCTAAGGATTAGCAAGGGTGCGAGCTTGGAGTGCGCGGCTATGGCGGACGACAGAGGTAGGCGGGAAGAAGGCGCACGCGAACCAAGAAAAGGAAACGACCCTTAACTTTTTTATTTTTAATTTATAAATTTTTTTGCTAAAACTTTTTTTTTTAAATTTCGGTGGAAATACGCGTTTTATACGGTCGGGCGCCGATGGCATTATACGGGTTTCTATCGATATTTTGAGATGCCAATATGCAAGCGGCACCCGAGTTGGATTTTGGGGCCCCTCCTCGACCTTTTTTTACCGAGTGACGACCCCCTAGGGTATTTGGACTGTGCCTGACGTGTTGGAACAAAAATCTCGTCGATCCGAGCTACATGGAGAAAGTTATGGCGATTACAAAACTCGAACCTCTGACTCCACTTTCTGGCCTTAGCCACTCCACTAGAGAACACTTCCCTCCACAACTAGGTCATTCCTCCCATAACTAGGCTAACTAAGACACTAATTACAGAGTTGGGACACTCTAACCTAGGAGAAAGTACCGTCAACTAATGAGTTAGACTATGGCCAGTGCAACAATTTTGGTCCACCAAAACCATGCTCTGATACCACTGTGACGCTCCCAGAGTCTATACGATGCTCCCATCGTATAAATACGGGGAATTCCCCTCCCATGGCGACCACATCACCATGGCAAGGCCCTCCGTCATACTCGGACCACTTGGGATGGCCAAGTGTCCGGGCGAGGAACACGGAGGGTCATTCATCCCACGTCCTCTATGGGAAATCCTATACAGCGGAAGCATATATATACGTCAGCATACAATCATCATGCATAATAATATACCACCACGAAGGGTGGCCCATCCATCATCATCACAGAGAAGATAATACATCCATAATAACATGAAATAATGCCATGACAAGGCACTACCCCGGGCTCGGACTCCAAGGAATCAACTGACGGCCAGGGTCTCAAGATATCAACAGACGGAGGTATAACATGGCGTTGGCTGGCATAAGACAATGGCTAGGGATGTCCACTCCATCCGCCCCTCCTGTGCACACTTTGCAGATAGGCTGAATCATGCTATGACGTGCTTGTAGCCCTCCGGAGATGCAATCCCAAGGAATCACCCTTCGAGACTACTCCGGGTTACATCTCCCCGGTCCGATGAGGCAGGTCAGAGAGGCGTTTCCTTCCCGAGTATGACGGATCCCTGGGTGTGCTAGAGAACACGTGCCGCGTCAGCGACCCCCGCATCCGTACCCGACTTACTCCCCTAAATCTAAAGGTCAGCTCTCCAACCCGTTAGAGCCCAGGGCGTCCCTATAGGCACCGCCCTCCGGCCCAGAGAGTGTCAGACCCATAACCAGCCCTCACACAGTGACCAGGTATGAGCCTAGCACATTGTAGGAGTCCCGTAGCCGCGCTAGGCGAGACCCCACCCCCGATTCACCCTCATACTCGTTGTCTGGTGCTGACCCACATCATAGCATCCACAGCCAGGTTGGCTCTTGTGCACAGGCCGCAACTATTGGGTATTAAGGGATCTAGCTAGAGACATCTCTAATGCTAATAGGCTTTTAGGTCTCCGCCCTTCCCTTAATTCCCAATACACGGAAGAAGCAAAAACTAATGTAAATACCATTCAAGTACTCAAAGTAACTTATAAAAGAGAATTTAATCATTTCATCTACTCAAAGAAGTGTCAGCGAAAAAGAAGCTATCTATTGACTAACCGGTGTCTTGGCTAGAGCCATGGTCACGGTAGGCATCCATAGTTCGAGGCTGGTGGTCAAGTGTTGGCAAAAACAAGTGTAAGCTTCTGGCTGCTGCTCCCCTTCACTCCAAATTCGATTTTGGGGTGAACCGGGGGGTAGGACCCCTATTCCTTGGCCCAAAATGGTAAGTCCCTCCTGGCCAATCGATTTGGGCCAGGTGGCACCCCTTCATTGGTCACAATTAGCTAATGAGACTATAATGGCTTAATTAGGTTAATTATCCCATTATAATCCATAATTATCCTTTGGTTTTATTAGCATAGCTAATAAAAACCATTATAGGCGAACCCTCCCTTGCCCCTTAGGTCCACTATGTACTGGTGACGTGTCAGGGTACGCATACATATACCGTATAGATACTCGGAACGTCACAATTGACGTAACTTATCTTAATTATTTTCGTCTCACAACAAAAACTCCAGTATCTGTGCTTGTCTCATTTCAAGTTATGACAATGTGTTGGTTTTAGCCTTTATGTTGAAAAAGGGCATGACGTGTACACAAGCGGTGTGGCATCTGCAACAATAATATCAGGAGAATGCAACAGACGAAAAAAGACAGAGCTTTTGGGGCAGCGAACAGACCAGAGGGACCCAAAGCGGCAGAGAAGCGCCCCGGGGGGTGCACCTCTATATATGGACAGATGGCATGTGCGTTCGAGGGGTCACAAAAAACCCCTGTATACGGCTTCTTGGAGTAGAAAAACCCATACCATACGGGTTTTTGAATTAACATACATTATAGTCCCTATCCGTAGATTTACGATTGATTGTGCCAAATTATATAATTCCTTTCCGACTTTGTACCTTTTGTGAGGACATAGGTCTAGGGTTCCATTTAGAGGCCACATATGCTTGCATGGACCCCCATGGACCTTGGTCACGTTGAGTTGGTCATGTTCTAGGGTAAACATGGCACATTGATCACGGGGTCTATGCAACAGAGGAGGTGAATAATCGAAATGTTTTTCCCATTACACCATTGGACTTGAGAACTAGCTTAGAATGCTATTAGAATTATATTAGAATGAAATAGCTTAGAACTTAGAATGATGTATGAGAACGATTTGGATGTTGAACTGCCCGGCAAAAAAACATTTACATGTGAATACGTTTATTATTACATGTGAAGCGTCCCTAAAGGATTCACTACCAAAATTAAATGGAACATTATGTGTGCCAAGCATTTTGAAGATAACCACTTGCAATTGAGATATTGCTCCCAATTTTTTTGTACAATGCATATAATCCATATAACCACTTGCAATTGAGAATATTGCTCCCAATTTTTTGTACAATGCATATAATCCATATAATCACTCAATCCTTATAATCGCTCAATCTCATTATGAGAATATTCCATGTCATATTCCCAATGCACCAAATGTGGTCGTCCCTTACAAGTCAAGATGGGGTCAAACCCCAATTTCCACGTCATCCTAAGGTGCACTAGAACGTATTTCATCCAAGTCAATCAAGTACATACACAACAGTAAGAAAGAAGCAAAGATGTATTCCAAAGAGACTCTGCAACCTCCATTGTTGCTGTCCAGCAAAATTCAATACAAGCCTGACATTTTCAAACAAATTTACAGGAGGAGCTCTTCAATGCATGGCCGAGCTGCATGCTCCTCACAAAGGAAGGAAGAACCTGAAGCAGAAATAGAACGAGGAGAAGCATGGGGACTTGAACCCCACCGACACATGCCGGTCCCATGACAAAGTCACATGCTTTTCCCTCCGTAAGCTTTTGTCTGCTAAAATGATTATTACAATTTTGTTGATGTGCTGCATTGTATCAATAGCAAAAGAGCCTGTAAAAGATGTCCCCTTTAAATTTCTAGGCATAGAAGAGCAACCTCTAAATTTCTAGGCATAGAAGAAGACAATAAGCTTTAAAAAGAAGCAAAATGGCAACAATAATGCTACATGTTTTTCCATTATATTCTCAAATCTTTCCTGTAGGAAAATAATGAAGGGTCACTTTCCCGATAGTGAGTCTCATATTCAAAACAATATTTCTAATTACCTGTAGTAAGGCTACAGCTTGTATGGTTCTCTGGGACAGCAGGTACCCCAACTTGTACATGTGACTAAATATTTTACTTGATATTGTATCAATAAGATAACATTTTCTACAATATATGGATCACTTTGACACCAAAACACCAAGGGAACATTTTTTTCCCTATCAGTAAAGATTTGAAGCAATGCCTTAGCTCAATAATTCAGCCAAGCTTGAATAGACTTTGAAGTTCTGCAGCATACAAAAGAGTTGTAATTATTAAATACTAGCAATAGATTTATTTGCAAGGTGTAACTAAATAAAGAATGTGCAATCTAATTGGCGCAATGTTGGACTTGAAACATCATTTACGCAGTTGGTCAACTATGTAAAAGCTAATAAAAAGGAACAAAACTGAAAATGTTATGGAGAGAGAAAGGAAAAAGCATAGAGGCAAAGTGTATATCTGTTATGCATGATCTCCTTTGTGTTAATGTTACAAATGGAGAGTTGTTGGCTGCAAGTTAGGAAATGCAAGTTAGCATAAGCATTGATAGTTGAGAGCATGTTGCCTTCCTCTCAAAAAATACATGATGACATAACCCAATGACTTAAGATCATCCCTGCGACTATGCTCTGCAATTTGAATATAGTTAGCACCAGAAAACATGTGATTATGAGATTGAGACAATGTTAGCGTAATTAAATATTCATCTATTCCTAAGTGCATATTAACACTTGCATAGCTCGCCATGTCTGTCAGCTTTTTGTTGTCTCTGAAAGGTAACCAATTGTATATCAATAAAATCTATACATCAACAAAATCTAATATCCCAAAGGTCCTCCATAACTATATAAATATGGGTAGCAAACCTGTATGTTGGTGACTCATTGGATCGCGATATCTTTTTGCCAGGCCAAAATCAATTATGTATACCTAGTACATTATAAGCATGTAGTTAAGGAATGTAGTACAAGAAAAAATTGGTTACAGATCAGCAACCATCACAAGAACAAATATTCCAGATCTAAAGCCAAATGTAAAACCTTGCTTCGTGGCTAAACCATGTACCTGGTTGGCTCGCCTTCCAAGTCCCATCAAAAAATCATATGCTTAACTCTTTGAGCGGACATACTCAACCCTATTCAACGGTTACAACATCATGATGCAGGCACACAGTGGAATGCAACTACAACGAAAACAAGAACAGAAATTACATCATAATCCCAAAACAGAACAAATACATTGAATAACAATGCGCACATTTGCACCATTACAGGGACATTGAAATCTGATATGCATGAAATGCACATGAAGAGCAACCACTAGTCCACATTACGAATTCCCATACAACTTCCTGCATGAAGACAGCTGCACAACAGCTCCAAACATTACTTGACATTCACAACTATGAAGTAAGTAGCTTCCACGCCTCAAAGCAAGTGCACAGGAAACCATTGCAAATCTGCCATGACAGACATGACATAGCCAAGCAAGCCCGTGGAGTGACACAACGTAAAACGTATGGGCAAGAGGGCGCATACTCTATAGTCACATGTTGCAGCAACAACATCACAGAAGGAAGCATGGGAACCACAACCAGAAGAACAAACAAGGTGTTACATTACAAAGAAAAATAGCATTTTATATCATCATTACAAAATATTGGCAGAGAACATAGGCACAGAAACTAGGGCTTCCTGAAACAACCTGCACTTGTGCATAAAGTTGCATGGCAACCTGCAACAAATGACAACACAAACAAATGTAAACATACCATAGCCAAGAGAAATATGAGATGCATGTGAGTGCCAAAAACTCTGCATGCACTACATTATTTGATTCAACATGCCTAAGTATCCTTATAAAGACTTTATGTTTAACATCATTTAGACTAGCTGCTATAAGCAAGATCAAGTACTCAGTCATAAACTCGAAACCACCATCATAAATCAGACCAGAGGCCCACAAAAAATAGACCATCTAGACTGTACTTTAAGCCTAACAGATATCTTAAGCCATAGAATACACAATGTTTATGTAAGAGCTTTTGAAGACCTGTTTATTTTCGCTCCTATCGCTAGCTCCAGGTCGTAGAAATGGATCAAACTGCCCAAATCGACCACCTAGGGATCTCTCCTTCCCGCCTTTGCTCCCTTCACGTTCAAAGCTGGAAGTATGGGCTTTCGACCATATGAGAACTCGACCGTATACGATCGACTATAGCAAAACAAAAACCCCTTTACATTCACGCTCTTGATTCATACGTGCACATTAGGTGCACCCCCCTTGAGAAGCGCCTGGAAGCTGTAAGGATCTGTGGGAGTGGCGATGCTTGATAAGAAGACCGTAGAGCGAGATTGGTAAGAAGGTCGGAAGAAGAAAACAAGAGGCGTAATAGCGTAAGGTCGCTTGGGCTGTCGGAAGTGATCCAGATAGATCGGTGGGCTCTGAAATTTTCGATTTCAACAGTGGTAGACCGGTGGGTTCTGAAGCCCTTCCAGAGGCTGGTCAGGGAGATAGCCCAGGAGTTTAAGACCGACCTCCGCTTCCAGACTTTTGCTATCTTGGCACTCCAGGAGGCTGTTGAAGCCTACCTGATAGCTCTCTTCAGTGACGCAAACCTCTGCGCTATCCATGCAAAGAGGGTCACGATCATGACCAAGGATTTAGCTCTCGCCCGGAGAATCCGGGGAGACCATTTGTAGTTGCCCTCAGGCATTGCCATTGTAACAATTTTGTGAATATCAATATTACTCCAAGTTTTGTCACTGTCTTCCTGTTACAAAACAATTATTCATAATAAAATTCTTACCCTTTCGTTCATCCTCCTCCCTCATTCCTTCCAGCGCCAATGGCTGCCATCGACCTGCTTGAATGGTACCAAGACAGAGAGCATTGGGACCCTCAAGTCCCCTTTGATCTCCTACGGCCCTTTCTTCTCCAACGGATAGACCTCATCTCCAACATGCAGAGTCACCCTGACTATGCTGGGTTCTTAGAGTTTTACACCGAGGAGATGCTTCCTCTTTGCATCCCTTTGGAAGAACCCCCACAGCTTTACATCGAGCGAGCTGTGCTGAGAGAGATGCTCGGGGGAGACACCCACGCCTACGACGTGCTCAAGGGCAAACTCCAGTGGGGCCGTAACCCACCCGTCATTATGCATTAGGGACAGCAGTTCCTTGAAGTGGCCTTTGCTCTGGCCATCCTCATGGATCAGTACGTGGAGGATGAGACCCTGCCAGTGGAGAAGGGCAAGGTCCCGGAGTCATCCGATGAGGAAGAGGACGAGCATATTGGGATGGATGACTTCGTTCGGTGGAAGCAGTTAGCTGAGGAAATGCCGCCACCCCGGGAGCGGGGAGCTTGGGTTGGATGTTCTTTCTGTTGTATATCACCAAGATCAGGAGTTTCTTCTCTTGGATGATATCCTCTAGACATACCACATAGTGGCCGGTTTCAAGCGCCGACGCAAAGACAAGGTGCTCTATGAGTTGGATGAGTATTGCATAGATGACTTTATTGACTTCACCCCCATAGATCTTCCACCAGAGGTGCAGCAGCTGCTCCAGTTTCACCAGGAGACTATAGAGCCGGCCGACACCCTTCTGCGGCTCAAAGATTTGGTACTGCAAGACCCTCCAACTCAGCCTTCTCCGGACGCCTTTACGGCCATGGGACCTCACGTCCCAAACATCAATATGGTTGAAGTCCCTTCCAATTCAGATGAGGAAGGGGAAGATCTTTACCATAACCCTGCTCATCTTCAGGAGGAGCAGGAGGAATTTATGGAGGAAGAGGTCCTTATGGACCTCGATAAGGAGGTCGCCACTTCGGTGACTCCACAAGGAAAAGCGTTGGGGAACCACCTCACACGCTTCTTCCTATCAGCTTTTCGGCAAGGGCAGGTCCTTTTTGTAGCCCGAGACCTGGCCCCAAAAGCCGAGGCATCCTGGTGGAGCCTCCGTGCTTTGTCCACATTGGCAGGGCACAACAAGTTATCGTATCGCACCCTTACTTACGTGGGGCACAACAAGTTATCGTATCGCACCCTTACTTATGTGTTGGTGCGTCGGGACTTTCCCCTCACCGCCTTGGGCCAGGATATAGCACCCTGGATGAGCATGAAGCTCCTCACGGCGGCCCCATTAGCTGCCGCCTATCCTCCAGAAATTGCTTCTCTTGCGCCCACCACGGTTGACCCAGGGGTCACTTTGTTACGTCATCGGCCGCCACCACCACCTCCTACACCAATGGACCAAGATGCGGGGCCTAGCTCCTAGTAAATGTAACCGACATTATAGAGTATGCCCTTTGGCTACTCACAAATATGTAATATTGCATTGATATTTTTCATGCACAATTGAATACAAGCAAATCATTTTTTTTTTCCTACAATACTTGTCTTTCTCTTTCTAGAGTTTGAAGTATGAGGAATAATTCATTTGTTGTATATCCATTCTTGCCTTCTTACAGAAGAAGAAGAAGAAGAGGAACAAGAACAACAGGAAGAAGGGGAAGAAGAGGACGAGCCGCCGCCAGAACAAGAATATGAAGACGACGACGGAGATTATGAAGAAGAGGAAGCGAAAGATGAAGGAAAGCCATACGACCCCATCAAGGGTTTCGAGATCGTTAATATCCTTCGCGATCACGCTTTCGAGCATTTACGAAGATAATGCCTCGTCGTCGCACTTGGAATTATTGGGATTGTACTAAGCAGGAAGCCTTTGCTGATGCTAACGATCACCTCTGGCAGATATATTATGCGCTCCGAAATCTTTTTAATCTTCTAATCATCAACCCTACTTTGGACTTCCAGTACGTCATAATTCAAGCTTGGGCTAGGTACAAAGTGGTCCGAGCAGTGAGGGAGAGTATTCGATACTCTATCCTATAACCCTTCACGCAGCCCTAAGCTAGTTGGTTACAGTTCTCCTTGTCTAGATGCACCTTCAGTTTTGTGTATGAGTTTACATGTTTTCCTTGTAACTGTGACCTTGATATAATGAAAAAAAAAAAGAAGAAGAAATGTTTCTCTGTTGTATAATTCTTGTCACAATTACTTAAACGTGTATGCTTCTTTGATTTGTTTCTATCTAGACGGTGCACGCCCTCTCCCTTGAGCGACAACTGTGCAACCGGGCCGTCTTACCCCGGAACAGGAGCTCACTATTATGAAGCGTTAGCTTACCGAGCTCCAAGCCTACGTACTGCAAATCAATCCATCTCAGATGCAACAAGAGTATGGACCAGAGGCTTCTGCCCCACATAACCCATAGCCGCCACCTGCACCTGCGCCCGCCACGGCAAGCCGATCTAAGAGGACACGCCCTAGTTCTTCCTCGGACACTGCCTCGGAGTCTTCTGACTCTTCTGATTCCTCTGAGGATGAGGCCGGCCGTGCCAAGACCAACAAAAAGGATTATCAGAAAACGGTGGATTCAGCCATCACTAGCATCTGGAAGAACTGGCGACTTACACAATTCTCAGGGAAAACCAGGAATGGAGTAGATGCCGAATCATGGTTAGACGAAATGCAGGAATTTGGGAAGTCATATGGAATGACTGACACGGATATCGGCAAAGTTGCCACCACCAATCTTACAGGGTCGGCACGCATCTGGTGGAAAGGATATGCCCGCTCTCATGGGCTCACAAGGGGAAGGTGCCGCTATAAAATTTTTGCCAAAGCCTTCAAGTCACATTATGTACCAAAGGCTCATCGCTAAGCAACAGATCCAAACTTTCTACCGCCAGAGAACGTAAAAACACGATTGTCCAGGCTTATACCGATGAGTTTATGCACTTATGCTTATACGTCCCAGGGATTAGTGAGCACAGGGCCGTTGAAGGCTATATAGAGGGTTTATCCCCTACCATAAGGAAGATGGTTCGAGCTATAGACCCTAAGACCATTACAGAAGCAGAGGCTAAAGCACTTAGCCTAGAAGAAGACATCTCGAAGTACCAGCCGCCACGATCCTCTTCGTTCGCTTAGAACAAGGGGTATACACCTTTACAGGGGCCACCACCCGCCTCGGGGCCTCCTCCCGCCTCTACCGGATACCGTGAGGACCTGATAAGAAGGTTTCCTTCAACATGCCGGAGAAGCCCATCAGTACTGTAGGAGCTTTCAGGGATATCCTCCAAGCTATCCCTAAGGAGACCCGTGAACAACTGCGTAAGGAGCAGGCTTGTTATCGGTGCTTCCGCCTGGGGCACCGCATGCAAGAATGCCCCTACATCACACACAGTGCAGGCCGCCTTGGCTGACATGGATTGGGAAAACACTGGGGACCCAAGCCATCCGGATGACACTGCTGAGGAGGACGCGCCTGACTATGTCATAGGTGAGTCTCACATTTATGCTGCCATTGAAACTGGTCAAGCCAACCACCAACCCTCTCATATCTCTACTTGGGGTCAAGTAGATTGTAAGCCCTTCGTCATTCTTATGAACACGGGTAGTACTCATAACTTTGCATCTCCTAGAATGGCAGAAGCCTTACAGCTCACCCCTTTAAGGTCTAAGCCGCGTCCAGTTACGCAAGTGGGGCCATACGCCACACCGTGGCCGTCGAATCAATTTGAATATTCAGCTGCCCGGAGCACCTGTTGCTCTAGGAGCGGAGATAATGGATATTGGCCGCTATGATCTCATTGTGGGAATGGAATTCTTGGCTGCTGCCAAGGCCAACATTGATTGGAGAAACGGGAAGTCACCTTCAATGCAGCCAATGGAACCCGAGTCACTATTGCAGGTAAGCCAGCTACTCCTATTATGCAATGTATTTCATTACGCCAGTTGCATAGGGCTCTCAGGAAATCGCAGATCACGGGCATGATTCGACTTGCTTCAGTGGAAGCTAAGTCTAAGCAGGATGACTTGCCTCCAGGAAACGCCATTGCTCTTTGAGAGTACCATGATCTTTTTCCCAAAGAAGTCCGGCGGCCTACCACCTTCGGAGGGGTGGAATGTGAAATTACCTTGGAACCGCACACCAAGCCTACCAAAGAAGGCCCCATATCGGATGAGCATTCTTGAGTTGACCGAGCTTAAGAAGCGCCATGAGAGCTCCTCAAATTAGGCTTACATTAGGCCTAGTGTTTCACCCTTTGGAGCCCCGATACTTTTGTTAAGAAGAAAGATGGCACCATGAGAATGTGCATCGACATCGACAACTAAATAAACATACTATTAAGAACCGGTATGCGCTACCCCCGCATGATCTTATGGATCAATTGCAAGGGGCTAAGTATTTTACTTAAGATTGATCTTCGACGATATCACCATATAAGAATTAAGGAGGATGACATCCATAAATCCGCTTTCCGGACCCGCTATAGGCATTACGAAGTTCACAAAGATTCCATTTGGCCTGACGAATGCTCGGGCCACTTTCATGCGGCTCATGAATGATGTCTTCCGTGAATATCTTGACGATTTTGTCATTATATTCTTTGATGATATCCTCATATACAGTAAGACCTTAGAGGATCATGAACGGCATCTTCGATTGGCATTACAGAAATTGAGGCGCCACCAACTATATGCCAAATTCTCTAAGTGTCATTGTGCCACCACCAAGGTCGACTACTACCCGGACATATTGTGTCCGCAGAGGGAATAGCCACCGACCCACCCAAATTAAAATTGAAGCAAATCAAAGAATGGCCAATTCCAACCAACATATCCGAGGTTCGCAGCTTTCTAGGCTTGGCCTGCATTACTGTAAGTTTGTCAAGGACTTTGCCAAGCTCGATGCACCTTTAACTGATCTCACCAAGCATGAAAAGGTTAGAGATTGGATGACACATTGGAAAGATAAGGTACAGACCGGCTTTCAAGCCCTAAAGGATGCTTTGACAACAGCTCCTGTTCTTACAATGCCAGATCCTCAAAAGGACAAGTGGGTTTCCACTGATGCCACTCAAATAGCTACAGGAGGGGTTTTGATGCAAGACGGTCGGGTGATCGCTTATGATTCTCTAAAGATGAATGATGCGAGCAGTGATACCTCATGCATGACCAAGAGTTGCTCGCCACAGCGCGTGCTTTTCTATGCGATTTACGGCATTATTTGCTTGGAAGGCGATTCCAGCTTGGACACGGATCATCAAAGCCTCCAATACATTTTTTACGCAACCCCATCTTAATTTGAGGCAAAGACGGTGGATGGAATTCCTGGAGGAATATGACTTTGAGATCATTTATAAACCGGGCAAGCATAATGTTGTTGCTGAGTCGTCACTCCGACGCATTGTAATCCTATCTCCACACTCTCCCGTGAGTTTGGGAAACAGATCTAGCGCACCCTCCTACGATCCGAATTCCAAGAGGTATGGCAAAGTGTATCTAAGGAAGCCGTAATGTATAAGGAGAGGGAGACTTTCTCGCCATTATAAGAAGGAAGCTCAACTCTTTTTATTACAAGGACAAATTATGTGTTCCCCGACATCTAGAGTTCGTAAGCTCATTCTCCATGATACACATAACAACTGATAGCAGGGGCATGCGGGGTTTATGAAGACATATTTCAAAAATCCGCCCCAGCTATTTCGCTAGGCATGAAGAAGCATATTGCCGTACATTATTAGCAAAGGCCGAGTTGTCAACAAACAAAGGCGTAATCAGCTTTGCGATTCCGTGAATTGCAACCCCTCGACGCATCCGATGCTAAGTGGGAAGTTATTACCATGGATTTTATCGTGGGGCTTCCACGCACCTTAAGAGGGTTTAATGCCTTAATGATTGTGGTCGATAAGCTTTCAAGATGGCACATTTTCTCGCCATGTCGCACCACGATATCGCATTGATAACGCCTTGCTCTTCACGAGAGATCTTTCGCCCGCATGAAATGCCCCGTAGGATTATATCGATCGATCCTAAGTTTGTTAGTGCATTTTGGAAGGATTTCTTCAAGACTATTCAAACTAAGCTTGCCATGAGCACAAAATTATCATCCGCAGATGGATGGTGGTCGACAGAGCGCACAACCGCATAATTGAGGATATGCTACGTAATTATGTCCGAACAAACAGCCTCAATGGGCGCATCTACATCCATTTAGTAACAAGACGAGACAGAGTCCTCAAGGATGTCTCCTTCATGATAAATTATGGTTATATCAGCCACACCGCATTACGCGGCATAACCCAAGATCAAAGGTGGAGGTCTCCCAAAGAATTGCTTACGGACATGCAAGCACTAGTCGAGGAAGTTCGAGCATACTTGATAGCCGCAAGAGCTCGACAAAAGAGTCTAGCCGACGGCACCGCATCCCCCCGAAATTTCAGGCCTGTGAGTCCGTCCCGCTAAAGATTAAGGTGAAGCAAGCCAAACTTAAGATTGGCAACTGTAAGAAGCTTGCTTCTAGATGGGCGGGACCATTTTAGATAACCGAAAGGATAGGTCCTCAAGCCTACCGGTTGGATCTGCCCGCACATTTAAAGATCCATAAAGTCTTCCACGTGAGTCTTCTCAAGAAACATCATCCGGATCTAGAAGAGATTCTTGACACATCAACACTTCGAGATGACCGAGGATCAGTTGGAGATTGTGCCAGAAGCTCTCCTTGATCGTGCCTATAAGCGCACCCGTCGAACTCAAATATTGCAATACTTGGTCAAGTGGAAACACTTACCCACTGAGGACGCAAGATGGGTCCTTAAGGCGGATTTGGATAAGACTTACCCGGACTTTATGAAGGAATGCCAGGGCCGAACCATTCAAGATGCAATCATCTCCGACCCAAATGGTAAGCAGAGTGTTCTGTAGTGCGACAGGGGTCATATGAGTGAGATCCAACAGGGATCATCCTAGGGTTTGGGGTACATGCATATTAGATGGGACAATGGGCATCTAGGCATTCATGATAGGAAGCATTCGTCTACGTCTACTATGGGATTACTGCCACTCCTTACGCCGAGACGATATGCAAGCCTTAGACATGATAGGACCTTTGCAGTCATATTTTTATTTATTTAAGGGGGTGGTCCCTTCAACCACACTACTTAACTTATCTCTTAAATACTAATCTATTCGCTTCTGCAGGCCAGTAAGATACTACTAAGCTGCAGAGGAATCGAGGCCTCGCTTCGGAGGCCAACTTGTGTTTTTGAGATAAAATTGTGTTGTCCATGTACTTTTGAATGTAATTTCCTACCGCTTTTGCTACAAATAGGACTCTTGTCCTCGCTACCTCCGATGTAACCCTTTCACGCTTTCCATAAATTAAGGTTATCTCTACCATAGTTACTCTCCACTAACTCTAATGCCGAGGATAGCATTAATCCAAGGGGGAGAATGTGACGCCCTGCATCTATACGGTATACATATGCATATCCGACACGCCACCAAAGACATAGTGGACCTAAGGGGCAAGGGAGGGTTCACCTATAATGGTTTTATTAGCTATGCTAATAAAACCAAAGGATAATTATGGATTATAATGGCATAATTAACCTAATTAAGCCATTATGATCTAATTAGCTAATTGTGACCAATGAAGGGTGCCACCGCCCAAATCGATTGGCCAGAAGGGACTTACCATTTTGGGCCAAGGAATAGGGGTCCTACCCCCCATTCACAAATTCGAATTTGGAGTGAAGTTGAGCAGCAGCCAGCAGCTTACACTTGTTTTTGCCAACACTTGACCACCAGCCTTGAACTATGGATGCCTACCGTGACCATGGCTCTAGCCAAGACACCTGCTAGTCAATAGATAACTTTTTTTCGCTGACACTTCTTTGAGTAGATGAAATGATTAAATTCTCTTTTGTAAGTTACTTTGAGTACTTGAATGGTATTTACATTAGTTCTTTCTGCTTCTTCTATTGGGAATTAAGGGAAGGGTGGAGACCTAAAAGCCTATTAGCATTAGAGATGTCTCTAGCTAGATCCCTTAATACCCAATAGTTGCGGCCCGGGCACAAGAGCCAACCTGGCTGTGGATGCTATGATGTGGGTCAGCACCAAACAACGAGTATGAGGGTGAATCGGGGGTGGGATCTCGCCTCGGTGCTACTATTGGCACCCTAACTATACATTCAAAACCAAACGTATATCGAGTTAGATATACTGCGTATATCGAATTCGATATACAAATATACAACATATATCGAGTTCGATATACGACGTATATCGAGTTAGATATACTACAGATATTGAACTCGATATACGAAGTTTTTTTAATTTTCGATTCGCCGGCCTACCAAGCAAAGGCCGATTTGGATCCGGGCCGCAGAATTCTCAGGCCCCGATTTTATTGGGTTGCAGAGATTTGATGTCGAAGCTCTTCAAACGGTGGTAGCATAAATGCCAAATTTCCAGTTTGATGCAGCTTCTTAATCCTTGGAGAAATCATGCAATGCCAGGCCGATCGAACTGCGGCACCAGATGGTCCAAAATCGAGCTTTTTTATACGCCATTTTCTGGCACCCTGCAGGATATACGTATATCGAACTCGATATACACATGGTTTTGAATCTTTAGTTAGGGAGCCAATATTTTACCCGGTCTCGCCTAGCTCGGCTACGGGACTCCTACAGTGTGCTAGGCTCATACCTGGTCACTGTATGAGGGCTGATTATGGGTCCGACACTCTCTCAACCGAGGGCGCGGCTCTTCACAGAGGGATGCCCTGGGCTCGAATGGGTTGGAGAGCTGACCTTTAGATTTAGGGGAGTAAGTCGGCTACGGATGCGTGGCTCGCTGACGCGGCACGTGTTCTCTAGCACACCCAGGGATCCGTCATACTCGAAGAAGACGCCTCCGACCCGCCTCATCGACGGGGAGATGTAACCCTGAGTAGTCCCGGGCGGGTGATTCCTTGGGATTATGCGCTCGAGGGCTACAAGCACGCCATAGCATGATTCAAATATCCGCAAAGTGTGCATGTGAGGGGCGGATGGAGTGGACAACCCTAGCCATTGTCTTATGCCGCCCAACGCCATGTTATACCTCCGCCTGTTGATATCTTGAGACCCCGGCCGCCGCTTGATTCCTTGGAGTCCGAGCCCGGGTAGTGCCTTGTCATGGCATTATTTCATGTTATTATGGATGTATTATCTTCTCCGTGATGATGATGGAAGGGCCACCCTTCGTGGTGGTATATTATTATGCATGATGATTGTATGTCGACGATATGTATGCTTCCACAGATAGGATTTCCATAGAGGACGGGGACTAATGACCCCACCGTGTTCCGCCCGACACTTGGCCATCCCAAGTGGTCCGAGTATGACGGAGGGCCTTGCCATGGTGATGTGGTCGCCATGGAAGGGGAATTCTCCGTATTTATACAATGGGAGCATCAGATAGATTCCGGGAGCCGCCACAACAATCATTCCGCTTTGAAAAATACCTCGATCTACAATAGTAAAACAAACATTTTTATTAACAGACTTTTTTTTTTTTTTTCCTCTATTCTTAGAAGCATGGAGCAAGAATGAAGCTACCGTGTTAGAAAAAATGCAAATGGTTCTTAGTGACCACACTCTTTTCTCATTACTTTTTAGGTCGATTTAGTTTTTGGGTTTGCAATGGGCAAAAAAAAAGCTAATTTTGGAGCCCTCGTGATTTTCATCCTATATTATAAAGTTTTAGTGTATGTCGTGAATAAAACCCTAAAATTTTCGACGGCCCAGATTTCACTTAAAAATTTTGACGGTCCTTGATTTTGTTTGATTTTGCGCACCATCGAACCCTAGCCGCCTTTGGCCAATTTCCTGCTTGGTTGCTCTTCCTTGGTCCCTTCCCAAAACGCTTGCCCAAAGAAGAAACATTTCCTTGCTTTCGATCAAATCCAAAGAACAAAATGGTCGCTAGGCTATGGATATAGATTCCGGTTCTCATATCGGCCTTTCTTCATGGAGCCGCATGTTGCACATCCCGTGATGGCGGATCCGCCCTTTCCCTAATACCGGCCATAGTTAAAGTAAAGCTTAATTTTTTTTTCTTTTTTGTCCCTTATGTTTTTGTTTTACGATAATTTCTTTTCCTTTCTTCTATTCTACGTTGGAACACAAGGACGGAAGATCCGGGCTGCCGAAAAACCGGGGCCTACCGGGCTTCAGGCTGGTGAAGAAATTCTTGAACCTTATGCATAAGGTGCTTTTCCTTATATATTCTTTGGATGGCCGCCTCCATGCATGATTGGTTGCATGTTATAGCCTTAAATGATCAAAAGCAAATTTCATGCAGGTATGTTTTTACTTCGAGTACTACCAGGTAGTTTTCCCTTCTAATCCTTATTCTCAACAATAGATTTGGAAGGCAGAAGCAAAGATAGATAGTGGCTATGGCTTTTGTGCCGTTGGGCCTTTCAGAGTAGGAAGCCTTATAAGGCTACGGTTCTAGGTAATTTAATCTACGTCTAATTTGAGGTGGATTCTGCTGGAGATTAAACAGAGTATGAATATGTTTTTGCAAATGGTATTGATTTTGTTTATGACAGGAACAGCTTCAACAGGTTATAATTGGATCATTGGCTGCAACCACTAGTCCACATTACGAATTCCCATACAACTTCCTGCATGAAGACAGCTGCACAACAGCTCCAAACATTACTTGACATTCACAACTATGAAGTAAGTAGCTTCCACGCCTCAAAGCAAGTGCACAGGAAACCATTGCAAATCTGCCATGACAGACATGACATAGCCAAGCAAGCCCGTGGAGTCGACACAAATGTAAAACGTAAGGGCAAGAGGGCAGACAGCTCTATAGTCACATGTTGCAGCAACAACATCACAGAAGGAAGCATGGGAACCACAACCTGAAGAACAAACAAGGTGTTACATTACAAAGAAAAATAGCATTTTATATCATCATTACAAAATATTGGCAGAGAACATAGGCACAGAAACTAGGGCTTCCTGAAACAACCTGCACTTGTGCATAAAGTTGCATGGCAACCTGCAACAAATGACAACACAAACAAATGTAAAACATACCATAGCCAAGAGAAATATGAGATGCATGTGAGTGCCAAAAACTCGCATGCACTACATTATTTGATTCAACATGCCTAAGTATCCTTATAAAGACTTTATGTTTAACATCATTTAGACTAGCTACTATAAGCAAGATCAAGTACTCACCATAAACTCGAAACCACCATCATAAATCAGACCGTGAGGCCCACAAAAAATAGACCATCTAGACTGTACTTTAAGCCCAATGTATATCTTAAGCCATAGAATACACAATGTTTATGTAAGAGCTTTTGAAGACCTGCTTATTTTCGCCCTATCGCTAGCTCCAGTCGTAGAAATGGATCAAACTGCCCAAATCGACCACCCACGGATCTCTCCTTCCCGCCTTTGCTCCCTTCACATTCAAAGTCGGAAGTATGGGCTTTCGATTATATGAGAACTCCTCGATCGTGATAATGATCGACTATAGCAAAAAAATCCCTTTACATTCACGCTCTTGATTCATACGCGTGCACATTAGGTGCACCCCCTTGAGAAGCTCGAAGCCGTAAGGATCTGTGGGAGTGGCAAGAAGCGCATAAGAAGACCGTAGAGCGAGATTGGTAAGAAGGTCGGAAGAAGAAAACAAGAGGCGTAATAGCGTAAGGTCGCTACTATCGGAAGTGATCCAAGATAGATCGGTGGGCTCAAATTTTCGATTTCAACAAAGGGTAGACCGGTGGGTTCTCAAGCCCTTCCGAGGGTCTGGTCGTGAGATAGCCCAGGAGTTTAAGACCGACCTCCGCCTGCACTTTTTGCTATCTTGGCACTCCGTGAGGTCGTTGAAGCCTACCGATAGCTCTCTCTTCGGACGCAAACCTCTCAAGGCTATCCATGCAAAGAGGGTCACGATCATGACCAAGGATTTAGCTCTCTCGCCGAGAATCCGGGAGACCATTTGTAGTTGCCCTCGCATTGCCATTGTAACAATTTTGTGAATATCAATATTACTCCAAGTTTTGTCACCGCCTTCCCCGTTACAAAACAATTATTCATAATAAAATTCTTACCCTTTCGCTCATCCTCCTCCCTCATTCCTTCCAAATACTAATGGCTGCCATCGACCGCTTGAATGGTACCAAGACAGAGCATTGGGACCCTCAAGTCCCCTTTGATCTCCTACGGCCCTTTCTTCTCCAACGGATAGACCTCATCTCCAACATGCGAGTCACCCCGACTATGCCGGGTTCTTAGAGTTTTACAATCGAGGAGATGCTTCCTCTTTGCATCCCTTTGGAAGAACCCCCACAGCCTTTACATCGAAATGAAGTTGTGCCGAGAGATGCTCTGGAGACACCCACGCCACGACGCGTGCTCAAGGGCAAACTCCAAGTGGGGCCGTGAACCCCACCCGGCCATTATGCATTAGGGACAGCCAGCCTCCTTGAAGTGGCCTTTGCTCGCCATCCTCATGGATCAAGATGCGGAGGATGAGACCCCGCCAAAGGAGAAGGGCAAGGTCCCGAGTCATCCGATGAGGAAGAGGACGAGCATATTGGGATGGATGACTTCGCTCGGGAAGGAAGCAGCTTAGTTGAGGAATGCCGCCACCCCCGAGCGGGAGCTTGGGTTGATGTTCTTCCCGTTGTATATCACCAAGATCGAGTTTCTTCTCTTGGATAATATCCTCTAGACATACCACATAGTGGCTTTCAAAGCGCCACGCGAAAGACAAGGTGCTCTATGAGTTGGATGAGTATTGCATAGATGACTTTATTGACTTCACCCCCATAGATCTTCCACCGAGGTGGTGCAAAGCCTGCCCAGCCACCAGAGACTATAGAGCCGGCCGACACCCTTCTGCGGCTCAAAGATTTGGTACTGCAAGACCCTCCAACTCAGCCTTCTCCGGACGCCTTTACGGCCATGGGACCTCACGTCCCAAACATCAATATGGTTGAAGTCCCTTCCAATTCAGATGAGGAAGGGGAAGATCTTTGTACCATAACCCCGCCATCTTCGTGAGGAGCAGGAGGAATTTATGGAGGAAGAGGTCCTTATGGACCTCGATAAGGAGGTCGCCACTTCGTGACTCCACAAGGAAAAGCGTTGGGGAACCACCTCACACGCTTCTTCCTATCAGCTTTTCGGCAAGGGCAGGTCCTTTTTGTAGCCCGAGACCTGGCCCCAGAAGCCGAGGCATCCTGGTGGAGCCTCCGTGCTTTGTCCACATTGGCAGGGCACAACAAGTTATCGTATCGCACCCTTACTTATGTGTTGGTGCGTCGGGACTTTCCCCTCACCGCCTTGGGCCGATATAGCACCACGATGAGCATGAAGCTCCTCACGGGCGCCCCATTAGCTGCCGCCTATCCTCCGTAAATTGCTTCTCTTTGGCGCCCACCACGGTTGACCCAGGGGTCACTTTGTTACGTCATCGGCCGCCACCACCACCTCCTACACCAATGTACCAAGATGCGGGGCCTAGCTCCTAGTAAATGTAACCGACATTATAGAGTATGCCCTTTGGCTACTCACAAATATGTAATATTGCATTGATATTTTTCATGCACAATTGAATACAAGCAAATCATTTTTTTTTTCCTACAATACTTGTCTCTCTCTTTCTAGGGAATAATTCATTTGTTGTATATCCATTCTTGCCTTCTTACAGAAGAAGAAGAAGAAGAGGAACAAGAACAACAGGAAGAAGGGGAAGAAGAGGACGAGCCGCCGCCAGAACAAGAATATGAAGACGACGACGGAGATTATGAAGAAGAGGAAGCGAAAGATGAAGGAAAGCCATACGACCCCATCAAGGGTTTCGAGATCGTTAATATCCTTCGCGATCACGCTTTCGAGCATTTACAGCATACGCTCTGTCGCACTTGGAATTATTGGGATTGTACTAAGCAGGAAGCCTTTGTCGATGCTAACGATCACCTCCTCGCGTATATATTATGCGCCCAAATCTTTTTAATCTTCTAATCATCAGCCCTACTTTGGACTTCCAGTACGTCATAATTCAAGCTTGGGCTAGGTACAAAGTGGTCCGAGCAGTGAGGGAGAGTATTCGATACTCTATCCTATAACCCTTCACGCAGCCCTAAGCTAGTTGGTTACAGTTCTCCTTGTCTAGATGCACCTTCAGTTTTGTGTATGAGTTTACATGTTTTCCTTGTAATCGCGGACCTTGATATAATGAAAAAAAAAGAAGAAGAAATGTTTCTCTCGTTGTATAATTCTTGTCACAATTACTTAAACGCGTATGCTTCTTTGATTTGTTTCTATCTAGACGGTTGCACGCCTCTCCCTTGAGCGACAACTCAGGTAACCGGGTCGTTTTACCCCGGAACAGGAGCTCACTATTATGAAGCGTTAGCTTACCGAGCTCCAAGCCTACGTACTGCAAATCAATCCATCTCAGATGCAACAAGAGTATGGACCAGAGGCTTCTGCCCCACATAACCCATAGCCGCCACCTGCACCTGCGCCCGCCACGGCAAGCCGATCTAAGAGGACACGCCCTAGTTCTTCCTCGGACACTGCCTCGGAGTCTTCTGACTCTTCTGATTCCTCTGAGGATGAGGCCGGCCGTGCCAAGACCAACAAAAGGATTATCGAAAAAGCGGTGGATTCAGCCATCACTAGCATCTGGAAGAACTGGCGACTTACACAATTCTCAGGGAAAACCAGGAATGGAGTAGATGCCGAATCATGGTTAGACGAAATGCAGGAATTTGGGAAGTCATATGGAATGACTGACACGGATATCGGCAAAGTTGCCACCACCAATCTTACAGGGTCGGCACGCATCTGGTGGAAAGGATATGCCCGCTCTCATGGGCTCACAAGGGGAAGGTGCCGCTATAAAATTTTTGCCAAAGCCTTCAAGTCACATTATGTACCAAAGGCTCATCGTTGCCAACAGATCCAAACTTTCTACCGCATAGAACAGAAAAACACGATTGTCCAGGCTTATACCGATGAGTTTATGCACTTATGCTTATACGTCCCAGGGATTAGTGAGCACAGGGCCGTTGAAGGCTATATAGAGGGTTTATCCCCTACCATAAGGAAGATGGTTCGAGCTATAGACCCTAAGACCATTGCAGAAGCAGAGGCTAAAGCACTTAGCCTAGAAGAAGACATCTCGAAGTACCAGCCGCCACGATCCTCTTCGTTCGCTTAGAACAAGGGGTATACACCTTACAGGGGGCGCTCACCCAGTTCAGGGCCTCCTGCCTCTACTGGATACCAGAGGACTGATAAGAAGGTTTCCTTCAACATGCCAGAGAAGCCCACCAGTACTGCAGGAGCTTTCATGGATATCCTCCAAGCTATCCCTAAGGAGACCCGTGAACAACTGCATAAGGAGCGGGCTTGTTATCGGTGCTTCCGCCTGGGGCACCGCATGCAAGAATGCCCCTACATCACACAGACAGTGCAGGCCGCCTTGGCTGACATGGATTGGGAAAACACCGGGGACCCAAGCCATCCGGATGACACTGCTGAGGAGGACGCGCCTAACTATGTCATAGGTGAGTCTCACATTTATGCTGCCATTGAAACTGGTCAAGCCAACCACCAACCCTCTGTTATCTCTACGGTGGGTCAAGTAGATTGTAAGCCCTTCGTCATTCTTATGAACACGGGTAGTACTCATAACTTTGCATCTCCTAGAATGGCAGAAGCCTTACAGCTCACCCCTTTAAGGTCTAAGCCGCGATTCCATTACGGCAAAGTGGGGCCACGCCACACCGTGGGTCGCCGAATCAATTTGAATATTCAGCTGCCCGGAGCACCTGTTGCTCTAGGAGCGGAGCTAATGGATATTGGCCGCTATGATCTCATTGTGGGAATGGAATTCTTGGCTGCTGCCAAGGCCAACATTGATTGGAGAAACGGGAAGTCACCTTCAATGCAGCCAATGGAACCCGAGTCACTATTGCAGGTAAGCCAGCTACTCCTATTATGCAATGTATTTCATTACGCCAGTTGCATAGGGCTCTCAGGAAATCGCAGATCACGGGCATGATTCGACTTGCTTCAGTGGAAGCTAAGTCTAAGCAGGATGACTTGCCTCCAGGAAACGCCATTGCTCTTTGAGAGTACCATGATCTTTTCCCAGTGAAGTCCGTCAGCTACCACCTTTCAGAGGGGTGGAATGTGAAATTACCTTGGAACCAGACACCAAGCCTACCAGTAAGGCCCCATATCGGATGAGCATTCTTGAGTTGACCGAGCTTAAGAAGCAGTTACAGGAGCTCCTCAAATTAGGCTTCATTAGGCCTAGTGTTTCACCCTTTGGAGCCCCGATACTCTTTGTTAAGAAGAAAGATGGCACCATGAGAATGTGCATCGATTATCGACAACTAAATAAGCATACTATTAAGAACCGGTATGCGCTACCCCGGGCAGATGATCTTATGGATCAATTGCAAGGGGCTAAGTATTTTACGAAGATTGATCTTCGATCAGGATATCACCATATAAGAATTAAGGAGGATGACATCCATAAATCCGCTTTCCGGACCCGTTATAGGCATTACGAGTTCACAGTGATTCCATTTGGCCTGACGAATGCTCGGGCCACTTTCATGCGGCTCATGAATGATGTCTTCCGCGAATATCTTGACGATTTTGTCATTATATTCTTTGATGATATCCTCATATACAGTAAGACCTTAGAGGATCATGAACGGCATCTTCGATTGGCATTACAGAAATTGAGGCGCCACCAACTATATGCCAAATTCTCTAAGTGTCATTGTGCCACCACCAAGGTCGACTAGCTGGGACATATTGTGTCCGCAGAGGGAATAGCCACCGACCCAGCTAAAATTGAAGCAGTCAAAGAATGGCCAATTCCAACCAACATATCTGAGGTTCGCAGTTTTCTAGGCTTGGCCGGGTATTACTGTAAGTTTGTCAAGGACTTTGCCAAGCTCGATGCACCTTTAACTGATATCACCAAGCATGAAAAGGTTAGAGATTGGATGACACATTGGAAAGATAAGGTACAGACCGGCTTTCAAGCCCTAAAGGATGCTTTGACAACAGCTCCTGTTCTTACAATGCCAGATCCTCAAAAGGACAAGTGGGTTTCCACTGATGCCAGTCAAATAGCTACAGGAGGGGTTTTGATGCAAGACGGTCGGGTGATCGCTTATGATTCTCTAAAGATGAATGATGCGAGCAGTGATACCTCATGCATGACCAAGAGTTGCTCGCCGTTGTGCGTGCCTTGCGTATTTGGCGGCATTATTTGCTTGGAAGGCGATTCCAGTTGGACACGGATCATCAAAGCCTCCAATACATTTTTACGCAACCCCATCTTAATTTGAGGCAAAGACGGTGGATGGAATTCCTGGAGGAATATGACTTTGAGATCATTTATAAACCGGGCAAGCATAATGTTGTTGCTGAGTCGTCACTCGCACGCATTGTAATCCTATCTCCACACTCTCCCGTGAGTTTGGGAAACAGATCTAGCAGACCCTTCCTACAGATCCGGAATTCCAAGAGGTATGGCAAAGTGTATCTAAGGAAGCCAGAACAGATAAGGAGAGGGAGACTTTCTGCCATTATAAGAAGGAAGCTCAACTCTTTTATTACAAGGACAAATTATGTGTTCCCGAGACATCTAGAGTTCGTAAGCTCATTCTCCATGATACACATAACAATCTGATAGCAGGGCATGCGGGGTTTATGAAGACATATTTCAAAATCCGCTCCAGCTATTTCTGGCTAGGCATGAAGAAGCATATTGCCAGGTACATTAAGCAGTGCCAGAGTTGTCAACAAACAAAGGCAGAACAGTTGCGTATTCCAGGTGAATTGCAACCCCTCGACGTACCCGATGCTAAGTGGGAAGTTATTACCATGGATTTTATCGTGGGGCTTCCACGCACCTTAAGAGGGTTTAATGCCTTAATGATTGTGGTCGACAAGCTTTCGAAGATGGCACATTTTCTGCCATGTCGTACCACAGATACTGCATTGGATACTGCCTTGCTCTTCACGAGAGAGATCTTTCGTCTGCATGAAATGCCCCGTAGGATTATATCAGATCGGGATCCTAAGTTTGTTAGTGCATTTTGGAAGGATTTCTTCAGCACTATTCAAACTAAGCTTGCCATGAGCACAGCTTATCATCCGCAGATGGATGGTCAGACAGAGCGTACCAACCGCATAATTGAGGATATGCTACGTAATTATGTCTGGAACAAACAGTCTCAATGGGCAGACTACATCCATTTAGTAACAGTACGAGACAGGAGTCCTCAAGGATGTCTCCCTTCATGATAAATTATGGTTATATCAGCGCCTCACACCAGACACGTGGCATAACCCAGTATCAAAGGTGGAGGTCTCCCAGCAATTGCTTACGGACATGCAAGCACTAGTCAAGGAAGTTCGAGCATACTTGATAGCTGCAAGAGCTCGACAAAAGAGTCTAGCCGATCGGCACCGTACTCCCCGAGAATTTCAGGTCGGTGAGTCCGTCTGGCTAAAGATTAAGGTGAAGCAAGCCAAACTTAAGATTGGCAACTGTAAGAAGCTTGCTTCTAGATGGGCGGGACCATTTTAGATAACCGAAAGGATAGGTCCTCAAGCCTACCGGTTGGATCTGCCCGCACATTTAAAGATCCATAAAGTCTTCCACGTGAGTCTTCTCAAGAAACATCATCTGGATCTAGAAGAGATTCTTGACACATCAACACTTCTGGAGATGACTGAGGATCAGTTGGAGATTGTGCCAGAAGCTCTCCTTGATCGTGCCTATAAGCGCACCCGTCGAACTCAAATATTGCAATACTTGGTCAAGTGGAAACACTTACCCACTGAGGACGCAACATGGGTCCTTAAGGCGGATTTGGATAAGACTTACCCGGACTTTATGAAGGAATGCCAGGGCCGAACCATTCAAGATGCAATCATCTCCGACCCAAATGGTAAGCAGAGTGTTCTGCAGTGCGACAGGGGTCATATGAGTGAGATCCAACAGGGATCATCCTAGGGTTTGGGGTACATGCATGTTAGATGGGACAATGGGCATCTAGGCATTCATGATAGGAAGCATTCGTCTACGTCTACTATGGGATTACTGCCACTCCTTACGCCGAGACGATATGCAAGCCTTAGACATGATAGGACCTTTGCAGTCATATTTTTATTTATTTAAGGGGGTGGTCCCTTCAACCACACTACTTAACTTATCTCTTAAATACTAATCTATTCGCTTCTGCAGGCCAGTAAGATACTACTAAGCTGCAGAGGAATCGAGGCCTCGCTTCGGAGGCCAACTTGTGTTTTTGAGATAAAATTGTGTTGTCCATGTACTTTTGAATGTAATTTCCTACTGTTTTGCTACAAATAGGACTCTTGTCCTGCTACCTCCGTATGTAACCCTTTCACGTTTTCCATAAATTAAGGTTATCTCTACCATAGTTACTCTCCACTAACTCTAATGCTGAGGATAGCATTAATCCAAGGGGGGGAGAATGTGACGTTCCGGGTATCTATACGGTATACATATGCATACCCTGACACGTCACCAGTACATAGTGGACCTAAGGGGCAAGGGAGGGTTCGCCTATAATGGTTTTTATTAGCTATGCTAATAAAACCAAAGGATAATTATGGATTATAATGGCATAATTAACCTAATTAAGCCATTATGATCTAATTAGCTAATTGTGACCAATGAAGGGGTGCCACCTGGCCCAAACTTACCATTTTGGGCCAAGGAATAGGGGTACCATTTTCACCCCAAATTCGAATTTGGAGGGGTCCTTGAGCAGCAGCTGCCGGCTGACTCCATTCCACCCCAAATGGATGCCTACCGACCATTTGGTTAGTCAATAGATAACTTCTTTTTTTTCGTTGGGTTTTTTTGAGATTAAAAAGGGCCTTCAAAACATGCCAACTAAGCCAAATGAAGATAAATGAACTACCAATCGTAAACCGTTTACACTTGTTTTTGCCAACACTTGACCATTTTCTAGCATAACTATTGATAGAAAAGTCAAATGGATGCCTACTTTCGTGACCCATGATTGTCTCTAGTTTTTTATCATTTTTACAAAAAGATATGCAAACCCCAAGGTTGGAGTCAATAGATAACTTCTTTTCAAGAGCTCATTTGACTTTTCTATCAACACTTATCTTTGAGTAGATGTTTTCTTGATTGGTAGTTCATATAGCTTAGTCGGCAGCTTCTTAGAAGGCCCTGATTAAATTCTCTTTTGTAAGTTACTTTGAGTACTTGAATGGTATTTACATTATTTCTTTCTGCTTCTTCTATTGGGAATTAAGGGAAGGGTGGAGACCTAAAAGCCTATTAGCATTAGAGATGTCTCTAGCTAGATCCCTTAATACCCAATAGTTGCGGCTGTGTGCACAAGAGCCAACCCGGCCGGATGCTATGCTATGTGGGTCACACCAAACAACGAAAGTATGAGGGTGAATCGGGTGGGATCTCACGGGTGCTACTATTGGCACCCTAACTATACATTCAAAACCAAACGTATATCGAGTTAGATATACTGCGTATATCGAATTCGATATACAAATATACAACATATATCGAGTTCGATATACGACGTATATCGAGTTAGATATCTGGCGATATTGAACTTCGATATCTGAGTTTTTTTTTTTATTTTTCGATTACGGCCTACCGGGCAAAGGCGGATTTGGATCTGGCTGCAGAATTCTGTGCCCTGATTTTATTGGGTTGCAGAGATTTGATGTCGAAGCTCTTCAAACGGTGGTAGCATAAATGCCAAATTTCCAGTTTGATGCAGCTTCTTAATCCTTGGAGAAATCATGCAATGCCAGGCCGATCGAACTGCGGCACCAGATGGTCCAAAATCGAGCTTTTTTATACGCCATTTTCTGGCACCCTGCAGGATATACGTATATCGAACTCGATATACACATGGTTTTGAATCTTTAGTTAGGGAGCCAATATTTTACCCGGTCTCGCCTAGCGCGGCTACGGGACTCCTACAGTGTGCTAGGCTCATACCTGGTCACTGTATGAGGGCTGATTATGGGTCTGACACTCTCTGAACCGGAGGGCGCTGCTCGTAGGGATGCCCCGGGCTCGAATGGGTTGGAGTGTCGACCTTTAGATTTAGGGGGAGTAAGTCGGCACGGATCGTGGGACGACGCAAGACGCGTGTTCTCTAGCACACCCGGGGATCCGCCATACTCGGGAAGAAGACGCCTCTCGACCGCCTCATCGATCGGGGAGATGTAACCCGGAGTAGTCCCGAAGGGTGATTCCTTGGGATTGCGTCTCGAGGGCTACAAGCACGCCATAGCATGATTCACCTATCCGCAAAGTGTGCACGTGGAGGGGCGGATGGAGTGGACAACCCTAGCCATTGTCTTATGCCCATTAACGCCATGTTATACCTCCGCCTCGTTGATATCTTGAGACCACCGCCGTCCGGTTGATTCCTTGGAGTCCGAGCCTGGGGTAGTGCCTTGTCATGGCATTATTTCATGTTATTATGGATGTATTATCTTCTCCGTGATGATGATGGAAGGGCCACCCTTCGTGGTGGTATATTATTATGCATGATGATTGTATGCTGACGTATATGTATGCTTCCGCTGTATAGGATTTCCCATAGAGGACGTGGGACGAATGACCCCACCGTGTTCCTCGCCCGGACACTTGGCCATCCCAAGTGGTCCGAGTATGACGGAGGGCCTTGCCATGGTGATGTGGTCGCCATGGGAGGGGAATTCTCCGTATTTATACAATGGGAGCATCGTATAGATTCTGGGAGCGTCACAACAATCATTCCGCTTGAAAAATACCTCGATCTACAATAGTAAAACAAACATTTTTATTAACAGACTTTTTTTTTTTTACCTCTATTCTTAGAAGCATGGAGCAAGAATGAAGCGCCGGTGTTAGAAAATGCAAATGGTTCTTAGTGACCACACTCTTTTCTCATTACTTTTTTAGGTCAGGATTTAGTTTTTGGGTTTGCAATGGGCAACGAAAAAGCTAATTTTGGAGCCCTGCATTTTCATCCTATATTATAAAGTTTTAGTGTATGTCGTGAATAAAACCCTAAAATTTTCGCGCCCATTTCACTTAAAATTTTGGGCCGGTCCTTGATTTTGTTTGATTTTGCGGACCATCGAACCCTAGCCGCCTTGGCCAATTTCCCGCTTGGTTGCTCTTCCTTGGTCCCTTCCCAAGGCGCTTGCCCAGTACCAAACATTTCCTTTGCTTCGATCAAATCCAAAGAACAAAATGGTCGCTAGGCTATGGATATAGATTCCGTTCTCATATCGGCCTTTCTTCATGGAGCGCTGCATGTTGCACATCCCGTGATGGCGGATCCGGCCCTTTACTGAAGGCGCTGGCCATAGTTAAAGTAAAGCTTAATTTTCTTTTTCTTTTTTTGTCCCTTATGTTTTTTGTTTTACGATAATTTCTTTCCTTTCTTCTATTCTACAGTGGAACACAAGGACGTGGAAGATCCAGCTGCCAGAAAAACCGGGCCGGCTGGGCTTCAGGCTGGTGAAGAAATTCTTGAACCTTATGCATAAGGTGCTTTTCCTTATATATTCTTTGGATGGCCGCCTCCATGCATGATTGGTTGCATGTTATAGCCTTAAATGATCAAAAGCAAATTTCATGCAGGTATGTTTTTACTTCGAGTACTACCAGGTAGTTTTCCCTTCTAATCCTTATTCTCAACAATAGATTTGGAAGGCAGAAGCAAAGATAGATAGTGGCTATGGCTTTTGTGCCGTTGGGCCTTTCAGAGTAGGAGGCCTTATAAGGCTACGGTTCTAGGTAATTTAATCTACGTCTAATTTGAGGTGGATTCTGCTGGAGATTAAACAGAGTATGAATATGTTTTTGCAAATGGTATTGATTTTGTTTATGACAGGAACAGCTTCAACAGGTTATAATTGGATCATTGGCTGCAACCACTAGTCCACATTACGAATTCCCATACAACTTCCTGCATGAAGACAGCTGCACAACAGCTCCAAACATTACTTGACATTCACAACTATGAAGTAAGTAGCTTCCACGCCTCAAAGCAAGTGCACAGGAAACCATTGCAAATCTGCCATGACAGACATGACATAGCCAAGCAAGCCTGTGAGCTGACACAACAGAAACAGAAGGGCAAGAGGGCAGACAGCTCTATAGTCACATGTTGCAGCAACAACATCACAGAAGGAAGCATGGGAACCACAACCAGAAGAACAAACAAGGTGTTACATTACAAAGAAAAATAGCATTTTATATCATCATTACAAAATATTGGCAGAGAACATAGGCACAGAAACTAGGGCTTCCTGAAACAACCTGCACTTGTGCATAAAGTTGCATGGCAACCTGCAACAAATGACAACACAAACAACAGAAACATACCATAGCCAAGAGAAATATGAGATGCATGTGAGTGCCAAAAACTCTGCATGCACTACATTATTTGATTCAACATGCCTAAGTATCCTTATAAAGACTTTATGTTTAACATCATTTAGACTAGCTGCTATAAGCAAGATCAAGTACTCAGTCATAAACTCGAAACCACCATCATAAATCAGACCAGAGGCCCACAAAAAATAGACCATCTAGACTGTACTTTAAGCCTAACAGATATCTTAAGCCATAGAATACACAATGTTTATGTAAGAGCTTTTGAAGACCTGTTTATTTTCGCTCCTATCGCTAGCTCCAGGTCGTAGAAATGGATCAAACTGCCCAAATCGACCACCTACGGATCTCTCCTTCCCGCCTTTGCTCCCTTCACATTCAAAGCTGGAAGTATGGGCTTTCGACCATATGAGAACTCGACCGTATACGATCGACTATAGCAAAAAAAAAACCCCTTTACATTCACGCTCTTGATTCATACGTGCACATTAGGTGCACCCCCCTTGAGAAGCGCCTGGAAGCTGTAAGGATCTGTGGGAGTGGCAGTAAGCAGATAAGAAGACCAGAGAGCGAGATTGGTAAGAAGGTCGGAAGAAGAAAACAAGAGGCAGAATAGCAGAAGGTCGCTTGGGCTATCGGAAGTGATCCAAGATAGATCGGTAGACCGGTGGGTTCTGAAGCCCTTCCAGAGGCTGGTCAGGGAGATAGCCCAGGAGTTTAAGACCGACCTCCGCTTCCAGACTTTTGCTATCTTGGCACTCCAGGAGGCTGTTGAAGCCTACCTGATAGCTCTCTTCAGTGACGCAAACCTCTGCGCTATCCATGCAAAGAGGGTCACGATCATGACCAAGGATTTAGCTCTCGCCCGGAGAATCCGGGGAGACCATTTGTAGTTGCCCTCAGGCATTGCCATTGTAACAATTTTGTGAATATCAATATTACTCCAAGTTTTGTCACTGTCTTCCTGTTACAAAACAATTATTCATAATAAAATTGTTACCCTTTCGTTCATCCTCCTCCCTCATTCCTTCCAGCGCCAATGGCTGCCATCGACCTGCTTGAATGGTACCAAGACAGAGAGCACTGGGACCCTCAAGTCCCCTTTGATCTCCTACGGCCCTTTCTTCTCCAACGGATAGACCTGATCTCCAACATGCAGAGTCACCCTGACTATGCTGGGTTCTTAGAGTTTTACACTGAGGAGATGCTTCCTCTTTGCATCCCTTTGGAAGAACCCCCACAGCTTTACATCGAGCGAGCTGTGCTGAGAGAGATGCTCGGGGGAGACACCCACGCCTACGACGTGCTCAAGGGCAAACTCCAGTGGGGCCGTAACCCACCCGTCATTATGCATTAGGGACAGCAGTTCCTTGAAGTGGCCTTTGCTCTGGCCATCCTCATGGATCAGTACGTGGAGGATGAGACCCTGCCAGTGGAGAAGGGCAAGGTCCCGGAGTCATCCGATGAGGAAGAGGACGAGCATATTGGGATGGATGACTTCGTTCGGTGGAAGCAGTTAGTTGAGGAAATGCCGCCACCCCGGGAGCGGGGAGCTTGGGTTGGATGTTCTTCCTGTTGTATATCACCAAGATCAGGAGTTTCTTCTCTTGGATGATATCCTCTAGACATACCACATAGTGGCCGGCTTCAAGCGCCGACGCAAAGACCAGGTGCTCTATGAGTTGGATGAGTATTGCATAGATGACTTTATTGACTTCACCCCATAGATCTTCCACCAGAGGTGCAGCAGCTGCTCCAGTTTCACCAGGAGACTATAGAGCCGGCCGACACCCTTCTGCGGCTCAAAGATTTGGTACTGCAAGACCCTCCAACTCAGCCTTCTCCGGACGCCTTTACGGCCATGGGACCTCACGTCCCAAACATCAATATGGTTGAAGTCCCTTCCAATTCAGATGAGGAAGGGGAAGATCTTTACCATAACCCTGCTCATCTTCAGGAGGAGCAGGAGGAATTTATGGAGGAAGAGGTCCTTATGGACCTCGATAAGGAGGTCGCCACTTCGGTGACTCCACAAGGAAAAGCGTTGGGGAACCACCTCACACGCTTCTTCCTATCAGCTTTTCGGCAAGGGCAGGTCCTTTTTGTAGCCCGAGACCTGGCCCCAGAAGCCGAGGCATCCTGGTGGAGCCTCCGTGCTTTGTCCACATTGGCAGGGCACAACAAGTTATCGTATCGCACCCTTACTTATGTGTTGGTGCGTCGGGACTTTCCCCTCACCGCCTTGGGCCAGGATATAGCACCCTGGATGAGCATGAAGCTCCTCACGGCGGCCCCATTAGCTGCCGCCTATCCTCCAGAAATTGCTTCTCTTGCGCCCACCACGGTTGACCCAGGGGTCACTTTGTTACGTCATCGGCCGCCACCACCACCTCCTACACCAATGGACCAAGATGCGGGGCCTAGCTCCTAGTAAATGTAACCGACATTATAGAGTATGCCCTTTGGCTACTCACAAATATGTAATATTGCATTGATATTTTTCATGCACAATTGAATACAAGCAAATCATTTTTTTTTTCCTACAATACTTGTCTTTCTCTTTCTAGAGTTTGAAGTATGAGGAATAATTCATTTGTTGTATATCCATTCTTGCCTTCTTACAGAAGAAGAAGAAGAAGAGGAACAAGAACAACAGGAAGAAGGGGAAGAAGAGGAGAGGCACGCCGCCTAACAAGAATATGAAGACGGCGGAGATTATGAAGAAGAGGAAGCGAAAGATGAAGGAAAGCCATACGACCCCATCAAGGGTTTCGAGATCGTTAATATCCTTCGCGATCACGCTTTCGAGCATTTACAGCATACGCTCTGTCGCACTTGGAATTATTGGGATTGTACTAAGCAGGAAGCCTTTGCTGATGCTAACGATCACCTCTGGCAGATATATTATGCGCTCCGAAATCTTTTTAATCTTCTAATCATCAGCCCTACTTTGGACTTCCAGTACGTCATAATTCAAGCTTGGGCTAGGTACAAAGTGGTCCGAGCAGTGAGGGAGAGTATTCGATACTCTATCCTATAACCCTTCACGCAGCCCTAAGCTAGTTGGTTACAGTTCTCCTTGTCTAGATGCACCTTCAGTTTTGTGTATGAGTTTACATGTTTTCCTTGTAACTGTGACCTTGATATAATGAAAAAAAAAAGAAGAAGAAATGTTTCTCTGTTGTATAATTCTTGTCACAATTACTTAAACGTGTATGCTTCTTTGATTTGTTTCTATCTAGACGGTGCACGCCCTCTCCCTTGAGCGACAACTGTGCAACCGGGCCGTCTTACCCCGGAACAGGAGCTCACTATTATGAAGCGTTAGCTTACCGAGCTCCAAGCCTACGTACTGCAAATCAATCCATCTCAGATGCAACAAGAGTATGGACCAGAGGCTTCTGCCCCACATAACCCATAGCCGCCACCTGCACCTGCGCCCGCCACGGCAAGCCGATCTAAGAGGACACGCCCTAGTTCTTCCTCGGACACTGCCTCGGAGTCTTCTGACTCTTCTGATTCCTCTGAGGATGAGGCCGGCCGTGCCAAGACCAACAAAAAGGATTATCAGAAAACGGTGGATTCAGCCATCACTAGCATCTGGAAGAACTGGCGACTTACACAATTCTCAGGGAAAACCAGGAATGGAGTAGATGCCGAATCATGGTTAGACGAAATGCAGGAATTTGGGAAGTCATATGGAATGACTGACGCGGATATCGGCAAAGTTGCCACCACCAATCTTACAGGGTCGGCACGCATCTGGTGGAAAGGATATGCCCGCTCTCATGGGCTCACAAGGGGAAGGTGCCGCTATAAAATTTTTGCCAAAGCCTTCAAGTCACATTATGTACCAAAGGCTCATCGTTGCCAACAGATCCAAACTTTCTACCGCATAGAACAGAAAAACACGATTGTCCAGGCTTATACCGATGAGTTTATGCACTTATGCTTATACGTCCCAGGGATTAGTGAGCACAAAAATGTTGAAGGCTATATAGAGGGTTTATCCCCTACCATAAGGAAGATGGTTCGAGCTATAGACCCTAAGACCATTGCAGGTAGCGGAGGCTAAAGCACTTAGCCTAGAAGAAGACATCTCGGTACCACCGGTATTTCATCCTCTTCGCTCGCTTAGAACAAGGGGTATACACCTTGGCGGGGCTCCACCCGCCTCGGGGCCTCCCGCCTCTACTCGGATACCGAGGACTGATAAGAAGGTTTCCTTCAACATGCCGAGAAGCCCACCAAGCATGCGGGGAGCTTTCATGGATATCCTCCAAGCTATCCCTAAGGAGACCCGTGAACAAGTGCATAAGGAGCGGGCTTGTTATCGGTGCTTCCGCCTTGGGGCACCGCATGCAAGAATGCCCCTACATCACCACCATAAAGTGCAGGCTTTGGCTGACATGGATTGGGGAAAACACCGGGGACCCAAGCCATCCGGATGACATCTTCTTGAGGAGGACGCCTAACTATGTCATAGGTGAGTCTCACATTTATGCTTTGCCATTGAAACCGGTCAAGCCAACCACCAACCCTCTCATATCTCTACGATTGGGTCAAGTAGATTGTAAGCCCTTCGTCATTCTTATGAACACGGGTAGTACTCATAACTTTGCATCTCCTAGAATGGCAGAAGCCTTACAGCTCACCCCTTTAAGGTCTAAGCCGCGTCCAGTTACGCTGGCAAGTGGGGCCATACGCCACACCGTGGCCGTCGAATCAATTTGAATATTCAGCTGCCCGGAGCACCTGTTGCTCTAGGAGCGGAGCTAATGGATATTGGCCGCTATGATCTCATTGTGGGAATGGAATTCTTGGTCACGCCAAGGCCAACATTGATTGGAGAAACGGAAGTCACCTTCAATGCAGCCAATGGAACCCGAGTCACTATTGCGGGTAAGCCGCCATCTCCTATTATGCAATGTATTTCATTACGCCAGTTGCATAGGGCTCTCAGGAAATCGCAGATCACGGGCATGATTCGACTTGCTTCAGTGGAAGCTAAGTCTAAGCAGGATGACTTGCCTCCAGTAAACGCCATTGCTCTTTGAGAGTACCATGATCTTTTCCCAGTGAAGTCCGTCAGCTACCACCTTTCAGAGGGGTGGAATGTGAAATTACCTTGGAACCAGACACCAAGCCTACCAGTAAGGCCCCATATCGGATGAGCATTCTTGAGTTGACCGAGCTTAAGAAGCGATTCTGAGCTCCTCAAATTAGACTTCATTAGGCCTAGTGTTTCACCCTTTGGAGCCCCGATACTCTTTGTTAAGAAGAAAGATGGCACCATGAGAATGTGCATCGATTATCGACAACTAAATAAGCATACTATTAAGAACCGGTATGCGCTACCCCGGGCAGATGATCTTATGGATCAATTGCAAGGGGCTAAGTATTTTACGAAGATTGATCTTCGATCAGGATATCACCATATAAGAATTAAGGAGGATGACATCCATAAATCCGCTTTCCGGACCTGTTATAGGCATTACGAGTTCACAGTGATTCCATTTGGCCTGACGAATGCTCGGGCCACTTTCATGCGGCTCATGAATGATGTCTTCCGCGAATATCTTGACGATTTTGTCATTATATTCTTTGATGATATCCTCATATACAGTAAGACCTTAGAGGATCATGAACGGCATCTTCGATTGGCATTACAGAAATTGAGGCGCCACCAACTATATGCCAAATTCTCTAAGTGTCATTGTGCCACCACCAAGGTCGACTACCTGGGACATATTGTGTCCGCAGAGGGAATAGCCACCGACCTAGCTAAAATTGAAGCAGTCAAAGAATGGCCAATTCCGACCAACATATCTGAGGTTCGCAGTTTTCTAGGCTTGGCCGGGTATTACTGTAAGTTTGTCAAGGACTTTGCCAAGCTCGATGCACCTTTAACTGATCTCACCAAGCATGAAAAGGTTAGAGATTGGATGACACATTGGAAAGATAAGGTACAGACCGGCTTTCAAGCCCTAAAGGATGCTTTGACAACAGCTCCTGTTCTTACAATGCCAGATCCTCAAAAGGACAAGTGGGTTTCCACTGATGCCAGTCAAATAGCTACAGGAGGGGTTTTGATGCAAGACGGTCGGGTGATATGATTCTCTAAAGATGAATGATGCGAGCAGTGATACCTCATGCATGACCAAGAGTTGCTCGCCGTTATGCGTGCCTTGCGTATTTGGCGGCATTATTTGCTTGGAAGGCGATTCCAGTTGGACACGGATCATCAAAGCCTCCAATACATTTTTACGCAACCCCATCTTAATTTGAGGCAAAGACGGTGGATGGAATTCCTGGAGGAATATGACTTTGAGATCATTTATAAACCGGGCAAGCATAATGTTGTTGCTGAGTCGTCACTCCCACGCATTGTAATCCTATCTCCACACTCTCCCGTGAATTTGGGAAACAGATCTAGCAGACCCTTCCTACAGATCCGGAATTCCAAGAGGTATGGCAAAGTGTATCTAAGGAAGCCAGAACAGATAAGGAGAGGGAGACTTTCTGCCATTATAAGAAGGAAGCTCAACTCTTTTATTTCAAGGACAAATTATGTGTTCCCGAGACATCTAGAGTTAAGTAAGCTCATTCTCCATGATACACATAATGATCGATGATAGCGGGCATGCGGGGTTTATGAAGACATATTTCAAAATCCGCTCCAGCTATTTCTGGCTAGGCATGAAGAAGCATATTGCCAGGTACATTAAGCAGTGCCAGAGTTGTCAACAAACAAAGGCAGAACAGTTGCGTATTCCAGGTGAATTGCAACCCCTCGACGTACCCGATGCTAAGTGGGAAGTTATTACCATGGATTTTATCGTGGGGCTTCCACGCACCTTAAGAGGGTTTAATGCCTTAATGATTGTGGTCGACAAGCTTTCGAAGATGGCACATTTTCTGCCATGTCGTACCACAGATACTGCATTGGATACTGCCTTGCTCTTCACGAGAGAGATCTTTCGTCTGCATGAAATGCCCCGTAGGATTATATCAGATCGGGATCCTAAGTTTGTTAGTGCATTTTGGAAGGATTTCTTCAGCACTATTCAAACTAAGCTTGCCATGAGCACAGCTTATCATCCGCAGATGGATGGTCAGACAGAGCGTACCAACCGCATAATTGAGGATATGCTACGTAATTATGTCTGGAACAAACAGTCTCAATGGGCAGACTACATCCATTTAGTAGAGTTTGCCTACAACAGTACGAGACAGGAGTCCTCAAGGATGTCTCCCTTCATGATAAATTATGGTTATATCAGCGCCTCACACCAGACACGTGGCATAACCCAGTATCAAAGGTGGAGGTCTCCCAGCAATTGCTTACGGACATGCAAGCACTAGTCAAGGAAGTTCGAGCATACTTGATAGCTGCAAGAGCTCGACAAAAGAGTCTAGCCGACAACATGGGTTATGATTTTGTTTTGAGGATGTACACGTCAGCACTGTGCGCCATTTTTCTTGAATCTTTTGTCTTATTAGATTCAAACTAATTTCTTGATATGTTTGTGCTAATCTGTGCTCCTATCTGAAGCAATTACTGGATTAAGATTGCCAGCCTTGTAGGGGCTAGCCTTGCTCATGTTTCCCCTTAATTTTCCCTACAGATGGATACCAGAATTTTTGCAATTATCAAGCATAATGCAAGATTAACTTGTGGCTTTTTGAAAGGATCTCCAGGGGCTCTCTGGAATTCTTTGGTCTTGGAACAGTATTTTCCAGAAGATCTTTTCGTTGCTGAATACTCGTTTGTACCAAGCTCAGTGGAATTTGAGGTAGAAATTGTGGACTCTTGGCTTCAAGAATTCGTGGGGAAAAAAGAAATCTCTGCTACCGGAATCTTTCATGTGCATTGTGGGTGGAGTGATTCGAAAATTGTGGTTAAGGTGTATTCCGAGCAATGATTCATCCTTTAGTGTAGTTCCCCTTAGTTTTTGGCTTTGAGCGTGGCTTTCCACCTTCTGAAAGTTTATTTCTGCTCGTCTCCCTGTTCTCTTTTTGCCCCTTGTTGCTCCCTCCTGCTATTTCGCACATGTTCAATCTGCTTTTGTAGTTTCCACCTGGTTCTTTCTAGATGGCTCATAAAAACAAAAATTACCCTAAATTTCTCTCTATCCTTCACGCATTTGCCGATCTTGAACCCTCCGACCGTTCCGATCTTCTCAAGCAACTAAGGTCCTTTCAAGAAAACCCAAAAAATGTCATTTTCTTTGGTGATTTTGCTAACTCCTTAATTGAACAGTCTTCTATGGATCCTTTGTCTTCCAAAGTGCCATGCTGGGATAATTTATCCAAGGACCCCGATTATAGAGGCCAATTACCATGCTTGGATCCGGCCCGACAAGTTCCTCTTCCCTATGGTGATAAACGGCCGGAACAGCAAAAATTCCCAGACAAATTCTTCACAAATGCTCTCGGAACAATTCGATCCTTCAATCCTGCTTTCAAAGCCATGAAAACAGTTACTTTTAAAGGTATTTCTTTGGACCTTCCTTCTGTTCATGCAAAGTTGATTTCTTTTCATGACTCGGCTGTTATTGTCAAAATCAATAAGCATGGTCTTAAACTTGATAAACTCTGGGCCTTTTGCTTGAACCTTCACAAAGAAATTCTTATCAATGCTGTTTACTGGTTACAATCTCCATATGTTATGATTGAATGTGGTAACAAAAGATCTGCCAATCTTTTGCTAAATCGAGGTCCTTTGACTCTGGAGTCCTTTCAACTCACCTTTCTAAAGTGGGATCCCAAATTTGAAGTTGCTAATTTGGATAATCTTTGTGTAGCCTCTACCACGCTTCATGGTTTAAATCCTATCTACTGGAATGAGGACTGTCTCAAACTGCTTTTCGGTTCCATTGGATCTTATATATGCACTGAATTTTCGCCATATAGACCTCCCAAATCTTTTGTCCAAATTGATATATCCAAAGATGTCCCCCTCCAAATTCCATTCCTTGATGTTTTTGGTCAAAAAGCCTCCCTCTCTCTTAGATGGGCTGGTCTGCCTCCTCATTGTCAAAACTGTAGGGCCAGGCACTTCTGGTATGATTCTTGTAAGGATATTTCACCTTCCACAGAAATGAATATGAAATGTGACATCAATCAGACTGAGGATATGGAAGTCAATCAGCAAGTCAAACAGCAAGTCAACCCCAAGGAAAACAGCAACAGGGCAGTCAAGGGACAACACAAAATGCAAATACCTGGTGCACCAGTTTCAAACTTTGACTCTCTCAATAGGAATAGGGACATTGGCCCTTCAAACATCTTATCCAAAGATAAAGACTTTCAGTGGACCAAAGTCAATGGTAGCTATAAAAGGATTCAGAGAAAGAAAAATCTGAGAGACTCCCAGTCTCAAAATGATATGACTGGGGATGCACCTCCTGTTAGAAATCAAGCTCAAGATGGAACCTCTGAAAAGGGGTTCCAGCAAGTAAAGGTGCTCTACAATGCTGGGCCATCTGCTAATGGCGTCAACAAGGTCAACAGTCTTCATGATACTTTAAATAAAATTATTTCGGATGCCAAAAACCTAAATACCAACAATAAGAGTTCACAATTTTTGAACTCTAACAGGGGTAAGAGTAGTTCATTAATCAAGAAAGACAGTCATGGAAAGGTCTTAGAAAAGGTCTCTCTGACCAATGATCAGCTTCTGTGTGAGGCAATTGACCCTAAGGATACTTTGGTTGAAATGGTGCCTGCTCCAATTCCTGCTTCTGCAAGTGATAAAAATCACTCTAAATCAAAGGAAAGGACCATGGTCTTATGCAACACTGAAGACTCAAGGGACAGCAACAGAAATCTAAATGGTAACACCAATCATTCTCAGGTATTGGCTAACCTTAATTCTGAGGTGGATTTGGATGTACTGTTGGGCAATTCTTATATTGATTCAAACAACCATTCCCAATCTCCTTTTATTGATCTCTCACCAGCCTCTGATCCCTTTCTCCCTCCACCATCCCTCATAGACAGTAATATTGCTGAGCAATTAGCTTCCTTGCAAGAGGGTCTCTGCTCTCAATCACAGCAATGTCATATTTTGGAGGAAGAGATTGTGCAAGATACTCCAGAAAGGGAGCTGTTGAATTATGAACATGGTCAAGATAATTATGGGGAAATTCACAAGGAAGAGGACTTCTGCAAAATGGTTACTCATGCTGCTGAACTACCAGGTCAGGTTCTCTCTCCTCCTTCTCATAAGCATTTGGAGACCTCTAATATTGATTGTGATCTTCCTGCTAGTATAAATGAAATGTTTGAATTCATTCCTGGTGGGGCTTCTGATGTCAGTGATTTGGAAATTGATAAGGAAAATTGGGAGGGTGATAAATACCTAGCTGAGTGTCCTCATAAGGATGATAATTCCAGACATACTGCTCGAGAGGAAAAATTGGCTAAAGCCAAAAAGCATGATACTCCCCTGTCTGAGCTCATAAATTTGCATAATACCCCTGCTGCCAACACTAGAAGTAAAGTTAGAAAAGGGAAAGGGAAAAAGAAAAGATATTAATCTTTATCCTTCCTTCTTTTCTTCTGTTCTTTTTAATCTAACCATGAAGATCATCTCCTGGAATGTAAGGGGTATCAAAGGCCCAATCAAAAGGAGACGTGCCATCTCCCAACTTAGGAATTATAACTCTGATATAATTCTGCTGCAGGAAGTTAAGCTTCCCAAATTTGAAATTTCCAATCTTGGAGATTGGATTTACTCTGGAGCCTCTTCCACCTGGATTGAGGCTTCTGGTAGAAGTGGAGGTATTATCATGATGTGGAAAAACCTGAAGCATCTCTCTTTCCATAACTCTCCCTCTAAGATGTGGCAAGCTGTGATATTTCAGTTACAAGAGTCCACTTTTGGAGTAATAAATGTTTATGCCTCCACCAACCCAAAAGAAAGAGAAGTTCTTTGGTCTGAAATCAAAACTTGGATGCATGCTAATCCTATCTTGGACTGGATTATAGGGGGGATTTTAATAACACTCCCTCTTGGAATATGAAACTAGGCAACCATCTCAATATGTCTACTTTAGAGAGATCTAACTGGGACTCTTTTATATCTGATACTTCATTGGTTTATGTGCCTTCCTCTACTGCTTCTTATACCTGGTCTAATAAGCAAAAAGGTGACAAAAGAGTCTATTGTACCCTGGACAGATTTTATGTGTGTAGTCCAACCTCATCCCTTTGGGATAACTGCTATGTCACTAGTGATGAAGGCAATATAATATCAGACCATCAGCCTCAATTTTTATGTACTAAGCAATTGACTCAAACTCCTAGGGATGGCAATGTATCCTACAAATTTAACTGTACTCTTCTAGAGAATGACTCCTTTGTTAGAGACTTCAAAGATTTCTATCTCAATATTCCTGATGAAGGTAATCAGCAGTCAATGAAAAGATTCTATGGCAAAATCAAGAAGGTCAAGAGCTGGATTAAAGGTTGGTCTAAAAGCAAACATTTGGCCAAAACCAATGAAAAAGAGCAATTGCTTGCCAAGATGAGGGATATTAGATCTCTCCTTCAAGAAGATCCTCACAATCTGAACCTTCATATTGGTGAGGAACTTCTAGAAAATTACCTAAAAAGTGTTGAGGAAATTGAGGCCAAAAGCTCTTCCATCAAGTGTAAGATTAAATTTAATAAGGACATGGACTATGGCAGCTCCAGTTTTTTCTTTAAAATGGCTAAAGTCAGGCTGCTTAGAAATGCTATCACTCAAGTTCAGACTGACACTGGAATTTCCCTAAATGACTCCAAGCTTATTAAGTCTTTCTTCCAAGAGAACTATGCCACTCTTTTTTCCAAAACTCCAGCTCAGCAAATTGATCTTGTCAAGGAAAGAAAATTTCTTGATTTGCTGGATGTGATCATTCCATCTTCTATGGATAATATGGATGATTCTATTGTGACTACCCCTGGAGAAGATGAGATATTCAAGGTTCTCAGATCCTTTGGCAGAGGCAAATCCCCTGGCCCTGATGGTCTTCCTAGTGAATTCTATGTTCACTTCTGGGATATTCTTAAACATGATATCATTTCCATGGTTTCAGGTTTTTGGGAGGCCAATTTCTTACATCCTTCAATCTCTGCTGGTTTTATTTCCCTCATTCCTAAAGTGGATAACCCATCTACTTTTTCAGATTGGAGGCCGATCTCTTTAACCAATACCTCTTATAAGATCTGTGCCAAGATAATTGCAAATAGAATCAAAGTATTCTTGCAGAAGAACATATCTCTCTATCAGTCAGCCTTTCTTCCTAATAGATTTATATTGGACAATTATATCACTGCTATGGAAGGTCTTCACTGGAATAGCATCTCCAATCAAAATTGTGTGCTCCTTAAACTGGATTTTAAGAGAGCCTTTGATACAGTGAGATGGGATTTTCTTGATCTTGCTCTCTCAAAATTTGGATTTCATCCTAAGTTAAGGCTTCTAATTCATGGTTTGAATACTTTCTCTCATTCTGCTGTCATTATTAATGGCTCTCCCTCCCAATTCTTTCCCTTATCTAGAGGAGTCAGACAAGGTTGCCCCCTATTCTTGATAGTAGCTGAAATGCTTACAAAAGCTGTTCTTCATTTCAAGGAGCTTGGGATGATCAAAGGTCTTAATCTGCCAAATAGTGAGGAGTCCCTAACTCTCTCTCAATATGCTGATGATACTTTTGCCTTTTTAGATGCTGATATATCTAACATTGATTTCTTTCTTGACATTATCAATCAATTCTCTGCTGCATCTGGGGTCCACCTGAACTTGGCTAAATGTGTGATCATTGGTGATAATATCCAGCCAAACTTTGCTAATCTTAAGGTTGTTAATACTCATCATGCCTCCACTCTATTAGGTATGCCTTTGTCTCTCAATCCTAATCTTAAAGGCCTTTGGCAGCCTATAATAGACAGAATAAGGAAAAAGCTAAATAATTTCAGAGGTGGATTGTCTTTTGCTGGTAGATCTATTATTGCAAACTCTGTCCTGGCTAGCACTCACATCTATTTTTCCTCTGCTTTAGTGGCCCCAAAGTCAATCTATTCTGAGATTGAAAAGATAATCAGAAAGTTCATTTGGAAAGGCTCTCATCTTGTTGGATGGAATTATGTGTCCAGGCCTAAAAAATATGGTGGTCTTGGCTGCAAGGATCTTCATCTTCAAGCCTGTGCTCTGGCTGGCAAATACATATGGAAATCCTTCACGAGTAATGCTGGTCCATCCTCTCATTTTATCAGATACTGGCTTTCCTGCTCTCACTTGGTTGGCCATCCTACAATTGAGCATATTCTACCTGATTCCTGTTTTAATGTTCTCCAGGCTGGTGCAAATACTTCCCCTCTTATGAGAAACTTCATTATGGCTTGGAATAAGGTGCAATCTGCCTATGCTTATGATGATCCTCAAAATCTTAACTTGCAAATGACTATTTTTTGGAATCCAATTCTGAAGAATCATCCTAGTAAGACTCTTGCCTTGAGACACCCAAGAATCTATAAGAAATGGTCTGATTATGGCCTCATTTTCCTAGGTGACCTATATTTGAACAATAAGCTCATTTCTTGGACCAATCTGAAAAACTTAGTTCATGGCACTTCTAGTGACAAAAAGATCTATCTGCACATTAAGTCGATCCTTCCTCAGACCTGGTTAAATAATATTGTCCCCAAGGCAACCAACTGGAGCATAGCAGGTAAGTGTGTATATAAAGTCAGTCAAATCTATTCTGCTATTAGCAATTCTGACAATCCGTCCAAAGCTGGTCTCAAATGGTCTATCTCTATGGAGAAAGCCAAAACTCTATTCCATGATGTTTGGAACTCTTATTGCTTCCCCAAAGTCAACTTCTTTATTTGGTTGTTAGCTAATAAAAGCATTCCTAATTTACAACTTCTCTCCCTCAGAAATGACAACATCTCTGCCTTGTGCCAGCTTCACTGCAGTTTAGAGGAGGATCTTGAACACATCTTCATCTGCCCTAAGCTTAATTCTTTTTGGTCTTGGTTTGATGATAAGTTGGGTCAGTTCTTTCCTAACAGGATCTCTGGAAATTTGCTGTCTTATGTCCAAAATGGTTGCACTTTTGCTAACACTATCATGTTTATTGCTCTTTGGAATATCTGGAAGGCAAGAAATAGAGTAGTTTATGGCAAAAAGAATTTCTCTATTTTTTGGATCAAATTGCATTTTCAACTTGATATTCAGTCTACTGCTACAGCACACAAAAGGAAGCAATCTGATAAATATGACAGAAAATGGGATTTGGTTGGTCATTTCAGGGGGTCTTTTGATTTATTTGTAGCTAACTTCAATGTTATCAATTCTAATTCTGCTTTTGGTGATGATGTTAGCCTACTTGAAGAAATGCAAGAAGAGCATGGGTGAAATGGATGACAATCTACTCAAAAGGGATGTTGATCTTGAACTAAAACTGTTCTTCAACAAACTCTCTGAAAGTGAAGAAAATTTGGACATGAAGATTGCAAGAATGTTCTGCAGAGAAGTGGTGCAAGTCTATACTATGTTTGATTTCCTTTCCATGTACAACAGATACATGACTGAGGAACAATTCTCAAGGTTCAGAGAGCAGTACTATACTCACAGACTGTTGGCTGATTTGTTTGGTTCCTTGCTTTGTTTGACTGCATCTGACCTCTCTTGTGTGGATAGCATTGCTGAGCAGATTACTGGCAGTTACACCTTTGGATCTGCTGACTCTTTCTATGCCTTTTTCAACTCTAAGCTTGACTCCCTCTCACTTCAGACCCAGTAGCCCCACCTTTGTATCTGACTTCCTATCCAACCCTGCTAAAGACATTAGTAATCTAGCAGAATTTTGGTTGATGTTACTTTCAGGTTTTAACAATAATTACTGGTTGGGGTCGTGATTTCTACACATTTCTGAAGACTATCTCATTTTTGGAAGATTATCTCTACTTATCAGCTATCCTTTGACCATTTCAGCTCATCCCAGGATCGGATTTTTGATGCATATTTTTCAGACTGTACATCACAGCATTTTGATGGACGTTTATGTATAAAGACCTTTGCTATGCTTTAATCTGCTGATCAAAGCAGATCTATGTACTGTGTTTCTTGATTAATGGAAAAATTCACTCTTACTCTCAAAAAAAAAAAAAAAAAAAAAAAAAAGAGAGTCTAGCCGATCGGCACCGTACTCCCCGAGAATTTCAGGTCGGTGAGTCCGTCTGGCTAAAGATTAAGGTGAAGCAAGCCAAACTTAAGATTGGCAACTGTAAGAAGCTTGCTTCTAGATGGGCGGGACCATTTTAGATAACCGAAAGGATAGGTCCTCAAGCCTACCGGTTGGATCTGCCCGCACATTTAAAGATCCATAAAGTCTTCCACGTGAGTCTTCTCAAGAAACATCATCTGGATCTAGAAGAGATTCTTGACACATCAACACTTCTGGAGATGACTGAGGATCAGTTGGAGATTGTGCCAGAAGCTCTCCTTGATCGTGCCTATAAGCGCACCCGTCGAACTCAAATATTGCAATACTTGGTCAAGTGCAAACACTTACCCACCGGGGACTTAACATGGGTCCTTAAGGCGGATTTGGATAAGACTTACCCGGACTTTATGAAGGAATGCCGGGGCGAACCATTCAAGATGCAATCATCTCCCAGGCCAAATGGTAAGCGAGTGTTACGTAGTGCGGCGGGGGTCATATGAGTGAGATCCAACAGGGATCATCCTAGGGTTTGGGGTACATGCATGTTAGATGGGACAATGGGCATCTAGGCATTCATGATAGGAAGCATTCGTCTACGTCTACTATGGGATTACTGCCACTCCCTACGCCGAGACGATATGCAAGCCTTAGACATGATAGGACCTTTGCAGTCATATTTTTATTTATTTAAGGGGGTGGTCCCTTCAACCACACTACTTAACTTATCTCTTAAATACTAATCTATTAAACCTGCAGGGCCAAGAAGATACTACTAAGGCTGCAGAGGAATCGAGGCCTCGCTTCGGAGGCCAACTTGTGTTTTTGAGATAAAATTGTGTTGTCCATGTACTTTTGAATGTAATTTCCTACTGTTTTGCTACAAATAGGACTCTTGTCCTGCTACCTCCGTATGTAACCCTTTCACGTTTTCCATAAATTAAGGTTATCTCTACCATAGTTACTCTCCACTAACTCTAATGCTGAGGATAGCATTAATCCAAGGGGGAGAATGTGACGTTACGGGTATCTATCACGGTATACATATCGCGTTACCACGACCGTCACCAACATAGTGGACCTAAGGGGCAAGGGAGGGTTCGCCTATAATGGTTTTTATTAGCTATGCTAATAAAACCAAAGGATAATTATGGATTATAATGGCATAATTAACCTAATTAAGCCATTATGATCTAATTAGCTAATTGTGACCAATGAAGGGGTGCCACCTGGCCCAAATCGATTGGCCAGAAGGGACTTACCATTTTGGGCCAAGGAATAGGGGTCCTACCCCCCATTCACCCCAAATTCGAATTTGGAGTGAAGTTGAGCAGCAGCCAGCAGCTTACACTTGTTTTTGCCAACACTTGACCACCAGCCTCGAACTATGGATGCCTACCGTGACCATGGCTCTAGCCAAGACACCGGTTAGTCAATAGATAACTTCTTTTTCGCTGACACTTCTTTGAGTAGATGAAATGATTAAATTCTCTTTTGTAAGTTACTTTGAGTACTTGAATGGTATTTACATTATTTCTTTCTGCTTCTTCTATTGGGAATTAAGGGAAGGGTGGAGACCTAAAAGCCTATTAGCATTAGAGATGTCTCTAGCTAGATCCCTTAATACCCAATAGTTGCGGCCTGTGCACAAGAGCCAACCTGGCTGTGGATGCTATGATGTGGGTCAGCACCAAACAACGAGTATGAGGGTGAATCGGGGGTGGGATCTCGCCTCGGTGCTACTATTGGCACCCTAACTATACATTCAAAACCAAACGTATATCGAGTTAGATATACTGCGTATATCGAATTCGATATACAAATATACAACATATATCGAGTTCGATATACGACGTATATCGAGTTAGATATACGGCGTATATTGAACTCGATATACGAGTTTTTTTTTTTTTTTTTTTTTTTTTCGATTACGGCGGCCTGAAGCGGTCTGCGGTTGGATCTGGCCTGCGAAATTCATTGCCCTGATTTTATTGGGTTGCAGAGATTTGATGTCGAAGCTCTTCAAACGGTGGTAGCATAAATGCCAAATTTCCAGTTTGATGCAGCTTCTTAATCCTTGGAGAAATCATGCAATGCCAGGCCGATCGAACTGCGGCACCAGATGGTCCAAAATCGAGCTTTTTTATACGCCATTTTCTGGCACCCTGCAGGATATACGTATATCGAACTCGATATACACATGGTTTTGAATCTTTAGTTAGGGAGCCAATATTTTACCCGGTCTCGCCTAGCGCGGCTACGGGACTCCTACAGTGTGCTAGGCTCATACCTGGTCACTGTATGAGGGCTGATTATGGGTCTGACACTCTCTGAACCGGAGGGCAGTGCCTGTAGGGATGCCCTGGGCTCGAATGGGTTGGAGAGCTGACCTTTAGATTTAGGGGAGTAAGTCGGGTACGGATGCGTGGGTCGCTGACGCGGCACGTGTTCTCTAGCACACCCAGGGATCCGTCATACTCGGGAAGAAGACGCCTCTCTGACCTGCCTCATCAGATCGGGGAGATGTAACCCGGAGTAGTCCTGAAGGGTGATTCCTTGGGATTGCGTCTCTGGAGGGCTACAAGCACGTCATAGCATGATTCAGCCTATCTGCAAAGTGTGCACAGGAGGGGCGGATGGAGTGGACAACCCTAGCCATTGTCTTATGCCAGCCAACGCCATGTTATACCTCCGTCTGTTGATATCTTGAGACCCTGGCCGTCAGTTGATTCCTTGGAGTCCGAGCCTGGGGTAGTGCCTTGTCATGGCATTATTTCATGTTATTATGGATGTATTATCTTCTCCGTGATGATGATGGAAGGGCCACCCTTCGTGGTGGTATATTATTATGCATGATGATTGTATGCTGACGTATATGTATGCTTCCGCTGTATAGGATTTCCCATAGAGGACGTGGGACGAATGACCCCACCGTGTTCCTCGCCCGGACACTTGGCCATCCCAAGTGGTCCGAGTATGACGGAGGGCCTTGCCATGGTGATGTGGTCGCCATGGGAGGGGAATTCTCCGTATTTATACAATGGGACATCATTATAGATTCGGGGCGTCACAACAATCATTCCGCTTGAAAAAATACCTCGATCTACAATAGTAAAACAAACATTTTTATTAATGCTTTTTTTTTTTTTTTTTTTTTTCTATTCTTAGAAGCATGGAGCAAGAATGAAGCGCCGGTGTTAGAAAATGCAAATGGTTCTTAGTGACCACACTCTTTTCTCATTACTTTTTTAGGTCAGGATTTAGTTTTTGGGTTTGCAATGGGCAACGAAAAAGCTAATTTTGGAGCCCTGCATTTTCATCCTATATTATAAAGTTTTAGTGTATGTCGTGAATAAAACCCTAAAATTTTCGACGGCCCAGATTTCACTTAAAATTTTGGACGGTCCTTGATTTTGTTTGATTTTGCAGACCATCGAACCCTAGCCGCCTTGGCCAATTTCCTGCTTGGTTGCTCTTCCTTGGTCCCTTCCCAAGGCGCTTGCCCAGCAGCAAACATTTCCTTGCTTCTGATCAAATCCAGCAACAAAATGGCTGCTAGGCTATGGATATAGATTCCGGTTCTCATATCGGCCTTTCTTCATGGAGCGCTGCATGTTGCACATCCCGTGATGGCGGATCCGGCCCTTTACTGAAGGCGCTGGCCATAGTTAAAGTAAAGCTTAATTTTCTTTTTCTTTTTTTGTCCCTTATGTTTTTTGTTTTACGATAATTTCTTTCCTTTCTTCTATTCTACAGTGGAACACAAGGACGTGGAAGATCCGGCTGCCAGAAAAACCGGGCCGGCTGGGCTTCAGGCTGGTGAAGAAATTCTTGAACCTTATGCATAAGGTGCTTTTCCTTATATATTCTTTGGATGGCCGCCTCCATGCATGATTGGTTGCATGTTATAGCCTTAAATGATCAAAAGCAAATTTCATGCAGGTATGTTTTTACTTCGAGTACTACCAGGTAGTTTTCCCTTCTAATCCTTATTCTCAACAATAGATTTGGAAGGCAGAAGCAAAGATAGATAGTGGCTATGGCTTTTGTGCCGTTGGGCCTTTCAGAGTAGGAGGCCTTATAAGGCTACGGTTCTAGGTAATTTAATCTACGTCTAATTTGAGGTGGATTCTGCTGGAGATTAAACAGAGTATGAATATGTTTTTGCAAATGGTATTGATTTTGTTTATGACAGGAACAGCTTCAACAGGTTATAATTGGATCATTGGCTGCAACCACTAGTCCACATTACGAATTCCCATACAACTTCCTGCATGAAGGCAGTACTGCTGACTCCAAACATTACTTGACATTCACAACTATGAAGTAAGTAGCTTCCACGCCTCAAAGCAAGTGCCGCGAGGAAACCATTGCAAATCTGCCATGACCGGACATGACATATAGCCAAGCAAGCTGTGGTGAGTGACACACAAATGAAAAACGAAGGGCAAGAGGCGGGGTGACTCTATAGTCACATGTTGCAGCAACAACATCACAGAAGGAAGCATGGGAACCACAACCAGAAGAACAAACAAGGTGTTACATTACAAAGAAAAATAGCATTTTATATCATCATTACAAAATATTGGCAGAGAACATAGGCACAGAAACTAGGGCTTCTGAAACAACACACTTGTGCATAAAGTTGCATGGCAACCTGCAACAAATGACAACACAAACAACAGAAACATACCATAGCCAAGAGAAATATGAGATGCATGTGAGTGCCAAAAACTCTGCATGCACTACATTATTTGATTCAACATGCCTAAGTATCCTTATAAAGACTTTATGTTTAACATCATTTAGACTAGCTGCTATAAGCAAGATCAAGTACTTTCGATCATAAACTTCGAAACCACCATCATAAATCAGACCGAGGCCCACAAAAATAGACCATCTAGACTGTACTTTAAGCCTAACGGATATCTTAAGCCATAGAATACACAATGTTTATGTAAGAGCTTTTGAAGACACTGTTTATTTTAAAACTCTATCGCTAGCTCCAGGTCGTAGAAATGGATCAAACTGCCCAAATCGACCACCTACGGATCTCTCCTTCCCGCCTTTGCTCCCTTCACATTCAAAGCTGGAAGTATGGGCTTTCGACCATATGAGAACTCGACCGTATACGATCGACTATAGCAAAAAAAAAACCCCTTTACATTCACGCTCTTGATTCATACGTGCACATTAGGTGCACCCCCCTTGAGAAGCGCCTGGAAGCTGTAAGGATCTGTGGGAGTGGCAGTAAGCAGATAAGAAGACCAGAGAGCGAGATTGGTAAGAAGGTCGGAAGAAGAAAACAAGAGGCAGAATAGCAGAAGGTCGCTTGGGCTGTCGGAAGTGATCCAAGATAGATCGGTGGGCTCTGAAATTTTCGATTTCAACAGTGGTAGACCGGTGGGTTCTGAAGCCCTTCCAGAGGCTGGTCAGGGAGATAGCCCAGGAGTTTAAGACCGACCTCCGCTTCCAGACTTTTGCTATCTTGGCACTCCAGGAGGCTGTTGAAGCCTACCTGATAGCTCTCTTCAGTGACGCAAACCTCTGTGCTATCCATGCAAAGAGGGTCACGATCATGACCAAGGATTTAGCTCTCGCCCGGAGAATCCGGGGAGACCATTTGTAGTTGCCCTCATGCATTGCCATTGTAACAATTTTGTGAATATCAATATTACTCCAAGTTTTGTCACTGTCTTCCTGTTACAAAACAATTATTCATAATAAAATTGTTACCCTTTCGTTCATCCTCCTCCCTCATTCCTTCCAGCGCCAATGGCTGCCATCGACCTGCTTGAATGGTACCAAGGCAGAGCATTGGGACCCTCAAGTCCCCTTTGATCTCCTCGGCCCTTTCTTCTCCAACGGATAGACCTCATCTCCAACATGCGAGTCACCACGACTATCTTTGGGTTCTTAGAGTTTTACACGAGGAGATGCTTCCTCTTTGCATCCCTTTGGAAGAACCCCCACGGCTTTACATCGGCGAGTCTTTGAGAGAGAGATGCTTTCGGGGACACACCCGCCTACGGCGTGCTCAAGGGCAAACTCCAGTGGGGCCGTAACCCACCCGTCATTATGCATTAGGGACAGCAGTTCCTTGAAGTGGCCTTTGCTCTGGCCATCCTCATGGATCAGTACGTGGAGGATGAGACCCTGCCAGTGGAGAAGGGCAAGGTCCCGGAGTCATCCGATGAGGAAGAGGACGAGCATATTGGGATGGATGACTTCGTTCGGTGGAAGCAGTTAGCTGAGGAAATGCACGCCACCGGGGGCGGGGAGGGAGCTTGGGTTGGATGTTCTTCTGTTGTATATCACCAAGATCGGGGAGTTTCTTCTCTTGGATGATATCCTCTAGACATACCACATAGTGGCGGCTTCAAAGCGCCCCTTAAAGACCAGGTGCTCTATGAGTTGGATGAGTATTGCATAGATGACTTTATTGACTTCACCCCCATAGATCTTCCACCAGAGGTGCAGCCGGTGCTCCAGTTTCACCAGGAGACTATAGAGCCGGCCGACACCCTTCTGCGGCTCAAAGATTTGGTACTGCAAGACCCTCCAACTCAGCCTTCTCCGGACGCCTTTACGGCCATGGGACCTCACGTCCCAAACATCAATATGGTTGAAGTCCCTTCCAATTCAGATGAGGAAGGGGAAGATCTTTACCATAACCACGCTCATCTTCGGGAGGGCGGGGAGGAATTATGGAGGAAGAGGTCCTTATGGACCTCGATAAGGAGGTCGCCACTTCGGTGACTCCACAAGGAAAAGCGTTGGGGAACCACCTCACACGCTTCTTCCTATCAGCTTTTCGGCAAGGGCAGGTCCTTTTTGTAGCCCGAGACCTGGCCCCAGAAGCCGAGGCATCCTGGTGGAGCCTCCGTGCTTTGTCCACATTGGCAGGGCACAACAAGTTATCGTATCGCACCCTTACTTATGTGTTGGTGCGTTGGGACTTTCCCCTCACCGCCTTGGGCCAGGATATAGCACCCTGGATGAGCATGAAGCTCCTCACGGCGGCCCCATTAGCTGCCGCCTATCCTCCAGAAATTGCTTCTCTTGCGCCCACCACGGTTGACCCAGGGGTCACTTTGTTACGTCATCGGCCGCCACCACCACCTCCTACACCAATGGACCAAGATGCGGGGCCTAGCTCCTAGTAAATGTAACCGACATTATAGAGTATGCCCTTTGGCTACTCACAAATATGTAATATTGCATTGATATTTTTCATGCACAATTGAATACAAGCAAATCATTTTTTTTTTCCTACAATACTTGTCTTTCTCTTTCTAGAGTTTGAAGTATGAGGAATAATTCATTTGTTGTATATCCATTCTTGCCTTCTTACAGAAGAAGAAGAAGAGGAACAAGCACAACAGGAAGAAGGGGAAGAAGAGGACGAGCCGCCGCCAGAACAAGAATATGAAGACGACGACGGAGATTATGAAGAAGAGGAAGCGAAAGATGAAGGAAAGCCATACGACCCCATCAAGGGTTTCGAGATCGTTAATATCCTTCGCGATCACGCTTTCGAGCATTTACAGCATACGCTCTGTCGCACTTGGAATTATTGGGATTGTACTAAGCAGGAAGCCTTTGCTGATGCTAACGATCACCTCTGGCAGATATATTATGCGCTCCGAAATCTTTTTAATCTTCTAATCATCAGCCCTACTTTGGACTTCCAGTACGTCATAATTCAAGCTTGGGCTAGGTACAAAGTGGTCCGAGCAGTGAGGGAGAGTATTCGATACTCTATCCTATAACCCTTCACGCAGCCCTAAGCTAGTTGGTTCCGGTTCTCCTTGTCTAGATGCACCTTCAGTTTTGTGTATGAGTTTACATGTTTTCCTTGTAACTGTGACCTTGATATAATGAAAAAAAAAAAAGAAGAAAAATGTTTCTCTGTTGTATAATTCTTGTCACAATTACTTAAACGTGTATGCTTCTTTGATTTGTTTCTATCTAGGCGGTGCCCCTCTCCCTTGGCGACAAGCGTACAACCGGGCGTCTTACCGGAACAGGGAGCTCACTATTATGAAGCGTTAGCTTACCGAGCTCAAGCCTACGTCTTTGCAAATCAATCCATCTCAGATGCAACAAGAGTATGGACCAGAGGCTTCTGCCCCACATAACCCATAGCCGCCACATGCACCTGCGCCCGCCGCGGCAAGCCGATCTAAGAGGACACGCCCTAGTTCTTCCTCGGACACTGCCTCGGAGTCTTCTGACTCTTCTGATTCCTCTGAGGATGAGGCCGGCCGTGCCAAGACCAACAAAAGGATTATCCAGAAAACGGTGGATTCAGCCATCACTAGCATCTGGAAGAACTGGCGACTTACACAATCCTCAGGGAAAACCAGGAATGGAGTAGATGCCGAATCATGGTTAGACAAAATGCAGGAATTTGGGAAGTCATATGGAATGACTGACACGGATATCGGCAAAGTTGCCACCACCAATCTTACAGGGTCGGCACGCATCTGGTGGAAAGGATATGCCCGCTCTCATGGGCTCACAAGGGGAAGGTGCCGCTATAAAATTTTTGCCAAAGCCTTCAAGTCACATTATGTACCAAAGGCTCATCGTTGCCAACAGATCCAAACTTTCTACCGCATAGAACAGAAAAACACGATTGTCGAGGCTTATACCGATGAGTTTATGCACTTATGCTTATCGTCCGGGGATTAGTGAGCACAGGGCCGTTGAAGGCTATATAGAGGGTTTATCCCCTACCATAAGGAAGATGGTTCGAGCTATAGACCCTAAGACCATTGCAGAAGCAGAGGCTAAAGCACTTAGCCTAGAAGAAGACATCTCGAAGTACCAGCCGCCACGATCCTCTTCGTTAAGCTTAGAACAAAGGGGTATACACCTTCTGTGGGCTCACCCAGTTCAGGGCCTCCTGCCTCTACTGGATACCAGAGGACTGATAAGAAGGTTTCCTTCAACATGCCAGAGAAGCCCACCAGTACTGCAGGAGCTTTCATGGATATCCTCCAAGCTATCCCTAAGGAGACCCGTGAACAACTGCATAAGGAGCGGGCTTGTTATCGGTGCTTCCGCCTGGGGCACCGCATGCAAGAATGCCCCTACATCACACAGACAGTGCAGGCCGCCTTGGCTGACATGGATTGGGAAAACACCGGGGACCCAAGCCATCCGGATGACACTGCTGAGGAGGACGCGCCTGACTATGTCATAGGTGAGTCTCACATTTATGCTGCCATTGAAACTGGTCAAGCCAACCACCAACCCTCTGTTATCTCTACGGTGGGTCAAGTAGATTGTAAGCCCTTCGTCATTCTTATGAACACGGGTAGTACTCATAACTTTGCATCTCCTAGAATGGCAGAAGCCTTACAGCTCACCCCTTTAAGGTCTAAGCCGCGTCCAGTTACGCTGGCAAGTGGGGCCATACGCCACACCGTGGCCGTCGAATCAATTTGAATATTCAGCTGCCCGGAGCACCTGTTGCTCTAGGAGCGGAGCTAATGGATATTGGCCGCTATGATCTCATTGTGGGAATGGAATTCTTGGCTGCTGCCAAGGCCAACATTGATTGGAGAAACGGGAAGTCACCTTCAATGCAGCCAATGGAACCCGAGTCACTATTGCAGGTAAGCCAGTTACTCCTATTATGCAATGTATTTCATTACGCCAGTTGCATAGGGCTCTCAGGAAATCGCAGATCACGGGCATGATTCGACTTGCTTCAGTGGAAGCTAAGTCTAAGCAGGATGACTTGCCTCCAGTAAACGCCATTGCTCTTTGAGAGTACCATGATCTTTTCCCAGTGAAGTCCGTCAGCTACCACCTTTCAGAGGGGTGGAATGTGAAATTACCTTGGAACCAGACACCAAGCCTACCAGTAAGGCCCCATATCGGATGAGCATTCTTGAGTTGACCGAGCTTAAGAAGCGATTCTGAGGAGCTCCTCAAATTAGGCTTCATTAGGCCTAGTGTTTCACCCTTTGGAGCCCCGATACTCTTTGTTAAGAAGAAAGATGGCACCATGAGAATGTGCATCGATTATCGACAACTAAATAAGCATACTATTAAGAACCGGTATGCGCTACCCCGGGCAGATGATCTTATGGATCAATTGCAAGGGGCTAAGTATTTTACGAAGATTGATCTTCGATCAGGATATCACCATATAATAATTAAGGAGGATGACATCCATAAATCCGCTTTCCGGACCCGTTATAGGCATTACGAGTTCACAGTGATTCCATTTGGCCTGACGAATGCTCGGGCCACTTTCATGCGGCTCATGAATGATGTCTTCCGCGAATATCTTGACGATTTTGTCATTATATTCTTTGATGATATCCTCATATCTGATAAGACCTTAGAGGATCATGAGCGGCATCTTCGATTGGCATTACGAGAAATTGAGGCCCACCAACTATATGCCAAATTCTCTAAGTGTCATTGTGCCATCACCAAGGTCGACTACCTGGGACATATTGTGTCCGCAGAGGGAATAGCCACCGACCCAGCTAAAATTGAAGCAGTCAAAGAATGGCCAATTCCAACCAACATATCTGAGGTTCGCAGTTTTCTAGGCTTGGCCGGGTATTACTGTAAGTTTGTCAAGGACTTTGCCAAGCTCGATGCACCTTTAACTGATCTCACCAAGCATGAAAAGGTTAGAGATTGGATGACACATTGGAAAGATAAGGTACAGACCGGCTTTCAAGCCCTAAAGGATGCTTTGACAACAGCTCCTGTTCTTACAATGCCAGATCCTCAAAAGGACAAGTGGGTTTCCACTGATGCCAGTCAAATAGCTACAGGAGGGGTTTTGATGCAAGACGGTCGGGTGATCGCTTATGATTCTCTAAAGATGAATGATGCGAGCAGTGATACCTCATGCATGACCAAGAGTTGCTCGCCGTTGTGCGTGCCTTGCGTATTTGGCGGCATTATTTGCTTGGAAGGCGATTCCAGTTGGACACGGATCATCAAAGCCTCCAATACATTTTTACGCAACCCCATCTTAATTTGAGGCAAAGACGGTGGATGGAATTCCTGGAGGAATATGACTTTGAGATCATTTATAAACCGGGCAAGCATAATGTTGTTGCTGAGTCGTCACTCGCACGCATTGTAATCCTATCTCCACACTCTCCCGTGAGTTTGGGAAACAGATCTAGCAGACCCTTCCTACAGATCCGGAATTCCAAGAGGTATGGCAAAGTGTATCTAAGGAAGCCAGAACAGATAAGGAGAGGGAGACTTTCTGCCATTATAAGAAGGAAGCTCAACTCTTTTATTACAAGGACAAATTATGTGTTCCCGAGACATCTAGAGTTCGTAAGCTCATTCTCCATGATACACATAACAATCTGATAGCAGGGCATGCGGGGTTTATGAAGACATATTTCAAAATCCGCTCCAGCTATTTCTGGCTAGGCATGAAGAAGCATATTGCCAGGTACATTAAGCAGTGCCAGAGTTGTCAACAAACAAAGGCAGAACAGTTGCGTACCCCTCGACGTACCCGATGCTAAGTGGGAAGTTATTACCATGGATTTTATCGTGGGGCTTCCACGCACCTTAAGAGGGTTTAATGCCTTAATGATTGTGGTCGACAAGCTTTCGAAGATGGCACATTTTCCGCCATGTCGTTACCCGCGAATCTTTGCATTGGATACTGCCTTGCTCTTCACGAGAGAGATCTTTCGTCTGCATGAAATGCCCCGTAGGATTATATCAGATCGGGATCCTAAGTTTGTTAGTGCATTTTGGAAGGATTTCTTCAGCACTATTCAAACTAAGCTTGCCATGAGCACAGCTTATCATCCGCAGATGGATGGTCAGACAGAGCGTACCAACCGCATAATTGAGGATATGCTACGTAATTATGTCTGGAACAAACAGTCTCAATGGGCAGACTACATCCATTTAGTAGAGTTTGCCTACAACAGTACGAGACAGGAGTCCTCAAGGATGTCTCCCTTCATGATAAATTATGGTTATATCAGCGCCTCACACCAGACACGTGGCATAACCCAGTATCAAAGGTGGAGGTCTCCCAGCAATTGCTTACGGACATGCAAGCACTAGTCAAGGAAGTTCGAGCATACTTGATAGCTGCAAGAGCTCGACAAAAGAGTCTAGCCGATCGGCACCGTACTCCCCGAGAATTTCAGGTCGGTGAGTCCGTCTGGCTAAAGATTAAGGTGAAGCAAGCCAAACTTAAGATTGGCAACTGTAAGAAGCTTGCTTCTCGATGGGCGGGACCATTTTAGATAACCGAAAGGATAGGTCCTCAAGCCTACCGGTTGGATCTGCCCGCACATTTAAAGATCCATAAAGTCTTCCACGTGAGTCTTCTCAAGAAACATCATCTGGATCTAGAAGAGATTCTTGACACATCAACACTTCTGGAGATGACTGAGGATCAGTTGGAGATTGTGCCAGAAGCTCTCCTTGATCGTGCCTATAAGCGCACCCGTCGAACTCAAATATTGCAATACTTGGTCAAGTGGAAACACTTACCCACTGAGGACGCAACATGGGTCCTTAAGGCGGATTTGGATAAGACTTACCCGGACTTTATGAAGGAATGCCAGGGCCGAACCATTCAAGATGCAATCATCTCCGACCCAAATGGTAAGCAGAGTGTTCTGTAGTGCGACAGGGGTCATATGAGTGAGATCCAACAGGGATCATCCTAGGGTTTGGGGTACATGCATGTTAGATGGGACAATGGGCATCTAGGCATTCATGATAGGAAGCATTCGTCTACGTCTACTATGGGATTACTGCCACTCCTTACGCCGAGACGATATGCAAGCCTTAAGACATGATAGGACCTTTGCAGTCATATTTTTATTTATTTAAGGGGGTGGTCCCTTCAACCACACTACTTAACTTATCTCTTAAATACTAATCTATTAAACCTGCAGGGCGGAAGATACTACTAAGGCTGCAGGAGGAATCGAGGCCCTCGCTCTGAGGCCAACTTGTGTTTTTGAGATAAAATTGTGTTGTCCATGTACTTTTGAATGTAATTTCCCTCTTGTTTTGCTACAAATAGGACTCTTGTCCTGCTACCTCCGTATGTAACCCTTTCACGTTTTCCATAAATTAAGGTTATCTCTACCATAGTTACTCTCCACTAACTCTAATGCTGAGGATAGCATTAATCCAAGGGGGGGAGAATGTGACGTTCCGGGTATCTATACGGTATACATATGCGTACCCTGACACGTCACCAGTACATAGTGGACCTAAGGGGCAAGGGAGGGTTCGCCTATAATGGTTTTTATTAGCTATGCTAATAAAACCAAAGGATAATTATGGATTATAATGGCATAATTAACCTAATTAAGCCATTATGATCTAATTAGCTAATTGTGACCAATGAAGGGGTGCCACCTGGCCCAAATCGATTGGCCAGAAGGGACTTACCATTTTGGGCCAAGGAATAGGGGTCCTACCCCCCATTCACCCCAAATTCGAATTTGGAGTGAAGTTGAGCAGCAGCCAGCAGCTTACACTTGTTTTTGCCAACACTTGACCACCAGCCTCGAACTATGGATGCCTACCGTGACCATGGCTCTAGCCAAGACACCGGTTAGTCAATAGATAACTTCTTTTTCGCTGACACTTCTTTGAGTAGATGAAATGATTAAATTCTCTTTTGTAAGTTACTTTGAGTACTTGAATGGTATTTACATTAGTTCTTTCTGCTTCTTCTATTGGGAATTAAGGGAAGGGTGGAGACCTAAAAGCCTATTAGCATTAGAGATGTCTCTAGCTAGATCCCTTAATACCCAATAGTTGCGGCCTGTGCACAAGAGCCAACCTGGCTGTGGATGCTATGATGTGGGTCAGCACCAAACAACGAGTATGAGGGTGAATCGGGGGTGGGATCTCGCCTCGGTGCTACTATTGGCACCCTAACTATACATTCAAAACCAAACGTATATCGAGTTAGATATACTGCGTATATCGAATTCGATATACAAATATACAACATATATCGAGTTCGATATACGACGTATATCGAGTTAGATATACGGCGTATATTGAACTCGATATACGAGTTTTTTTTTTTTTTTTTTTTAATTACGGCCGGCTGAAGCGGTCGGGATTTGGATCCGGGCTGCGAGAATTACGTGCCCCTCGATTTTATTGGGTTGCGAGATTTGATGTCGAAGCTCTTCAAACGGTGGTAGCATAAATGCCAAATTTCCAGTTTGATGCAGCTTCTTAATCCTTGGAGAAATCAGGCAATTCCAGGCCGATCGAACTGCGGCACCAGATGGTCCAAAATCGAGCTTTTTTATACGCCATTTTCTGGCACCCTGCAGGATATACGTATATTGAACTCGATATACACATGGTTTTGAATCTTTAGTTAGGGAGCCAATATTTTACCCGGTCTCGCCTAGCGCGGCTACGGGACTCCTACAGTGTGCTAGGCTCATACCTGGTCACTGTATGAGGGCTGATTATGGGTCTGACACTCTCTGAACCGGAGGGCAGTGCCTGTAGGGATGCCCTGGGCTCGAATGGGTTGGAGAGCTGACCTTTAGATTTAGGGGAGTAAGTCGGGTACGGATGCGTGGGTCGCTGACAGGAGGGGCGGATGGAGTGGACAACCCTAGCCATTGTCTTATGCCAGCCAACGCCATGTTATACCTCCGTCTGTTGATATCTTGAGACCCTGGCCGTCAGTTGATTCCTTGGAGTCCGAGCCTGGGATAGTGCCTTGTCATGGCATTATTTCATGTTATTATGGATGTATTATCTTCTCCGTGATGATGATGGAAGGGCCACCCTTCGTGGTGGTATATTATTATGCATGATGATTGTATGCTGACGTATATGTATGCTTCCGCTGTATAGGATTTCCCATAGAGGACGTGGGACGAATGACCCCACCGTGTTCCTCGCCCGGACACTTGGCCATCCCAAGTGGTCCGAGTATGACGGAGGGCCTTGCCATGGTGATGTGGTCGCCATGGGAGGGGAATTCCCCGTATTTATACAATGGGAGCATCGTATAGATTCTGGGAGCGTCACAACAATCATTCCGCTTGAAAAATACCTCGATCTACAATAGTAAAACAAACATTTTTATTAACAGACTTTTTTTTTTTACCTCTATTCTTAGAAGCATGGAGCAAGAATGAAGCGCCGGTGTTAGAAAATGCAAATGGTTCTTAGTGACCACTCTTTTCTCATTACTTTTTTAGGTCAGGATTTAGTTTTTGGGTTTGCAATGGGCAACGAAAAAGCTAATTTTGGAGCCCTGCATTTTCATCCTATATTATAAAGTTTTAGTGTATGTCGTGAATAAAACCCTAAAATTTTCGACGGCCCAGATTTCACTTAAAATTTTGGACGGTCCTTGATTTTGTTTGATTTTGCAGACCATCGAACCCTATCCGCCTTGGCCAATTTCCTGCTTGGTTGCTCTTCCTTGGTCCCTTCCCAAAGGCTTGCCTGCAAAGCGACAAACATTTCCTTGCTTCGATCAAATCCAAAGAACAAAATGGTACGCTAGGCTATGGATATAGATTCCGGTTCTCATATCGGCCTTTCTTCATGGAGCGCTGCATGTTGCACATCCCGTGATGGCGGATCCGGCCCTTTACTGAAGGCGTTGGCCACAGTTAAAGTAAAGCTTAATTTTCTTTTTCTTTTTTTGTCCCTTATGTTTTTTGTTTTACGATAATTTCTTTCCTTTCTTCTATTCTACAGTGGAACACAGGGACGTGGAAGATCCGGCTGCCAGAAAAACCGGGCCGGCTGGGCTTCAGGCTGGTGAAGAAATTCTTGAACCTTATGCATAAGGTGCTTTTCCTTATATATTCTTTGGATGGCCGCCTCCATGAATGATTGGTTGCATGTTATAGCCTTAAATGATCAAAAGCAAATTTCATGCAGGTATGTTTTTACTTCGAGTACTACCAGGTAGTTTTCCCTTCTAATCCTTATTCTCAACAATAGATTTGGAAGGCAGAAGCAAAGATAGATAGTGGCTATGGCTTTTGTGCCGTTGGGCCTTTCAGAGTAGGAGGCCTTATAAGGCTACGGTTCTAGGTAATTTAATCTACGTCTAATTTGAGGTGGATTCTGCTGGAGATTAAACAGAGTATGATTATGTTTTTGCAAATGGTATTGATTTTGTTTATGACAGGAACAGCTTCAACAGGTTATAATTGGATCATTGGCTGCTACATGAAAAATTCGGGCGGGCAGATCAACCCTTATATGCATTTAAATCATGGTTTACATGTTGGTTTAGGTATGTGTTGTTTGGCAATCATCGAGATGCTTGGACATTTGGAGCAGTTGATCCAAACAGTAGAACAACTTCTCTCTTGGAGGTAAGAAAAATCTGTTATATTATTTTGTACCAAAACCTGCTTAAAAATTAGGCTTGACTGTGGCAGCTTAAACATAGCCTTTATTATTGGACACCCTGAGCTGGAGGGTTTTACGAATTATTCAAGGACCCAGGTATGTAGAATGATTTTGTGCACCTCCTACAGAGATGGTAAAAAGATCCATGCCTATGATTACCTTAACTCTGTGTGTTTTGCCAGGTTCCAGCTTTGAAGCATTATACAGGATCTCTTGAAGCAATGTGCATAGATAAAAAGGAACAATGGAAGGATTGAGATTCAAAGCGAGCGTATATGAACGGAAAGTATTTAGGACTATGTGCATCATCGAGAATGATTTGGTTGGCAGTGCATTATATTATTAATACAGATATATTGCAATGGAAAATGGAAGTGCTGTATTGTTGAGATGGTTCAATACAGATATATTGTAAAAGGAAGTGTTGTGTTATGATGAGATGGACCTCTTTAATACAGATATATTGCAATGGAAGTGCTGTGTTGTTGAGATGGTTCAATACAGATATATTGTAAAAGAAAGTGTTGTGTTATGATGAGATGGAAGTGAGAACACGATTTAATGTTGAAATTCCACTAACGTTCTTCTATGCCATGTCTCATAAGAACATAAGTTAATGTTGAAATTCCACTAACATTCTTCTATGCCAGCCTTAAAAAAAGAACTTAGTTTCTCATAAATTTAACACTAGCACACATGAAATACATATATGAAGAAAATCCATTAAGCCCATCTTTCATATTTGATTGTCAAAAGACGAACACATGTTTCATTATTTATTTGCAAACACAATTAAAATGTCAAGTTCCCAAAAATGATCCAAAATGATCCAATGGCCCGGACTTGCAATCTACAGGTTCCCAAAATTATTCAATGGCTTAGAAGTTATTGTATGCAAATGCAAAGTTCCAATGGCCTAGAAATTTACTGTTGGAAAATGCATAGGTTCTCAGGTTCCCAACGCTTACAGGTTCCAAATTATGCCCAGCAACGCTGGGCACCATTACTAGTATACATTGAAATTTTGTTGGAGTTCTTCTAAATTCGTGTCTTTTTTTGCAAACCGCTTATGTCGCTTATGTGAATATTCTAGGTACGTGCTATTATATACCAAGAATATTTCAAAAACTGGTTTAAACTCGATATGGCTAATAAAATTTCGGTCGCCTCTGTTGCTGGGCGAGCCCCCTCACCTTTGTTCAAACCGTGCATGCTTAATCGAGCAGGCCCTCAAGAAAGCTCTCTTGCAAGTAACCTCTTCATCTTTAAAACTTGCCTATTTGATATTAACATCTACGCAAATCAGACCATGTCAAGATGTAGCTGCGCTTGATCCTTTATAGCACCTTCCTTCCTTAAACATCCTAAGCGCTAGAGGTAGTATTTGCTTTTTGTCATATTTTAGTTCTAGACTAGCACTTAATTTTTTTGAGTAAATACATCTTTCTTCCTTAGGTGAAGAAATTGTTGAAGTTGACGATCGAAGAGGCATCATTCCACTCCCGGTTCCATTATCACGAGATCCTTCATCTGGTAATTGGACTACATAATGTGTATTGTCTAAGTGGTACCTTATCGTGTTTTTTAATGTTTGACCATTGAATTATAAACTATTGGATTGCTAAATCTAAACAATGAATACATCAACATATATAAATACATCTAGAGCTTGAAACCAACAAAGAACAGAATCAATCAGATCTTCAATATGATGAGACCGGTGAGAATCTGAGAATCTGAAATCGGTGAAATTTGAGAAACCGGTGAAGTCTGAGAATCAATCAAGGAAATTAGACGCCTTCATAGCTCAACTGCCTCTCGTTTTCTAACCCCGCTCACCGGCTTAAGGCCTTCTAATCGTTCCTTCCCACCCGACTAATATCAAACGCTCATCCAGAATCCGACTGGCTCCTGATCGTTCCTTAAGAGGCTCTACATCCAACCCACACTTCCAGCATCGCTTATCCTAGAACATCAAACAAGCACGACATCCTTATAGGCAGATCTACCGCCATATGAGTTATAGAAATCGAAATGCTGTTTTTTTTTTTTGGAAAAAAACATAAATTTCGAAAAATATTGGCAAATCATGAATATATAACACAATAACAGGGGGTTATTTTTGTACTTTTGTACGTTTTTCCCTATGGTTTCTATATGATTTGGCGACTGTATTTAGTGAGACATGCTAATGCGTACATCTAGAGTGCGCATACGCTCAATTTAATTTTCATGACAGTTTTCAATGGTTGCACCCCATGACTTTTCGGAATTAAATTTACTTCACATGCAACGCTCGAGGGCCTTCAATTTAGGGTTCCAATTCCTATGCGCTGCCAACAGGAAAATCTTGAAGATTTTGAAGAAAATAGGAGGCTGCTTAGGATGGAGACGTTTTCTTGAGAAAGCATATACAAGGGCCTTATTTTGGTTGTGTTGAATCTGGACCATCTTTTGCTGAATGCAGTTCCGATTCGTGGTGGTCTTGGCAATCCATTATTTATTTGTTGTTTTAGGGCACCGTAAAGAAGGTAAAAGATGGCTTTTTAAGTACCTGCACAGGTTCTGCATTCTCGGCCTGGGATATTACTAGCTTATAAGCTGACAATCCTTCTGGAATTCTATAGTCACATAGTATGTGGTCTAGCTTAGTCTGCTATATTTTATAAGGTGTCGTCTGTTTAGAAAAGGTGCTAAGAACAATAGGTACAACTAGAACCGTGTTACATGGGAAGTGAAGATGACGAGAAGCAAAAAAGGAAGAAAAGTGGCCGCATAAAGAACTTAAGTTGCTGCGGATCAGAGATGAGAAGCCCATCTTGAACTTGGAGAGACACCATCGCAGAAGCTTGTCTCTGAATTTTTGTAGCTCAAAAAAAGAAGCCTGTGCAACGACCCCCCTCTTTGAACCATTGCACGCCCGCTTTAACTCGAGCATGGTGAACTTGCTCAGCTTCCATTTGTCTAATGCTGGCCAAAATCTGCTTCTCCTGCTGGGTATCTGATGGTACAACAGACCTACAAGCCACTAATTGTTGGTGCAGAGCAATCAAAATCCCTCAATTAGCAGCAACTCGCTGTCGACTCCAATTCTTAGCAAAGGACTTCACGGCAGCTAGAGCGTCAACAATCCAAGCCATTCCTTTCCTTCTCACAAATGCAGAGGACCAGGCTTGCTTGCATCCATCTTTAAACTCCTCATCCTTCAAGTATGAAGTGTTTAACTTGAAATAAGTCTTGGTCCTGCTATGCACCCCATCCTGAGAACAAGAGAAATACTGCGGATTGTGATCTGAAATAGAGCTGTCCCGCATGTTTTGGCGAGAGAAATTATGCAAACATGTAGCTGCCAATGCATTATAATATCCCCTGTCATGACGTGCATATGCTCTACCAGCTCCAAGCCAACCATTGCACCAAGTAAAGGTTCCATCGCCATCCATCTCTACCAAACCACAGTCATGCATCAAGCACTGCCATTGTTCACGTTCAAAGCCTTGGATGACTTCTGATCCTCTGCCGCACCGATCAACTTCCAACTCCACCATATTGAAGTCCCCCACCAACAACCATGCAACATGAGCCCCCAGTCGAACTAGTTTGGATCTCAAAGCAGCCCAGAGTGCACCTCTCTGATGAGGTCTATTGTGCGCATACACATTCACTAGTCCCCACTCTTGTCCCTTATCAAACCACTTGATAATGATCCAGCGACCAAATCTGTCAGCATAACTGAATGTGACTGCTATATCATGTCTCCATGCTGTACGGACCCCTGCTTTTGCCGAGTCTGTTGCAGCCATCAAGACGTTATATTTCCTATCGACCACAAGCTACCTTTTGCACATCCTCTTTTTTGCACTTGTGCTCTTGTAGACAATAGAAATCTGAATCCAACCTAGCAAGGGCCATGGAAAGTCTGCTCCTTTTAGTTGGGGAGAAAGCAACACCCCGAACATTCCAGGAAACCAGCTTCATAATGCAGGGTGGTCTGATGGCCGGTGTTCCAAATCTATGGAGTCACTATTAGCAGTCTGATCAGCCCAGGTCAGTCCAGATGATGCAGAAAGGGTTGTAACAATGGTAGCCACTACTGGTTCAGCTGGAGTAGTACACTCAACAGGAAGAGATTGTGGTGCAATAGTGTTTCTCCGACAACTCTCTTTATATGAGGGATGGACCACTCGCCTCGAGATGCTTCCAGTCGTTCCTGTTTGCGAGCAATGACTGCAAGCCTCTCACGTTGCTCATCAGGAAGAGCAGCTTGGGACGCAGAGGAGAGGGAGAAAGAGGGGTAGGAATAGACACAGGAGCAGAAGCAGGCTGGCTACAACCCGAAGCTGCCAAGACTGGAGAGGGATCAAAGGAAGATGGAGACACTTGGCCATGGGATGCAGATGCTGCAGGAGCAAAGCGGGGTGTCCTTCTAATGCGAAAACTAGAGAATGCCTCAGCATCAGGAAACATGTCTGCAAGCTCAAGACCATTAAGTAGCGACAAACCATATTTGAAGAACATTGGACCACTTTTGACCACAACAAATTTTGGGAGAGATGCATCAGCTAGAAGACAGACACAAATACGAGGACCATTCACAATAGAATGAGCAAGATGGAGACCCAAGCCACTAGCAATAGCCATCATGAACTCTGGAACTTGCAACTCAATAGGAAAATCTTCCAAGGCAAACCAGCATGGCATCCGAAGTGCACTAGTCTTGCTCAGGCAAAAAGCCAGGAGTGTATACCTGATACAAAAGATAGTGCCCCCATAAAGGATCTACTCCCTGCTGTGCCCCCATAAAGGACCATTATGAGCTGAAGAAATGTATTAACCTTACTTTTAATCAGATGCAACAATAACGTATGGAGGCAGAAACTAAGTATAAAATGGACAATCATGTGGATGCAGTAAAGTATTCTAAGATACTGAATTATAGTCGAAAGGATGTTGTACAAAGTCTTCAGAGACAAGTTCTCAAGGTAGATGCTAAAGTTTTGAAACTCTAGGCAATATTAAAGCAACGAGATTCAGCACCTACAATAGCTAATTGTTGTATTGATTTTTTGTTACAAGTTAATTAGTGTACATAGCAGTTTTTAGAAGGAAGGAAGGAAGGAAGGAAGTATATTTTAACGTCCACGGAAACCAACTGGCCTATGAGACGGTTTTACAATATAGCGGAAAGCTTCCAAACACAAAATAAAACCACAGAAACCCTGTACAATGTGTCTCTACCACTGGGATGAAAAAACCCCTCGTGTGGGAGGAAAAACCCTTGTAGTAGGCATTGAGAGGCCCTATTTGGGCGCTCAAATTCCACTCGTCTTTGTGAGGGACTCCCGACCCGGTGGAGACTTGCAAAAGATGTAGGGGCGCAAGGCGTGCCACCATTGGCGAAAGCGGCCGGTTGGTGAATGCTATCTCGAGCATCCGAGATCGGCATGAGCTGCTTTCGGATGTGTGCATATCTTTGGGCATTCTGTAGAGCATGGTGTTCATCTTCTACTATCTGCATGTGACAGCACTGGCATAATCTCTCATGCCGGGCTATTCCCTGCCTTCCATCCGTACCCCAGCGGCCTGTCTCAATTCTGAGATGGTGGGACCTTGTCCTTATTGCAGCTATAGCTCTTCGTTTCTGGGTGGAAATGTGTGCCTTCAGATACTGGTGGGGGCCGTGTTCAAGCGACGGATTGACCTGTGTGTGGTAGTGCTCTGTTTTGGGCTTTGCAAGAGTGGGCGATCCCACGAGGCAAAGAAAGCGGCGCATTCAAATGCGGCTCACGCTTTCTGCGATATCCGACATATCCACAATGTGTTGATAGTCTATGGACCATCGTGCGAACCATCCCCTACAATGCTCCTACCATACTCTCTTCAGACGTTGCGGCCCTTCAGAGCCCGGGGAGGAAGACGTTGTGCATTCATTTCGTCAACCTTATGGAAATACGCCGGAAGGTGCTGCGCGATAGCGTGTATGTCGAGGGGGCCAAAAGCCGATCTCATACAGCAAAAATTGGATAAGGCACCATGTCCTTGGCGCCTAGGGTCGTATGATGTCGAAAGCCTTCACCCTCTCTAGCTTATCCCAAGTACCCTTGCTAATCGCCGGCCCCCGGACCTCTACCCCCCATCTGGCCAGATCTTTGGTTCCACGACGAGTGCTCGGAACAAGTGTGCTTTGCGTGCTCAATCGCGAGAGATCTATTAAAGTGGCGGCTATTACGCATTGCATCTGGGGGCTTTCCATCCCAGCTGACCCTTCTCTCTACCGCAGTCATCCCATAGCATGTTAGCGAGAAAATCGATTCCCGGATACTTAAAGGTCCTTACAACTTCCATCCTTTGTCCTCTGTAATAGAAGTCTGGGATATCATCTTTGCTTGGACGAGGGATTAGCAAATTGACTTGTTTTTCTTTGGTTGACTGTCATTCCCTGCTATGTCCGCGAGGGTGTTGATGAGAGCATCCAAATGTTCCTGCATACTCCTGGGTCAGGGGATAATAAGCCCAGATGGTCTGCATAGAGCAACTGTTTTACTGTATATGCCTCTGGCAACTGCGGGCCACCACCTCCATGTTCTTGCATCCAGGTCTCCAACTTGTCAATATAGAGTCAAAAAAGCGTTGGAGATAACGGGCATCCCTGTTTAACACCTATGGTGCCGTTTCACCCGGTGGTCCGGCCGCAGCAAAGTGGCATATATTCCGGCATACAACCGGTAGATGGCGTTACGCAAATCACATGGGACATGTAGCTCCCCGCAGCGTTGCCACAACAGGTCCCGAGGGACCGTATCATATGCCATCTTAAAATCCACGAAACAACAATACAGGTCATATCGTGCATTGCGGCTAGCTTCCATAAGGATTCTGAGAGTAAAAATATGATCATTAGGTGGAGTGGGCGGTGAAACCCGCACGGCCAATTGCACGCCTCCGATTTCCTCCGCCCATTGCGTTAACTTCTTCTCCAGCACCCCTGCTAGAAGTTTTGCGAGTAACGGGCTCACCATGATCATACGGTAGTTGGTGGAGTCATCCCTGCTTCCCGTCTTATGAATAGGGGTGACCTTGCTAACCATCCATTCCTGTGGGAGGCCCTCTCTGATGGCCTGATTGATTATCCCTGTCAAAGGTCCGAGCAAAGCTGGCCCACCCCATTTCAACAGCTCGGCCTGAAGTCCCTGCAAGTCCTTTGCTTTACCATTAACAAGATGCCTAAGACCCTGGTGGATGTCCGCCTCTGAGAGTTGTAGTGTTTCTCCTAGTTGATCTGGCACGTCAGCAATTGCTCCTGGGGGGTCATACAACTCCTCCAACCGCTGTCTCCACTGGTCTGCGGTAACATTTCCAGGTGGTTGATGCCTCTTATACAACACTCTACGCCAAAAGGCTTTTGGCTCAGTCATCCAGTAGATCAAACATGCGTTGTTGATTTTCTGCAATGTAGCGATGCTTTTTGGATTTCAAGAATGCCTTATAGTCCCTAATGGCATGCGGCCAGAGCTGTGGATCTAAGATGGTGCGTAGCTGACTCTTTAGAGCCTTACATTCCGCGTCAAACCAGGGGTTTTGAGGGAATTGCACAGTGTCCCTGCGCGGGAGCTTTCTTCTTGCGCAAAGCATTTCATCGGGCTGCTGCGAGTAAAGCCTTCACCAACCATTCACACTTATCATGCAATGTATAGAGGGCATCAATCCCCTGTAGCTCACGTTCAAGCTCCACCTCATATCCTGCTTGCTTCCTATAGTTCGGGTTGTATCCCAAATCCCCGGGGTGCCTGTCCTGTGGCCACGCCACTGAGTGCCTCTAATCCAAAGTGACATAAAGTGGATAGTGGTCTGACAAAGTCTCTTCATCTCTTGTTCCTAATATATGCCTGTCGCGAAATCACGAATGATATCAAGTTCTGGCACTGGAGCTAGGAGATAATCCACCACACTGGCTCCACCATCGCCCCCGTCGCTTCTGCAAGTGAAGCCCCCTGACCACGACCACCTGAGCATACCATTGCAGATCACCATGTCAAAGATCTGACATAGCTGGACCAACTCTCTTCCAAAGGCTCCGGAGACTGTATCCTGGGAGCGTCTTGCATGCTGGGATGCCTCCGTTTCTAACCAAAGTGGGAAAAAGTTACGCAGCAGTTGCAGCATTCTCTAAATACATCTATAGTGCTGGAAAGAGACTTGAAGGTAGCAATGTTAGTAAAAGAACAATATCAAAGCTCTATTCTTTATTGTAAAAGGAGAGACTCCTGAGGATACAGTTGCAATTATGGCAGACATGAGAGATGACATGCCTATAGATGATGTACATGTAGGGTATACACGAGCAAAGAATGATAACGTTCTTGCAAGCGATAGATCTGAGTTAAAGCAAGAGAGTTTCTAGCAACTATGCAAACAAAAGTGAAAAATGTCAAAGACAATTTGCCAAAACAGGAAAAATTTTATGGTTTTGGTGATCTTCCTAGATGGATATTCATGAACAGACTGTGACGTTCCATGTATTTATATGGTATACGTATACATACTATGACACGTCACCAGGGCATAAAGTAGACCCTTATGGGTCGATAGGGGCTAACTTGGGCTAACCTAAAAGGTTTTTTATTAGCTATGCTAAAATATTAGTAAGTAAATAACCTAATTAGGCTAATTAGGTTATTAATTAGTAAAAGTCAGCCAACTAGACAGTGCCACCTAGCCCCAAATCAATTGGCCAGGGGGAACTTGCCAAGTTTGGAGGGCAAATTGAGGCCCTACCTCCAATTCTGCCCCAGATCGATTTTGGGAGAGTTGGAGGAAGGAGGAACTACGAGTCGCTGTGACTAGACTTGAAGAATGGAAGCCTTTCGTGACAATGGCTCTAGCCAAGAAACTGGTTAGTCCCTAGATAGTCTGTGCTTCAGCTAACACTTCTCTGATTAGATGGAATGGATAATTTCTCTTTTATGTGTTATTAAGTTGATGATGGATACTTTGATTATGATTGTGTTCTCTCTTTCTGTTTCTCCTGTGTGTCTGGGGTTAAGGGAGGGTAGAGATTGTCTTATGCTAATAGCATTATGGACGATTGTTATGCCAGTTTTGAAGAGCTTGCAAGCAAGTTTCCAGAGTTTACCTAGCAGAGCCTTCTTGACATCGCAAGCTTTTATTTTGAGTACATCAAAGCTAATTACAACAAGGATCATGTGCAAAGAGATCTCCTAGGTGTTTTCCTTGAAGTAATCGGATCTATTCTTAGGCCCGAGGAAGCAAATAATCTGAAAGAGAAAAGAAACACCGTCTACAAGGTGACCAAGCACAGAAGACCTGTAAAACCACTTCAACAGGATTGCTAGTATGACAACTACCAAGATCTATCACGTTGTCATATTTTTGAGATCAGGTCAACTTCCTAATTTTTTATATAGCTAAAGTCAGGTGCAAGATAGTTCACATATATTGATTGGTGCTTATGAAGAGCAGGGTTGAGTAAGCAAGAAAATGGTTAAGGAGTTCCAGTACTACGTCACGCAAGTGACCATTAACAGAAGTGAGGCTCGTGTGATTCCCTTGCAGCCTAGCTTGGAACTCAGATTAACGCAAGTGAACAATGCCCCAAAAGCACTCCCATTCCAAAACATGAAATTATAGGCAATAAGAGCAGGATGAAAAATTGAAAAAAAAAATACATGATGTACTTCACAAGCAAACCTAAGTTTTCTTTGGTGAAAATGGATGGTGGCTTTGTTCTAAAAAGCCAAGCCAAAACCTCTTATATGTACCGCATAGTTAATGAACTAGTTCCCATTGACGAGACAGTTCTTGATTTTTTCTCAGCAGGTACATCCTTTGATCCAGGGAAAACGGAGTGTGTCCTTCGAAGATGATGCTAAAATATGTCGTTTCCTGGAGTCATTTTTTGAAACATTAGAGAAGATGGCAAGGCTGAGCCCCAATGTGGAGGAAGCAAAAAATATAGGGGATGACCAAGTGAATATGGATCAGCCCGATGTTCATATTACTCAGCATACAGATTTGACTAATCTGGATGACATGTTGAACAAATTAGATGCCAAAGGCTATGAAGAGAGATTGGCAGAAGCTAGGGCCCTCATTGAAGGAACTGAAAAGAAATGCCAAGAGCTTGATCCAAAGTTCGAGAAGCTAGAATTCTTAAATCAACAGCTTGATGCAGCATTGCCCCTTCTCATAGGAAAATCAGCCGAGCAACCCACTTGCTCGACATTTGAATATATAAGATCTGATCAGCTCGAGAATGAAGACGAGGCAACGAACGGTAACAAAAAATATTTAAAGAAGAATGGCGGTCCTGAATTTAGCCAATTGCTACAGCGTGAATTGTTGGGAGATACAGATAACATGGAGACCAAATTCTCGTCGGGCTCTGAACACGTCAGGAAATTGGCTGAGGCAATGGAAGTGGACATGCCTACTGTTACTGGATATACAGAAATGGAACTACTGCAGGTTATAGCCGCAGGCCAGGCACATATTACAAGAATATCAAAGCAACTTGGTGGTGTTCCAGATTCCGTCCAGGAAACTCAATGAAATCGCGGCAATTGTGTATACCTCTTATCTTAAAAACTATATCTGGTTTCATCATGGCATTGGATACAAGTCATCAATTGCTAATGTAAACGATCACCATGTAATATATTTTCCAATGTTTTCTGGTGTTTCTATTGACTTAACATAATCTTATGCCAATTTAACATGTTTAATTCTTCGATAAATCGTTATGGCGATCTGTTCGAGCAATGTAGTTCACATTGTAGCAGTTGAATTGCTTGTTCCACATCGCATATACGTCAGCATAATATGGATTCTCGCCTTAAATATTTTATTGTTCGGATTTAGCCTTCTCAGACACTGCACCTAGCTAAATTAGGACAATTAATTGTTTTTTTGGGGACTACTACAACCTATTTCGTTGTCGAATGAGAAGTTAGATGCTTCTAGAATTTATACAATTGATGATATTAAGTAATTTTTATGTCTCGTATACCTATCTTTTTCTCTTCACACATTTACCACCATCCCAATGGTACCCTCAACCTCCCTTGAACTTCATCGACCTAGACTATGTTATTGGCTTCATACATTTCAAACGTGGGCTTGCTTTGACTGTTGTTACAACTTTCTTCGATAACTCTTTTTAGCCTCGATGAGTTTGCCCCAACCACGTGAACCATACATTACAAGATAAGATACATAATATAGCATTGCTTGTACTAAGGTATTCAGGTGTTATGATGTAGATCCTGGTTCGAGCCTATTGGTCTTGGGTGATTTTAGTTGTTTACTCGCATTGTTTTATTTGGATTATTATCTTTTTAGGATATCCCCTCACTCCTAGGCATATAGTACAATTTAGGCATCCTAAAATTGTGAACTTGTATATGCTTGGTAAATTTTTTTTAGTTGAGTGTTTATCGTTATACATTTACTAGTAATGGTGCCCAGCGTTGCTGGGCAAATGTTGGGAACATTTGTGGATGGAAACCTATTCAGCTCAGACTCATTTTTATACATCTAATATAATAGAAACCAAGTCCATTATTGCTAGGCTATAAGAGGTTTTTGTGCATTTGATAACCTTCCCTTTGCTCTATCCTGCATATCCTTTTTTCCTCATTTTCTTACACACTTTCTTTTTTCCCTTTTCTTATTTTCCCCGCACATTTACTTTTCTCCTTCTCTCTTTTTTTTTTTTTACCCTCTTCTCCCTCCTCTTTTTCTTCCTTTTCTCCTTCTCATTTTTCCCTTTTCCTTTCCCTTTTTTTGACGGCTTTTTTCCTTCCCTTTTCACCTTTCTCCACCCTTCCCAGTTTTCTCATGATCTTTTTTCCCTTTCCTTTTCCCATTCCTTTTGCTTTTCTCTTTTCTCATGCCCTTTTTGCATTCCCTTTTCCCCACCTTTTTTTTATGTTTTTCTTCCTCTCCTCACCCTCTTCTTCTTTATCTCATGTCTCTTTTTTCCCATTTTCTTCTTTCTTTTTTCTCATGCCTTTTTTCCTTTCCTTCCCCCCTTTCCGCCTCCCTTTTTCCTTTTCCCTTTCCTTCTTTTTTCATCATTTCCCCACCCTTTCCATTTTTCCCGTGCCCTTTTCCTCTTTCCTTCCCCCTTTCCTTTTCTCTTTCCCTTTCCCTTTCCCTTTCCCTTTCCCTTTCCCTTTCCCTTTCTCTTTCCTTTTTCCTTTTCCCTTTTTCCCACGTATTTTTCCATTCCCTTTTTTCCACTTTTTTTTACTTGCCTCTTCTTCCGCCTTTCCTTACCCTCTTCCCCTTTTCCCGTCCCTATTCCCCTTTTTTTTTTTTTCTTTTCCCTTTCCCCATGCTCTTTTTTTTTTTTTATTTTTTACCCTTTCCTCACCCTTTCCCTCTTCCAGTTTTTTCCGTTGCCTTTTTTTTCCTCCTCTTTTCCATTTTCCCTCCTTATTCCTCGTGTTCTTTTTTTTTTTTTCCCCTTTCCTTTTTAGCCTCCCATTTCCTTTTTTCCTTTTCCTTCTTTTTTTTCATCCTTTTCTCTTTTTCCATGCCCTTTTTTCTGCTTTCCTTTCCACCCTTTTTTTTTTCCTTCTCTCTTTTCCTTTCCATTTTCCCACACCTTTTTCCATTCCATTTTTTCCAGCTTTTTCACATGCCCTTTTTCCTCCTTTTCCCACCCTCTTCCCCTTTTCCCTTTTCCTCTTTTCCTATTCCATGTTTTACGTTCTCTTTTTGCTTTTCGCTTTTTCCCTTTTCCCTTTTTTCCATCTCTTTTTTTTTTTTTCTTTCTTTTTCCTTTTCCTCACCCTTTTCCTCTTCTCGTGCCACTTTCTCCTTCCTCTCTCATTTCCCTCTCCCTTTTCCTCATGCCCTTTTCCCTTTTTTTCCTCCTTTTTCCTTTTTTCCTTTCCTTTCTATTTTTCCATGCCCTTTTTTTCCCCCTCTCCACCATTCTTATCTTCCCCTTTTTTTCCTTCCACACCCTTTTCGTCTTCACATTTTTTTTCCGTTGCCTTTTTTTTTCTTCATTTTCCTCCCTTCCCCTTTTCTTTTCCCTTATTCTATCCTCACCGTTTCCCCCTTTTCCTTTTCATAGTGTCTTGTTTTCCTTCCTTTTTCTCCCTTTCTTTTTCTTTCCCTTTTTCGTGCTCTTTTCCCTTTCCTTTTTCCTTCTCCGTCTTTCCCTTTTACCCGTGCCTTTTTGCCTCTCACTTTGCCCTTTTCTCTGCCATTTTCCCTTTCCTCTTAAGAGATCAGAGCATGGCCAATCATGGTGGTGGGAAGTTGTGCGATAAATCTCGGCCTTCAAATGCAATCAGACGATCTCAACTATCTAAATTAGGGTTTGATGCAAGACATACGCTAAAACTTTATAATATAAAGATGAGTTTTGGGACATGTGGAGGTTGATGAGACATGTTGGGCTTTTCGTAGTAACATATGGCATATAAGCTTTAAAGCTACTTAGAGAGGTGAGGTTCACTTGGTTTTCTCTATGCACCTTAAATAAATATCAGGGGTTCACCATGGAGGCTTGCATTGCATAGATTTAGTATCTTGTGCACTTGTTTTTTACTTCTTTAACAAAACCCTTCTTTTTAGATTGCATAGTCACCATAGGTTATCTCACACCTTTCTTCGACATTTTGGATGGATTTTTGTGAACCTTTGGGGCTCTATAGTTCCTCCATAGGGTGATTAATCTAATTATGAGGTCCACCAACTCTTTATATTTTTTGTTAATTTGTTATTCTAATAACATGGCTCATCTCCAAGTGTTTTTTGGGCTTAATAACTTTGTGTTATCCTTTGACTTAGGTATTGTGGTTCGTTTTGATGTTTTTCCAAGGTATTGAGTTGGTATTGTGATTGGTTTTTGTGTTGTCTAAGGTATCAACATAATATTTTTTTCCGTTTAGCATGCTCCTTCAGATGTTATGTTGCTTCGTTTAATTCTTAGAACATGTGGCCGATCTTGGAGGCTCTTTTATCATGCATGGAATTCGACGTGGTGGTTTAGAAGGTATTGCATGCGCATGAGCAGCAGATTAACTGTCGTCGTCAAATATTCCCATCGTAGGCCAGGGTTCGACCTTTAGCTCAACTTCGGCGTCCTTTCCTTGGACTTGACTCAGATTGACCTCGCCATCGACTTTAACTTCGAACTTATTTTGAAGCCGACTTTTCCTTTATCCTTGAACGGATTTTCCTTTGCCCTTTTTCCTTCGCATGTGTTATTGATGTCAAATTGTCCTTTGCCCTCTTATATAAGTTATGTATGTCGAGTTTTCCTTTGCCATTGAACTCACATCAAATCTTCCTTTGCCCTCTAATGTATATTAATAATGTCATAAATTTTCACTTTGCCCTTGAACCTTTGTTGACTCTTCCTTTGCCCTTTTTCACTTCTAATGTGGTATTCAATGTTGCTTTTTCCCTTTCTCTTGAATTCATAACGCATTTTCCTCTGCCTTCTAATGTATGTTTATTGGGCATGCAGTTTGTTGTCGTCATTTTTCTCGTAAGTATTGGTTTTAGGATTCTGCGAGGTTGCAGTTAGATGCTCCAGTTTTGAAACTTTTTATAGTCATTTTTTCCGTAGATTGTTACTTATGTTTCTATAATCTGGGTGTAAATTTTTGAGAAGGTTTATTTCCTTAGGGTTTTATGGTCTTTTTTTCCTTTTTTTTGCGAATTCAAGTTAACCAGCAATTTAGCCGCATTATCGTAGCTGACCAAAAGGCTAACTAACGAGAAAGGTTTAACCATGTGATCTACATATTAACTAGGAAATCAAGAGAACATGTTCGCAATATAACAAAAAATAAGTGCATGGCTAGATATGAGGATAAAAATCTTTGCGCCATAAGATCGCGAATAAGGGGCAATGTAGCCATGCACTTATATGATCTGGATGCAACATTTTCTCTTCTGCAATTCCTCAATCATGCGAACGCAACATTGATGCCTACATTTATGCTTATATTGATGCCAACAACCAACATTGATGCTTTCTTCAATAACAATTTGTAAGTAAAGAAAGGGAAAAAAAATTTATTTGCAAAGAATGTTACCATCGAGATTAAGCTTCGAACATTTGCCTATTGTAAATTTTTTTCCTGTAACATAAACCCTGAACTCACCCTAAACCCGGTACTGGTATTTCGGCCTGGACCTGCGATCCAGCAAGGCGATCCTTGCTTCCGATTTTGTGCAGGTGTGGTAGTTCCCTGGACTATCTCTATTTTCGCTATCTCTGGTTTTTCACTATCTCTGGTTTTGATTTCCATTTGCGAATCCTTGTTGCAGGTGCTTGTGAGCTCAAATTTCAGTTGCATCGAACTCAAATTTTCCAGAGCTTTCCAGAGCTCCAGACATCCTAATAAGGGTTTATCACATGATATCTAGGTTGCAATCAAGAAAACTCTCATATTGTGCAGGCTATTTCCTTTGTTTTTTCTATCATAGTCTCTTTGTGTGCCGGTCACCTCATTTTTCCACTCATCATTGGGTATATATTTTTAGATTTTGCTGTGATGATTTGTTCAAATGTTTTATTCTCGTCAATCATTTCACTTGTGGTTCTAGTTCACCTCCTTTATTGACATATCATGTATCTTAGTTTGAGTCGGATGTACATTGTGATAGTTATTTTTACACCTTATGAATGATAGATTATGGCTTCTGCATTTGTCACGCAATTTATCTTAGTCATTTCATTTCTGTAGCAGAACTATCTTATTTAGAATCGTGCATTTCCATTCGGGTTTTGACTTGACTCCCTTGAATTCACCTAAGCATAGCTTTCAAGTATGGAAGCTGATGGGTTTTTAGGATTTTCCTTATGTCAAACGCCTGCCACATATCAACTTATAGGAAGAGTTTGGTTCAAAATTGAGTTGTTGATTTTATATGAATTTTAACAGTGCAAATGAACCGTTTTTGGTCCATCGAGGGACAACTCTAGTGGTAAGGCCAAGAGGACTGTAGTAGCCATAAAACAAATCCTTCAGGAACATGGAAAAGCATACAAAGAATTCAAGATGCAGACCAACATCACCAATGATACCAGCGAGGAGGCAAAAGAGGGATATATAGGTAGGACCGGAGTGGTTTTTTCCCAAAGAGGATTGTTTCATCACTCTGTTATTACCTATGAGTATGAACCAGTCGCCCAAGTGTTTTAGAACTTAAATAGAATATAAAAGTCTGGTGTTAGAATCTCAACTCACGTCATGTATCAATTCACGCCTCTCAAATTCTTTAGCAAATGGGATTCGATTGCCGCTCCAATTTTTAGCCAATTTTGAATCCGATGTCGTTATATATCATAAGTATAGACCTAGAAGCTAAAATGGGTTTTCTCTTGTTTCATTATGATTTCTGCGTTCAACAAGATATATTTGTTTTTCGTGCTTAGTTATCAAAGTATTTAGATTCCTTCATCTGATGTCATTTTTTTTCAACCTTTTTCTTTTTTTGTTTCCTTGTCGTTTCATTCGTTTCTGCAAAATCCCACGTGACACCCTTTTTGCTAGGGTTCATCTATTTGACTCAAGAGGCCATACAATGGTTTGTCTAGTAGAGGATCCCGAATCCAACCCAAACCCTAATGCCTATCTGTTTCATATATTTTATGCCCTATTCTGTAATAGTATCAGCAAAGGAAGGCCATATTGAATAACGTTTTTGACATTCGAACAAATGGAAAGACGATGGTTTATTTATGTAACAACTATGAGGAGGCACAAAATGACTCCTGGAGTGCGTAAGAAGAGAAAAAGGTGGATGGCATCAGCTTTGATGATGAGAGGGCACTGTTAATTGATATTGATTACCAGATTTGTCATGATTGTGGTCTTCACCTATGGTTCTTATATTACAATTGTGTTGTCCAGTTTGCTATCCATGGAAAAATGAGTTGCATCGGTTGTTAATCACTGGTTTTTTTAGTAGGAATGGAAGATAATATAGAATACTTGAAATAATTTGAAAGTGTTTCATGTAGACATGAATCATTACAAGGAAGAATCGTTTAGATTGCCTTGCAATGTTCAGAAAGTGACGTTGTGCTTATGTATAAGCAACTTTTTGGGGCACGTACCCGAGTCTAACTCCTACTAAGCCTACTAAAATGTTTGCTTTCATGCAGGTAAAAATGTTAGCTCAATAACTTTGTAACTATTGTCTTTATTGGGTTGCCCCTAAGGGGGCAAGCCCTTGTTTATGTGGGTTTATGGCATATTCCAGGTATATGCCAGTATATGCCAGGAATATGCCAATGACTGCTCAAAACCTGCTATTGGGGGTAAATTGGCGGTGGCCGCTGTTGCTGTGCAGCTATTTGGAAACCAGCTAACCTGTTGAAGCGAAAAAGCATCGAGAGCTCTAGCTATGGCGGCCAAAAAGACAGACTATGCAGACTATGCAGAGGCTAATAAATTGCTTTTTATGATCCGAAACATAGCTAGTGAGTTTTTCTCTCAGAAATTGCAAGATTTTGCTTCTTTGCAATGGGTTCCGGGTGGTCATAATCATCCCAGTTTTCTTGATTACGTTGTCATTCCAGTATACTTGGCTCATCTGCATCAGGTGTTAGGTCAACGTACAGGTTATATCTAATTCCTTCTTCTTCTAACTTATGATGGTAGTCACTTCTTTAACATAAACGGCAGAGAAGTTGTGTGTTGTTCTTGTTGAGTCAATTTCGTCCACCCAAACTGGGTTCTTGCCTGGAAGGTGTATTCTTGATAATGTTGCAGCGGCCTATGAAGGTATGTATTGGGCAAGGCTAAAGGCCCATCGTATTGTGTATCTCAAACTTGATTTTGCCAAGGCATATGACAGTGTGGATTGGGGTTTTTTAGAGAAGTGTTTATTGGCTTTAGGGTTTGGTATCCCATTCACAAGAGATGTCATGAAGTTGCATACTTCAGCAAGATCTACAGTACTCTTCCAGGGAGAGCCCTCTGTTGTCTTTCCTGTTGGTAGAGGAGTTCGTCAAGGTTGCCCCTTGGCTCCATTGCTTTTTACAATAGTGGCAGAGGTGCTTTCACAACTATTTTCTAGTGCTGCTGAGGATGATGTGATCAGGGGTCTTCCTATGGAAAATGGCTCTCAAGAAATTATTAATCAGTATGCAGATGATATCTTTCTATTTTTGAAAGCGAGATCTTTGATAATCTCCAAAATGCAAAGCTTACGCTTGACACATTTTCCTTAGCCTCCGGAGTTTTGGTCGGTTGGCAAAAGTGTTACGCTTTGTGGACTCTAGATGATGAAGTCCCACCATGTGTTCTTGCTTACCCACGAAGGTGTTGCCTCATGGGAAGGCAACCAAGCTTCTTGGTATCCCAGTGGGTATTCATGTTTCAACCGATGCTTGGGATGTTATAATCGAGGGGTTCTTGCGGAGGCACCTTTTTGGTGGGATACTGGCTAAGCTATCTATGCCCGGAAGGGTAATAGTTGCTAAGCATGTCTTAAGCAACACACATGTCTATATGGCTTCTACGCCATTCTTGCTTCCCACTCAAAGTTTCGAGGAGATTGTGGGTGTTGTTAGAAACTTTATCCGGGGGTGGAAATGAAGCGGGGGTAGTGGTGAAGGTTGCATGGTCTAAGTGTATAAAACCTAAGTCTGGCTGGAGGTTTGGGCATGACAGATTTCCATTTGCGAGTAAGGTTATGATCTCAAAATTCATTTGGCGGCTTCTTGTAGGTAAGGATGATTCTCCTGGTTACGGCTTATTGCAGGGCTCTCACCCATCTTGATCCCTTTTGGTAAAGTCACACTCAAACCTGTTCTTCCATGGAGTTTATTTTATGAGTTGCGGCCTTATCATAATGCTTCTCCATTCTTAAAGGGATTGTTAGATTCCCGGCACACTGATCAAAACCTTATTTCACATCAGTCCAACCGCTTGTAATACGCTTGATTTGCACCTTGTTGGTGGATCCCTCCGGTAGACAATCAACCACTTTGCTTTTACAAATGCACCCATTGACTCAAAGACATTGGAAAAGTGCTGGAATCTTAACTATTGCAGCATGGTATGACTCGAGGCCGATTCTTTGACATGGGAGGCTTTTTCGCTTAAAGTTTCTATTGGGGCGATGGGATAGAGTTCTTTGGCAAAAAGTTGCTGATTTTCTACAGACCTATTCTCGCCACACCAAGAAGATATTTTGGTATGGGTTTGTCATGAAGAAATTAAGGAGTGCAAACTTGTGAACTCTATGTATCGAGTTGTTGCTTGATACTTGATATTCTTCCTCCGCCTAATAAGTGGTCTCTTCAACTTCCTCCTCCTCAATGGCGTAAGGTGTGGTCTTGGGCATGGGACAAGCTACTTCATCCTAAAGTGGCGATTCTTTGGTGGCGATTCTTCATAGGTGTCTGCGGGTTAATGTGCTTATCCATAAGTTTAACCCTAGAATATCAAATCGTGTCCAAAGATGCAAGCGTGGATCTGAGACCATTGAGCATTGCTTTTTCATGTGGGAACACCTTAGACAGGTATGGGACTGGTTGTTTTCCCTTTTTCAGGTTTCACTAACAAGTCAACAACTGCTTTTGGCAATTTACCCAAGTACTTGGACAGAGTTACAAGGCCAGGCTTTTCATCTAGCAGCAGGATGGTTGCTTTGGACTATCTGGAAAAGACGAAGATTGGTAATCTTCAAAGGTCTGGATGTGGCAGATAATCGTGTTCTCCAAGAAGCTCAAGGTTACATTGTAAAGTCGTATCATTGTTCTTCACTTGCCCCTCGCAAGAGGAGATTGATTTTTGAGGAGTTTTTGGATGTGCACTCTTATGCTTAGGCAGGTTGCTTCACTCGGTGGGTCTCCGCTTATCCGCTGAGATTTTATTCCTGTCTCTGCATTTATACTTGTATTTGACTCTTTGATTGAATAAAGTCTGACGTCCTTCAACATTTTTTTTTTAACATAAACGGCATTATTTGCATAACACATACATCTGGCAATGCAGCTCAGTCAAAATGCAAGGTTCCAGCTTTCCAGTTCAAGCGAAAGACAGTATATAGTAAAACTCCTGTTGAAGTCAGTGTTGCATCACATGAAATAAAACAAATTTTATCTTCTAGAAGAAATTCTGCAGACTCAGCTTCGTCATTAGGTTTTGACATTGAGTTGAGTTTAGGTTTTTGGCAGATATTGTTTCCATAGGGAAAAGCAGCTGTCCTCCAGCTATGTGTTGATAGAAGTCGGTGTGATGTAATGCACATCTTTCATTCTGGCATTCCTGCTCCACTTCAGCACATTCTAGAGGATGCTAGTATTTTTTAAATCCTTGGTCTCGCTCTAGATCCGGTGCTTGAGCTTGATCATCTGGGTTTTCTGAGACCTGTAAAGTAGATATATTTGTAGATCAATGAATGCACAGTACTGCCCTGCATTGCTCTGATCAGCATTTACTCTGCAGCGCTGCCTTGCTTAATCTTCTCAAGCCTGTTACTACCTCATTCTGTGTGTAAAAAATAAGTGGCACGTCAATTTTCAGTTGCAAGTCAATACGTTTTTTGCTTTTTTCTTTGTTAATTGCTGGTTTTAACTGTATATGCACAGGAATGGCATGGATTGGGACGATGGAACTCTTAATGGATCGGTGTTGGCATTTGAGCTGATGCTGCATTTGAGAATAACAGACCTGGAGTCTGTTATTTTGATACTGGAATTACCCTATGCGAAGCCCCTTTTTCAAGGCTGTCTACTTTGGTGAAAGTCACTCGGCAACTGAGGTGCAATTTCAAGTTTTCTTAATCTGTTTGCTTAAAAGATTTGATCTGACATTGCTTTGTTTATTAAACATACAGTATTTTGCTGAAGCTGGATTTCCCTGCCCACCTTTATGCAATCCTTCAGACCATGTTCTGAGGGCAATTAACTCAGATTTTGACACCATCAAAGAATCCATGAAAGGTTCCTTTGTTCAGGTAAAGATTTTTACTTGCTATAGAATAGAATATAGAATAGAATAGAATACATTAATGTCCCTTGTGCCGTGAGGCCCCTGGACTTGTGTAGCATGGGCGAGCTCCCTAAAAAAAGGGTGCTACTAGCACATCACGCTGTTATGATGTAGCCTTTTTGGAAGGCTGACTTTTTTCTTTTATTACCAGCATCCCGCTTTACCTCGGCTTCGTGGTCGTGCAGTGATGCGTCGTTATCAATCAGCTTTTAACTGAGCAGTTTGTGTGGGGTTTTATGACCTATTTTGTACCGGTCATATTACGAACCCTCTTTCACTGTGTACTTCTCTGTGTCTGGTCGTCATTCTTTGGATCGCGTCTGCCAAATCCCGGAGCGATTCTGTCATCGTCATCAGCCTGTGAATTGGTTCCCCCCATCTTATATTTTTGTATCTGTCCCTGATGTCTCCGTAGACCGGGCAGTCATTAATCATATGGTTCTCGTCCTCTATCCTTCCACCGTCACAGATTCTGCATATCCTGTCTTCCTTGTCTATCCCTCTCCACCTGTCTTTTTCGATTCTTAGATCATGACTTCCCATCCTGAATCTAGCCAGGATGTCTCTTCTGTTTTTCCCCAGTATGTTATCCCGGTACATGTGGTGTCCTATATGCTGATCTGGATTAAAAACTTGTGTGAGCCAGTCTGTCTTTGGTCCCGTGTGTCTTTGCAGCCATGCTCTTGTCGCTTTGTCTGCCCACTCCTCATTCCACTGCCCTTCTTGTATTAGGTCACTTAGGTTTAATCCCATCTGTCTGGTCCATGTTGCCACCTCTTTAAACCATCCACTACCTGTAAGGATGTGTGATTTTGCGGATTCGGTGATTGCAATGCTAGACAGTTTCCCTTGTATGTCTCCTGCATTGTCTCTGAGCAGGTACCTTATGGTTCTCTCCCATGCTCTCACTTCCATCGGTTTTTGCCCTGTTTCGAGGATCATGATCGTTAGTGGTGTATTTGTTCTTGCCCTGAATTCTTGTCTGTGCCATTGCCTAAGAATCCCTTCTTGTTTTTCCCAATTTCTGTCTGTTAGACCTGGTCCCCATGCTTCTGCCCCGTATAACTGAGTGGTGGCTACCATTTTGACCGAATAGGTAACACTTGATGTCCCGGTCGGTTATTCTACTTCATTCTGAAGTTCTTCATGTTGAAGTAGCTTCCTATAGCCGATTGGAACTGGCGTTGGCTCCTTTGGCCCATTTCCACTCGCCATGTGCATCATACCCTAGATATCGTGATACATTTGTTTCCTCTATCTCTTTTTCTTTATATCTGAAAGGTTTATACCTGTTCTTATGTCCAAAGATGACTATCTTTGTTTTTGCTAGATTTACGGTCAGCCCTGCCTCTTCACGTAATTGTTCTAGAATTTTGAAGCGATCAAATGCATCCCTTTGTTTTTTGTGGCCATCATACTGAGATCATCTGCATATAGCATTATTGGTACCTTCGTGTCTCCTAGTGTAGGGGCATATTCGTTATGTATCCCTGCAGCGCTTCTATGTATATTCCAAACAGAGTTGGAGATAGCGGGCAGCCCTGCTTTACACCGGTGTCACAGATTATCGGCTGTCCTTCTTGTTCCATCTTAGCATACACCTTATGGTATAATCTTGCAATCGATCCTACCATATTTATTGGGGCTTGCATATCTATCAATCTTTTTAGTAACTTCTCCCTCGGGACTGTATCAAATGCTTTTCTGAAATCCACAAAGCAACAGATGATCTTCCTTCCCTGCGCTTTGTTCTGATCTATTAATATCCGAAGAGTCACAAGATGATCTGTGGTTGAGTGTTCCGGCCTGAACCCTGCTTGCCCTTGTGCCCTCATATTTCCTTCTTCCGTCCATTTCTTCAATTTGTTATCCAATACCTTTCCAAACCATTTTGCGAAAATCGAGCTTACCATTATCGTCCTATAATTCCCTGGGTCCTGTCTATTTCCTGCCTTATGTAGAGGTATGACTCTGTTGTATGTCCATCACGTAAAGTCCTGTATGTATGATGCCATTGAAGATGTCTGTGACCTGTCTGCCAATTTCTGTCTCAGTACACTTCAACAATTCCACGGTCAGGCCGTATAAATCCGGTGCTTTATGGTTTGCCATCCTGTTTAGAGCTAACATTACCTCCATCATGTTGAAGCATGGTTTGTCCGGGTTCTGCAGTATTGGTATTGGTACCGGTGGTGCCCCTGTTTTATACAATTTGTCCAGGTACCTCTCCCATCCCTCTGTTCCAATGCCATCTTGTTCATTCCTTGCTTTCATATTGATGTCCCCTCCTTTGTGTTTGAGTCCCCTCCAAAATCTCCGGGGCTGTTTTTTCAGTAGTTTTCCCAAATACTATTGGTGCTGTAGCAGGTTATTATATCTTTTCTTCTTCAATAATCTTATGTATGCTGCCTTTTCTTTTCGGTATGTCTCCTTTCCCCTGTGTTCTCTTGTTTTCCTTTTTTGCTCTCTACACTCGTCATCATACCATACTGATGCTCGAAATGCTCTGTTCTTCCTGATTTTTATCCTTTTTCCAAACACCTCTGTTGCTACCCTTACTATAATGTCATTGAGGGTGTTTCCATTATCACTCGCGTTGTGTTTCCCCCAATTCCATTTTCCCATTTCCTCTTTGACTGCCTGAATGAAGGTTTCTGCATATTTCTCCTGAAACTGAATTCTCACTCTGTCTTTCTTATCCTCCTTTCTTTCTGTGCTATCTATCTGTGGTGTCTCATCCAATCTGACTGTTAACTTGATCGGTCTATGGCTTTCCCTTTTTCCAGTCGGCCATTCCTGTAACATTAATCCCTCTATCTTTCCTGCTGCTTGGTCGTTCAGTATTATGTAGTCCACTATGCTCTTACCATGTGTATTTTGGCTTGTGAAGCCTCCCGATCCCCTCCATTTGTTCACGCCATTAGCTATGATCATCCCTGTTGCCGTGCAGACTTCCAGCAACAATTCACCTCTAGCATTGACTTCTGTCTTATCCTCTGTGTTTCTCTGCCATTCCTGTGTTCTTGCCGTGTACATTATCTGACCATCTTTCTCATATGTGTATGTGCTGTGTGCCTGTTCACGTCTGGTTCTGGCATTTAGATCTCCTACTATAATCATTGGTCCCCGTTCTTTCCATTTCATTATATTTTCTCCTAGTTCCAGCAATTCTAGCTTATCACTGTTTGGCGGATAATATGTAATTATCAGAACTACTTCTTGTTTGTTTTTCAATTGAATATTCAAGACCATATATCTTTTATTGACATCTGAGTGTAACATACATGCATTGTTGGCTATACTATTCTTTACATAGCAAGCCAGACCTGCACTCCCTCTCCCTATCTTGAAATCCCTGTCTTTCTAGCATGTGAACAGCTGGTATCCCTCTTCCTCTGGCAGCCTTTTGACGTTATGCTCCCATGTTTCCGCCAAGCATATTATATCGCAGCCGTGGGCATCTTCTAGCCTTTCTCCATCATCCCATGGATACCCGGTACAGTTCCAGTACCATAACGTCAGCGTCTTTTCCCCCGAGATTGCTCCATCGGAGTCTCCATGTTTTCTGTACCGTTGCCTGTTCTCCTTGGTCTTCCTCTGGTCTTCATTGTAGGGGTTGGCCCTCCGAACCCTACTTGTGTTGCTCGGTCTTCGTCTCCCCCGTTTCCGCTTCTTCCTGCTGCTCTGCTCTGATTCCCTTCTAGCGTGATCGCTCTCAGTGCTCCCCCCTGCAACCTGCTCTCCAGCCCCTGTTGTATTGATTTCAGGGGGTGTATGTTTTCCTTTTCTGCTTCCGTTGGTTTTACTGTCCTCTGCATCCCAACTACCTGTTCTTGCGGTTGAGTCGCTTGTTCTCTCACCCTCTTGTGTATGTAAACTTTGCCATTCTTGACTCCCGCCTGTATCCCTGCTTGGTTCAGCTCCCTGGCCTTGGCTAATTCCCTGTGTAGCCCCTGTCTCTGCATCACTGTTAAGGACTCCTGTACTTTGATTCCATTCCTCAATCTGGATCCCATCCGCAGGATCCTTTCCTTGGTTGCCATGTCTCTCAATGTTAGGTTTATATGCCTCGATCTCCCCCTCCATTGGCCTGATCGTATGGCTTTGACGATGACGCCCCTGTGTTCCTTGAACACCGTCTCTATCACTTCTGCAGTAACTCGATATATATCCTCGTTAGGTCTCTCCGCTATTCCAATTAGCCTAACATCATGCTTAATTTTATTTTGCTCCTCATATTCCATTAAATGTGGCCTTATCCTATCAAACGACTCCCATGCATCCAGCTCAACATTTGATTTCTCTAATTCAACCAACCTTTGTAGGATCTTTGCTTCTCCTCTTCGATCTCGTCCATTCTGCGTTGCATTTCCTCGTTCGTCTTCTCCATCCCTCCTACTCTCACGTCCATGCTAGTGATGGCTACTTTGTTGTTGTTGCACGTTTCAGCCAGTGCGTTGAGTGCATCCAAGTTTGGGATCTTTGATTCTAGCCGCTTATCCATCTGTGCCAGGAAGTCCCTGAGATCCTGTTGGCTCACTGGGGCTCTTGCCACCTCTGATCTCCTCTGCTGGCTGCCGCTGATACTGTCGGCCATATCTCTTGTTTGCAAGAAAGCTCTGTGATGGCCTTAGGCAATGCTCTCGTGCTGGACTCTCTCTAGAAGATAGCCATGGTCTTTTTCTAAGACCATATATATACTGCCTAATTCTAAACGGTATTTTTATTCATAATTACCGTTTTAATTTGAATTTCGAGATTTCAAAATGGCCATAATTATTCCGCCCATCTCTCATTATTGTTATTCCACTCCCTTCGTCTATTGCCCAAGATTGATCCTCTCGGGGTATTTTCGGGGCTGATTAGTTTGGTAGCCGCACTTTGCATTGATTAACGTCGATATTTAGATCCTTCTTAATTTACGTACCTCTGTATCTCTGTATTTTTTGTGCCTCTGTATTGCTGTGTTCCTGTACATGTGTCATCTTCCTCTGGACTGAAACCAGGGGAGGGCCGTGCCCACGCTCTCCTGGTCTATGGCGGGGGTTACACCCTCCATAATTTGCTCCCCTTCTCCATAGTGTCGGTAATTTCGTCACCTGGGGTATTCTTCATACCCCGCTGGAAGTCATATGTTGCTCTCCAGATAATTTAATTTAATTTAATTTAATTTAGTGAGTTTTTAGTGGTCCGGGTTACCAGTTGGTGGGTCCAGCCCTCGCTATCCTGGTGTACGGCGGAGGCTTAGCCTCTCTGTCCCAGGGTATTTTTTAGTGGCCCCGGCGGGCCAGTTGGCCACACATTCATATTTTTTTAGAAATGGTTGGCTACGCCAGAGTAGGATACGTTCATGCCCTAACCGAAGGGTAGTGGCCAGTTCAAAACATAAATTTGTACATTTTACTCGTTTAATAGCCAATTCGATATTTACTAAATTCGGATAGGCGCAGGGTGTGGCCAATTCGATTTTTTGTACGTGGGAAGAAACTTATCGAGGTAGCCAATTAGAACCTAAGGTAAATTTTAATGGGTAAGGGGGTGGCTATATTACATCTCGACCACATGTCCATCTAAGAATCGCCACTTATAGTCCTCTAGGATTAGGGTTTCATATATATTTTTTAATTTGACCGAGCTAGCATCCGAAACTGCCCTTTCATACAGGTTTAGTTTATTCTACCCTGTCGAGCCTGTGTTTTTCCTGTTCTTCTCGTATGCATTTGTTTTGTTATTCATGTGAATATAAATATAAATGGGATGTTAGTCTCTGAATATGAATGGGATGATAATTTTAATATTATATTTTATTGTCATTTGCAGAGCTTTGTATTCACGATTTGGTTGAGATGGAGATCCATTCCCATCTACAATCTAAGCTTTAGCTTCATCAATTCAGGTTAGTTTTTACCCTATTCAGTTGTGCAAAGTTATTCAGATGTGCAAAAGTAGTTGTTGATGCCAATCATCAAATTTGTGCAGCATGGAGCGGGCTTCACAAAAGAGAATAAATGAGTTCTTGGGACCTGCGGCATCAAGGACAAAGCGGCGCATCACTATATCATCGTCTACGTCCACTTTCATAGGCCAAATTGAGGGTCTTGATGAAGGCTATGAATTTGCAGATTATAAGGACTATGATCCAAAGCAATTTGAACGTATTATTTGGGGAAGACGCCTAGGCGGTTGTGGCCAACGTCGTGTTTCACTACTAAAGCATGTTCCTATCTTAACCAACACAAATTTGCTCGTAGCCAATTTGTTAATGTAGCAAAATAAAAATATCATAGTTGCGCCAGTTCAGTTACGCCATCTTAGCAAGAAGGTGCAAAATATCGCCAGGCCAAACTACGCCAAGTTATTTATTCTACATGGCCAGTAGCCAGTTGTTTCTGGCCCTATAAAAATATAGGGCGCTTAAAAAATACCCTGCTCTGTCCCGTATCTTGCCCCGTCCGCCTTTTACTCCAGAGTTCTTTTTGTTCTTTGTGTGTACCTTCCTTGATCCCACCTTACCTTTTTACCCTTACGAGGCTTGTTCCGCCTGGCGTAGCACCCTTGTCCTCTGCTAGTCTGTTGCCCCTCATCTTGTATTTTCCTTGGCTTCTGTTTGTTCGCCACCCCTTTTTGTCCTGAGTCGATATTTATTGCAGCATAGTCCATTTCTCTAATTTTGCCACCTGCTTTTCCTATTCTGTTGCCCACTGTATCCCGGGTTCGTCTGTATCGTCTGTAATGTTTACTGTTCCTGTATATATCCGCTGGTGTAGCTCATCAGCCTAATATTCCTACATTATTCCATATTATGTTCTACGTTGTTAAAATCCATAGTTTTTTCGTCCCTTCGTCCATTGTCTCCGTGGGATATAATGTTTTGGATCAGAGTCAATTTATCACTGAGGTAATTTAGAAGAATACACAATGAGGCCGCTTTACCATTGACAACTATTGCTTCAGATTTCCTTCATTCAAAAACAGAAACCAAAATTTCATACAAACTAGTCCAAGTTCATGGTATTACCAGCAAGATATTGAATTTCCAGATCCTCTGAGCAGTATGAGCACTGCTCTAGTAGTAAAGACTCTAGGGAGCTTTTACCAGACATCTACCGCAGCAGCCATAGCGGACGCCAAAATTCAGGAGATTTCAAATATGGTAAGCATAGAAGTCTTAAGTGTGTGTACACTTTGAACTATTCCTAAAAAGACTATTTTTTTTCATTCTTACTAACATTTTATTTTTTAGGTGGTATTTTATCAGAACTTAGTGGCAGTCAGGCAAAACAAGATTGCATTTGAAACGGGAGCAAATCATTGAAACGGGAGCAAAAGGAATTTTCCTTGAAGATTCCCTATTTTTCTGCAAAAAATGGCTAAAATGAGGTGTTAAAAAAAAAAAGGGCATAAAAATGTATTTTGACCCCCCCAAAATCACCAAATTTTTTCTCCAAACAGAGACTTGACTATGTCAAAGTGACACTTTTTTTAGCAATTATAATTTACCTGAAATGTCTTTTTGGAGCAAACCTCTAATTTAAGAGAACACAAATTTTAACCAGAAATCGACGTGAAGTTTACAGCTGAAATAGTAGTATTTTCAAAATTGAAGATTAAATCTTCATATTCACATTCAAAATTTACTTCTTTTTTCCTAAGACTCAGTTATGTGCAAAAGTGTGAGGAGTGATAAAAGAGGGATCCAAAACATCTTCATGCTCGTTTATGCCATCTTCGTCACTCTCACTTCTTTCACTGTCACTAGAGGAAGTGCTCGAGTTGTCTTCCTCGTCACTATCAACAGACGGTGAAGCATTCCCAACTTCTTCTTCATCTTCTTCTTCGTAGTTACAAGCCTTCTTAAGCAAGTTGATTGTTTTCTGGCGTAAACGATTGTCTGATTTCAATTTGAAATCATAGCACAGAATACTCACTTGTCGTAAGTCTAGCTCATCCCTGCATCCAACTTTCTTGGCCTTTTTGCCCTTTCCTTGACTTCTCATTTCTAGCTCATACCTACCTTCAAAAGCATTTTTTGAACGTGTAGCAAGCCAATGAATCTTGAGTTTAGTCACCAGGCCTTCCTCTTTGATTGTGTCAAGTACTTTGGCTATCCAAAAAGGTCTCCCCTTGTCATCCTCCTCAGTCGGAAGAGCAATCAACATACCTTTGGTAATTTCTGTGACATTACCTGTAGGCTCATTCCTGCGTCTTGGACCAAGGTACATGACCCGGTCCTCATCTTCCTGTACTGCAGCTGCTACTGCAGCAATGCTTTGACCTGCCTGGTCCTGTGGTTGGTGGAAAGCATTAGGCCACTTAAAAGGTTCTTGCAACTGCCTCAGAGTTAGGTTCTGAATCACATTCTTTTGTTCTAGAAAGAAGCCTCTCCACCACATTTGATCTTGTTCAGTGAAGTACTTAAAACCCGTGGAAATTCCATTTTCAATGGATTTCAAGGAAGTGACTGGGGTACTCTTTTGCTGCTTTGACACTTTTGGATTTTTTAAAGGAAGCTGCTCAACATGTTCCATGGAACTAGTGTCTGGAACAGATTTAAGGAAGCGCAATCCATCTACTGGACTCCACTCTTTAGTTGTAGTGTACTTCTTAACCTGCAAATGGCTCTCTCCGTTCTTCAAGTAGAATTTGATGTCAATGTTGAAACGTAATGTCATTTAACTTGTTCACAACTTGTTCTCTGTTTGCACGTTGAGAGAAAACAAATTCCCTGAAGTCGGCAGTCTCCTTTAGAAGCTCAACTACTGGCATGGGAGTGTAAGAGTCTTCAATGATACGAACCAAAGTGGGAAGACAAAAAGCTTTTTTTCTTCTTAGACGCACTGAAAACCTGCTGAACATCTGATCTATTTGATCGTGTGTATGCCCTACTAGTAAGAATCCGAGCTTTATTTTTCTGAAAATCTCCAGCTCCACTAGCATGGCACAGTAAGCAAAGAGTGTTTGATTTTTGTTCTCCCTGGTAGTGTTGTCAAGTTGCAGGTAGAGCACTGGTGGTAACTGCTGTTGCTCACAAAGAACCTTGTTAAGAATTGTAATTGTGAGATTTGGATCACCATGCAAATTAGGATATGTTAAAAAGACTTTGCACTTTAGACTCCCATTGAAGACCACGGCCCCTACGAGGTGGACCTTGACAAAGCATTCTTCTGGCACATCTTTTGGAATGTTCAAGAAATGAGGTAGAGTCGTCTTTTTCTGATCTATTCCATCAATTACAACGGACATGTACTCAAGTGGACGCTCAAGAGCTTTTTTCCTATGCTTAGCAAGCTTCCTTCTCTCAGCTGCTTGTTGGTCACGGTGTTTAGCAAGCTTCTGTCAGGTCAAAACAATTACATGATGCAAGTACGAGAATGAAGAACTTGAACTTACTTTTTTCGAGCTCTGTCCTTGCAGTTTCTTTTTGACTCTTTAGTTCTGCACACGTTGAGCACACAGACATTCTGTGTCTTCGAGGAATTTTTACAAGGCCAAATTCAGTTTTCCACAATCTAGTGAAATGTGAATAAGAGATATGCTTTGTATTCTTTGAAAACATCTTTTTTGTGATGTTATCTGTCAAGTGATACATATTGCTGTTTGGCAATTTTTCACACGTTTCCCTGAAGTATTTCTCCATCCATGCCACAGCAGCTAGGGCATGCATTGTTACAATTCTTCCAGGCCCACAGTGGTCATCAATGCTAGGATTTTTGTCTAATCTTTTGCGGTGCACGACCATGAAGCATTTTTTACACACTTCTTGCCGATTGATATAGTGCAAGAAGTTGTGCCTGTCTGGTCTTACATGATAAGCCAAGTAGGCATTCTGTTCCGAAATTGTCATAGAACTGTAATGGTCTCTAATTGCACGAAGTTTAGCCATGTTGAATTTGCTAATGCATCCCAATGAACAGCATGTAGTTCTGAGAACTTTTCTTATTTTCTGCTCGTCCATTAGATTTCTTCTTCTTACAGAAGAACATGCTCTCAAGCTGTAACATGTCAGGCATGCTTGGTTGTGGCTTCAAGGCCTCTTTTGTTGCAATTTAAATAGCCAGCAGACGTTAGCAGTCTATCCAAGTGGTTGGGAAAATTTGGCAAAAAGGGTGTTTCATTTGGCCTCTGCATAGATCATCTGGTCCATTGAAAAAGAAGGAATCTTCTCATATTCAAAGGTCTTGCTTGTAAGAATCACACAAGAGGCGTTCAAGAAGAAAGTGGAAACAAGAATACAGAAAGGAAGAACTACTGCAATAAACTCGGCTGCAAATTTACAAGGCACATCAGAAATGATTTCACTGCAAGCATCAACAAATCGTCTTGAAACAGTTTCAAATTGGTTTCTCCTGCCTCAACGAATAACAAATCGGCCAGACTTCTTCAACATACAGTTTTTAGATCTCATTCTATTATATATAATCTATTGCAGGTATCTAAAAATTCCAATAACTTCTTAAGCCAATTTTTGAAGCCTAAATCTTAAATTTGGATTGTTGCTAGATTCAAAATCTAGTAGTTTTGTCGAATTATCCTTTCACAAAGCATTTTTCAGATTTGATTTGTTGTTGGAGATTGAGAATTGCTACAAAACTCACTCTATTGGGCTGAACACCTTGGAATACCATCTGTTGCAAAAGCTGGAGATCTTCCTTCCTCGTTCCATGCTGCGATTATAATGCAGTCATAACTGTCCACGTCACTGTGTCCCAGCTACTTAACACATCCAACATGCTACAAGCTCTCTCTAAGCTGTGACATTTTCAGTGCATGCTCATCAGGGCTGTCATTAATACATTATTTGTACCAAAATTATGAGCAATCATGTAAGAATGGTCGAGACCAGTGCTAAACGTAGCCATGCTAGGTCTAATACCTTGCAAGTGCACGCACCAGAAAACTTGCAAGTTTTCTCACAATTTCCATCTCGGGAATATGCTTGTTGACCATGAGTTGCATCTGGCTCAAGGATTTCATTGAAAACTTTAAGTTCGTGCAAGAACAATCTGATTAATGCACGCATGTAAGAATTTACCATTTAGTAGAGCTTCTGGCCTACAGCAAAATTCAAGAAAAACTATTTTATCAGGCTTCCTTCCTTTTGTTTGCCAAAACTTATCCAGGGCATCCTTAAGATACGAAATTCCTGGAAATTTTTGGACAATGCGGAAATTCCTGGAATGTGAGTTTTGAAGCCAGAAACTTAGCAAACAAGAATCTCAATCTATGCCAGCAGTGGATGCAGAGAACAAGATTACTACTACACTTCCAGCTATTATCTGCAGATCTGAATTGCAAGCATTCCGAGTAGACACATGCTATCATCTGATTGTCTTTTGCTGCCAGGCCTGCTATGGAATCTAATGCAACACAAGCCAGCAATCTGCAATAACCGAGTTTTAATCCCAGAGTTCCTTACTTGATATTCTGGCAACATTGCTTGTGAAACCTGGAATAAAAATTGGTTTGGCAGATGGATAAGTTGATTCCCCATTGGTTGGTATCCCCTCCCAGATTTTCTATCCTTGGTGGAGTTTCAACACTTGTTATAGAAGAAAAATTTGCGGTTTCAATCCATCAACTAACATACGACATTTTGCAATATTAATGTTTAAAAATATACCAGAATGACTGCAATCATGACACACATGTTTTATCTAGTCAATCATGTCCGGGCCAAGTTGATGAATAAGGAATTTCGTTCCGATGTCTCTATAGTGACCACACTATTGTAGCTGAATGTTACTCTGTTAAAACCCTGCAAAAAGGAGACAGTTTAAAATATATCTTAGAAATGTTATTGAATGTACGAAATAAATCCCACAAAAAAGAGCTTATTGTTCATAGCAGATCTAGAGCAAAAGCAAAATGGTGCAACATCTTGCATTTAGACACAACTTAATAACTACAACTCTGAAACTGAAAAGCCATTATATTTCTAAGCTCCTCTTGGACTTAAGTGAAACATTGGATTCTCCATAATTTTACCACATGATACAAAGAAAATGGGGACCAGTGTAGATTTACCTGCTTCAATGACAATCTTCTATTGATTCTGGTATAATACACAAAGCTAAGTAAGAGAGAAGCATTCTCTTATAAGCCCTGAAAAAAGCATATCAAATCAATGGATGAAAAACCCCTAAGGTGGAGCCACAACAGTTTAGAGACTCTTTGGGCAGGAGGCCTTGACTCCTCCTTTTTAAATACCACTACCAAAGCTTTCCTTAAATTACAATCAAATATATGTCCCAAGTATGGTGTTTGACATAGAAAACTGCTGGTAGAAACAATACTGGCTGTAAAAGAACCAGATCTCAAACACTGCAGAAATCCCTGAAATATGGCTCCTGGATATGCTAGGTCAAACAAAAATGGAGTCCTTCTAGATGCCGATAAAGTGAACACAGAAGAAGAAAAACTGCCTGTAAACGACAACGCAGAGAACTTTACTAGAGATTCTGTGATGGGTTGGGCAATCCAATGCAAGCAGGTGAAAAATGCTGATATAAGAGACTTCATCTGGTAACATACCTTCTAGGCACATCCAAGCTTCCCGTCTCCAAATCCTTCATAACTAGAAAAGAAATTGAAAATTGTTACAAAACTCACTCTATTTGGCTGATCATCTTGGAGTACCATCTGCTGCAAAAGCTGGAGACCTTCCTTCCCCGTTCCACGCTGCGAGTATAATCCAATCATAACTGTCCATGACATTGTGTCCCAACTGCTTAACATATCAAACATGCTGCAAGCTCTCTCTAAGCTGCGGCATTTTCAGTACATACTCATCAGGGCTGTCATCAACACATTAGTTGTAAGATTATAAGCAATCATGTAAGAATGGGCCAACACACCATGCAGTAAGCCAGAAGCATCAACATAAATGCTTTCCAGCTCAACAATGTGGTCAAAGTGTATATCAAAACAAGAAAAACAGATCCATTAAGAAGCCTCTTCAAAAACATTCACAAGATGCAAAAGCAGCATCTCAGAAGGCTACTGCTTTTTCCTGGCAGAACAGCTGGCATTCCACTGATATAGCTTTTTCTTTCTACAATTTCTCTTGATTCTGACTTATACATCAGAAGAATTGTAGGCTCCAACATCCCAGAGCGTGTCATGTCATCATTATTATATATTATACAAAGGATTATGCGTCATGGCATAGGCATTGGCTCTTTTGGACTTGTCCATGCAAAACTCCAATTCCTGAAAAAAGAGTACACTGTAGTTTCCAAACTGCTCAAATGAGCTTGAGATGTTTGGGGCATGTATATGCGAATAACTTACCCATTGAACAAGCAGATTAAAATCAATGGAAGGTTTATCTAGCGCGCACTGGTCTACGTTATTTGGCTCGGTAAAGATGATCCTAGAAAAGATAAGTCTGCACTGTGTGATAAAACACTTTAACATTTTGCAAATGCCTATAAATGTGGATAACAATACCCATATAAATCCCTCTAAGGAAAGGCTTATTGATTATTTTTTCTGATTAGAACTGGATAAAAGTGGATCAGGCAAGGAAGAAAAGGCTGAAGCTTGAGAAATAAGAGCACAGTAGAATCACAGCTATGCTTTCCTAAGGAAGGGGCTAATATACCAGCTTTCCAACCGCAGTAGAACTGACAAAAATAACCTTGTCAACAGAAGAACCGACAAAGAATCACAGCTATGCTTTCCCAAAGGAGGGGCTAACATACCAGCTTTCCAACAGGAGTAGAACCGACAAAGATAACCTTGTCAACAGAAGAGATGAGAGCCTTGCCTGTTTCGGCATAACTACATCAAACAGCAAAATAATATATAAGCTACAAAATGGAACTCATGAATTTTATAAAGACATGCTTGAAGGCAAAGCCAACAATATAGCAAGCTAGAATCTGCTGCAAAAGCATTCGCAAGTCCTCCAAACCAAACATGAGATCCATTAATCTTTAAAAAGCATCTTCACATACATCAAGATTCAATAAACAGCAAGGAGACATCACTGAGTGAATACCTTACAAAAGGTGCCTCATATATCATTATCATAAATAGCCCTTCCTTCCCCGTTCCACGCTGCGAGTATAATCCAATCATAATCAGGGCTGTCGTCAACACATTAGTTGTACCAAAATTATAAGCAATCATGTAAGAACGGGCCAACACACCACGCAGTAAGCCAGAAGCATCAACACATGTACTCAAAAGCTTAATGAAGGTCAGATCGTTTGGCTCAATATTGTTCTCTATATGCATCTCAAAGGAAAGAGCAAAGGCTTTCTTGTAGTCGCCATTGCGAGAGTGGAAACAAATCAGAGTATTCCAGGAAATGAGATTCCATTCAATGATCTTTGTAAGCATTTTGCACGAGCGTCACCTAGACTCCCATAATTCCCATACGTATCAATAATTGCAATGCCTAAATCTTGTGCTATTTTATGACAGATGATATTGGCATGTACCATCTTACTATCTGCTAAGGCCATTTTCCTGAAAGTAAATTGAGACCAGTGCAAAACCTAGCCACGCTAGGTGTCTAATACCTTGCAATTCCACGCACAAGAAAAGTTGCATAATTTTCTCGCAATTCCCATCTATTAATGCAAGCCTGTACTTACTTACCATTTGGTAGAGCTTATGCCTTACAACCGAATTTAAGAAAGACTATCTTATCAGGCTTCCTTCCTTGTAAGTTATTTGCCAAAACTTATCCAGGGCATCCTTAAGATTTCTAGACCTAATAGCTTTGCTTGTTGCCACCGTAGAACTGACCGAAATCTGGGACTTCCTATCATGTCCTGGCAGCAAAACAATGGATAACGGATGCTGATAATACAAATAAAAGGAATGTGGGAGAACTTTTCCATACCTTCTTCTGGCTAAATTTCGTATGCGGCTTGTGCTATGATGCTGCGATGCTTCTGTTAAATTTCATATGAGGCTTCTTACTATGTTCTTTTTGTTGCTATGTATAGGCACCTTTTCAAACAAAAACACCACTACTAACTTCTTAAACAAGGACGATGAGCTCTGCATGCATAAAATAGTGCAACTCGACATGGCTAAAGTTATGTTAAGATAAAGATAAATGTGACAAATCAAATAATTATAAATGAAGCTATACATATTACAATATTACAAGGTACAACATTTTTCAAGTCTATTAACACATTTGGCACATGCATCAAAAAAAAATACATCTCTCTCTCTCATATATGTGATGTGCAAATAGGAAATAGTTGAAGTGTATCAATAGTATGTTGGCGTGACATTTTCTTAAGGAAATGCATCAAGGGACGCACGGTCCGGTCCTCATACTTTGAATGCCAAAACAATCGATGGTTCTTGAAGTTATGATGACTTGCAGAGAGATGCAAAGAGAAGTTATCTGAAAAGCTTGAGGGCATGGTTGAAATATCGATGTTTTATGTTGTTATTCAAATAATAATACTATAATGGATTTCTTTAATATTCCATATAAAGATCAAGATTGCTTTTGAGAGTCGTGGAGTAGATGGAAGTGGGATGAGTGATTAGGCCCATCTACCTGACAAGATGATTAACATATCAATTCTCGTACCAATGAAAGGTTTCTTTGGGTGTTTGACGTATGTGACAATAACCTCAAACAACATACATATATAATTGCCCTTACCCTTACCCTTGTGAAAGAATAACATCATTTATTGTTGTGGTTGGAAAATCCCTAACCAATGGTGTATGTACATCTGAAGAGAACTTTTCTTAACATTATATTGAAGAGAACTTTTCTCAACATGGAAAGAATGGAAATAATATATGTACAAAAATGAAAAGCATGTCCAATTTGAGTTAGAAGGACTTGAGTGTAGAACTTAGCTTCCTAGATGCACCCCAAAGAGGAGGCATCTTCTGCATCTCCCTTTTGCATTGTTTTCTTATAGTCTCCAACTTTCGTTTCTTCTTCTCGACTTGAATCTTGCTTGTTGGAGACTTCTTCTTAGTAACTACTGGATCTTGGATTACCTGGATTTTGTGTTGGCTCTTTTTAACCTCCTCTTTCTTGTACTCCTCTTCCAATTTTTGTTTGATGGATAACATCTTCTTGTCTTCGAATTCCAAGTTCGAATTCCGCTTCTTCTCAAGTTGGGCTTGGATCTTACGCTTCTTCTGGGCTTGGATCTCGATGATTGGATCTTGGATCTTAGACATGTGGAGCTTCTGGATTTTCTTTTTGCCCTGCTCTTTCTTGTACTCCTCTTCCAACTTTCGTTTTATGGATATCATATTTTCATCTTCTTTCATTTTTACAACTTCTTTCATTTTTACAACTTCTTCTTGTTTCTGCAAACCTTCAGATTGTTGTTGGACGCCTAAATCGAGGCATGGCTCTACATCTGATGAGGTGGATGATATCAATTGCGCAATCAAACACTCTTGGTTGTGCCTCAGCTCTTCAACATCTGTTACTGCAATCAAATAGTGAAGGAGAGTGCATGCATCAACGCCGGCGCTCTCAAAAAACAGCTTGAAGTCTTGCATCGATCGTCCTTTCGCCATCGCCATCTCTTTTCACCAAATGCAAATGCAAATGCAAATGCAAATGCAAATGCAAATGCAAATGCAAATGCAAAAACTAACGTAAGTAGACCAGCTAGTGCTTATTATAGTGCTTATTTATTTCCTGATCAACGGTGGTAGGGGATTAGATACTTCTATGGGATTAAATCTGCACCGCCCAGGCAAGATATTTATGTCCGCCTGCACTTTAGCACTTTATCGATTTATTCAGAAGCTCGCGTGATAAAAAAAATGTCGCCAAATGCCTAAGATTAGCAAGTACAAAGTGTCTAAAAAAACAAGGTGTTGCGCACGGAGGGTTGCCCTCCGTGACCTGAGGGTGAAGTGAACAAGAATTTCATCCGTGATCCCTAAAATATTATTCTAGTTCCGAAAAGGGCCAGAGTCCTATCACGTTATTCCATATGTCAACATTGCTTTGAGCATATACAATATTTTATTCAACTCAATGTCTCAACCTCAACCATTTAAGGTGACTGAAAGAGAAATGAGAAACAAAGCTTTTTGACTTAAATATCCACATTGGAGTTAACATCGTTTGGGTTCAAATCATTTGTTTGAGATGTTGCTCTATTAATGCTTTCAATTCCAAACACTGATTTTGTATTAAATAGACACGCGAATATATTGTTGCCATCATGGCAATGATATGGATTTAAGTTTGTGGCGTTAACAAAATAATTTAATCAAATTGTCTCAATCATTATATTATATAGACTACATGACATCAATTTGTAGCCTATGCCTGCAACAACTACCTACATGTTAGCCAATAAAACCATACTGTTTCTTTAGATAATAATCCTCTGCCATTCTACATTACATAACAGAACAATAACCATATCACTACTTATATAGAACACAAGTAAGTTTTATTACCATGCATAAGGGTTTGTTAATGCTGACACTAGAAACACAATGGACCATTGCAGGAGCAATTAGGATAGTATTCCTAAGCCTATTTCAAACATGGTTCTCGAGAAATAATGCCTTGGTACATTATGAAAATAATGTAAGGAAAATAAGCAATGGGTAAATGGTTGGGAAAAACCGTATGGGGTTAAATAACCATTGAAATAAAATGGATATACTTTTAAATACCATTAAGTAAAAGTGTAAGCATCCCTAATATAGGTCGAAAGCACCTTCGGGCTTAGCCACGGATTGAATGCAAAGCAGGTCGCTAGTTTCAAGCTTCGAGAATCACCACAAGATCGACCGCTGCCACATGGTGCCATGCTAGCAAGGGTTCAGAAAAGCGGTGGCCCGTTACCAGGAAAAACATAGGGCTCAGGAAACACATCGAGCAGTTAGTTCTGGTGCTCGGAAGTGATTCGATTGGATCCTTTGGGGATTGCTAAAAACCAGTTACAGTTGGCCGGGAAAGCCTCCATGGTATCAAAGACTCAAATATCCAAGGCTCTCTTTAATCCAAGTTTCAGCTTTCAATTACTGTTAATGGTCGCAAAAACAGAGTTGGGTCTAAAATTGGAGTGAGAATTAGCAACCGCAGCAACCTTTGTTTATTAGCAACCTTTGTTTATTAACGATGGATTACTGGGCGTACTCCGGCATGGAGTTGTTGAAGATTCTATCCTTCCAATTTAAGGTACGGCAAACAATTTCCATTGCTAACCTTCAAAATGCCCTTTAGCAATTAGCAATATCAAGATATCAACAAAATCAGCATCATCGGCTTCTTGTTCCTGCTTTAATCGCCTTTCTGATTTGAGCACAATGGCACAATCCCTAACAGACCCATCATCAGAAAGATAATTTTACATCTACTTTCTGGATTTTCGCAAGATTAAATCTACACTCCATATAAAATTTTCTGAGCCCTGCCAAGGTCCAGCTTCATCTTTTCATCTAGGAAACTGTAAAAAAATCGCACCAGTTCTATAAAGTCAAAGCATCTTACCGTTTTTAGTCTTGAATCTTTCTGTTTTTGCCGCTCAAGGCATCGTTTCTCTGTTGCAGTTCAAAATCCCTGAAAGAATACACAAGAACCAGCAATAAAAGAAATCATGGTCGATTCTACGCTGTAAATCGACCCACATAGAATCTCTGTCATGGGCAAACTTAGAACAAACTGCAGATGCGCTATCCCTGCAAAATCCCTGAAAGAATACACAAGAACCGGCAGAAAAGAAATCATGGTCGACTCTAGGTCAGAATCGACCCACATACAATCTCCGTCATGGGCAAACTTAGAACAAAGCTGCCGGATCGCTATCCGACCGCCCTAATAGTTTCTTCGGTTTCTTGGCTAACTCTGCCATCAACGCCCAAAGCCATAGCCCCAGCACCTTTGCTAGAGACCGGAAGAAACATAGAATCGAGCGGACACGCCTCAACGACCCCTTGCTCTTAGACAAAGAAACAAAGCTGCGGCCAAGCTTTCAATGACACAAACTTCGAAACAGGGGGCGAGGAAAGCAAGAACAAAATGATAAACAAGACTAGAGCTTAAGCCTCTATAAAGACAAAAAATCAAACAAATCACCACCACATTGAGGCGAATCCCATTTCCAAAGGGTCAGAAACTTCTTGCTCAATCCATAGCGCAGCTATACTCTAACTGTTGGTAAGAGCCTAGGAATGGCCGATCTGCACTTGAAAATTGCTGTCGTTGCTTCATACTACCGGAAAGAAACTCCAAAGAGTGGCTATGGCGATGAACGGGCAAAAACTAGAGGATGAACAGGCAAAAACTTAGAGAAAAACAGGGCATAAAAAATAAACAAGGTGCGCCATAGCCACGCCTGCGAAGGAATGGGCTGGATGATCGACCACTTACAGGCACCAGCCAGTTTTTAGCAGTCACCAGTATATGCTAGGCATATGCCGGCATATACTTGGATATGCCCACATACCCACATAAACGAGGGTTTGCCCCCCTAGGGGCAACCCAAAAATGGCCATTTTGTTAGCTAGTATCCTTCATCTATGGAACTTGAAAGGCCAATATATTACTAGGTATCCCAAATTACAAAATAATGAATTGGCGATTCCAATCCTTTATCTACCAATTTGTGCTACGAAATGGCGAATCTACATCTCTACATAGCTAACTCTTTCTACTGAGGCCGGCCAGCAGATTTTGCTAGAATAGATGATTCGAGGCCAAATAGCACGCCGAGGCCACTAAAAATTTCTTTGACGGTCGTACATAAATTATACATATACAGTCGTCACCCATGTCTATACAAGAATATCATGGAATAGACTGAAAACCTTCCAGAAAGTCATATATATATTTGTTGAGAATCTTCCAAAAACTTTCGAAATATTCTTTAGAGTTCTTATTGAAATATCCCACTTGCATTATTGCAAAAGACGGACCTCTTTGCTAATATATAAAGGGGCCTTCAGCATGTGATTCGGTATTCTAGTTCAATGCTTGTCTTGCACCTTGTAGCTTTTATTTTTGTATTTTTGCTTGCCCATTGAACTCATCTTAAAAACCCAACGACCTCTGCAACACGCAGTCCCAAACGGTATGCCAAAATCCATCACATCGACTATCGCTCCAAACTGCAAAGCAAGGAAAATCAACCACGCCAACCGTCAAAGTGTCAAAGCAACCAGCCATTTACGAAGTGCTGATTGAAAAAAGAATCCAAAATGGAAGACATATGAAAGATTGAATAAAATTTCGATGGCAAGCACAAAGTTGAGAAAGAAGATTGAGGAAATTAGAAAGTCAATAGGAAAACACGTCCCGGCTGTTTGTGAAAATGTCTGCATCAAATGATAGGGTAACTGGTTTTTGTACCTTTTCAAGATTAAAAGAAGAGAACCGAAAGCAAAAGAGGCCCTTGTTTTAGAAGTTAGAAATGATTCGATTTAGTATGAGAATGGCTCCTTGTTTCTCAAATCAAAATTGACGTTGCATTCTGAGATGCACTCCAAGCTTTTCATTCTATAAAAGCAACGGCCACATATATGGGCTTCAAAGCTGAATAGAAATGAATATGCAAACCTGGACAGAGGCATGCCGGGACATAGCATCTCAGAAAGCATCCCGCAAAGAGGCATAGCATTCCTACTCTATTCATACATTTAGTGCTTTTTAATACGACCTGGTATCCTTGCACCCTTTAAAATCCACGTGGTACCTTCTATTAAAATATATGGGATAGATTGCCACGTAGCAATCTTTGTACCATTTGGTCTCTTCCAATAATTTGATTTTGGATGATCCAGATTATGCCACGTGGCATAGTCTATGAAAGGTTACATTTAGTATTCTTTCATTTCTTGCAATTTTAAGGTCTAGATCTAGGCCACGTGGCATAATATAGGTTGTCGATCGGGGCGGAGGGACAGACAGACGCTTCTAATTCGTTTGTTTGGACCGCACCAGCCTGAGTTGGAAGGAAAATAAAACCGAAGGGTACAACACAATTTATCAATCTGTTTGCAAAAAAACAATCATGGTCGAGCTTGGAATCAAGTTTTTGTGAGGACAGACTGGGGTTTGTACTGCAAAAGCCAATTGGATATCCGTTTGAACGAGAAAATGGACTAGAGTAGGATGTTCGAGCTTGAAATCAAGTTTTGGAGCTCGGAATCAAAGCTTTTGTGATGGTTGTACTGCAAAACCCTATCCGGAAATCTAATTTACTTCAATGAGAAAATGGACCAGGATACAGACTAAGTTTTTGAGGTCGGACATGGATTTTACACAAAACCCAATTCGACGGAGCAGGATATATGCTATTTCGAACTAGAAATCAAGTTTTGGAGGTTGGATGCGGATTTTACACAAAACCCAACTGGATGATCAGTTTTATATAGGATACTTTACAAGTTACATGTAGAGAAATCAACCCCGACATCATAGCTCCCCCAAAAAGCTCTTGTTCCGCCATGACAACAGGACCATCGACCAAAAATCCGTCCCAAAAATTGGCCAAACCACATGCGACCCTACATCCGACCCTAGATCTCTAATACCAACCATATTACATACCAAGAATCCTAACTACACCCCAATGTCCACACAGGCCAAAAAACCAAATTAAAATGTTTACCACTAATACATGGCCAGTTTGCCACTAATACATGGCCAACCTTAGAAATATGGCCAAAAACCCTAGGTTGGAACAAATGCTTGGGTGGACGATGTCCTTGGGGAGGGAAATGTGCAACATGTGTATGACCCATTGTGTCCTTGTGTTGGTTGTATCATTCCCTGTTTTGGTTGTATCCTTATTCCGTGCTGAAATTTTAGCATGCAAATTTCTCATTATGCATGCATGGAAAGGTTCCAAAAGCATTTGCAACCATGCCAATCATTGATGCACTTTGCATTCATTGCATTTAGGATTGCAGGTTGACTCTTCATAATGGTTGTCATCATGGCTAGAAATTGCAGAGTAAATACTCGAACCCCTCATGTCCTCATTTTGATGGCTGGAAGTAGCTAATGAGGTATATATATGCCTTGCAAAATACCTTTATTCGAGGGGCAAATATTACAACACAGATGATAAAGTTGAGATGCTGGAAAATTGACATTATGCACAACTAAGGTGCAAGTGGACAAAGTGCTGCTTTCAATAGTGTACAAATACATTTGTTTTCCTTCACTTGGTGAGTTGAGATACAGGAACATAGGATATACAAGGTATGAATACAAAAAATGGGGGCAATGGCCTTCCGATTTTTTCAACCATTTTTCCAAAAATGTTTTGAGTCCAACGTGCCTATACATGCATGGCCTTACAAACGCTGCATCTTTGTCACATATCGTACTCCCAATCTAGCTGGCCTATCGAAAAAGAAGAAAAAAGTCAATGCAATGATTTTTGTAAGAGTGTGCTTATAGTCGTGGACTCAATTACTACATAAAACCGAGAATTAAATCTTTTCACAAAGCCTTTAAGTGGAACAATATAACATAAAATACACACAAATATTGACTTAATCAAGAAATATAAGGGGATGTTAAAACACCGAGGGAAAGAACTACGAGAAATCCGTTTGAGCAGATCGGTCACTTATATTTGAGCTTCCAATGCCGCAAATCCTTGGAAATATTCTCCGGGGTCTCTCATCCTAGTATTCACCGCACCTCCCACAAACTTTTTGAATTTTATCGATTGCGATCAATGAGCGGCTTAGACTCTATGGCATTTTACACACTTCTATAAATCTTGCCATCGTATTCCTTGTCCACTCTCTTTTGAATCCTATCTTGAATACCATCAACCTTAGAATTCAATCTTTCCTCCATGTCATGCAACCCGGCTTCCAAAATAGGTTGAATCAATTTTTCTATACCATCATTAACAATCTCACCAAGTTTATCAATTGTAGCATCAACCATCTTTTGTACCTTCTCAAAATCATGGTCCACAAAGGGCGAGCTTCTTCCGCATGCCTCAATCTTAGTGTCAATTCTTCGCTTGGGGTTTAACTTATTGAGAGGCCAAGGGGCCTGTTCATGCTACCCTACCGCTTCCACTCATCCTCCCCTCGGTTTTTAAACTCCAAAAACCTTGTCTTTCTTAGAAGAGGCATGAGGAACCAAAACCCTAGCATCATGTTCTTCATCATGACTATGCTTATGATTATGTTGCTTTGGAGCCGTTGATTCTGTTGCGAATAATCTTCCTCATCCCGGCTATGTGGATTATGCTCGTTATGTTGCCTCCTCATTCGTGAGGAAAATTATCTCCACCGCCTGTAAAACAATCTTCTTAACAGGGGACACTCTTCCTGAAGAAAAATCTTCGCTGTAATAATTGTGTATGGCGGGCCTACCAGGATAACTATTAGAAACGTACTTAATATCACCTGTTTCAAAACCGCCAGCGCTTTGAGGCCTTTTATCTAGCAAATGGGTTTTAGGTCTTCATCCGGAAAAGGGGTAGCAGGTTTTTTCTCAGGCAAAGGGGTGCCATATCGACAAGAAGATTCTGCAGGGGTAGAGCTTACCGGTTTGTATTTAAGCTTCGCAGGGGATCGTTTGCCATGGTGATTGCGATCAGCTCCATCTTCGTGTTCATCTTCGTTGTTGGGAGTGACCGAGCACTTACAGGCACCAGCCAGTTTTTAGCAGCCACCAGTATATGCTAGGCATATGCCGGCATATACCTGGATATGCCCACATACCCACATAAACAAGGGTTTGCCCCCCTAGGGGCAACCCAAAAACCAAATCTTCAATTATTTAGAACCAAGTGTCGATAGATAAATACGATGTTAACAACAATGCGGGCTTGATGGGTTTAGGTTGGTTGTAGAGTTGTCGGATACGCCAATTTGTAGTTCATAGTTCCATGACAATGAGGCCTATATATATATGTTGCATCACGTGTATGAAGTAGCAAATAAGTACATTGGACAATTGTTGGATCCTTGACAGTGTGTGAAGCACCACATGTTGAGGCCTAGTAAAAAAATGGCTAGAGATATTAAGAAGTATGGTCGTTCTTGCATGAAGATATACTCATAGTAGATGTATTGCATACGAACCAATCTAATCATGTTTTCATTTTAGTTATCGTGTCAAATAATTATTAAGATGTGATGAAGATCAAGCAATCAAAGTTCTAATTTGGAAATATCCAGTGCCTAGTGGTGTGACATTAAAATACTATCTATCTATCTATCTATCTAACATTCCTACTGCACATATTTAGGTGCAGTTAGAACAACTAACTTTTTGAAGCTTATATGTTGTTCAAATAAACAGGAACTTAATTTGAGTAGAAACAGAGGCCCATTGCAATTCTGACGAGCTTGCATGCTGGATTGCAAATTATTCCTAAAGATGGTTGTTGATCCACCTTTGCTGCATCAATTAAAGTTGAAGACAAATAAACCTTAGCATTCTGATGAGATGCATTGTTTCATTAGTTTGGTCATTGCGCATGGTGTTGGCTTGAGTTTTATTTATGCAATTACATCTTGTGAATGTTGTTGCCTGTATCATTTCACATTAGTCTGCATTGGGTCAATTGTTCATTTGATGGTGGAAAAGGTTCTACCATTGATTTATATTGGAGTACCTTTACCTTAGTTTATTACCCTTGACATTACCTTCACATACACTTCTACATTATCGAGCCGATGTCGTTCTAGGTAGGGCAATCTTTTGGGACACGTGCTGTGATATGATTATAAACGGGAGAGATGTCGTATGCACCATTCTCTGTTCATTCCACTCTGATCTTCGCTGAGGGTGCATTCAGAGGCACGGTGTGCCACTAACGTGGTTGGCTCCTTGCCCAGGTGTCCGGACCCGGATGGATGAGGACACACTGAAAGGACATATGTCTATAAGGTGGGGGAGTGGATCATCTCTACATTTTATAGATGGGAATAGTGACAAGTAAAGAACCATGTATCAAAGGAGAACAATCATGTGTAAAAGATTGTATCTATGACATAGTGGCTCTATTCACTCCTAGTTACTACAGGTGCTTGTAATAAAGATGGATTTTTATTCTTTACTTAACACTTGAGGATCAAAGTTGATCTTCCACATCTTAAACGTGGGAACATTTTCCCACATCTTAAACATAGGAACATTGTACAATGTTTATGAAGAATTTAATGGCTATTAGCAAAGCAACAAGATCAATTGACAATGATTCACAACTAAATTGTCAATTATATTCATGTGAAAAATGAACCAACTACACAAGTTTAAACTCAAATGTTCAAACTATACTCAATGCATGCTTGTAATATCATGTATTGCAGTTTTTAAACCATACTAGTAAAAGCACTGTTCAAAAGAAAACCTTCGATAGCTCGAGCATGTTTCTTGCCAGTAGCTTACACTCAAAACCACATATACTCATTGATTAATAGAGCCAGATTCTACCGCCTCGGCATGGTTCCGGCCTCTAAGGAGTTCGTGTACATACCCCCTTGCTCATAGGACTTGTTGAAAATTCATTACGACATTAGAATGGCCAATTAGATGTTTGCTAATTGGAGTGGTATTGACTTTGGGGCCAATTTAGTTCCAAGTGGGAACTAGATATGCTTATGGAATGGCCATTTAGGCCACTTGGCCAAATCCTGTAATGCCTTAAGTTCGCCAAATCTTAACTCATTAAGAGCCCCCCTCATAAATTCGTCACTTATGGGGTGCTAACGTCATTAAAAAATTTTATTCCTAAATATATCTACCAACTAAGAATAATCTCGCTCTTTTTGAAAAATCAAATGTCGAGGCACTTTTCAATCCTCTTTACGAAGAATCTGGCATCCGATTTCCCATTCTCCCTACCAGCAATATGTGCATTATTAAATACAGAGGGTATGAATTCAAATTCATACAACATGTAACTTAAATACATTTGTATAGGATAGCGACTTCTTTATGTTTGAGCAACTAGCTCTATATTTAATAAGAATCTAACAAAAATTCGCCATTTAGAATAGAATAGAATAGTTTTTTTAACGTCCACGGAGACCAATAGGTCATTTGAGCTACACATTATTAGATATTTGGTTCAAAAATCGTCAATTGGGTTGCATCCACATTAGAAAATAATAGGAAAAATGGCCAGTTCAGGCTACACTTTTGGGGGCATATTTTACAAGGAATGGCCAATTCATTATACTTATACAAAATTATAGGTCCCCTAAAATTTTCCCTGTTGTTAACAGAGAGTTAGCTATGTTTTTTACCTTCTCGACTCGCTAACCGAGAAAAATAGACCACGTAATTTTACTTAACATTTTTTTCACACAGGAAAAAAGGCATCTTCTAAAGCAAAAAAGGGTTTCAAAAGTTTTGTATGTCCTTTTAGATCAATTTAACCCGGTGCAAAAAAACAAGTGGGAATGACATAAGAACCACTTTAATCAAATGCGACTTTTATAGTATTTGCTGCTATTAAGTGTCTTGGCATGCACTATATTGTAAATCCATGAACTTGGCTCCTTACTAGTCATTGGAGGGATGTAAATCCTTCTAGAGACTATGTTTGGATTTGCGTTTGGTAGTTCTACAAGGGGCATAAAGCATGCCCCTAGAACTTTATTAGTACCTTCCATCTTATTGATGGCAAAAGAGTCACACACCTGCATCATTGTGTACTATGGAATCATATAACAAGCTTTCATTTCCTTCAAAATTGCATTTTTAATCCAAAATGACACTTATCCAATTCGTTATAAGTTATTGCAATGAAAAATAAGTAAACATAAATAAATCATTAAAGACAAGGGCAAGCAAGGCCTATCCTTAAGATGAGGCTAAATGTAAAAACATGTGCTTCTAGCTCCAGAAGGGTCTCCATTGCATGCATCGCAAGAGACTGAAGTGATGACTTAGTTTATTGTGAGGAATGCCAATAGTTTGGGTGTATATTCACACAGGGGGGTTACTCCGGGCGACGGGAGCTGTCGGATGGGCATATTTGCCCTTTATTCTAAGATCTGGACTGTATATAGTGATCCTCGTTTGTGGGGTATGCATGTACAAGTTTTTGTGTACTGTATATTAAGGTTTGCAAAATACTATAAGGTTTGAGAGAATGTACTTAATGGTGTTAATTTGGTACATGTATTGTAAATATATTTTTGGGGCTCTCGCTGCCCTACGTAACCCCCCGTGTGAATATGCACCCAAACCAAAGGGGGTTTAAGGGGGATTTTAATTAGAATGTGTGGTAAATGCAATGGTTTGTGTTAATAATGTTAATGGTAGTTGTGTGTTGACTGTTATATTAAAAAAAAATTTGGGCCCTTCGGGCCCTAACGCAAACATAGGAAAATGTTATGGGCCTAAATAATAATAATAATAATAATAATAATAATAATAATAATAATAATAATAATAATAATAATAATAATGATGATGATGATGATGATGATGATGATGATATTAATCAAGCCATTTTTAGGCCCCAGGCCTCTATGGCATAATACATCAAAATAAGTCACTTATCTCAAAGCACCATCTGTGTGTCAAAGTCAGACATTAAATTAAATAACTCCATGATATCGCCTCTTTCAGACCAAACATCTCTAATATACGTGCTTAAGACTTGCGCAGGTAGTCTCCAAAGCTCACTCAAGGTAGCTACATGGATACCATGGCTGGCCCTAACATGCTCATAAGAAGCACAAACTAGAAAGGTATGTTGCTCAGTTTCAACCACTGGATCTAAACAACCCAAGCAATATCTCTCGTGACGAGGTGTAGTGGCCCACTGTCCTGTTTCTATGTGCAAGGCATGAGATGACAGTCTTAACTGAGAAATCAACATACGATTTTTCCTGCTTACATATGATAGCAAATAAGGTTGTTCTTCATAAGCGTCGCCAACAGCATACTATATGGAGTTTGAGGTTTAGCTCCCAATTCACTAAGCAAAAACCTCTTTTGTACCTTTTCAATTTCACTCCAGCATTTCTGCGAGAGTCCTGGTCCCCAAACTGGGCTCCCATACAAGACTACTGACTTAACCTGCACTCCAAAGAGTAGCCTTCGTAATTTCCAATACTCAAAGTTATTCAGTTTACATTGATGCAACATACTATAAAAAGCACGCATCCCCCCTGAAGCACGTTTCTGAGCCGCAACCGTCCACCTATAGTTGTTGCTTACCTCAATTCCCAAATATTTGTAAGTACTTACTTTTTCCAAAGCAAATCCTCCTATAGTAAATACTGTGTACCTCCAAAAACCATAACCTTTGATTTGCCTGGATTAACCTGCATCTCTTTTTCTAAACAAAACGCACTTAAGACATCAAGATGTCTTTGGAGTCCACTGGAGTTTTTTGAAATAAGCACAATGTCATCAGCAAATAGCAAAATCTGTAATACATACCTACCAAGCTGAGCACCCATACCACCAAGTCTCTCCATCCAATTTTCTAACTCATCAATAAAGAGCCCAAATAATGTAGGTGAGCACGGACAACCTTGTTTCACCCCTATCGTGTTCTCCAACTTCTCATGACCTGCAAAGGGGAAAGAAAGCTCAACTAATACCTTTTTGTAAAGACAAGCAACTGCTTGTCTAAGTTCATCTGGAACCTGTAACCATTCCAGCCTCTCAACCAAATCTGCTCGTTTAACACGATCAAATGCCTTTGTGAGGTCTATGAATGCCAAGAATCTTTTGTTACCTTGGCCCTTCCCCCCCTCTTTTATAACTCTTAGTGTGACAAGGTGATCAAGTGTAGAATGTTCTTTCCTAAAACCTGCTTGCCCAGCAGCCCGCATATCTTTTTCGTCTGCCCAAGTGGAAATCTTATGTTCAAGCATAGCGGCAAACAACTTAGCAAATACATTGCTAACAACTTAGCAAATACTTGCAAATACATTCTGCACATCATCCTGATTGCCACCCTTATGGATCGGTACCACCCTATTCAAACACCAAGCATCTGGAAAATATCCTCTTTGAAGAGCATCATTACACAATTGGGCTAGAAGACCGTGAAGATGCCGTCCTCCCCACTTTACTAACTCAATGTACATACCCAAAGAGTCACAGGTGCGCCCATTATCCATTTTCTTGAGCGCTAAGCTCACTTCTTCTGTTGTGAATAATGGCGGAGCAACACTATGATAACAGAAGCTGTTTTGACCATCCGCACAATATAATTCAGATATTAGGGATAAAGGGTCATCTCTTTTTAAATCCCCTACCACAGTTTTCTTTTTGACACGTCCCCAAAACCTCTTAGGCTCAATTTCCACTTCATCCATTAGTCTCTCTTGATGCCTCCTCAACCAAGCACGCTTTTTTCTTCTTGTTACTGCTCTGTAAAACCTTTGATTATGTACAGTATGTGACTGATTGCATATATGCTTTTTTAGCTGCTAGACATTCATGATCAAACCATTTCGAGACACGCCTTTTTGACTTGTGAAATGTACACCCAAAGACCGCTCTTCCTACATCCAAAATCGTTTCTGTCAATAACTGGCTTTTCTCCTCGATAGATCCAGATAACTGCAGGCTGGTAAGTTTGTCATTCAATTATGCCTTATACTTTTCTGCCACTCTAAAATTGAGCTTCAACCTGGAGAGACGACATTCTATAAGTGCTCGGCTAGGAAGCTTTGCATTCATGCAAAATGATAGTGGCATATGATCGGAATCTGGCGTCTTCATCAAAACCTGAAAACTTGAGATATATCTCAATGCCGCAGGCTCACACATCATCAAATCTACAACACTGTTCCCATTCGGTTGAGCACATGTATAACAACCAGATCCTGGGTATCTAGTCAATCCGTTAAGAATGATAAGATTAAAGGATTCACAAAATGAAAGCACATGCTTACCCATTTTGTTCATACCGTAGTCATCAGATTTTTGAGGCCAACACGATTGATCATCCAAGCATTCTTTTAACCACAAAGGACTACCTTCTCGTGATAATAGGATAGCTTGCTGATTTGCGATCATTCCATTCAAATCCCCAACTACAAAAACATCACCTTGATGCCTAAAAGAAGCCACCTCTGATGCCAAATGTACAAAAGGATCATCCACAGTCAATCCATTGTTATTATATATTGGTGATGTAACAGGTTCCAACGGCGCATAATAAACTATGGTCGGATATATATTAATTACTAAAAAGCACAATAACATCAAGACAAACAAATTATTCCCATTGCAAACAACTATAAGTACATTTTGTAATCTCGATTCCCTGCCAATTCAAAGATGTTATGTACAACGACATGGAGGTTTGATAGATGGTTTGACAGGGGGTTTGATAGATGGTTTGACAGTTTATTCCAGTACAGGATGATTGGGGTGCCTGGATACGGTTATAAGATAGATGCGGCTTCAAAGATGTGGGAAGCCCCCCTTCTTATAGGGATGTACACATTTCTCAGCTTGGTTGATTGTATGTCCAGTAGTGTGTTCTACTTCACTTCTAAATGACGGAGCACAACTATCTCTCTAGTGGTGACAATTGCTTATGGGATGAATTAGTGTATAGTTTCACCATGAAATACTGCATATTGGGCCAGCCAGAATAAGGCTCCAAATTCTTTGCTTCTATTCCTGCTTTGGATTGCCTGAAAATTGGCCCCTGAGCTAACTTTCCATTTACTATAGGCAACTGTATAACACAGCGAATATACAAGAAATGATGGTTCATGCCAAGATGATTTTGCATTGTGGTCTCAAGATCCCAAACCGTTTTGTGCATTTACACAGCCCTAGTTTTTTACATTCAAACACCCATACCTCGGTTAACCCTGGTGCTCAGCTGCCTGATAACATTGAATTAAAAAACCTATGGATGGCTGGGAGAGCATGGATGGCTGCTCCATGTGCTCCAAACCCTGTCTAATCAGACAAAAATGAAGGAGAATCCATAGTTTACAGCGAAAAAGGAACAAAAACAGTGTCTTCATCTCCCATCACAAACCAGTGCACATCTGGAAGCCCTAGTCTGAAGGTTTCTGATACAATTCTGGAGATTCTGATGGCAGATCTTTTGCCATTTTTATGAGAGTATTTGAAATGAGAAGTATCTTCTTCATAGGCGGAAATGCATTAGACCAGTTACTCCAGCACCATATCCTCACATATTCCTTGCGAATATCCCAGTATTTTGTAGATCCGGCTATGCCGAATACTATGTGTGCAAGCCCTGTTTCGTGCCCTAATGTATGTGGGCAGTCTTCAAATGAAGATCTTAGTGCAATGCTATTAGATTTGAGCTCAGCTTCATCTGAATCTTGATCCACGACCTCCAAGTTCCAATCACTTGACTTGATCAAGAGCCTACAACTCACCGGAATGCTATCAAGCAGCTCCAAAAATGCCCAGAGAGATTCAGTATGGCAACAAACAACACAGATCCTGGAATTCTAACTGGAATAGCCCGATGATTGCCATGGCTGCGACATGTTCGTGCAAAATAGGGAAAAAGGATTTTTAGTTTTAGGGTAGCCATCTGGATCGTCCAATTTTTAAGTCATATCTCAACCATCCGATTTAGGGCGCGACAAAAAAAGAAGCCTTTACCACAAAAGAAGCCTCCACCACAGGATTTGCCCCCTCTTCTAAAATCAATGGCTGACAAAAGGGTGCACTCTAGAAATACTATTTAGTACACCTGGATGAATACGGCCACCAAATCATATGAAAACCTTAGAGAAACAGTACAAAAACAGAAAAAACCCCCCGTTATAATGCTAGATATTGCTCCTTATATATGGAGGATCTGCAAGCCCATGGGAGCCTTACTAGTTTGTCAGTTGCAACTTTTATATCGTAGACTTTTTAGTAGACCAATATGACTTGGGAGCAATTGCAACTTGTTAATTAATAAGTGCAACTCTCCAAGGCACCTTAAAGAGACCCAATTTCAGGTCACAAGGATCTCTTGAACGTTAATTTGAATGGGCCATATAAGCACTAATAATAAACCTTGCAATAAACCTTGCACCTCAGTTAAGGCAAGCCTGCTCAACAGATGAATCATGAATGGTTATAAACATTATACTAAATGGGTAAAAGGGAATGGCCAAAGTTGAATATCTAATTTGAGCTTTCTCAATGCTTAGAGGATTAAACCAAGGTATTGAGGGAGGAATTGAAGGTATAAATGCCACCAGAGAGGATGCTGGGCCAGCGTAGTGCTTGAGAGCTTATTTTCCAGATTTTCAAAATTTCCTAGCCATAGATGCATACAAATCTAATGGCAACAATTACTTTTGGCTGACATGGCAAGGCATGTAGATGGGCTAGAATTGCAGCAAACCAATACTATACTGGAGTTAGCGAAAAATACAAGTGAAATAATTTATAAGGAAAATTCCAATTATACCCCTCAAGTTCGAGAAAATTCCAAAAATACCCTCCAAATGAAGAGAATTTTTGGAAAAATGGTAATAGAGTTTTTGTTCCTCCTCAAAGGTAAAAGTTGCCTTCATAAACATTATAGATTAGCATAAGATCTTCCGAAAAACATTAAATTCATCAAAATTGGAGTTGAAATTCACAAGTTATGCTCATCGACGTTGGTTTTTATAACACTTACTTAATTACTATAACTTGAAGATTCCAACTCTGTTTTAGACGATTCTATTGCTATTCAATAGTTCTCACTTTCATCTATAAGTTTCATGATGGACACTTCTTTAGCTGCTTGATTGCAAGAAAGGTATTGCCATTTGAACCAAATACCCTATTTCTAGGGGTATTTTTTGAATATTTATAAATTTGAGGGGTATATCTGGAATTTTCCCTTATTTTTAATTTATAGGCATATAGAAGCATTGTTGACCAATGCGTAGTACGTAGTACGTCTCAAAGCACAAAACAATATATGCGCCAACGTACTACTAAATAAGTGGACCAATTAAGAATCTAGCAACAAGGAGAGTTGGAAAATGCTGGTCGACACTTGCTAAATTTTAAACTACATTGGGTCACATTTTGCTGGATCTAAATAATCTAAGATTTGGGTTTTTTTGTTTTCCCTTCTTCGAGAGACATTTTGTAAGCATATCACATGCCTAGTAAGAGATGACAATGAGGTTCTCTACGGCCGGACTTCAAAAACTAGGAGGTTCTTCCTAGAAAATTTGATAAGCTTTTGAAAATCCAATGATCTCATGGAACCTCACCAGCAAAGTTGGTAGCTTTAGGAGGGAGTTTTTTTTCCCTAGAATTAACTTAGTAACATCTATAAATTATTTTTGAAGTAATGAATATTGGTAAGTTCTTATAAAACAATGAATACTTATCATACGAAAATACATTACCAAGGTTAAATGTATACATGATCCATTGCTCAAGATGTTTAACTATTTTATAAGCTAGAATTTAAAATAGAAATAGCATAAGCTTCGGGTAATGATTGAGAGGTGTTGCTGCCTTGTACTCGTCTAGCTATATGGGCCATTTTGTCTAGGATGTTTCGTGTCTTCTAGTTTGTTTTAGAGAATATATTGACCAATTTTCTCTTACTTCTGATCTTCAATACATGTGAATGCAAATAATTTTACCTTAACATATTATCATCTTGTAAAAGTACAAGTCAATTGCATAAACTATTTTTGTGATACAGATTGAACGAAGCAATGTCGACTAAACATTGTACAATGTTCCTGTATGTTTAAGATGCGGGAGATCAACTTTAAATGTTCCCACGTTTAAGATGTGGGAGATCAACTTTAATTCTGAAGTTTTGAGTAAAGAATGAAGCCTGTATGATAAAAAAATCCATCTTTATTCCAAGCACCTGAAGTAACTAGGAGTGAATAGAGCCATTATGTCATAGATACCATCTTTTACACATGATTGTCTCCTTCGATACGTGGTTCTTTACTTGTCACTATTCCCATCTATAAAATGTAGAGATAAAACCACGTAGGTTTAAGACACACATTCTAGCTATAAGTGGCCAATGTAGAAGTGTATGTGAAGGTAACGTCAAGGGTAATAAACCAAGGTAAGGTACTCCAATATAAACCAGTGGTAGCAAATCTTTTCCACCATCAAATGAACAATTGACCCAATGCAGACTAATGTGAAATGAAACAGGCAACAACATTCATAAGATGTAATTGCATAAATAAAACTCAAGCCAACACCATGCGCAATGACCAAACTAATGAAACAATGCATCGCATCAGAATGCTATGGTTTATTTGTCTTCAACTTTAAGGTGGATCAACAACCATCTTTAAGAATAATTTGCAATCCAGCATGCAAGCTTGTCAGGATTGCAATGGGCCATCTTTTGGTTCGGTTTCAAGACACTCTTAGCCGCTTACATGTTCTTCAGCATGGAAACCATCTCAGAGGGACTAGTTTCTCAGTACAGGAGGACCTCTCCCCTCTTCAATTGTGTAACCGTAAGGAGGAGCTCTGCAAGGTGAGGGCAGCCCGCCTGCAAAAGAAATGGGCAGTGTACAGGAGAGGCGCAGCAATTATTCTAGATCAATGGCCTTCCAATCCTTGGACTGGCTATGTCTAGATAATTTTAGAAGCATAAATTTACCACTAGCATTAGCATTATCTTATCTTATTCTTGGTAGCCTTTTAATATTTGGTTATTGTGTTTGGTGATGGGGCCTAGTCCCCAGGTTTTAGATGGGTTGTTGCCCTTGCATGTGCCGTCCCATAACCCGTTGGGTTCCCGTGGACGTAAAAATTCATCTTATCTACTCAAATTAAGTTCCTGCTTATTTGAACAACATATAAGCTTCAAAAAGTTAGTCGTTCTAACTGCACCTAAATATGTGCATTAGGAATGTTAGAACAAATTGTCAAGATCCGATGACTAATAATGTCTATATTTCCAAATTAAAACTTTGATTGCTTGATCTTCATCGCATTTTAATAATTATTTGACACCTCTACAGCTCTACAACCAAACCCCAAGCCTGCATTACCACTAGTTGTTTAGTTCTAGTTTGGCGGTGAGTAGAGCATTGTTAACATAGTATCGACACTTTGTTGGATCTAAATAATTGAAGGTTCGAGTTTTTTTAGACACTTTGTGCTTGCTAATCTTAGACATTCTGGATGAATCGATAAAGTGCTAAAGTGCAGGCGGACAGAAATATATTGCAAGGGCGGTGCGATTTAACACCACATAAGTATCTAATCCCTTACCACCGTTGATCAGGAAATAAGCACTATAATAAGCACTAGGTGGTCTACTCACGTTAGTTTTTGCATTTGGTGAAAAGAGATGGCGATGGCGAAAGGACGATCGATGCAAGACTGGACGCTGTTTTTGGAGAGCGCTGGCGTTGATGCATGCAGTCTCCTTCACTATTTGATTGCAGTAACAGATGTTCAAGAGCTGAGGCTCAACAAAGAGTGTTTAATTGCGCAATTGATATCATCCACCTCAAAAGATGTGGAGCCATGCGTCAGTTTAGGCATCCAACAACAATCCAAAGGTTTGCGCAGGAAGAAGTTGTAAAAATGAAAGAAGATGAAAATATGATATCCATAAATGAGAATGAGAATGAGAATGAGAATAAGAATGAGAATGAGAATGAGAATGAGAATGAGAATGAGAATGAGAATGAGAATGATGTTTTATCGTCCACTGAGGCCAATCGGCCTATGGGACCCACAAGGAGCGCAGCAAACTTATTACTGTCCGGGTTAAAAAACCCCCGCCCCGAAGGGTTTTCGAGGGAAAAACCGTGGCAGTAATAAGAATGCTGTCAAACTGTACAAGTATACATCAATGTATATATACATGTCAAATGTGTGCCCGAGGACATAGCTGATCTCGCATGTCCATAATCTCCTGAAGGTATGATCCCAGCACCCGTACGGATGCTGTGCTCAATGTCACATGTAATGGCGGGCCGTGCCCCGACCAACTCAAAGACAAATAGCGTCCGGAATTTGATCATATCTTTGGGCAACTTTGAAGGGTATGAGATTCATCCTCAATGACTCCCATTTGGCGGCATTGACAAAGCCCGTCCCCGGGCGTGGCTCACCAATCCATCCGCCCGCCTCAATTCGAAGATGATGTGCCCCCGCGCGAATGGAGGCAATGAGTCTCGCCTTTTCATGGGCAAGTGGGTACGCAGTAGCATTATGGGCCTGCTCCAATGTGGGATTTATGTGGCCGATAGTGTCTTTGTCTTGACATGTTCAAGGGCATTGGCATCCCAAAGCTTGCCGAGGAAGCAAGCGTCCAAGATATTGCCTCAAGCTATGGCGATCCGCCTCTGTTTGCATATGTATGCACTGTGTTCTCGCACATTCCATCTAGCCAACCATTGAGCTCTCTTTTCCCTCCAAAGAGGCCTTGAGGGCCAAGCCCCATTGCCATGATATAAGCTAGTTTAGGGAGACGAGCATCGTCCCATATTGACCACCTTCTCGAAAATAGACAATGTGGCGATCAAGGGCCGCCCTCAAGAGGCAAGAATCCCGCTCCCCGCAAAGAGAATTTGATATGGGACCGTGGACTTCACACCTAGTGCTCGTATTAAAGAAGGCTTTCTCGACTCGCTCCAAGTCATTCCAAGTAGCAAGTGATACTACATGGGCCCCATACTTCACCCCGTATAAAAGGACAGGGCTCTACTAAGACCTTGAACAGGTGTGACCGATGGGCCCAATCATACAACTCCGCTCTATGACTATTGTTTTGCATTGCATATAGTGCCTTCCAAACCGGCCACTGTGAAATCGCATGGATGTGTCCCAATGCATAGTAGAAGGAAACTCCACTCCCAAATACTTGTATGTGGATGCAACTTCCACATTCTGGCCTTGGTAACTGAAGGAGGGGACCCTCGGCTGACGTGAAGATGATATGAAAACCACCTTAGTCTTGGCCAGGTTGACGCGCATATCAGTCGCTTGGCAGAATACGTCCAGGGGAAGAGGAGTACAAGAAAGAGCAGGGCAAAAAGAAAATCCAAAAGCTCGACATGTCTAAGATCCAAGATCCAATCATCGAGATCCAAGCCCATAAGAAGCGTAAGATCCAAGTCCAACTCGAGAAGCAGCGGAATTCGAACTTGGAATTCCAAGACAAGAAGATGTTATCTATTAAACAAAAATTGGAAGAGGAGTACAAGAAAGAGGAGGTTAAAAAGAGCCAACACAAAATCATGGTGATCCAAGATCCAGCTACTAAGAAAAAGTCTCCAACAAGCAAGATCTAAGTCGAGAAGAAGAAGCGAAAGTTTGAGATTATAAGAAAACAATGCGCAAGGGAGATGCAGAAGATGCCTCCTCTTTGGGGTGCACCTAGGAGGCTAAGTTCTACACTCAAGTCCTTCTAACTCAAATTGGACATGATTTTCACTTTTGTACATATATTATTTCCGTTCTTTCCATGTTGAGAAGAGTTCTCTTCATATGTGCATACACCATTGGGTGGGGCTTTTCCAACCACAATAATAAATGATGTTATTCTTTCATAAAGGTACGGGTAAGGGCAACTATATATATGTTGTTTGAGGTTATTATCACATACCTCAAACACCCAAAGAAACCTTTTCAATCATTGTTACGAGAATTGACATTTTAATCATCTCGTCACGAGACGAGCCTAATCACTCATCCCACTTCCATCTACTCCACGTAAAGGATCCGTAAAGGATCAAATCTCAAAAGCAATCTTGATCTTTATATAGAATATTAAAGAAATCCATTATAGTATTATTTGAATAACAACATAAAACATCGATATTTTAACCATGCCCTCAAGCTTTTCAGATAACTTCTCTTTGCATCTCTCTGCAAGTCATCAAAGTATCAGGATCGGACTGTGCATCCCTTGATGCATTTCCTTAAGAAAATGTTATGCCAACATACTATTGATACACTTCAACTATTTCCTATTTGCACATATATGCATGTGCCCAATGTGTTACTATACTTGGAAAATTTTATTCCTTGTAATATGTTTAGCTTCATTTATAATTTATAATTATTTGATTTGTCACATTTATCTTAACTTTAGCCATGTCGAGTTGCACTATTTTATGCATGCAGAGCTCATCAGCTTTGTTTTAAGAACTTTTGTTTGAAAAGGTGCCTATATATAGCAACAAAAACATCAGAAGCCTCATACGAAATTTAGCAGAAGCATTGTAGCATCATAGCACAAGCCTCATACAAAATTTAGCCAGAAGAAGGTATGGAAAAGTTCTCCCACATTCCTTTTATTTGTATTATCAGCATCCTTTATCCATTGTTTTGCTGCCAGGACATGATAGAAAGTCCCAGATTTCATCAGGATATGGTCAGTTCTACGGTGGCAACAAGCAAAGCTATTAGGTCTAGAAATCTTAAGGATGCCCTGGATAAGTTTTGGCAAATAACTTACAAGGAAGGAAGCCTGATAAGATAGTCTTTCTTAAATTCGGCTGTTGGGCATAAGCTCTACCAAATGGTAAATAAGTACTGGCTTGCATTAATAGATGGGAATTGTGAGAAAACTATGCAACTTTTCTTGTGCGTGCAATTGCAAGGTATTAGACACCTAGCGTGGCTAGGTTTAGCACTGCTCTCAATTTACTTTCAGAAAAATGGCCTTAGCAGATAGTAAGATGGTACATGCCAATAACATCTGTCATAAAATAGCACAAGATTTAGGCATTGCAATTATTGATACGTATGGGAATTTTGGGAGTCTAGGTGACGCTGGTACAAAATGCTTACAAAGATCATTGAATGGAATCTCATTTCCTGGAATACTCTGATTTGTTTCCTCTCTTGCAATGGCGACTGCAAGAAAGCCTTTGGTCTTTGTTATGAGATGCATATAGAGAACAATATTGAGCCAAATGATCTGACCTTCATTAAGCTTTTGAGTACATGTATTGACGCTTCTGGCTTACTGCGTGGTGTGTTGGCCCGTTCTTACATTATTGCTTATAGTTTTGGTACAACTAATGTGTTGATGATAGCCCTGATGAGCATGTACTGAAAATGTCGCAGCTTAGAGAGAGCTTGCAGCATGTTTAATATGTTAAGCAGTTGGGATACAATGCCGTAGACAGTTATGATTGGATTATACTCGAAGGAAGGGCTATTTATGATAATGATATATGAGGCACCTTTCGTAAGGATTTACTCCGTGATATCTCCTTGCTGTTTATTGAATCTTGATGTATGCGAAGATGCTTTTTAAAGATTAATGGATCTCTGTTTGGTTTCGAGGACTTGTGAATGCTTTTGCAGCAGATTCTAGCTTGCTATATTGTTGGCTTTGCCTTCATGCATGTCTTTGCAAAATTCATGAGTTTGATCATCTTGTAGCTTATATATTATTTTGTTGTTTGATGTAGTTATGCAAGGCTCTCATCTCTTCTGTTGACAAGGTTATCTTTGTCGGTTCTACTGTTGTTGGAAAGCTGGTATGTTAGCCCCTCCTTTAGGAAAGCATAGCTGTGATTCTTTGTCGGTTCTTCTGTTGACAAGGTTATCTTTGTCAGTTCTACTGTTGTTGGAAAGTTGGTATGTTAGCCCCTTCTTTAGGAAAACATAGCTGGGATTCTACTGTGTTCTTATTTCTCAAGCTTTAGCCTTTTCTTCCTTACCTGATCCCCTTTTATCCGGTTCTAATCAGAAAAAATAATCAACAAGCCTTTCCTTAGAGGGATTTATATGGGTATTGTTATCCACATTTATAGGCATTTGCAAAATGTGTGTTTTATCACACAGTGCAGACTTATCTTTTCTAAGATCATCTTTACCGAGCCAAATAACATAGACCAGTGCACGCTAGATAAACCTTCCATTGATTTTAATCTGGTTGTTCAATGGGTAAGTTATTCGCATATACATGCCCCAAACATCTCAAGCTCATTTGAGCAGTTTGGAAACTGCATTGTGCTCTTTTTTCAGGAATTGGAGTTTTGCATGGACAAGTCCAAAAGAGCCAGTGCCTATGCCATGGCACATAATCATTTGTATAATATATAATAATGATGACATGACACACTCTGGGATGTTGGAGCCTACAATTCTTCTGATGTATAAGTCAGAATCAAGAGAAATTGTAGAAAGAAAAAGCTCTATCAGTGGAATGCCAGCTATTCTGCCAGGAAAAAGCAGTAGCCTTCGGAGATGAATGCTTTTGCATCTTGTGAATGTCTTTGAAGAGGCTTCTTAATTGATCTGTTTTTCTTGTTTTGATATACACTTTGACCACATTGTTGAGCTGGAAATCTGGCTTACTGCATGGTGTGTTGGCCCATTCTTACATGATTACTTATAATCTTACAACTAATGTGTTGATGACAGCCCTGATGAGTATGTACTGAAAATGCCGCAACTTAGAGAGAGCTTGCAGCATGTTTGATATGTTAAGCAGTTGGGACACAATGTCATGGACAGTCATGATTGGATTATACTCGTAGCGTGGAACGAGGAAGGAAGGTCTCCAGCTTTTGCAGCAGATGGTACTCCAAGATGATCAGCCAAATACAGTGAGTTTTGTAACAATTTTCAATTTCTTTTCTAGTCATGAAGGATTTGGAGACGGGAAGCTTGGATGTGCCTAGAAGGTATGTTACCAGATGAAGTCTCTTATATCAGCATTTTTCACCTGCTTGCACTGGATTGCCCAACCCATCACAGAATCTCTAGTAAGGTTCTCTGCGTTGTCGTTTACAGGCAGTTTTTCTTCTTCTGTGTTCCTTCACTTTATCGGCATCTAGAAGGGCTCCATTTTTGTTTGACCTAGCATATCCAGGAGCCATATTCCAGGGATTTCCGCAGTGTTTGAGACCTGGTTCTTTTACAGCCAGTATTGTCTACCAGCAGTTTTCTATGTCAAACACCACACTTGGGACATAGATTTGATTGTAATTTAAGGAAAGCTTTGGTAGTGGTATTTAAACTTTGGTAGTCAAGGCCTCCTGCCCAAAGAGTCTCTAAACTGTTGTGGCTCCACGTTAGGGTTTTTTCATCCATTAATTTGATATGCTTTTTTCAGGGCTTATAAGAGAATGCTTCTCTCTTACTTAGCTTTGTGCATTATACCAGAATCAATAGAAGATTGTCATTGAAGCAGGTAAATCTACACTGGTCCACATTTTCTTTGTATCGTGTGGTAAAATTATGGAGAATCCAATGTTTCACTTAAGCCCGAGAGGAGCTTAGAAATATAATGGCTTTTCAGTTTCAGAGTTGTAGTTATTAAGTTGTGCCTAAATGCAAGATGTCAAAGTCAACATAACAAACCTCTATGTTCTTATCGCACCATAAGACAATGTCAAAGTCAACATAACAAACCCCTACGTTTCATGTTCCTAAATTAGATAAAATAGAATTGATGGATCATCAAGACCGTGCCTTTGAGGACATAGCTGCATCTCACGAATGTCAAAGTCAGCATAACAAACCCCTACGTTTCACGTTCTGAGGTTAGATTAAATTGAATTGGTGGATCATCAAGACCGTGCTTCTGAGGAATCTTAACTTGCTTAAACATACCCCTACGTTTCACGTTCCGAGGTTAAATTAAATTGAATTGGTGGATCATCAAGACTGTGCTTCTGAGGAAACTTAACTTGCTTAAACATATAGCTGCATGTCACGAACGTGTGAGAAGAACTAGCTACAAATGCCACATGTCAACATTAGAAACAAAGGTCAGTTGAGAGATGTCTAAGCTAAAAGAAATTTAATAAAAAACGCACGTCCGTTAAGATAAGATTGTTACTTTTAAACTAAGGCAAAGGAAAGGCGTGTTTAAAGATAATTATGGGGATTATTGAAGCCATGATCACTAGAAAACACTAGTAGGTCTAGCGTATCCCATACTCAAAGAATTTGCAAGTATGGCAACACGTATTTACTTCAAACAGAATTGAGATTATTCACATATGCAAAATCTAATGTCAGCGAGGAACAGTTACACGAGTTTCTTATTTGTGTGCATATCAGAACACACAGATAACGAGTGTCTTCACATACGAACCTGCTCGTTTTAACACATGGCTGGGTGGTTGTTTCTTAGTTTGTTTTTGATCGTCGGGCTTTGCCACAACTTAGAAGCCATTCTAATTCAAGAAATTGGTGTGGGTATGTGTTGAATATGGTCATATAAGAATCGGTTTCTGTCTCGAATTTGTAAGTAATGGAATGTTATTCCCTTTTTTTTTGCAGGTGATCCTTCTGCACTGGGAACAGGGGTTTACCTTCCAGATGTGAACATACTAGAGACCATACAAGGAGCCAGGACTATTTTTTCTTCAGATATTACAGGAGCAGTGAGCACCATAGATTATCCAGTAACAAAAATATCAACCCAGTTCTACAAGAGCACCGCTTCCTTCTATGCATATGTAAAGCACCCAATTCTTTTGTATAAAAAATGTTTACTTGAATCACTGCTTTATTGGATCAAGTGTGTGATTCAAATGCATTAGATTGTTGCAGATAGCAGAGAATGCAGGGCTGAGTGGAGGAATAAGCACGGTATCTTTCAGTTTGCAGCAGACCTTCAGCATGATAAGTGGAGGGAATACAGATATTTCCTCATTGGCTGTAAATGCAGTAGCTTTTTCAAAGATGAGCAGCATCCTAAATGACCAGATAGCAAATATACCCCTCAATCCTGACCTCCTAAAGGACCTAGATGTCCTACCTGGCACCATCAATGCCACGTGGCAGGGCACGTCATGGACCGCCATAGGCCAATTTATGAGAAAATGGGGTAGCCACTATGTCACCAATGTCTACACTGGGTCATGGCTCCAACAATGGAGCGTGGCAAATAGTTCTAAATCATATAGTGCTAAGAACTTTACCGCCCAAGCTTGCCTCAAACTAGAAGGTCTCATCCCCCCTGTCCTTGACCCTTGTGCCAGCGTGAGCCTACAAGACGAGCGTGATGCCTCATCATATGAAATGAATGACATCTTGTACGTCAAAGGCAGTAAATCATCCACACGTGCCAATCTCACCCAACATCGCACTCAGGAACTTGTGCAACAATTCCTTGATGAGGGCAGTGACCCCAATGCCCCTGCCATTCAATATAAATTTGCACCAATTTGGGATCATTTGACAACGATTCCCAGTTGGCTCTCAACAATGGCAAGTTGCTAGAAATCTAGAAGCTTACTATGCTGGGCTCAAGGGATTTGGTTGCTCATTTAAGCAGACTAGCAATGGAAAATTCCTTCAACATTTCAGGGGCATGAAGGATGATCTTGGAACATATTATGAATGTGTCGCAAGATTGCCATATTGGAGGTGCCTTTGCTACACAATGCTTTTGCTATGGAACAATCATCCAGTTGTGAGATCCTCCGCTGCTAATGATGACATTAATCTTAGTTGCCAGTACCAAGTTGGGGTCTGGTGTCAATGTACACCCAATTGGGAAGTTGGATGTCCATCTGACGGATATGTTGTACAATGGTCGCAACACGCCCTTGCCTCTCCCCGCATAATGTATACTTGAACATATATGAACATATTTTATGTATCCATACCACATATAATATGCAATTCTCCTCTTTCCATTATTAATGCATTTACGCATGCATGATAGATAGACGCAGATAGATAGATAGATAGATAGATAGATAGATAGATAGATAGATAGATAGAGACCAAATTGGCCAATGCTATGGTAATTTTGTGGTATCAAAATACTAGGAACCACCAAAATATCAAGATACTGTCAAAACTACCAAAATACTTCTATATGTAATTACCATAAATTTTGACAAGATCCATTTGGGTTACACACAAAAGGGCTAGGTACAGAATATTTAGAGGTAGTTTTGTTGTCGTGTTTTGCAATAGTGCAGCTACTGATTTCGGGGCGGGCTTCATGGAGTATTAACATTTGGCCAAGTATCACATCCATGCTTTATCTCCACTTCAGCTTAGGTTGCTTGCAGCACAATGCATGTGCTTATATTTTTTATCATAGGGCTATCTTTTTTTAAGGCAAGTTTATGCATGGGAGAAGAGCAGCTTCTACTTAAGGCAGTTTTTGTACTATTTTCTATTGTACTTGTTATGTTATAATTCTTCTATTGGCTATGAGGGCTTTTTGAGTCTACGAAATTGGCATCCACTCCTATAGTATCCACTTGGAGAAGATGTAGAGGGAAGTCTATAGCACTAGACAATATGTTGTTTGAATATAATCTTTTACAAGACATCATGGGTTGTGATATAGTGAATGCCATCGCTTTAAATAGAAGCTTAAAGATCTGCAATATGAATTGCAAAATGGATATCAGTGTTTCTAATAAGGCATTTTTAGGTAAAAAGAAGATGGATTTGCAAAGGAATTTACGACGGAAGAAAAGAGATACAGAAGAAAAGGATGCCGATTGCCGACCACATTGTTGAGAATGGCTGCTTTACTTAATGCCCCATAGAGTTTAAATCAACGGTCTTTTTTTCTTTGCTAAAGTTATTAGAAAATTTGTACCGTGTTTGTTGCGGCCAATGTTTTTTTAAATTATCACAAGACAGTAGGGCGGTGCCATAGGCACCTCATTTGTTCATGTTTGTGGATTTAATAAGAAGTAAATCATAGTGGATCCTTACACATAGATTGCCCAAAAGAACGTAATTTAGATGCCACCTATTAAACTTTCCCATCAATATATCTGCTACTGCTATAAAGCTTTTCATAGCTTCATCTGATTAGTGGGTGTGCGCAATTTGTGGTCTTTATAGTAAAGATGCCAGAAACAAAAGGCCACTCAGTCGGAGCGTTGCTTTTCCTGCGATTGTTGCTAGGCAAAGGGAGAGCCTTAGGTTGTTATTTTCAAGTTTAAGACTTCACATGATGAATTAGATTCATAATACATTGTCTTTGCTGCCTGGTGCTCTGTTATGTTAGGATATGTATGCTCCTCAATTTTGCTTTTGATCAGTGCGGCCTGGTGCTCTGTTATGTTAAGATAGTATGCTCCTCAATTTTGCTTTAAATCAATGCCAAATTCGCCTCTTCTATTGGGCCTTTCCAGATGGTACGAACACGAGATTATGAAGATTTGGATTCTAATGAAGCAAGAGGCAAAAGGCCACAGACTCAATGGATTTGCAAAATTCCCAAGGAATTGATGATGTCTTGCCCAAATATAAAAGGAAGTATCTATCTTCTTTAAAATTGTAAACATGATCCTCACAGGTTATGGCATTTATGTGTTAATAAGTAGGATAATAAGTAACAACAAAAGAGTGCAGTGCAATAATAAGTAGGATGATGGATTATGAAGTAACAGGTTACAAAATCGTCACAGGTTATGGCCCCACACATAGCTTGAAACGCATAAGCCGCCTTGTTTTTCTTCTCCTTCTTTTATATCTCATTTCTCTCATGGATAATGTTGGCATCAATTCCGTATTGTTTTTTGTAGTATTCCAAGATGCAATGGAAAAAAAATTCAAATATGGAAATGGAGGATGCGCATGTTGTTGGAGGATCATGGCTTATGGGAAGTCGTGGATTCTCAACCTTCTAGCAATGTAGAGAGTGGCACTTCTGGAGGGCTAGTTGTTGACCTTTTCTTTGATGTTGAAAAGGATCGGAAGTCCAAGCTGTGGATCTGCTAGGGGCTAGAAGACAATCTTGCAAGATTGATAAAAGGGGCCAACACAAGCGTGAGAAATCACGATCTACTAGATCACCATTATGCCTCTAGGAATGCGTCCCAACTAGTTCTCTTGCAAAACCAGCTCTATAACCTCAAATTGAGTGAAGATGGAGATGTTACTGAGCATATTTGCAAGATCAAAGAGCTCATGGATGATCCGAAAAGTGCAACCGGAGCGTACATTTCAAGATGAAAATGTTTACCTATTATTGAATAGCCTGCCTAATGCCTTTGATGTTTTAATTGTCAATTTATAAAGAAGAATTGAGGATTACACTTTCGAAGCAACCCTTGACAAAATTCAAGAGGAGACACTACTGCAAAGAAAAAAAGAGGTAGTTTCCAAAGGTTGATTCATTTATGATTTCGTATACCAAACAATTGAGGTCGCCATGATTGCAAAAATGAAGAGAGATCCAAAAAGTTTTAACCCGTAGATCTCCTCCGTGATAGAAGCACAATAAAATGCTTTGGGTGTGATAAACTTGGACACTATGCTAAGAAATGTACTGCACCTTCACCTGTCTGCTCAAAGGCCAACTCTTATGAAGAACATGGTAATGTGTTTGATGTTCACAATTGTCTGGGTTGATAATGGCCCTACTGGAGACATTTCCGATGACACTCTAGATGCATCCAATCAATATTTGTTTGTTGTTGATGAATCAAATCCAAAGAATATACCCCACTTGGTTTTAGATTCAGATGTCACAAGTCACATCACACCATATCATTCCAAATTTTGTCACTTATTATGCTCTCAAAACAAAGACATGTTGTGAAGATGGGAGATCATTTTCAACAATTTGGAGTTCACACATGAACTGCTATCATTACGTTTCTTTTTGAGGTAAAGAACTACATTGGGGATGTGTTATATGTTCCAAGTTAAGGATCTTTTATTTGTCAGCAAACTCAATGATGCTGGATTGTCTGTTAGCTTCAAAACCAATGCTTTTCTTGTCAAAAACTCCCAAGATCAGCTTCTATTATCTGGCCACTGCCTTGGTAACCTGTACCAAATAAATCCCCCTTCCATCTTTGAATCTACACCTAGTGGTCACTCCATTATTCAGTATCTATTTCAGTCACCACCCTCAGCTCATCATCATCCTAGTTTACGTTGATGAGCTCCTTATTCCTACAAGTGATCTGCCTACTTTTCTAAGTCTTAAAACTCAACTCCAATCTGTTTTTCGCATGAAAGACTTAGGTCTCGCAACATACTTTCTTGGCATGGAACTCAAATATGATCAAACGCAAGGGACTCTGCATCTTCACCAAGGATAAGTACATTCAAGATCTATTCCATCATTTTGGCATGAACACTTGCAATCCTCCGCTACTATTCTTCTTGGGCCCAACATTTCCCTTTCTCCTGTGATGATCCTCCTTATTCCCTTGAGCTTCTTCACATTCATGACCATTACGTAAATATCCTTGACTCCTAAACTTTGCCTCCACTTGCACACGCTCAACTTGCCATGCCACTCTACAAGCTTAGCTAATTCAACCTTGATCCCAAACACACTCATTGTGCAAACCTCAAACAAGCCATTCGATATCTTGTTGGCACACCACATCATCTATATTGACAAGAATAGCTCGTCCATCCTCTCTGGATAGTCCAATGCTGACTAGGCAGAAGACTACCATGATTCACTTGTTTTTCAACCGGTTAAACCTATAAGGACAGAATGGGCGACTCAAACTGGATGGATTGGATTTGTCTGCCACATGGTGGCACCATATTAACACACGACAAAAACCATGACCCAAGTACCATATTGTAGCATATACTAGTTCACACATTATGTTGCAATTTTCATAATCAATGTAGTACATTATTGCAAACCTACAACGTGCTTGTTTCTTCTTTACATAATATGCAACCTACAATATATTTCTTATAATTTAACAACAAATGCAATCAAGGCGACTCACAACTTCAATGTCCTAAATCAATACAAACACTTGCACATAAGAAAAGGTTTTTTTTAAAAAACCTAATAATCGCAAATGTAAGTCTCAATGCCGGTCTAACTACAACAAAACAAACAAAGAATCCGAAGCAAAAAATGTGGCAATGTAGCTTTCTTCATCAGACTATAAATTTTCACCCTAACCCATCTATACAACTAATCCACCCAACCCATTCTCCAAGCCTGCTAGCTGTATAATACACTATTATTCATTAGAACATATGTTATAAACATACGGTTTCAATGAAACAAGCAAACCATACCCAAAAGGCATTTCCAATATATGTGGAGGGCATCTCAAAAAGGCATTGTGCGAATTTTTAAAAACACGAAAGGGTAGGACGGGCGATGAAGGGCACTAATTATGACGGGCATGGATTGACTATCTAGCAAAAGCATTATACACAAAAAAAGTCGGGTAGTGAAGGAGGAGCTATGGCACCTCCGGTGGTAGCAGATGGCAGACGTGCTCAACAGCCCCAGCAAGGCTTGGGCCAGATGCTGGGAGGGGTTCTTAGAATGGCTATGTTCTGGTACTTCGCTTCCCAGTTCTTCGGAAAAAAGAAACCCGTTGATCCAGCAGTTCTCACCGATAACCTATTCAGAAAGGGAGAGCCTTTGGTAAGTTGAAGACCTGTTTTCAGCTTTTGGCTTGAGTGTTTTTACTGGATCCTGCTGGAATGGATAAGTTTACAACTCGAGATCGGGATTGCGTGGGATAAAACTAACCCTTAGGTTGATTGTCACATGAGCTAGAGTTTTCTAAATCACTGGTGCTCCCTTCTCTTCTCAGATAGTATTTCCCTTATGCCCCAATGGTGTCTCCCAGGTGATATGCATTTGATACGAAGTCTTTGTCCTAGATCTCCTAGATGGGCATTTTTGCAGTTGATAAATCGAATTTTGATTGTTTAAGCTGTGTTCCTTAAGAATTTTGGAGAAATTTTTATTGAATCGATTTACTTAATCTGCATAGTGATTGGTTGCATTGGTCTTTTTGGACAGGATATGTGGTTTTACATTTCAGAAAAGCCAGTGTTCACGAACTTTGGAAATGAAGCTGCACTTGTCTGGCATGAAGTAAACGTTCCATATGCTGTTTGGACACCTGATAGTGTCAGGACACATCAGCACAAATACTATCCATCTGAGGTCTGTCTATCCTCAAAAACAATGATTTTGAGTTCATGGAGTAAATGAGATCAGATACTATTATAGCAGAGGTAGAAGGTTTTATTACTTGCATCCTTAGAGGTCAACATGTGCTGAGAGTGCCAGAGACATTCTTCAACAACCTTAAGTGCCTGTGACTTCATAGGTATTCTGCTTAAATGTTGCTGCTCGGAAACAGTTATAGTGCTTTTCACCCGATTTAATTTCCCCAAGTCTGGAATTTCTTCTTTATTGGTCTTTCATGGTTCAGCGAAGGTCCATTTGCTTGCAGCTTTGATTCCAGTAGTAGATACCTTTATTATGTTATTTTCTTTTTTTTTCTTTGTTTTTCCTGAAAGATATTTTCAGTTGGATTCCAGATAGAGCAGAGTGGCTATTGCCCATCAAGTTTGTCCAAAAATGTGATTGTTTACGAAAGGTTTTTTTATTTTATTTCTGGTGTTAATAGTATGTGATTAAGATAGATGCCACATAGAAAGCTGTGTCAGTGGACTGTAAAGCAATGCTACTACAATTGTAACACCTTTGTGTTCTGAGCTGGGTGTTCGTTATTAGGCTGTAAAGAAGAATAATGGCAGCGTCTACGGACATGTTTTCTTTGCACGTTCTGGGTTTTCTCCCGATCCAAGTGATCCAGAGTTTGATCCACTAGCAACATTTGGCAGATCTATCCGTAAGTATGATGCTTCTCTTGTCTATTATATGTCTTTCACAACACTCAAGAGAAATGCCTCATGTACAGAATAAATTTGTTTTTGTAGCTCTTGTAACATATCTGCCAAAGCCCAAGGTTGACCGGAGGAAAAGCTTGCTTGCTAAAGATTCGCATGGGGAGGAACCATTGTTGGGAACTGACGAAACAAAAGTAAGCTATGCCCAATTTTTATATGTTTTAATATTGAATCATGACATCTTGAAGATGAGTAAATGCAATTATAACAAGCATCGATGGAGGCTTATGTTCTCCCTAACATACAATTCCAGTGGTGTTGAATCAGTGCTTAAAACTTTCAATTTTTACAATTGTTTATGTGGAGTGGTGTGTGAGTATTTAATTGAACAGTTTTCATAAGCAGGCATTATCAGAAGAGTTTGAAATGGAGGACAATGAAATTGCTCCTTGGATTTCATACTTGAAGCCAAATGTGACTATCAATCTAGTTGAGGACTTCACCCGGTATAAGAATTCTGCCAAGATATGATTTTTTGGTGTGATTTTGTGGGCGTTGAAAAGGACATCTGACATCATGACGTTTTCTACATTTCAGATACCCCAAAGGAAGTGCGCCCAAGAACAATTGCAATAATGTAGTCACAAGCCCTCTAAATCCTTTTATGCCATTTAAGAAACTTGTATTGACAACTTTGGCATTTTGGAATGCAGATCTTCATGTTGATGAAACTAGTGGCAACTATTATCCAGTAGTTTTTGTCAATGAGTTTTGGTTGCTGAGGGACAAACTTATCCAGATTAATGATACGGTTCATGAAGTGGTGCTAAATCTTGATGTGGCTCCCATTAGCTTGACGCGCTGGCAGCTATATCTGCAGATTGACCAATCACTTCAACTTCATCGATCATATGGAAGCATGCTTGAAGGCGAAGCTGATGAGCTTAAGGTTAGCATTCTCTGGTTTCATAATTTGTGCTAGTTATGAACACACTTCATTGATCTGATTACATTGCTTGGGCAGAGGGTATTTTTGGAGGGTAACCCCTACCTGCTTGTTATTACAATGATTGTTTCTGCTTTCCATAGCATCTTTGACTTTCTTGCGTTCAAGAATGGTAAGGTCCATTGACCACTGTGTAGAGCAATTACAATGCAGTTTATGGTGATAAAATAACGTGTCATGTTTTCCTTGAATTTCAGATGTTCAGTTCTGGAACAAGAACAAGTCAATGGAAGGGTTATCTGCAAGATCTGTTGTTATCAACTTTGTTTGCCAATTCATTATTTTCCTGTACCTTCTCAACAATGAAACCTCTTGGATGATAATTATTAGTTCTGGAATTGGATGCTGTATAGAGTTCTGGAAGATCGGGAAAGCAATGCATATTGAGGTAATTCTAAACAGCATGTAGCTCTTTTGTTTAAATCCAGAGGTGATTATAACAACTTGATTGCTCCTCTAGATTGATAGGAGTCGGGATTTCCCATGATCCGGTTTAGACATCGTGATTCATATTCTAAGAACAAGACAAAGGAGTATGATGATTTGGCAATGCGCTACCTCTCTTATGTTATATCCTTTGGTTGGTTGTTTTGCAATTTACTCTCTCATATATGACCGCATAAAAGCTGGTACTCATGGATCTTATCATCCCTTACAAGCTGTGTATATACCTTTGGTAAGTATATCAAGATGGTGTTTTTAAAAGCTCGCTGTATGTACTGGACGATTTTGATGCAGGTTTTATAATGATGTGTCCTCAGTTATTCATCAACTACAAGCTGAAGTCAGTGGCACACTTACCATGGCGCCAGATGACATATAAATTTCTTAATACAATCATTGATGATCTTTTTGCATTTGTTATCAAAATGCCAACACTTCATCGGGCTTTCTGTGTTTCGAGATGGTAATATTTTTGACGTGGTCTTTCCAGGTTTCGCAAGACTAATCTATGCTATGCCATTTTCTTTCCAGATATTATTTTCCTAATATATCTCTACCAGCGTTGGGCATACCCAGTTGACAAGAAGAGAGTTAACGAATTTGGATTTGGGGGGAGTGAGGAGGGTACAGATGTGAAGCAGCCTGCTATTGAAGCTGAGAAAGATGATGCAAAAGAGCAGCTTTTGTCTTCAGTCGTTCCGGATGATGGAGCAAAGAGGACAGCTGCAGGGCTGAGGGTCTCTGGGGAAAGTAGTTCAGGTCATGAAAAGGAAGAAGAGTCTAAAGATGACAAGAAGACGATATGATAGCTAGTCCTTTCAGTGTAACATATCTGATTCTTTTCTCAAGGGATATCAAGTTTTGTAGGGATGTTTTAAAAATTACATAAAGCAAATGACATTTGTGAGAATGATTTTTAATTCATTGCCAATTTCTGCAGTCCAATACACTAGATGAACGATGAAATTTTTTACTTTCTTTATTTATAAGCTAAGAAATAGAACGCTTGACGGGCTTATCTTAGGAGCTTAGCTTTGTTTTCATCGCTTTTAGTAGTTATCATATTGCCACACAACCATTGCCTTTTCCACCCAAAAAGATTATACCCTTACAGGACAGATGGGTATACGGGGTATACGGTGTTTTTTTACCGACATGGATATTTTCTTTAATTTGAGTTGGGTGTGCATGTACAAGGCGTAATTCTATTGTAGGTGGGTATTTTCATGTGTGTTGGGTTTATATCCGGGGGTTAGGTGATGTGTGTGCGCTTGTGATGGCAGGAATTGGGATTTGTCTCATTTCCTTCTATTTCGGCTTGTTCTATTCCTTCTAGTTTCTTTGAGATGATCTTAGTCTCTAAACCATACTATTACCCTTACCTGGTAAGTGACCATTGTAATTGTTGCTTTGTGTTTCATGAAAAGGAGGTTAGCATTGCCCTCGACCTAGTTATGCGAGATAACCCACAAGACCGATAGGCCAAGCAAGTTATCTCACAGAATTAGCACGAGAGGGCAATTGCCGGCCATGGGTTGTCTCTCGCATAACCAAATTCGAGGGGCAATGTTAACCTCCTTAAATCAGTGGCAAAGAAGATTATGAGACAGACGATGAATGACCACATATGATGTTGGGAGATTATCATGATAATCTCTGGTGGATTACTGTATTCTCCTACTGCAATTTGTTCCAGATTTTAGCTGCTTAAGATCTAACAGCTAAGAAAAGCTGGATTATGATAATTTTTGATGCCTCTGATTTAAGAAGCAAGAAGTAGTCAAAAGCTATGAGGATGAGGCAGCTAAGGAGATGCTGCTCTGGTGGCTAAGGTATATGTTTCCTATCTAGACCCTATTCATACCTTATGTCTTGAATATAAATCCTAAATTTGTCTCTACACATAAACCCATGAACCTACCTAATTAAGACAGAGTATTTTATAAACATAGATGGCATTATAAAAGTGGCGAAACTCTGGGTGCTAACATCAATAGTTGCAATGATCTCTTGATTACAGTTATGGAACATGATAGGCATATGTCTGCCACCCTATAACGGCTATAAGCAGGGCCAAAGCACTCTTTATGAAAAAAACTACAAGGGCTACAAATTACTCTGACGTAATCGTACGAATGACTACTTGCTCTATCTCCTGCTACTATTGAACAACTTTAAGTCTCCCCATATAAGACAGACATACACAATTGTCACATGTGGTTACGAGTGCAAAATTGCAGTGGTACCCCGGCGGCGATGCTCTCCCCACATGCAGATAGTAACTTCTATCACTCTCACTCAGATGTGGATAGGCCACACATGTATGTCGATCCATATGATGATGTACAACAACAGAAACAGTTGGGCAGCGTCATGTTGCTTGAAGACTTCAATGCATGCACAAGGATAGAACAGTTAACAAAATTTGACCCCTTGGCAGAGGATGTGTTACAACCACAGAGATGGCTTGGCCATGGGCATCGATGACGTAACCCACAAGGTCACGCCGCTATGGCAGTAATTGCTTCTCACGCGGCAAAGATCTTTGACTTGATCATTTGCAACGGACTAGCATGGACCATCCTCTAGCAGCTACACTTGTAGGCAAGAGAATCAGGGGGCAACTTTAGTGTCGTGGATTATGCCGGGTTACCCACCTTCATATTGGTACAAACAAGAGAGACGAAGAAGTGGATTCAAACCACCAATCCTTTTCCTACACGGATTGGCGATTGTTCAATGCCCGCTGCTCCAACACCCTCGCGTGCTCACCGGTATTTCTTAGATTACGACCATGCAGACCTATGCCTAGATGGTCACAACCCACCCTAGAAAAAATAAATACTACGCTTTCCACGCTACAATAATAGACCCCGGTTAAACAATGTGCTTATGAATTTTGGCCGATAGATGTTTTGGGAAAAAACATTCACTCTGAGGCCCTTTGGGGCTACTACGATTTCGCAAACAAGGTTTGATGATCGAATGTATGAAGCTTATGCATCCGCATACGATCGGACAATATCACAATTACAAGGGAAGAAAGCCAAGTAATATTACGGAACATCCATGAGAAACGCTTCTATCTCCTAGACCGGCATCCCGTAACATTCTAGCTAAGAGTAACCGAACAAGCCAACGCAATGGATACAATACTTACAATAGCTTTATGATCCACTTGGGATTTGAGCAGCAATAGCCATATAAATAGGCTAATTCAATTGGTCATCACATAGGTAAAGGTCATCAAGTGCTTACAATGTCTCGCCAATGGTAAGGCAACATATTTGATGACATGCAAGCGGTAACTTCTCAAATGGGTAGTGTCTCGAATAGTGCCCATCCTAACGGCATTGTTCAACAGATATTGTAGAAAGGTTTTTGTCCATAGTGGATCACTAGCGAGTTGTTCCTATATACAAAGCGGACGACCCACACCGCCCCTACCAATCACCACACGATCATGGTCAATTCGCTCTTCGTAAAAATGTTGGCTGACATTCTCGAGCAACATTTGATGATGTGGATAGAGGAAGCAGAAGTAAGGGCTCGCATGCAGGCAGGATTTCGGCCCCGCCATTCTATCATTGATCATATTTCCACTTTGCAGACCTTGATTGAAGACATCAGGAATTGCCGGCAAGACCTATACTGCTGTCGTGTTGATTTTGCAAAAGCTTTTGACATTGTATCTCGACAAGTCAGGGGATGATTGAGGTAGTCAAAGGCCCCTATATATCTATATACATTCTGTTGGTTACTGGCATGTGGGTTAACTTGGACAAGACTAAGATGTTGCTCATCTCATCCTCGCACTAATTAAGGGATCCCTTCTTCACTTACCAAGACCAACATGCGGAGGTGACATCAAGGCATCGACGCAGAGACTTTCTTAAAGAGTTCTACTTCAGCAGCAATGTTCGGATTACTGCTGAGCGCGTGAGGAGGTCTTTGACGTCGAAGGCGCATCCTGAGCTGTTGAGCGCATGTGGTGGCATGCACATTAGTAAGCGTGCGTCCTTCGGCAGCTTGCATAAGTTTGAGAATACTCTGGCACACTTTAGGCATAACATGAGGCATAAGCTTGTCAAGTTCCGGGTCAAAATGGACCATCTTGTGTTCCTTATGAGGAATAGTGTCCACAACGAAAGCAGGTTGCATGTCATGAGGGATGATTGTCAAGGGGCGTGTGCCCAGGTGCTGGTGTGAGACTAGACCTACCCAATGTGATTGTTGAACCGAAGGATTGAGGGCTTGATATATCTCTTCTCGAGCCTATTATTCAAGGGCTGCAGATGGAGTTGCTTGTTGGGGCCGTTGTTGTTGAGGTGCACGAGGTGGTTTCTTCAGTACGGGCCAAGGGCCCTGTTTAGCATTGGCTACCCACGCTACTTTAGAGGCGCTTTGATTCGTGCCCTGTGGATCGACCTGAACTGAGGGAAGTTGGGGGGGCACGCCGTGGTGGTGTGACCCCATTTTCTATAATGACAAGATGATTTTTCTTGCCGGCGTTGTCAAGCTATAGTTCGGTTTTTTTTTTTGAGTAGTGGCATGGGCGAGAGTTTGAATTTTGAACAACAATATCTAGTTTTAGAAATTCGTGGAATTGGGCCGATATCTTAGGCTAGATCCCTCAAAAGGGAAAAACATGGTTCAAAATTAGAAAGGCAAATGAAGAAACTAAAGGCCGTTTTTCTAGTCAAACCCTTGTGAAAAAAGCCCCTCTATATGTGTCTAGCAATTTAGATATGATCCAAAAAAAAAAAAAAATTGTCTCCCGTTTTCAATTGATAGTATTTATCTCAATTTATTTTGCACCCTCACAAAATGCAAAAAGGCAAAAATAGTTGTTAAAGGGGGCAAAACGAAGTTGGGCGTGAGGATTTCACCCCCAAATGGTTGCAACAATACAAAAATGGCGTAAATGTGCATCTTTCCACAACTCTCAAAATATCTTTGAATCCAAGTTTGATTCTTTGGCAGTTTAACATGAAAAAGGTTCTCGTTTTGAATCCTAGAAATTGTCCGCTTCAAGAGCTAACCAAATGGCGGGCCAATTTGATTAAAGAAGAGCTCAAAATGAACAGGGCTTTGTGGCTACATGTGAAAACGTAAGCACAAATATCAACGACGCCCTATGCAACCCCAAGGAATATTTGTATTGTATGAAAGTGGTAGTGGTGAGCCATTCACATCCGTAGGTGCATTAGAATCTCAAGTGAAGAAATGCAAAACCTCCTTGCTAGAGAATCTCAAATGCGAGAACCTCCTTGCTAGAGACATCTTTGTTGTTGAAGCCATTGTACAACGAACAATTAAAAAATGAGCACATACTAGATAGTAATTTGTATATGTTAGTTAGTCAGAAACAATGTAAAACTTTGGGGTATGATGCAACATTGGGCAAATTAAAGTGGCAATTGTAAACAAATCATAAATCTAGCCCCACCATGTGGAAGCGAATGATTAGTTCCAAAAATCTATTGTATGTATGTCGATATTTAGTGAATCCCCTTCATGGCCCAAAGACTTACAATTTTAACCATGGGTGAAATCTAGAAAATCAAATGTAGTCCTTCGTGTAATTCTAGAAGCTCGAACGCAAATCTGTGTAAAAGAAAAAATGAATTTAGGAATTCAATGAACCAATGCTCATTACACAATTTGGATAGCCTACCTATGTAATCTTAAGGAATGCATGTTTATTTAAGCTAACATCATAACAAATGCACTAACAAATGTCACATGTCCATCATTAACAATGGAGCTAAGCCACCCATGCAAACCATTATAAGCACCACTATTAATGGTACCCAGTGTTCTTGGGCATAAAAATTTCAACCTATTGGATGGAAACATGTTCAGCTCAACTCCTTTTCATAAATCTTAGATAATAGAAACTAAACCCAATGTTGCTGGGCTATAAGAGGTTTCTGTGCATTCAAGTATCGTTTCCCTTTCTCTTTGCTTTTTGCTCTATCCTTGATTTCCCTTTCTCTTTTCCTTTTTTCCCATTTTCCTACAGACTTTCCTTTTTCCTTTTCCCTACACATTTATTTTTTTCCTTTTCCTCTTTTCTTTTTATCTCGCTTTTTCCTTCCCTGCCCTTTGCACTTCCTGTTCTCCTTTTTCCCTTTCCCCTTTTTCTGATGGATTCTTTTTCCTTCCCTTTCATCCTTTTCCGGCCCTTCCCCTTTTTCTTGTGCTCTTTTTTTCCTTTCCTTTCCCCCTCCTCTTCCTTTTCTATTTCCCTTTCCCTTTTTTTCCTACCTTTTTTCATGTGCCCCTTTTCTTCTTTTTGTCCTATGCTCTTTTTCCCTTCATTTTTTTCTTTTTTCTCACCCTTTCTCTCTTTCTCTTGTTATGCCCTTTTCCCCCTCTCTGTTTTCATTTCCCTCTTCCCTATTCTCCTGGTGCCCTTTTTCCTTTCTTTTTTCCCACCATTTTTATGTGCCCCTTTTCTTCTTTTTCGCACCCTCTTCCCTTTTTCCTTGTGCTCCTTCTCCCTTTCTTTTCTTTTTTTCTTTTTCCTTGTCCCATGCTCTTTTCCCTTCACTTTTTCTTTTTTTCTCACTCTTTCTCTCTTTCCCTTTTCATGCTCTTTTCCCCCTCTCTTTTTCCATTTCCCTCTTCCCCATTCCTCGTGCCCTTTTTCCCTTTCTTTTTTCTCTTTCCACCTCCCTTTTTTCTTTTTCTTTCCCTTCCCTTTTCATCCCTTCCCCTGTCCTTTTTCACTTTCTTCCTCCCGTTTCATTTTCTTTTTCCCTTCCCCTTTCCCTTTTCCAATGTGGCATTCCCTTTTCCCCGACCCTTTTTCGCCTTTCGCCATCCTTTTTCTCTTTTTTTTGCGCCCGTTCCCCCTCCCTTTTTCTTTTTTCTTTTTGCTTTTTCCCTTCCTTTTCCCTCCTTTCTCACCCTTTCCCTTTTTCCCTTTTCTCCGTGCCCTTTTGCCCTTCCCATTTTCCATTTCCCTCTCCCCTTTTCCTCGTGCCCATTTTCCCTTCCCATTTTCCCTTTCTGCATTTCCTTTTTTTTTTCTCTTCCCCTTTATCCCTTCTCTCCACCATTTTTCCTCTTCCCTTTTTTCCCTTCCCTTTTCCTGCTTTCCACACCCTTTCCTCTTCCCCTTTTCCCATTGCCTTTTTTGCCTCCCTTTCCTCCCTCCCTTTCTTTTCCCTTTCTCTTTCTCTTTTCCCATGCCACTTATCCCTTTCCTCACCACTTCCTTCTTTCCCTCTTCCCCTTTTCCTCGTGTCTCTTTGCCTTTTCCTTTTCACCTTTCCACCCCCTTTTTTCTTTTTTCCTTTCCCTAACCTCCCCCTTTCCCCCTGCCCCCTTTTTTTCCCCCTTTTTTCTTTTCCTTTCCTCTTTCCCTTTTCCATTGCGTCGTTCCCTTTTCCCCACCCTTTTCATGCACCCCTTTTCCTCCTTTCTCCATCCTCTTCTTCTTTTCCCTTTGTCCGTTCCCCCTCCCTTTTCTTTTTTTTTTTTTTTTAACTTTTTCCATGCTCTTTTTCCCTTCCTTTTTCCCCTTTCTCCAACCTTTCCCCTTTGGGCTTTTTCTCATGCCCTTTTTCCATCTCCCTCTCCCCTTTTCCTCATGCCCATTTTCCCCTCCCTTTTCCCCTTTCCGCGTTGCTTTTTCTTTTTTCCCTCCCCTTCCGGCTTTTCCCAATGCCCTTTTTCCTTTTCCTCCTTTCCCCACTCTTTTCCCATTTGCCCTTTCTTCCTTCCCTTTCCTCTCTCCCCTCTTTGTTTTCCCTTTCTTTTTTTCCTTTCCCATGTTACTTTTGCCTTTCCTCACCATTTTCTTCTTTCCCTTTTTCCCATGCCCTTTTCCCCTCTTCCCCTTTCCCTCGTGCCTTTTTCCCTTCACTTTTGCCTTTTCGTCCTCCCTTTTCCTTAATCTTCGATATTGCAATAAAATTATCACCGTTCGATCAAGCCAATCAAATCCACACCATTAGATTTAGGGCTTGATGGAAAACGGACACACACTAAAACATTATAATATTGCAATAAAATTATCATCGTTCGATTAAGCCAATCAAATCCACACCATTAGATTTCGGGCTTGATGGAAAACGGACACACGCTAAAACATTATAATATAAGATAGTATGCGTACATTAGGGCAGGGCGTATTATACCATATATATTTTAAGGTTTACGTATTTATCCACGTGCGAAAAAATGCTTCTATAAGTACTAGTAATGGTACCCAGCCTTGCTGGGCATAAATTAGGAACCTTTAATTTCTTTCTTTTTTTATTCTCCCTTTTTTTTTTCTAACCCCCTTCTCCCTCCCTTTGCCTTCCCTTTCCCCTTCCCCTTTTTTTCTTTCTCTTTTTCTTATCAGTTTTTCCCTTCCTTTTTTATCTTTCCCGCTCTTCCCATTTTTTCCACTACTCTTTTCCCTTTCCTTTTCCCTTCCTCTTCCTTTTTCCTTTTCCTTTTCTCTTTCCCGTTTCTCATGCATTTTTTTCGTTCTCTTTTGCTTACCTTTTCATGTGCCCTTTTCTTCCTTTCCCCACCCTCTTCCTCTTGATCACGTGCCCTTTTCCCCATCTCTTTTCCCATTTGTCTCTCCCCTTTTCCTCATGCTCTTTTTGCTTTCCCTTCTCCTTCTTTTCCTTTCAACTTTCCATTCCCTTTTCATACTTTCCCCACCCTTTTGCTTTGCGATGTTCCCTTTTTCCCTTTCCTTTCTCTTTTTCCCTTCCTTTACATTTTCCTTTCCCGTTTCCTTTAGAGCTTTTCATATGCCTCTTTCCATTCCCTTTTCTCAACCTTTTTTTATGTACCCTTTTTTTCCTTCTTTCCCCATCCTCTTCCTCTTTTTCCCCTTTTCCACTTTCTCCTTTCTTGTTTCTTTTTTCTTTTTCCCTTTCCCATACTCTTTTCCCTTTCTTTTTTTATTTTCCTCACCCTTTCCCTCTTCCTTTTTTCTCGTTCCCTTTTCTCCTTCCTCTTTTCCTATTCCTTGCTCCCTACCCTTTGTCTATTCTACTTTCCCCCACCTTTTTTCCTCATTTTTCCATCCTTTCCCTCTTCCTTTTCCTCGATGTTCTTTTTTGCTTTCTTTTTCTCTTTCTTCACCCTTTCTCTTTTCCCTTTTTTTCACGCCCTTTCCTTTTTCTCTTTTTCTCGTTCCCTTTTCCCAAGTTCTCTTTTTCCCTTTCCCCCCCTCTCTTTCCTTTTTACTTTTCTTTTTCCCATAGACTTTTGCAACCTTTTCTTATTTTTCCCTTACCTTTTTTCTCCTTTTCTCACCTTTACTTCTTACCCTTCTCATGGTGCTCTTTTCTTTTCCCTTTCCCCTCGCCTATTCTATTCCTTTTCTATTTCCTTTTATCTTTCCCTTTTCCTTTTTCCCTTCTCTTCCCTTTTCCCTCTTACCTTTCTTTTTATTCCTTTTCCCTTTTCCCTTTCATCGTTTTTCCTTTTCCCCTTTCCCTTTTCCCTTTCATCGTTTTCCTTTTCCCTTCCCTCTTCCCTTTTCCCTTTTCCCTTTTCCCTTTCATCGTTTTTCCTTTTCCCTTCCCCTCTTCCTTTTCCCTTTTCCCTTTTTTTTTTTTTCCTTTCGTTTTTTTCCTTTTCCCTTCCCCTTTTCCTTTTCCCTTTTCCCTTTCATCGTTTTCCTTTTCCCTTCCCCTTTTCCTTTTTCTCTTTCATAGTTTTCCCTTCCCTTTTCCTTTTCCCTTTTCCTTTCATCATTTTCCTTTTCCATTCCCCTTCCCTTTTCATTTTCCTTTTCCCTTTTCCCTTTCATCATTTTTTCCTTTTCCCTTCCCCTTTTCCTTTTCCTTTTCCTTTTCTATTCTATTCTATTTTTCCCTTTTCCCTTTTCCGTTTTCCCTTTTCCCTTTCATCTTTTTCCTTTTCCCTTCCCTTTTTCCTTTTCCCTTTTCCCTTTCATCGTTTCCTTTTTCCCTTTTTCCCTTTCATCGTTTTCCTTTTAAGCTTCCCCTTTTCCTTTTCCCTTTTCCCTTTCATCATTTTTCCTTTTCCCTTCCCCTTCCCCTTTTCCTTTTCCCTTTTCCCTTTTCCCTTTTCCCTTTTCCCTTTTCCTTTTCCTTTTTCCTTTTCCCTTTCATATTGAAGCCATAGTCAAGATGAAATTTTAGTTGAAGACACGCACACATCATCTCCACCATTGGTCAATCAAATCCTCGACTGTCTGATTTAGGGCGTGGTTACTTACACTAAAACTTTATTATACTAGTAATGGTGCCCAGCGTTGCTGGGCAAATGTTGGGAACATTTGTGGATGGAAACCTATTCAGCTCAGACTCATTTTTATACATCTAATATAATAGAAACCAAGTCCATCATTGCTAGGCTATAAGAGGTTTTTGTGCATTTGATAACCTTCCCTTTGCTCTATCCTGCATATCCTTTTTTCCTCATTTTCTTACACACTTTCTTTTTTCCCTTTTCTTATTTTCCACCCACATTTACTTTTCTCCTTCTCTCTTTTTTTTTTTTTTTTACCCTCTTCTCCCTCCTCTTTTCTTCCCTTTTCTCCTTCTCATTTTTTTCCTTTCCCTTTCCCTTTTTTTTCCCTTTTTTTTTCCTTCCCTTTTCACCTTTCTCCACCCTTCCCATTTTCTCATGATCTTTTTCCCTTTCCTTTTCCCATTCCTTTTGCTTTTCTCTTTTCCTTCCCTTTTCTCATGCCTTTTTGCATTCCCTTTTCCCCACCTTTTTTTTTTTTATGTTTTCTTCCTCTCCTCACCCTCTTCTTCTTTATCTCATGTCTCTTTTTTCCCATTTTCTTCTTTCTTTTTTCTCATGCCTTTTTTCCTTTCCTTCCCCCCTTTCCGCCTCCCTTTTTCCTTTTCCCTTTCCTTCTTTTTTTTTCATCATTTCCCCACCCTTTCTATTTTTCCCGTGCCTTTTTCCTCTTTCCTTCCCCCTTTCCTTTTCTCTTTCCCTTTCCCTTTCCCTTTCCCTTTCCCTTTCTTCCGCCTTTCCTTACCCTCTTCCCCTTTTCCCCGTCCCTATTCCCCTTTTTTCTTTTTCTTTTCCTTTTCCCCATGTTCTTTTCCCTTTATTTTTACCCTTTCCTCACCCTTTCCCTCTTCCAGTTTTTTCCGTGCCCTTTTTCCCTTCCTCTTTTCCATTTTCCCTCCTTATTCCTCGTGTTCTTTTTTCTTTCCCCTTTCCCTTTTCGCCTTCCATTTCCTTTTTCCTTTTCCTTCTTTTTTTCATCCTTTTCCATGCCCTTTTCCGCTTTCCTTTCCACCCTTTTTTTCCTTCTCTCTTTTCCTTTCCATTTTCCCACACCTTTTTCCATTCCATTTTTTCCACCTTTTTCACATGCCCTTTTTCCTCCTTTTCCCACCCTCTTCCCTTTTCCTTTTCCTCTTTTCCTATTCCATGTTTTCTGTTCTCTTTTTGCTTTTCGCTTTTCCCTTTTCCCTTTTTCCATCTCTTTTTCCCTTTCTTTTTTTCCTTTTCTCACCCTTTTCCTCTTCTCGTGCCACTTTCTCCTTCCTCTCTCATTTCCCTCTCCCTTTTCCTCATGCCCTTTTCCTTTTTTCAGCCTCCTTTTTTCCTTCCCTTTCTATTTTTTCCATGCCCTTTTTTCCCTCTCCACCATTCTTATCTTCCCCTTTTTCCCTTCCGTCACCCTTTTCGTCTTCACATTTTTTCCATTGCCCCTTTTTTCTTCCTTTTCCTCCCTTCCCCTTTTCTTTTCCCTTATTCCGTCCTCACCCCTTTCCCCTTTTCCTTTTCATAGTGTCTTTTTTTTCCTTCCTTTTTCTCCCTTTCTTTTCTTTCCCTTTTTCATGCTCTTTTCCTTTCCTTTTTCCTTCTCAGTCTTTCCCTTTTTACCCGTGCCTTTTTTGCCTCTCCTTTGCCCTTTTCTCTTGCCATTTTTCCCTTTCCTCTTAAGAGATCGGAGCATGGCCAATCATGGTGGTGGGGGAAGTTGTGCGATAAATCTCGGCCTTCAAATGCAATCAGACGATCTCAACTATCTAAATTAGGGTTTGATGCAAGACATACGCTAAAACTTTATAATATAAGATAAGATTATTACCTTAGAGGCTATAGTGTCAAGCTAGAAAAAACAACGAAACACCCAATAGAATCTAAGGATTAAGAATGAGTCGATTTCTACATCCTTATAGCAGGTGGGAGCAGCATCAATCCCCTTGAGAAGTTAACTACGGAGAGCATTAATCCTTGAGAAAGTGCTACGGGAGGCATTAATGGGTTTTCAATTTTATCGACAAACCCATGGAACCCACCGACCGGTCTCGGCTATAACCAAGCTAATTCAACATGCGATTGGGCGGTTTAATGGGCAAATGAACAACCCCTTCGCAAATTTGGATCAAAGTACATTGAGGGAGCCGGTGATTCGAAATAAGGAGGACTCATTGAAGGCCCATTTGTCCCATGGATACATCGGCTCACAAGATTGGGCGTTCTGAGCCAGCAATTCGCGATAATAGCTACACTATCACCGCGTGCGACATTAGCGAGAATAGATCCCGGTAGTTAGCTTTTTCTAAGCCTCTCTTCAAGAGCAATCTGCTCGGTGACTCATCACCTTACGGCCGGTGCGAAGATGCTTTGGGAGGCAGCTCCGCGGCCGAACCTCGAGCACTACCACCTTCCCACTTGGCGAGATGGTTTTGATGATGAGTGTGGGGAGCTCAAATGCACTCTCGGCAAGTCAAGTCCATCTCTCCCGCCCTGATGGAGTCAATCCATCTTGCCCCTTTCTCAGAACAAGGCGACCACATACCTCATGAGCATCGACCTTGATGTTTGGTCTCCTAGGCCCAGAGCACCCGGGACGATACGGAGAAAGGTGCTTGAGCAAACTACCTGACCGGGGACCATCACCGGGCAATGGAGTGCAGTGCTTGCAGCGGTATACGACCACCCTTTCGAGTAGGAACACCGATCCCTCCAGATAGGCATGGCTGCGGATTTATCACGAGAGGTGGATGTCATCATGGGCCTACAACGTCTAGCTAATGGGAAGCGTGATTTAGATGGCATGGGGTAGGAACCGAAATAAATTTGGGCCTCTCTTTGGTGCACATCCTCCGCGGCATTGTTCAATAAAGCATTGCGAGAGGGCTTCCCTACGCGTGGACCACTAGTAGGGTAGTGCCCACATGAGTGCCGACTCTCTCTTTACAAAGCTGTTGTTTGGCATCCTTGAGCGGCCAGTGACAATATGAAGCGGGAGGAAGCGGAGGAGTCGCGGCGCTCTTACCTGAGAGGCGGGTTTAGGCGGACATTCCACCATTGATCATAACTTCCCTTCACTCTGCGCGCATTGATTGAAGATAGCGGGGAATCGCGTGAGGGAGCACATCTTTGTTGTTTTAGGTGGATTTTGCAAAAGCGTTACGACCGCGGTGCCCGCAACAAGCTATGGGGCCAGTGCGGCGGTTGGGGACCCCCACGGACTTGGCGAGATGCGTTATATAGGCTGTATGAGGCATTATAGAGGACCGTATCACATCGTGACACTGGTAGGTGATCCCGGTAGCATTGGAGTCGTCGGGGTTTGCCCTCTCCCCCACACTCTTTGGCCTATACATTTTGTGGCGTTCTAGCCGCGATTATCACGATCGGGGCGTATCTTTATCTTTGCCCTAAATCCACATTACCTGCCATACCACGCCACCTGTACGCCGACGTGTCGCCGTGGCGGGTAGCCCCTAGGGGGCAACTTGCAAAAGGAGTGTGCATTTATTATGTGCACATTTACCCATGTGCACATTTATCTAAGTGCACATTTTCCCATGTGGACACTTTATGCCAAGTGGGCCATACCAAGTGTGCAATTAATGTGCACATTTACCAATATGCACATTAATGTGGGCACACCTTTCCCATGTGGGCACATTTTGCCACCCCTAACCATTAAAGGCAAGTGGGCCCATTCCCCAATTATCCCACATGCCTAAAGGGGATAGTGGAAACCTAACCAACCCCTTGTGTCTATTTAGGAGGGAACCCTAACTTGCCCAATTTTTGTTCTAGGGTTTTAGAGCTCTTGTTTTGGCTGCCCCAAGGGTCAAAACCGCCTCCCGAACTTTCCGTCAGGTTAGAGAATTGCACCATTAGTTTTCCTTGATTCGAGCATTTTGACCAAGATGATCAAACTTCGGTCGGGAGGAGGAACTCAAGGATCGGTATTTGGCCAATTAAATAGTCTAAACCCTAATTTAGTCATAGAATCAGTAGGTTTAGCCTAGGGTAACTTTTATTGACCTACCGGTTTTTGACCATCCGCGGCACATATAAGCACCTTCACCAAATAATTTATGTCATCATCATTTGCATCACTAATATGCTCATTATATCCTTTATGTAATAGAAAACACTCATGATTTTTGAAGGGCAATGAAGGGCTATGGAAGGGGCAATGAAGAAGTTTGAAGAAGGCAATGAAGGGCGGTCGGCACTTATGCGCACATGTAATGTCGCCCACATGCTTTTTGAGTATGTGAATAAAAAACACCTCCTATTAAATTGCCCATAGCACCTTCTAGATCTCTAGATACAGGACTCTAACTAAAGAACCTAACTCTGTAGTATGGATTAGATCTAGTTCTTTTGGACTTACGTGATATATATGGAAGATGTATCTCTATGAACTCCTTGTATTGGGAAGGGGTAGAGACCTAAAACAGTAGTAGATGCTCCTAGATTAGCTCTCTGTAGCACACTATAGATTAGGCTTTGTCTGAAAAGAACCACGCACGGTTGTAGGTGAAGGGGCGGGCTGGCTAAGAAGGAGGGTTGATGTTCTGACTCTTGAGCGATCCACTGCGGTGTGTAAGGCCCTAGGGATCATTGTGACTAGGTCCTAATGGCTTGCCAGTCGCGGGTAAAGGCATGGGCTCGACTTGCAGTGGAGTGGGGTTCACTTTCCGGTGGGTTGATCGAATAAGGGCGGTGGCTCTCCCTAGTCACCTTGAGTCGACATGTAGATCCTACGGAGGTTGATCCCTACACCCCATCGGGGGCAGGAGATGCAACCAGGGAATAGCCCTTTGGCTATGCACCCGTGCCTCTGATCAGTCCCAACACTTTTCAGCCTACTCGCAAAGTGTGCAGGGGGAGAGGCGGATGGAGTGGACAACCCTATGCCATGTTCTTATACCCGCCAAAATCCATTGCCATGAATGCATGCGCAATGAACTCTGGGAGGCCCAAGCCGTCCGTCATCCCTTTCCAGTCCCGAGCCTTGGGTAGGACCCCTATGTATGATCTTGATCATTGTCTATCGCCGGATGTTGATGCATCACCCTTCAAGATGGATATGTGATTATGTTGTATCTTGACATGTATGTTTTAAGCAACGCGGCTAGGTAGGCCACGAGGAAGGCTGGGGTAAATAACCCTTCACTCTTGCTTGGGACCCGTCCGCGAGCGCCCGATGATTGTGGAAGAGCCCCCCACAGCCAGTTATTGGAGCTGGTATGGGGGATGAACTCTGTTGTATCACCGGTCTTGGGCATGCATTATCACAGTAGGGGGCGTCCGCGGTGGTATCGAACAATGTTCTTGGAGACCAAGAGCAAAACAGCAGCCATGCTCCAGTAGTACCCCAACTTGATAGGATCCTTAAACCTCGAAAAATGGGATTTTTTTCTCATTTTTGTAGTTTATCTTAAGCTAGTAGCGGTTAAAATGAATGAAAACATAAAAAGACTAAAATGAAGAGCCAACCTTCAAAAAAGTAGGGTGGTCTCACCGCACGTCAGCGCCCGGAGACTGAATAATGAGAATCTCATTTTAAATTTGGCTGGGCGTGTGAACATTCCCGACAAAACACACTAAAAAGTCATAAATCCGAGAAAATAACTTGATAATTCTAATTTTTGAGCTAAAAGTAGTAAAATTGGCATGTTATATGCTTAGAAAGTATAAAATTTAGCGGCCGGGACCCACCATGTCTCTGCGTGTGCCGGGCCGAGGAAATGACCTTTTCATTGTCGGGTTTTTGGCACATAGCGTGTGAACCATCTTTCATTAGGTGTTCTAGGGGGTTCTAGATGACCCAAAAAGGTGGTTTAAAATTTGACCTAAAATGGACCCCTATAAATAGACCTAGCCCCTCCCCCCCCATTTCTGCCCCCTTCCTTAGAAATTTGCTCGTTTGCCAAAGCGATCTTAAAACATAGCTTCCGGATCGTGAACCGTGAACCATATGGCCCGGTTTCAGCGGTAGCCCTAGGAAGCCCCGTAGGCGAATCCTCAGCGCCCGGCTGACCCATACGATTGAAGGATACTCCAAGAGCGCCTTTTTGAAGGCCAAGGCAAATCCTCATCCCAGTGAGGGCCGGACTCGGAGCCAACGATGGGGCGAGAGGTCCTATAGGCGGCGGCGGCCGGATGTCATGCACGGATCCTCGAAGAAATGGCGTAGGGAGGAGGAGGAGCAAGGGAGGGGGGAGAGGGGACAACCGGCCGTTGAAGAACAACTGGCAGGCGTCTGCGGGGAAGGCGAGGGAGAAGCGGCCGAGGCTTCGGCAGAAAGAAAGACCTGTAGCGTTCATTGTAAATATAAACCAAAGAGAACCCAGCAGAGAGGGAGGGGCGAAGAGGCCGGGAGGACAGGCCTACCACGGCCGGCCGTAGAAGAGGGGAGAAAGAGACCAAAGGCATTAGGCCCGGGCACGGAGAAGAGTCGTGAAAGTTGTTGGTAGCGAAGGCGGTGTGCCATCAGCGAACCATCGGTGGCCCCGGCCAGACCAGCCACAGCAAACTGACTCGAGATGAAGATTCACGTCCCCAACGAGGGGCGAGCTCTTGAAACCCGGTCGTGGAGAAAAGGGAAGTACTGGCGAGGTAGCACGGGCGGGGAGAGCCAGACGGTATGAAAGCCCCACCTTTCCCAGAAGCGTGGGATAGGATTAAAGCCCTGCGGCCACAGCGGGGCATTATGTGATGGGCCGTCAAGGTCTGTAAAGAATTTGAAGGAACACAATGCATTCATATGGCGAAGTGGGAGGCATACAATGCTTACTACGGGAGCGCAAGGTAAGAGCCGTCCCGAAGGTGGAGTGCCGAAACAAACTCTGAAGCCGCCACCACTTGAAGCCCAAGCCTCCCAGAGGCACCAGGAAGAAGCCCGGACCAAGGCAAGCGGAAGGGCAGAGAGGCCCTCAAAATCCAGCACTTCCAGCGATTACGGACTCTTGATCCCAGGGCACCGTTCAACCGTCCCAGAAGTGATCTGAGTACACGGACATCGCGGTGTGACGAAGGAAATATTCTTTGTGCCTCTACGGAAGCGGAAGCGAAAATAGTGCAGCACTTTGAAGATTCAACGGCACACCGCGATTCCGTGAAGAGGTCCCAGCTCATGAGGCAGGATATGCACTTGGCTAAAAGACACATCAAGGGAGAGCGCCCTTGAACTTTTTGTAAATAATGAAAAATTTTGTTAATATAAGAAATTTTTGTGTAAATAATGTGTCCAATCTTGTGTAAATAAGTTGAGATATTGAATTCTAGATTTTGTTTTGGTCAAATTGGGTTTTGAGCAAAATTGAAACGATATCTCTACGTTCGCGCCGAGGACATAAAATAGAAAGGGTTTGGGCATAGCGTGTGAGACCATACCCAAAAATACCCAAAAGCTGCTCCAAATCGACCAAATAAAGGGTCAATTACGCCTAACTTTCGGCAGGTTGGGTAAATTACACCCTCAGATCCTGGAAATTGATCAAGTTTAGCCCATTTAGAGCCCATGTCTCTCACCGCACGTCGCACCCGAATGAGAAAATGAACTTCCCATTATCGGTGCAGGCAGCGTGTGAGACCTGTAATATTTTCTTCACCAGACATACCTAAATGATCTCAGGTCACATTTGCAATAGGTTCATTAATTGTCCTTAGCATGCCTAGACCTAGCGTAGCCTTCAAACTCTCAATTGCACCTCTTAATAGGTCAGGGCGGCAATCGATGGGAATTTTAGGTCATCCAAAATTGAGTGTTTTTCCCCTTTTCTATAAATAGGCCCCATTAGAAAAATTTGGGGTCTCAAATGGTCCCAATATGGAAATTCAAAAATACCGTCAGCTTTTTGTTATAGCCAATGGGAGGTGAAGTCCTTTGTTTCTAATGCATAATACATGGCAAGGCTACTTTTCTTTCTTTAAAGTTAACATCCACATGTGTCTATTTTTTAGTGGTCCACGGTTTTTCATAGCTATTGCCTAATCTACCAAATGATACTCAAAATCTTTTAAATATTTCTTGAGATCCTAAAATGCCAAAGTATGCACCGATTTTTCCTAAGAGTTTTACTCGAACAATTTCAGCTTAGGATTTCCAGCTTTTGCAATTTTTCTATTCCTAGCCTATATCTCATTCATTACCTTGACGAGCCATATCCGTCCCAGTCTCCACCTTCTTTCTTAGTCCATCTCTATGTATTAGCGAGGTTGATTTGAAGTGCATGACTCTGAAGTTCAATACAGTAATTTTTGGCTGACATTTTATTGTTTTTTCTTGGGATTCTAACATACATTGTTTATGCCTTTTGTAAATCGTTTCAGTTGTCTTAAACAAATAGTCATTTATTGAGAGAAGTCATTATGCTCATTTTTTTGAGAAAGGTAGGGGAGTATAAGCTATAGCAGCTCAAATATCAGCAAAGTTATTTAGGACAGGTTGAACATAGAAATTTTGATTAGTGCATAGCATATATATATTTTATTTTTTCTGAATCGAATGGGTAATTGGGTTCAACTCACGAAATTATGTTTGGGATCGTCTTTGTGGGTTTATACCATTTTAGGTCACGAAGGCACTTCAAATGCTTAGACTTATGGAGCAACAAAGACCCCATAACCAAAGATAATGGTTATTGGCTTCTCGGATATGTGAGGCGAAAAAGGACCTTGAATATGGAAGGCGAAGTCTGAGTTTCTTTTCAATCCAAAAGCAGGCTTGATAAATTCCACTTAAATAATGCTTTCTTTGTTCTTACTAATATAGAAGAATTGCCCATTTGTTTTGCAATTTAGTATTTGCTAGCATGTTAAAAGAAGGTTGATGTTTCCGGTATTTCTCATTCTAGCTGTGATTTTTAGTCACATTACTCCACATTCTTTTCCATATTTTTCCTGCTTAAAACAAGGAACCATGACTCCACAATTGTGATCAATTTAGGGAGGCTAATGCCTCGGCTTGCATTAGAACTATGAAAGAATATGAGATCAGACATTATCTATAAAAGTTTTTATAGAGAGGTTATGTAATCTGAAATACTCTTGGCCGCCTAATTGTTGTCTCATCCATTGTTTGAAAGGGATAATCATGTTCTTCCCTTAGTTGAGTACATTGAATTAAGTTTATGAAATCGAGGTTTACTGAGTATTTTCAGCTTGGATTGAAAAAGGAAGATTATTTTTTGTGAAGATCTAGAAATGCATCAGCTATGACAATCTTGCATGGCACAAAGGAAGCAAGATCTAATTGTTTTATCTATTCCAAAAGCGGCGATAAATGAGGTGCTCTACTATTTTGCAATTGTTGGAGAAAATATCAAAGGAATTAACTGGTGATACCCGCGGGCTCCATCTTTGCAGCATTTTGGTCAAGGGAAGGGAATCATGCTTGAAAATCTTTTGCATAGAAAAACTCATATGATAATTCCTATCTACATCTTTTTAGGCGACTTTTTGCATTTTCTTGGATTTGTTTGAGCATTGAAGGTAGGATGATTTACTCTACGGATGACCTTTGATAGCCCAAGTGATACATTAAAAATGCACTTTCTAAAATTTCAAGGAATGCATCTTTCAAATGAAGATTATTCTTTGGTTTTGGATAATACCGGATTGGCCTGACCGTACTATAAATCTAATAGCTTCAAATATCAAGAATGGACCTGGAATTCAAGTTTTGCTTAATTCTTGAGAGGTTATCTACCTTGCACTTTGTTGTGATGGAAGTAAACGCTTGCCGCACGGCTCAGATCAGACTATGTTAATGTGGTCCCGGCAACAAACTTGTAAATGTGACCAGGTTGTAGTAGTGCAAGTTAGGTAGTGAATACCACCATTGAAAATGAGTTCTTCTAATGTCGGTTATCATATCTTTTGCCTTTGTTGGATTAGATTAGGACGGCCGGCAGAAGCATCAAATGGGTGATCAGAAACAAGCGGTTTCAAACTGTGATGCGCCTGGAAATTTGTGGACCATATGGAATGTGTAACAGAAGTAGCTGCAACTGCCACGATTATGCATATTTTGAGGCTTCACGGATCCTTCAAACACGAATCACAATTAAAAAGTTGTCAAACTATTCTATTAACCTTTGGATCATGCAAATCCAGGAGCTTTCTTTGCTCAATAAAAGGCGTGATTACATCACAGAGCTAAGTATACAAACTATAACATATGTACTCTTAATCTTAAGAACACTTTCTGTTTGCAGAATCGAGTTGCCGGTGGTTTACCAAAATCATACAAACAAATGCTTTCGGTTTAATGAAATCGAGCCAGCGGAACTGCAAACTCAAGCTATGTGGCATTTTCAAGATCGTACAAGGTCTAAATCTTAAGCCCTTTATTAAGCACAAAACATCACTAATGTAGTTGGAGTTCTTGTGGGGCTGTTTTATATTAACCGTTTTGCCTCTAATAGCTATATACATAATATGTAGAAAGAAGGTTTGATGATGAATATGATGATGAAGGCGATGGTATGTTGAAATCTATATTTAGAAAGCGCATTGAGGAGATTTACATATAAAGAACTTGAAGAGATAACCATAGGATTCTCGATTTGCTTGCGCGCAGGGGATTTGGTTGAGCCATTGATTGAAAACCAGACGAAGCAATAAAGAATTTAAGCCTGAAAGCCCATCTTTCACATGCTAGTTTACGTGTGGCAAGAACCCAAATACTACAGTTTGGCAATAGACATTCAAATTCAAATGCTAGATGTATGGATTTGCCAAGTATCTTTACCTTTTCTCGTCAGTTAAGGAGGGCGGCATAAAATAATAGCTTGAGTAAGACCAATCGGATCTCCACTAGTGGGATCTCTATAATCGAGGAGCAGCAAGTTAAAACTCTTACGACATGCATGACCGCGAGCTGTAAAATTTCCATATATCCTTTAAAATTCCCATATCAAAGTTTACGCGAGACAATTAACCTAGGCACATGTGGATAAAATTCCTATATCCGGAGTTTACGAATAATAGACCCTAGACACATGTGGCATGCTTTGTAGATATCATATTGGATCTTTTCTCTTTCTATACTAATGACTAGAAATATATAAAATGGAGGTAAAAGAAAATTCATTTTATTTTCTTAGGGGGCCCATATTAGACCCCAGATTTTCTCTAATGCCCCATTCCTCATTTAGCACCATACAAGTTTGCTCTCCCTTTGCTTGGCGATCTTCGGCTCCACTGAAACTTACATCACATTTGATACTCTCTTCTTACCGCTAGATCAATGGCCCACTTTCTTGAGACTTGGCGGTACGCCGCGCGGTGCCCATGCCTCACAGAAGCGGGGCGTCGATGACATCTTAGGAGTCGCCGGAAAGAAATCGATGTCAAGCCCGCGGCCCGAATGCAACCCGACGCGGACAAGTCTTGGCGGGGTTCCCAAGCTAGGGTAGGACCACTCCTGCGTCAACTCCCCCCTTGCATAGGATACTTTGTTCCCGCCCATCCTTCAAACACCTTGGGTAATGTCCCAACATGCGCCGTACTTAACTAACAAAGCGAGGGCAGCCGGACTACATGAATCACGGCTTATTCTGCGGGATAAAGTATTTCTCCCTACCTTCGCCCTATCTATCTTCCCTATCCCACTTGCGCAGAAAACCCATTGGGGCAACCTCTATTCCTCCCATGGAGGTGGACCCCATAGCAGCCCGGCGGGAAAAGGAGATGCTTTTTCGGGTACAGTAAAGACAAAACAGGAAGAGAGGAAGAAGAGGAGTGGGACGACGAAGTACAGAGCTAGACTCCCGGAGGGAGACAAAGCGGAAGAGGAGAGTAGTCAACCCGGGCGAGCCGTGAGAACATGAGGTTATCCCCACTTGGGCTAGGCATCCTAAGACTAGCTCCTATCATCATCGGCCGGGAGAGAATTATCTACTCCACCGGTGACATCCGAGAACCTCAGAATGCGAGGGAGAGGGGCTCATTGGATGTTGCTCCACCAACTAAGGCGGTCAGGCGGATGACTTCATCGTCCGGGGAGTCTCCAGGACTTTCCGCTTCAAGTCGAGCCGGTACTACCTGAAGTGACTTCCGACATGAGGCCCTACGACAACATCGGGCAAATGATGAGCCTTGGCTAGCAAACGAGGAGGAGGTTCCTGCGCCCTCGAGGAGCAGTTAGGATCCCAGGTGGAAAGATCACAGCATCTTAATGCAGGGCCTTGACACCACCTCCAACAAGAGGGCGAGGGAGTCGATCTAAAGGCGAGGTCGGCGCCACAATTGAAGACTACAGGGACCTCGAGATAGAATTAAGCCGAATCTGGCCGGGTGGCATAGAGGCGGAGGAGACAAACAAGCGAGGAAGCTTCAGCGCGGCGCTGCTTGAACCAGTCCACGGTACTACACACCCCTGGCTGCTGGATGGGAGGGAATAAGCGGTAATACGCGCCCAAATTCGACCCTCGAGGGTGAAGGGAGTGTTCATGCTTATTGCACTCTCGGGCCCGCGGGCATGCTCGAATAGCGGACAAGCGTCGACTATGCTGTCTAATCAAAGAGGCAATGGCACTTGACCTCGCCGACTTAGCCATACCCATCGCCGGCCGGGGGCAAGATTGGCGTGACAGCGGCTGCACATCAAGCCGGGGGTGGAGGAGTTGGCCGAGAGCCTTGCAGGCTGCTTCGTCGACCAAATGTCCTCGGAATTTGGGTCATTGGTAGGAGCGGCCCAAGTTAAAAAAGTTCGCCAAGGACAACGTCTTCTTACGGCGATTTCAAGACCGAGTTAGACTCTTGATCGGAGACTTTTTGTACTAAAATATTATATAATATAAATATAATTTCTTTTTGCACTTTAAATGTTTTGTTGATATATTTTTGTTCCCGCAACTATGCCAACAAACCACATACAATGCAAAAGAACAAGTGCAATAACCATATAGCCATGGTTGTATGCGGCTAGAGGCCTAGGCTCGGAGGGACGCGACAGCGCCGGGACCTTAGGGAAGAAACGAGAGTCCGCCAAAGGCCACCTCGGCAAGGAACTGTTTGAGGAATTCGGACCCTTAACCCGAAGGAATATCACGGATGAGGGCCGGACCTTGAAGCGGTGGGCTTTCTTGGCACAAGCGGCGGGCCGGGTTGGTGGACACGGCTTCGGTTACCATAAACCTCGGCTTTCGAGGAACAGGAAGGGACAAGAGGAGAAGCAAGAAGAAGGAAGTCCCCGGCTCGGACTCCTCAGGAGCTCAAGCTTCGGTTCGGACTCGGGCTAGAGGGAAGAGGGAAGAAGGGGGCCGGGGACGAGAGCGGATGGAGGCTTGGGAAGGAACAATGCGGATGGAAGCGGAGAGGGATACCACCGGATGGGCCGACAAAGGGACACAAGAACCTCCGTTACCCGAAAAAGGTAGGCTGCATTGGGAATGTTTGGAAAGCCGAAAGGAAATCGGCGATTCACCGGCGAGCGGGTCGGGCGGCGAGGCGAGGAAACGCTTCGATGAGATGAGTGAATATGTAGCGCTTATGGTATGAAAGACAAAGATAAAGAAGCCCGAGAGTAGCAATGACCAACTTGAAGCGGTACGCATTGGTGGAAGGGGTATGCAAGGCCATGGCTTAGCGGGGATGCTTGCGGGTTCAAAGTTAGCGCCCAGCTTTCAAAGCGCCACTATGTCCCAAGAGAGCACAAGTCGGCCTGATCGCGGCGATTCCGCGAGGTTGCGGCAAAGGCAACAAATTAGTCAGAAATATCTGGAGGAATTCATGAGGTTAAGGCTTTATATTTTAAAGTTGGGCGAGAAGCATGCGATGGGAAAGCTATATTGAGGAGCACGAATGAGGAGATCTTGGCTGTAAGGGCAATAAACCCTAAGGCGATGCTCGAGCGAGAGTCAAGGCAATAAGCTTGGGGCGTGACCGCATTTGGTGAAAAGAGGATGGCGATGGCGAAGGGCGGTGATGCAAAGGCCGGGCCAGGCGTTGATGCATCACAGTCTCCTTTGCTATTTTGATTGCGATAACGGATGTTCAAGAACTCCAACAAAGAGGTGTTTAATTGCGCCAATTGATATCATCCACCTCGAAAAGATGTGGGGCCATCGTCCGGTTTAGGCACATCCAACAACAAATCCAAAGGTTTCTTGGGGAAAGAAGTTGTAAAGTTGAAAAGAAGATGAAAATGATATCCCAAATGAGAATGAAATTAGTAATGAGGGCAGAATGAATGAGAATGAGAATAGAATGAGAATGAGAATGAGAATGAGAATGATGTTTTATAGATCCATTTGAGCCAATCGGCCTATGGGACCCTAAAGGCCTTGACAAACTTATTCTTAATAGGGTTAAAAACCCGCCGAAGAAAGTTTCGGCTTAATTAAGCGATGTAATAAATCTTTGTCAAAGCAATACAATCTCCATCAATGTATATATACATGTCAAATGTGTGCGAGGACATAGGCCCGATCTCATGTCCATAATCTCTGAAGGTATGATCGGCACCCGTCACCGGATCTTTGTGCTCAATGTCACATGTAATGGCTGGCGAGGACCGACCTTCAACCGCAGCGTGAATTTGATCATCTTTGGGCAACTTTGAAGGGTATGAGATTCATCCTCAATGACTCCCATTTTGGCGGCATTGACAAGCGTCACGGCGTGGCTCGCAATCAATCCATCTGATCTCATTGCGAAGATGATGTACAATGATGCGAATGGGCAATAGTGCTGCGCCTTTTCATGGGCAAGTGGAGTGCAGGGGTAGCATTGCGGGCCTCGTTCAATGTGGGATTATGTGGCGGCGATGGTGTCTTTGTCTTGACATGTTCAAAGGGCATTGGCATCCCAAAAGCTTCTTTGAGGAAGCAAGCGTCAAGATATTGCCTCAAGCTATGGCGATGTCGCCTCTGTTTGCATATGTATGCACGGTGCTCCTGCACATTCCATCTACCAACCATTGAGCTCTCTTTTCCCTCCGGCCTTGAGGCCTTGGTAGCTGCGGCCATTGCCATGATATAAGCTAGTTTAGGGAGGCGAGCATCGTCCATATTGACCACCAACCGAAAATAGACAATGTGGCGATCAAGGGCAGCCCTCACGAAGAGCAGAACGAATCTCCTCTAGGTGGGAATTTGATATGGGATTTGTGGACTTCACACCTAGTGCTTTCATTACTAAGAAGGCTTTTACGGACTGCTCCAAGTCATTCAAGTAGCAGTAATACCTCACGGGGCCCATACTTCACCCGTATAAAAGGGCGGGCTCTACTAAGACCTTGAGCAGGTGTGACTGATGGGCCCAATCATACAACTCAGCTCTATGACTATTGTTTTGCATTGCATATAGTGCCTTCGGCTACTTAGTCACTCGTCGTGGCCCAGGTATGGATGTGTCCCAATGCATAGTAGAAGGAAACTCCTCCCAAATACTTGTATGTGGATGCAACTTCCATTACGGCCTTAGTGGCGGAAGGAGGGACCCTCGGTGACGTGAAGATGATATGAAAACCACCTTAGTCTTGGCGGTTTGGCTTGCATAGTCGCTTGGCGAAATCGTCGGGGAAGAAGTACAAGAAAGAAGCGGGGCAAAAAGAAATCCAAAAGCTTCGACATGTCTAAGATCAAAGATCAATCATCGAGATCAAGCCCATAAGAAGCGTAAGATCAAGTCAACTTCGGCGGCGAATTGAACTTGGAATTCCAAGACAAGAAGATGTTATCTATTAAACAAAATTGGAAGGACAAAGAAAGAAGAGGAGGTTAAAAGAGCCAACACAAAATCATGGTGATCAAGATCCGGCTACTAAGAAAAGTCTCAACAAGCAAGATCTAAAGTCGAGAAGAAGAAGCGAAAGTTTGATTATAAGAAAACAATTTAAAGGGAGATCACGAGAAGATGCCTCCCTCTTTGGGGTGCACCTAGGAGGCTAAGTTCTACCTCAAGTCCTTCTAACTCAAATTGGACATGATTTTCACTTTTGTACATATATTATTTCCGTTCTTTCCATGTTGAAGAGTTCTCTTCATATGTGCATACACCATTGGGTGGGGCTTTTCCAACCACAATAATAAATGATGTTATTCTTTCATAAAAGGTACGGGTAGGGGGCAACTATATATATGTTGTTTGAGGTTATTATCACATACCTCAAACACCAAAAAAAGAAAACCTTTTCAATCATTGTTACGAGAATTGACATTTTAATCATCTCGTCACGAGACGAGCCTAATCACTCATCCCACTTCCATCTACTCCACGTAAAGGATCCGTAAAGGATCAAATCTCAAAAGCAATCTTGATCTTTATATAGAATATTAAAGAAATCCATTATAGTATTATTTGAATAACAACATAAAACATCGATATTTTAACCATGCCCTCAAGCTTTTCGGATAACTTCTCTTTGCATCTCTGCAAGTCATCAAAGTATCGAGGATCGGTTGTGCATCCCTTGATGCATTTCCTTAAGAAAATGTTATGCCAACATACTATTGATACACTTCAACTATTTCCTATTTGCACATATATGCATGTGCCCAATGTGTTACTATACTTGGAAAATTTTATTCCTTGTAATATGTTTAGCTTCATTTATAATTTATAATTATTTGATTTGTCACATTTATCTTAACTTTAGCCATGTCGAGGTTGCACTATTTTATGCATGCAGAGCTCATCAGCTTTGTTTAAGAACTTTTGTTTGAAAAGGTGCCTATATATAGCAACAAAAACATCAAGCCTCATACGAAATTTAGCAGAAGCATTGTAGCATCATAGCAAAGCCTCATACAAATTTTTAGCCAGAAGGTATGGAAAAGTTCTCCCACATTCCTTTTATTTGTATTATCAGCATCCTTTATCCATTGTTTTGCTGCCAGGACATGATAGAAAGTCCCAGATTTCATCAGGATATGGTCAGTTCTACGGTGGCAACAAGCAAAGCTATTAGGTCTAGAAATCTTAAGGATGCCCTGGATAAGTTTTGGCAAATAACTTACAAGGAAGGAAGCCTGATAAGATAGTCTTTCTTAAATTCGGCTGTTGGGCATAAGCTCTACCAAATGGTAAATAAGTACTGGCTTGCATTAATAGATGGGAATTGTGAGAAAACTATGCAACTTTTCTTGTGCGTGCAATTGCAAGGTATTAGACACCTAGCGTGGCTAGGTTTAGCACTGCTCTCAATTTACTTTCAGAAAAATGGCCTTAGCAGATAGTAAGATGGTACATGCCAATAACATCTGTCATAAAATAGCACAAGATTTAGGCATTGCAATTATTGATACGTATGGGAATTTTGGGAGTCTAGGTGACGCTGGTACAAAATGCTTACAAAGATCATTGAATGGAATCTCATTTCCTGGAATACTCTGATTTGTTTCCTCTCTTGCAATGGCGACTGCAAAGCCTTTGGTCTTTGTTATGAGATGCATATAGAGAACAATATTGAGCCAAATGATCTGACCTTCATTAAGCTTTTGAGTACATGTATTGACGCTTCTGGCTTACTGCGTGGTGTGTTGGCCCGTTCTTACATTATTGCTTATAGTTTTGGTACAACTAATGTGTTGATGATAGCCCTGATGAGCATGTACTGAAAATGTCGCAGCTTAGAGAGCTTGCAGCATGTTTAATATGTTAAGCAGTTGGGATACAATACCGTGACAGTTATGATTGGATTATACTTTCGAAGGAAGGGGCTATTTATGATAATGATATATGGGGCACCTTTAAAAGGATTTACTCCGTGATATCTCCTTGCTGTTTATTGAATCTTGATGTATTCGAAGATGCTTTTAAAGATTAATGGATCTCTGTTTGGTTTGAGGACTTGTGAATGCTTTTGCAGCAGATTCTAGCTTGCTATATTGTTGGCTTTGCCTTCATGCATGTCTTTGCAAAATTCATGAGTTTGATCATCTTGTAGCTTATATATTATTTTGTTGTTTGATGTAGTTATGCAAGGCTCTCATCTCTTCTGTTGACAAGGTTATCTTTGTCGGTTCTACTGTTGTTGGAAAGCTGGTATGTTGCCCCTCCTTTAGGAAAGCATAGCTGTGATTCTTTGTCAGTTCTTCTGTTGACAAGGTTATCTTTGTCAGTTCTACTGTTGTTGGAAAGTTGGTATGTTAGCCCCTTCTTTAGGAAAACATAGCTGGGATTCTACTGTGTTCTTATTTCTCAAGCTTTAGCCTTTTCTTCCTTACCTGATCCCCTTTTTATCGGTTCTAATCAGAAAAAATAATCAACAAGCCTTTCCTTAGAGGGATTTATATGGGTATTGTTATCCACATTTATAGGCATTTGCAAAATGTGTGTTTTATCACACAGTGCAGACTTATCTTTTCTAAGATCATCTTTACCGAGCAAATAACATAGACCAGTGCAGCTAGATAAACCTTCCATTGATTTTAATCTGGTTTGTTCAATGGGTAAGTTATTCATATACATGCCCCAAACATCTCAAGCTCATTTGAGCAGTTTGGAAACTGCATTGTGCTCTTTTTCAGGAATTGGAGTTTTGCATGGACAAGTCCAAAGAGCCAGTGCCTATGCCATGGCACATAATCATTTGTATAATATATAATAATGATGACATGACACACTCTGGGATGTTGGAGCCTACAATTCTTCTGATGTATAAGTCAGAATCAAGAGAAATTGTAGAAAGAAAAAGCTCTATCAGTGGAATGCCAGCTATTCTGCCAGGAAAAAGCAGTAGCCTTCGGAGATGAATGCTTTTGCATCTTGTGAATGTCTTTGAAGAGGCTTCTTAATTGATCTGTTTTTCTTGTTTTGATATACACTTTGACCACATTGTTGAGCTGGAAATCTGGCTTACTGCATGGTGTGTTGGCCCATTCTTACATGATTACTTATAATCTTACAACTAATGTGTTGATGACAGCCCTGATGAGTATGTACTGAAAATGCCGCCAACTTAGAGAGCTTGCAGCATGTTTGATATGTTAAGCAGTTGGGACACAATGTCATGGACAGTCATGATTGGATTATACTCGTGGCGTGGAGCGAGGAAGGAAGGTCTCCAGCTTTTTGCAGCAGATGGTACTCAAGATGATCAGCCAAATACAGTGAGTTTTGTAACAATTTTCAATTTCTTTTCTAGTCATGAAGGATTTGGAGACGGGAAGCTTGGATGTGCCTAGAAGGTATGTTACCAGATGAAGTCTCTTATATCTGTGTTTTTCACCGGCTTGCACTGAATTGCCCACCCCATCACAGAATCTCTAGTAACTTTCACTACGCTGTCATTGACAGTTTTCCTTCTTCTGTGTTCTTTCACTTTATGGGCATATAGAAGGGCTCCATTTTTGTTTGACCTAGCATATCAGGAGCCATATTCAGGGATTTCCGCAGTGTTTGAGACCTGGTTCTTTTACAGCCAGTATTGTCTACCAGCAGTTTTCTATGTCAAACACCACACTTGGGACATAGATTTGATTTGTAATTTAAGGAAAGCTTTGGTAGTGGTATTTAAACTTTTGGTAGTCAGGCCTCCTGCCCAAAGAGTCTCCTAAACTGTTGTGGCTCCACGTTAGGGTTTTCATCCATTAATTTGATATGCTTTTTCAAGGCTTATAAGAGAATGGTTCTCCCTTACTTAGCTTTGTGCATTATACCAGAATCAATAGAAGATTGTCATTGAAGCAGGTAAATCTACACTGGTCCACATTTTCTTTGTATCGTGTGGTAAAATTATGGAGAATCAATGTTTCACTTAAGCCCGAGAGGAGCTTAGAAATATAATGGCTTTTCAGTTTCAGAGTTGTAGTTATTAAGTTGTGCCTAAATGCAAGATGTCAAAGTCAACATAACAAACCTCTATGTTCTTATCGCACCATAAGACAATGTCAAACAGTCAACATAACAAACCCCTACGTTTCATGTTCCTAAATTAGATAAAATAGAATTGATGGATCATCAAGACCGTGCCTTTGAGGACATAGCTGCATCTCACGAATGTCAAAGTCAGCATAACAAACCCCTACGTTTCACGTTCTGAGGTTAGATTAAATTGAATTGGTGGATCATCAAGACCGTGCTTCTGAGGAATCTTAACTTGCTTAAACATACCCCTACGTTTCACGTTCCGAGGTTAAATTAAATTGAATTGGTGGATCATCAAGACTGTGCTTCTGAGGAAACTTAACTTGCTTAAACATATAGCTGCATGTCACGAACGTGTGAGAAGAACTAGCTACAAATGCCACATGTCAACATTAGAAACAAAAGGTCAGTTGAGAGATGTCTAAGCTAAAAGAAATTTAATAAAAAACGCACGTCCGTTAAGATAAGATTGTTACTTTTAAACTAAGGCAAAGGAAAGGCGTGTTTAAAGATAATTATGGGGATTATTGAAGCCATGATCACTAGAAAACACTAGTAGGTCTAGCGTATCCCATACTCAAAGAATTTGCAAGTATGGCAACACGTATTTACTTCAAACAGAATTGAGATTATTCACATGCAAAATCTAATGTCAGCGAGGAACAGTTACACGAGTTTCTTATTTGTGTGCATATCAGAACACACAGATAACGAGTGTCTTCACATCTGAACCTGCTCGTTTTAACACATGGCTGGGTGGTTGTTTCTTAGTTTGTTTTGATCGTCGGGCTTTGCCACAACTTAAACCATTCTAATTCAAGAAATTGGTGTGGGTATGTGTTGAATATGGTCATATAAGAATCGGTTTCTGTCTCGAATTTGTAAGTAATGGAATGTTATTCCCTTTTTTTTGCAGGTGATCCTTCTGCACTGGGAACGGGGTTTACCTTCCAGATGTGAACATACTAGAGACCATACAAGGAGCCAGGACTATTTTTTTTCTTCAGATATTACAGGAGCAGTGAGCACCATAGATTATCCAGTAACAAAAATATCAACCCAGTTCTACAAGAGCACCGCTTCCTTCTATGCATATGTAAAGCACCCAATTCTTTTGTATAAAAAATGTTTACTTGAATCACTGCTTTATTGGATCAAGTGTGTGATTCAAATGCATTAGATTGTTGCAGATAGCAGAGAATGCAGGGCTGAGTGGAGGAATAAGCACGGTATCTTTCAGTTTGCAGCAGACCTTCAGCATGATAAGTGGAGGGAATACAGATATTTCCTCATTGGCTGTAAATGCAGTAGCTTTTTCAAAGATGAGCAGCATCTTAAATGACCAGATAGCAAATATACCCCTCAATCCTGACCTTTTAAAGGACCTAAATGTCCTACCTGGCACCATCAATGCCACGTGGCAGGGCACGTCATGGTCCGCCATAGGCCAATTTATGAGAAAATGGGGTAGCCACTATGTCACCAATGTCTACACTGGGTCATGGCTCCAACAATGGAGTGTGGCAAATAGTTCTAAATCATATAGTGCTAAGAACTTTACCGCCCAGGCTTGCCTCAAACTAGAAGGTCTCATCCCCCCTATCCTTGACCCTTGTGCCAGCGTGAGCCTACAAGACAAGCGTGATGCCTCATCATATGAAATGAATGATATCTTGTACGTCAAAGGCGGTAAATCATCCACACGTGCCAATCTCACCCAACATCGCACTCAGGAACTTGTGCAACAATTCCTTGATGAGGGCAGTAGTGACCCCAATGCCCCTGCCATTCAATATAAATTTGCACCAATTTGGGAGATCATTCGACAACGATTCCCAATTGGCTCTCAACAATGGCAAGTTGCTAGAAATCTAGAAGCTTACTATGCTGGGCTCAAGGGATTTGGTTGCTCATTTAAGCAGACTAGCAATGGAAAATTCCTTCAATATTTCAGGGGCATGAAGGATGATTTTGGAACATATTATGAATGTGTCAGACTTTGTCAAGGTTGCACGTCTAATGCAGATTGCCATATTGGAGGTGCCTTTGCTACACAATGCTTTTGCTATGGAAAGGGTTGTATTGCTCTTGACACGAACAATCATCCAGTTGTGAGATCCTCCGCTGCTAATGATGACATTAATCTTAGTTGCCAGTACCAAGTTGGGGTCTGGTGTCAATGTACACCCAATTGGGAAGCTGGATGTCCATCTGACGGATATGTTGTACAATGGTCGCAACACGCCCTTGCCTCTCCCCGCATAATGTATACTTGAACATATATGAAAATATTTTATGTATCCATACCACATATAATATGCAATTCTCCTCTTTCCATTATTAACAGACAGACAGATAGATAGATAGATAGATAGATAGATAGATAGATAGATAGATAGATAGATAGATAGAGACCAAATTGGCCAATGCAATGGTAATTTTGTGGTACCAAAATACTAGGAACCACCTCAAAACTACCAAAATACTTCTATATGTAATTACCATAAATTTTGACAAGATCCATTTGGGTTAGATACAAAAGGGCTAGGTACAGAATATTTAGAGGTAGTTTTGTTGTCGTGTTTTGCAATAATGCAGCTACTGATTTCGGGGCGGGCTTCATCGAGTATTAACATTTGGCCAAGTATCACATCCGTGATTTATCTCCACCCGACTTAGGTTGCTTAAAAAGACAATGCATGTGCTTATATTTTTTATCATAGGGCTATCTTTTTTTAAGGCAAGTTTATGCATGGGAGAAGAGCAGCTTCTACTTAAGGTAGTTTTTGTACCTATTTTCTATTGTACTTGTTATGCTATAATTCTTTCATTTGGCTATGCGGGCTTTTTGAGTCTACGAAATTGGCTTCCACTCCTATAGTATCCACTTGGAGAAGATGTAGAGGGAAGTCTATAGCACTAGACAATATGTTGTTTGAATATAATCTTTTACAAGGCATCATGGGTTGTGATATAGTGAATGCCATTGCTTTAAATAGAAGCTTAAAGATCTGCAATATGAATTGCAAAATGGATATCAGTGTTTCTAACAGGGCATTTTTAGGTAAAAAGAAGATGGATTTGCAAAGGAATTTACGACGGAAGAAAAGAGATACAGAAGAAAAGGATGCCGATTACCGACCACATTGTTGAGAATGGCTGCTTCACTTAATGCCCCATAGAGTTTAAATCAACGGTCTTTTTTTCTTTGCTAAAGTTATTACAAAATTCGTACCGTGTTTGTTGTGGCCAATGTTTTTTTAAATTATCACAAGACAGGAGGGCGGTGCCATAGGCACCTCATTTGTTCATGTTTGTGGATTTAATAAGAAGTAAATCAGAGTGGATCCTTACACATAGATTGCCCAAAAGAACGTAATTTAGATGCCACCTATTAAACTTTCCCATCAATATATCTGAATGCTATAAAGCTTTTCATAGCTTCGCCTGATTAGTGGGTGTGCACAATTTGTGGTCTTTATATTACAGATGCCAGAAACAAAAGGCCACTCAGTCGGAGCGTTGCTTTTCCTGCGATTGTTGCTAGGCAAAGGGAGAGCCTTAGTTTAAGACGCACATGATGAATTAGATTCATAATACATTGTCTTTGCTGCCTGGTGCTCTATTATATTAGGATATGCATGCTCCTCAATTTTGCTTTTAATCAGTGCGGCCTGGTGCTCTGTTATGTTAAGATATGTATGCTCCTCAATTTTGCTTTAAATCAATGCCAAATTCGCCTCTTCTATTGGGCCTTTCCAGATGATACGAACACGAGATTATGGAGATTTGGATTCTAATGAAGCAAGAGGCAAAAGGCCACAGACTCAATGGATTTGCAAAGTTCCCAAGGAATTGATGATGTCTTGCCCAAATATAAAAGGAAGTATCTATCTTCTTTAAAATTGTAAACATGATCCTCACAGGTTATGGCATTTATGTGTTAATAAGTAGGACAATAAGTAACAAGCAAAAAAGTGCAGTGCAATAATAAGTAGGATGATGCATTATGAAGTAACAGGTTACAAAATCGTCATAGGTTATGGCCCCACACATAGCTTGAAACGCATAAGCTGCCTTGTTTTTCTTCTCCTTCTTTTATATCTCATTTCTCTCATGGATAATGTTGGCATCAATTCCGTCATTGTTTTTTGTAGTATTCCAAGATGCAATGGAAAAAAATTTCAAATATGGAAATGGAGGATCGCATGTTGTTGGAGGATCATGGCTTATAAGAAGTCATGGATTCTCAACCTTCTAGCAATGTAGAGAGCGGCACTTCTGGAGGGCTAGTTGTTGACCTTTTCTTTGATGTTGAAAAGGATCGGAAGTCCAAGCTGTGGATCTGCTAGGGGCTAGAAGACAATCTTGCAAGATTGATAAAAGGGGCCAACACAAGCAGAGAAATCACGCATCTACTAGATCACCATTATGCCTCTAGGAATGCGTCCCAACTAGTTCTCTTGCAAAACCAGCTCTATAACCTCAAATTGAGTGAAGATGGAGATGTTACTGAGCATATTTGCAAGATCAAAGAGCTCATGGATGATCTGAGTGCAACTGGAGCAGACATTTCTGAAGATGAAAATGTTTACCTATTATTGAATAGCCTGCCTAATGCCTTTGATGTTTTAATTGTCAATTTATAAAGAAGAATTGAGGATTACACTTTCGAAGCAACCCTTGACAAAATTCAAGAGGAGACACTACGGCAGCAGCAAAAGAGGTAGTTTCCAAAGGTTGATTCATTTATGATTTCAGAAGTACCAAACAATTGGAGGCTGCCATGATTGCAAAAATGAAGAGAGATCCAAAAAAGTTTTAACCCAGAGATCTCCTCCAGATAGAAGCACAATAAAATGCTTTGGGTGTGATAAACTTGGACACTATGCTAAGAAATGTACTGCACCTTCACCTGTCTGCTCAAAGGCCAACTCTTATGAAGAACATGGTAATGTGTTTGATGTTCACAATTGTCTGGTTGATAATGGCCCTACTGGAGACATTTCTGATGACACTCTAGATGCATCCACTGAATATTTGTTTGTTGTTGATGAATCAAATCCAGTAATATACCCCACTTGGTTTTTAGATTCAGATGTCACAAGTCACATCACACCATATCATTCCAGCTTTGTCACTTATTATGCTCTCAAAACAGCACATGTTGTGAAGATGGGAGATCATTTTCAACAATTTGGAGTTCACACATGAACTGCTATCATTACGTTTCTTTTTGAGGTAAAGAACTACATTGGGGATGTGTTATATGTTCCAAGTTAAGGATCTTTTATTTGTCAGCAAACTCAATGATGCTGGATTGTCTGTTAGCTTCAAAACCAATGCTTTTCTTGTCAAAAACTCCCAAGATCAGCTTCTATTATCTGGCCACTGCCTTGGTAACCTGTACCAAATAAATCCCCCTTCCATCTTTGAATCTACACCTAGTGGTCAGTCCATTATTCAGTATCTATTTCTGTCACCACCCTCAGCTCATCATCATCCTAGTTTACGTTGATGAGCTCCTTATTCCTACAAGTGATCTGCCTACTTTTCTAAGTCTTAAAACTCAACTCCAATCTGTTTTTCGCATGAAAGACTTAGGTCTCGCAACATACTTTCTTGGCATGGAACTCAAATATGATCAAACGCAAGGGACTCTGCATCTTCACCAGCATAAGTACATTCAAGATCTATTCCATCATTTTGGCATGAACACTTGCAATCCTGTCACTATTCTTCTTGGGCCCAACATTTCCCTTCTCCCAGATGATCCTCCTTATTCCCTTGAGCTTCTTCACATTCATGACCATTACAGAAATATCCTTGGACTCCTAAACTTTGCCTCCACTTGCACACGTTCTGAACTTGCCATGCCACTCTGCAAGCTTAGCTAATTCAACCTTGATCCCAAACACACTCATTGTGCAAACCTCAAACAAGCCATTCGATATCTTGTTGGCACACCACATCATCTATATTGACAAGAATAGCTCGTCCATCCTCTCTGGATAGTCCAATGCTGACTAGGCAGAAGACTACCATGATTCACTTGTTTTTCAACCGGTTAAACCTATAAGGACAGAATGGGCGACTCAAACTGGATGGATTGGATTTGTCTGCCACATGGTGGCACCATATTAACACACGACAAAAACCATGACCCAAGTACCATATTGTAGCATATACTAGTTCACACATTATGTTGCAATTTTCATAATCAATGTAGTACATTATTGCAAACCTACAACGTGCTTGTTTCTTCTTTACATAATATGCAACCTACAATATATTTCTTATAATTTAACAACAAATGCAATCAAGGCGACTCACAACTTCAATGTCCTAAATCAATACAAACACTTGCACATAAGAAAAGGTTTTTTTTAAAAAACCTAATAATCGCAAATGTAAGTCTCAATGCCGGTCTAACTACAACAAAACAAACAAAGAATCCGAAGCAAAAAATGTGGCAATGTAGCTTTCTTCATCAGACTATAAATTTTCACCCTAACCCATCTATACAACTAATCCACCCAACCCATTCTCCAAGCCTGCTAGCTGTATAATACACTATTATTCATTAGAACATATGTTATAAACATACGGTTTCAATGAAACAAGCAAACCATACCCAAAAGGCATTTCCAATATATGTGGAGGGCATCTCAAAAAGGCATTGTGCGAATTTTTAAAAACACGAAAGGGTAGGACGGGCGATGAAGGGCACTAATTATGACGGGCATGGATTGACTATCTAGCAAAAGCATTATACACAAAAAAAGTCGGGTAGTGAAGGAGGAGCTATGGCACCTCCGGTGGTAGCAGATGGCAGACGTGCTCAACAGCCCCAGCAAGGCTTGGGCCAGATGCTGGGAGGGGTTCTTAGAATGGCTATGTTCTGGTACTTCGCTTCCCAGTTCTTCGGAAAAAAGAAACCCGTTGATCCAGCAGTTCTCACCGATAACCTATTCAGAAAGGGAGAGCCTTTGGTAAGTTGAAGACCTGTTTTCAGCTTTTGGCTTGAGTGTTTTTACTGGATCCTGCTGGAATGGATAAGTTTACAACTCGAGATCGAAACTAACCCTTAGGTTGATTGTCACATGAGCTAGAGTTTTCTAAGTCACTGGTGCTCCCTTCTCTTCTCAGATAGTATTTCCCATATGCCCCAATGGTGTCTCCCAGGTGATATGCATTTGATACGAAGTCTTTGTCTTAGATCTCCTAGATGGGCATTTTTGCAGTTGATAAATCGAATTTTGATTGTTTAAGCTGTGTTCCTTAATTTTAGAGAAATTTTTATTAGATCGATTTACTTAATGTGCATAGTGATTGGTTGCATTGGTCTGTTTGGACAGGATATGTGGTTTTACATTTCAGAAAAGCCAGTGTTCACGAACTTTGGAAATGAAGCTGCACTTGGCTGGCATGAAGTAAACGTTCCATATGCTGTTTGGACACCTGATAGTGTCAGGACACATCAGCACAAATACTATCCATCTGAGGTCTGTCTATCCTCAAAAACAATCATTTTGAGTTCATGGAGTAAATGAGATCAGATACTATTATAGCAGAGGTAGAAGGTTTTATTACTTGCATCCTTAGAGGTCAACATGTGCTGAGAGTGCCAGAGACATTCTTCAACAACCTTAAGTGCCTGTGACTTCATAGGTATTCTGCTTAAATGTTGCTGCTCGGAAACAGTTATAGTTTCACCCGATTTAATTTCCCCAAGTCTGGAATTTCTGCTTTAGTGGTCTTTCGTGGTTCAGCGAAGGTCCATTTGCTTGCAGCTTTGATTCCAGTAGTAGATACCTTTATTATGTTATTTTCTTTGTTTTCCCTGAAAGATATTTTCAGTGGATTCCAGATAGAGCAGAGTGGCTATTGCCCATCAATTTGTCCAAAAATGTGATTGTTTGCAAGGTTTTTTTATGTTATTTCATTTTATGTTATTGCAAAAGATAGATGCCACATAGAAAGCTGTGTCAGTGGACTGTAAAGCAATGCTACTACAATTGTAACACCTTTGTGTTCTGAGCTGGGTGTTTGTTATTAGGCTGTAAAGAAGAATAATGGCAGCGTCTACAGACATGTTTTCTTTGCACGTTCTGGGTTTTCTCCCGATCCAAGTGATCCAGAGTTTGATCCACTAGCAACATTTGGCAGATCTATCCGTAAGTATGATGCTTCTCTTGTCTATTATATGTCTTTCACAACACTCAAGAGAAATGCCTCATCTACAGAATAAATTTGTTTTTGTAGCTCTTGTAACATATCTGCCAAAGCCCAAGGTTGACCGGAGGAAAAGCTTGCTTGCTAAAGATTCGCATGGGGAGGAACCATTGTTGGGAACTGACGAAACAAAAGTAAGCTATGCCCAATTTTTATATGTTTTAATATTGAATCATGACATCTTGAAGATGAGTAAATGCAATTATAACAAGCATCGATGGAGGCTTATGTTCTCCCTAACATACAATTCCAGTGGTGTTGAATCAGTGCTTAAAACTTTCAATTTTTACAATTGTTTATGTGGAGTGGTGTGTGAGTATTTAATTGAACAGTTTTCATAAGCAGGCATTATCAGAAGAGTTTGAAATGGAGGACAATGAAATTGCTCCTTGGATTTCATACTTGAAGCCAAATGTGACTATCAATCTAGTTGAGGACTTCACCCGGTATAAGAATTCTGCCAAGATATGATTTTTTGGTGTGATTTTGTGGGCGTTGAAAAGGACATCTGACATCATGACGTTTTCTACATTTCAGATACCCCAAAGGAAGTGCGCCCGCAACAATTGCACAATGTAGTCACAAGCCCTCTAAATCCTTTATGCCATTTAAGAAACTTGTATTGACAACTTTGGCATTTTTGGAATGCAGATCTTCATGTTGATGAAACTAGTGGCAACTATTATCCAGTAGTTTTTGTCAATGAGTTTTGGTTGCTGAGGGACAAACTTATCCAGATTAATGATACGGTTCATGAAGTGGTGCTAAATCTTGATGTGGCTCCCATTAGCTTGACGCGCTGGCAGCTATATCTGCAGATTGACCAATCACTTCAACTTCATCGATCATATGGAAGCATGCTTGAAGGCGAAGCTGATGAGCTTAAGGTTAGCATTCTCTGGTTTCATAATTTGTGCTAGTTATGAACACACTTCATTGATCTGATTACATTGCTTGGGCAGAGGGTATTTTTGGAGGGTAACCCCTACCTGCTTGTTATTACAATGATTGTTTCTGCTTTCCATAGCATCTTTGACTTTCTTGCGTTCAAGAATGGTAAGGTCCATTGACCACTGTGTAGAGCAATTACAATGCAGTTTATGGTGATAAAATAACGTGTCATGTTTTCCTTGAATTTCAGATGTTCAGTTCTGGAACAAGAACAAGTCAATGGAAGGGTTATCTGCAAGATCTGTTGTTATCAACTTTGTTTGCCAATTCATTATTTTCCTGTACCTTCTCAACAATGAAACCTCTTGGATGATAATTATTAGTTCTGGAATTGGATGCTGTATAGAGTTCTGGAAGATCGGGAAAGCAATGCATATTGAGGTAATTCTAAACAGCATGTAGCTCTTTGTTTAAATCCAGAGGTGATTATAACAACTTGATTGCTCCTCTAGATTGATAGGAGTCGGGGATTTCCCATGATCCGGTTTAGACATCGTGATTCATATTCTAAGAACAAGACAAAGGAGTATGATGATTTGGCAATGCGCTACCTCTCTTATGCGTTATATCCTTTGGTTGGTTGTTTTGCAATTTACTCTCTCATATATGACCGGCATAAAAGCTGGTACTCATGGATCTTATCATCCCTTACAAGCTGTGTATATACCTTTGGTAAGTATATCAAGATGGTGTTTTTAAAAGCTCGTTGCATGTACTGACGATTTTGATGCAGGTTTTATAATGATGTGTCCTCAGTTATTCATCAACTACAAGCTGAAGTCAGTGGCACACTTACCATGGCGCCAGATGACATATAAATTTCTTAATACAATCATTGATGATCTTTTTGCATTTGTTATCAAAATGCCAACACTTCATCGGCTTTCTGTGTTTCGAGATGGTAATATTTTTGACGTGGTCTTTCCAGGTTTCGCAAGACTAATCTATGCTATGCCATTTTCTTTCCAGATATTATTTTCCTAATATATCTCTACCAGCGTTGGGCATACCCAGTTGACAAGAAGAGAGTTAACGAATTTGGATTTGGGGGGAGTGAGGAGGGTACAGATGTGAAGCAGCCTGCTATTGAAGCTGAGAAAGATGATGCAAAAGAGCAGCTTTTGTCTTCAGTCGTTCCGGATGATGGAGCAAAGAGGACAGCTGCAGGGCTGAGGGTCTCTGGGGAAAGTAGTTCAGGTCATGAAAAGGAAGAAGAGTCTAAAGATGACAAGAAGACGATATGATAGCTAGTCCTTTCAGTGTAACATATCTGATTCTTTTCTCAAGGGATATCAAGTTTTGTAGGGATGTTTTAAAAATTACATAAAGCAAATGACATTTGTGAGAATGATTTTTTAATTCATTGCCAATTTCTGCAGTCCAATACACTAGATGAACGATGAAATTTTTTACTTCTCTTTATTTATAAGCTAAGAAATAGAACGCTTGACGGGCTTATCTTAGGAGCTTAGCTTTTGTTTTCATCGCTTTTAGTAGTTATCATATTGCCACACAACCATTGCCTTTCCCACCCAAAAGATTATACCCTTACAGGACAGATGGGTATACGGGTATACGGTGTTTTTTTACTGACATGGATATTTTCTTTAATTTGAGTTGGGTGTGCATGTACAAGGCGTAATTCTATTGTAGGTGGGTATTTTTCATGTGTGTTGGGTTTATATCTGGGGGTTAGGTGATGTGTGCGCTTGTGATGGCAGGAATTGGGATTTGTCTCATTTCCTTCTATTTCGGCTTGTTCTATTCCTTCTAGTTTCTTTTGAGATGATCTTAGTCTCTAAACCATACTATTACCCTTACCTGGTAAGTGACCATTGTAATTGTTGCTTTGTGTTTCATGAAAAGGAGGTTAGCATTGCCCTCGACCTAGTTATGCGAGATAACCCACAAGACCGATAGGCCAAGCAAGTTATCTGCGTAACTAGCACGAGGGCAATTGCCGGCTTCGCGGGTTGTCTCGCATAACCAGCTCGAGGGCAATGTTAACCTCCTTAAATCAGTGGCAAAGAAGATTATGAGACAGACGATGAATGACCACATATGATGTTGGGAGATTATCATGATAATCTCTGGTGGATTACTGTATTCTCCTACTGCAATTTGTTCCAGATTTTAGCTGCTTAAGATCTAACAGCTAAGAAAAGCTGGATTATGATAATTTTTGATGCCTCTGATTTAAGAAGCAAGAAGTAGTCAAAAGCTATGAGGATGAGGCAGCTAAGGAGATGCTGCTCTGGTGGCTAAGGTATATGTTTCCTATCTAGACCCTATTCATACCTTATGTCTTGAATATAAATCCTAAATTTGTCTCTACACATAAACCCATGAACCTACCTAATTAAGACAGAGTATTTTATAAACATAGATGGCATTATAAAAGTGGCGAAACTCTGGGTGCTAACATCAATAGTTGCAATGATCTCTTGATTACAGTTATGGAACATGATAGGCATATGTCTGCCACCCTATAACGGCTATAAGCAGGGCCAAAGCACTCTTTATGAAAAAAACTACAAGGGCTACAAATTACTCTGACGTAATCGTACGAATGACTACTTGCTCTATCTCCTGCTACTATTGAACAACTTTAAGTCTCCCCATATAAGACAGACATACACAATTGTCACATGTGGTTACGAGTGCAAAATTGCAGTGGTACCCCGGTGGCAGCATGCTCTCCCACATGCAGATAGTAACTTCTATCACTCTCACTCAGATGTGGATAGGCCACACATGTATGTCGATCCATATGATGATGTACAACAACAGAAACAGTTGGGCAGCGTCATGTTGCTTGAAGACTTCAATGCATGCACAAGGATAGAACAGTTAACAAAATTTGACCCCTTGGCAGAGGATGTGTTACAACCACAGAGATGGCTTGGCCATGGGCATCAGATGACAGAACCCACAAGGTCACGCGCTATGGCAGGCAATTGCTTCTGCTGTGCAGCATCTTTGACTTGATCATTTGCAACGGACTAGCACAGTGACCATCCTCTAGCAGCTACACTTGTAGGCAAGAGAATCAGGGGGCAACTTTAGTGTCGTGGATTATGCTGGTTACCCACCTTCATATTGGTACAAACAGTAGAGACGAAGAAGTGGATTCCGACCACCAATCCTTTTTCCTACACGTGGATTGGCAGATTGTTCGAATGCCCAGTGCTCCAACACCCCGCGTGCCTCAGCTGTACTTAGATTACGACCATGCAGAGACCTATGCCTAGATGGTCACAACTGACCTAGAAAAAATACTACAGTTTCCCACGCTACAATAATAGACTGTCCAGTTAAACAATGTGCTTATGAATTTTGCTGATAGATGTTTTGGGAAAAACCATTCACGGAGGCCCTTGGGGGCTACTACGATTTCTGCAAACAGTAGTTTGATGACGAATGTATGAAGCTTATGCATCTGCATACGATCAGACAATATCACAATTCTGTCAAGGGGAAGAAAGCCAAGTAATATTACGGAACATCCATGAGAAACGTTCTATCTCCTAGACCGTCATCCCAGAACATTCTAGCGAAGAGTACTGAACAAGCCACTGCAATGGATACAATACTTACAATAGCTTTATGATCCACTTGGGATTTGAGCAGCAATAGCCATATAAATAGGCGCACCACTGGTCATCACATAGGTAAAGGTCATCAAGTGCTTACAGTGTCTCGCCAATGGTAAGGCAACATATTTGGATGACATGCAAGCAGAACTTCTCAAATGGGTAGTGTCTCGAATAGTGCCCATCCTAACGGCATTGTTCAACAGGATATTGTAGGAAGGCTTTTGTCCATAGTGGATCACTAGCAGAGTTGTTCCTATATACAAAGCGGACGACCCACACTGCCCGGCCAATCACCACACGATCATGGTCAATTCGCTCTTCGTAAAAATGTTGGCTGACATTCTCGAGCAACATTTGATGATGTGGATAGAGGAAGCAGAAGTAAGGGCTCGCATGCAGGCAGGATTTCGGCCCCGCCATTCTATCATTGATCATATTTCCACTTTGCAGACCTTGATTGAAGACATCAGGAATTGCCGGCAAGACCTATACTGCTGTCGTGTTGATTTTGCAAAAGCTTTTGACATTGTATCTCGGGACAAGCTGTGGGACAGATTGAGGTAGTCAAAGGCCCCTATATATCTATATACATTCTGTTGGTTACTGGCATGTGGGTTAACTTGGACAAGACTAAGATGTTGCTCATCTCATCCTCGCACTAATTAAGGGATCCCTTCTTCACTTACCAAGACCAACATGCGGAGGTGACATCAAGGCATCGACGCAGAGACTTTCTTAAAGAGTTCTACTTCAGCAGCAATGTTCGGATTACTGCTGAGCGCGTGAGGAGGTCTTTGACGTCGAAGGCGCATCCTGAGCTGTTGAGCGCATGTGGTGGCATGCACATTAGTAAGCGTGCGTCCTTCGGCAGCTTGCATAAGTTTGAGAATACTCTGGCACACTTTAGGCATAACATGAGGCATAAGCTTGTCAAGTTCCGGGTCAAAATGGACCATCTTGTGTTCCTTATGAGGAATAGTGTCCACAACGAAAGCAGGTTGCATGTCATGAGGGATGATTGTCAAGGGGCGTGTGCCCAGGTGCTGGTGTGAGACTAGACCTACCCAATGTGATTGTTGAACCGAAGGATTGAGGGCTTGATATATCTCTTCTCGAGCCTATTATTCAAGGGCTGCAGATGGAGTTGCTTGTTGGGGCCGTTGTTGTTGAGGTGCACGAGGTGGTTTCTTCAGTACGGGCCAAGGGCCCTGTTTAGCATTGGCTACCCACAGTTACGGAGGCAGTTTGATTCGTGCCCGGTAGCTGGACCTGAACCTGAGGAAGTTGGGGGCACGCCGTGGTGGTGTGACCCCATTTTCTATAATGACAAGATGATTTTGCGGCGGCGTTGCCGCCGCTATAGTTCGAAGGGTTTTTTGAAGTAGTGGCATGGGCGAGAGTTTGAATTTTGAACAACAATATCTAGTTTTAGAAATTCAGGGAATTGGGCCGATATCTTAGGCTAGATCCCTCAAAAAGGGAAAAACATGGTTCAAAATTAGAAAGGCAAATGAAGAAACTAAAGGCCGTTTTTCTAGTCAAACCCTTGTGAAAAAAGCCCCCTCTATGTGTCTAGCAATTTAGATATGATCCAAAAAAAAAAAAATTGTCTCGTTTTCAATTGATAGTATTTATCTCAATTTATTTGCACCCTCACAAAATGCAAAAAGGCAAAAATAGTTGTTAAAAGGGCAAAACGAGTTGGGCGTGAGGATTTCACCCCCAAATGGCTGCAACAATACAAAAAATGGCAGAAATGTGTGCATCTTTCCACAACTCTCAAAATATCTTGAATCCAAGTTTGATTCTTTGGCAGTTTAACATGAAAAAGGTTCTCGTATTTGAATCCCTAGAAATTGTCCGTTCAAGAGCTAACCAAATGGCAGGCCAATTTGATTAAAGAAGAGCTCAAAATGAACAGGGCTTTGTGGCTACATGTGAAAACAGAAGCACAAATATCAACGACGCCCTATGCACCCCAAGGAATATTTGTATTGTATGAAAGTGGTAGTGGTGAGCCATTCACATCCGTAGCTGCATTAGAATCTCAGCAGCAAGAAATGCAAAAACCTCCTTGCTAGAGAATCTCAAATGCGAGAACCTCCTTGCTAGAGACATCTTTGTTGTTGAAGCCATTGTACAACGAACAATTAAAAATGAGCACATACTAGATAGTAATTTGTATATGTTAGTTAGTCAGAAAACAATGTAAAACTTTGGGGTATGATGCAACATTGGGCAAATTAAAGTGGCAATTGTAAACAAATCATAAATCTAGCCCCCACCATGTGGAAGCGAATGATTAGTTCCAAAATCTATTGTATGTATGTCGATATTTAGTGAATCCCCTTCATGGCCCAAAGACTTACAATTTTAACCATGGGTGAAATCTAGAAAATCAAATGTGAAGTCCTTCGTGTAATTCTAGAAGCTCGAACGCAAATCTGTGTAAAAGAAAAATGAATTTAGGGAATTCAATGAAACTAATGCTCATTACACAATTTGGATAGCCTACCTATGTAATCTTAAGGAATGCATGTTTATTTAAGCTAACATCATAACAAATGCACTAACAAATGTCACATGTCTGTCATTAACAATGGAGCTCGCCACCCATGCAAACCATTATAGCACCACTAGTAATGGGACCCAGCGTTGCTGGGCATAAGCTGGGAACCTGTGTGGATGGAAACATGTTCAGCTCAACTCCTTTTCATAAATCTTAGATAATAGAAACTAAACCCAATGTTGCTGGGTTATAAGAGGTTTCTGTGCATTCAAGTATCGTTTCCCTTTCTCTTTGCTTTTTGCTCTATCCTTGATTTCCCTTTCTCTTTTCCTTTTTTCCCATTTTCCTACAGACTTTCCTTTTTCCTTTTCCCTACACATTTATTTTTTTCCTTTTCCTCTTTTCTTTTTATCTCGCTTTTTCCTTCCCTGCCCTTTGCACTTCCTGTTCTCCTTTTTCCCTTTCCCCTTTTTCTGATGGATTCTTTTTCCTTCCCTTTCATCCTTTTCCGGCCCTTCCCCTTTTTCTTGTGCTCTTTTTTTCCTTTCCTTTCCCCCTCCTCTTCCTTTTCTATTTCCCTTTCCCTTTTTCCTACCTTTTTTCATGTGCCCCTTTTCTTCTTTTTGTCCTATGCTCTTTTTCCCTTCATTTTTTTCTTTTTTCTCACCCTTTCTCTCTTTCTCTTGTTATGCCCTTTTCCCCCTCTCTGTTTTCATTTCCCTCTTCCCTATTCTCCTGGTGCCCTTTTTCCTTTCTTTTTTCCCACCATTTTTATGTGCCCCTTTTCTTCTTTTTCGCACCCTCTTCCCTTTTTCCTTGTGCTCCTTCTCCCTTTCTTTTCTTTTTTTCTTTTTCCTTGTCCCATGCTCTTTTCCCTTCACTTTTTCTTTTTTTCTCACTCTTTCTCTCTTTCCCTTTTCATGCTCTTTTCCCCCTCTTTTTTTCCATTTCCCTCTTCCCCATTCCTCTTGCCTCCCTTTTTTCCCTTTCTTTTTTTTCTCTTTTCCCCTCCCTTTTTCTTTTTTTTCCCTTTCCCCTTTTTCCTTTCCTTTTCCTTTTCACTTTCTTCCCTTTCCTTTCATTCCTTTTCCTTCCCCTTTTTCCTTTTCAATTCCCATTCCTTTTCGTGGTTTCCTTTTCCTTCCTTTCTCCTTTTTCTTTTTCGTGCAGTTCTTTTCCTTTTTCTTTTTTTTTTTTTTTTCTTTCCCTTCCTTTTCCCTTTTCGTCCTCATTTTTCACTTTTTAATCTTCGTTTCCCCGATTTGCAATAAAATTATTTTCCCTTCCCCTTTTTCTTTTCGATCAAGCCAATCAAATCCACCATTAGATTTTTTTTTTTCCTGGGCTGAACCCCTTAAAACATTATAATATTGCAATAAAATTATCATTTTTCGATTAAGCCAATCAAATCCACACCATTAGATTTCCTTTTTTCCTTTTGATGGAAAAGCGGACACCTTTAAAACATTATAATATAAGATAGTATTTTACATTAGGGAGGCATTATTATACCATATATATTTTAAGGTTCTCATTATTTATCCGTAGTTAAAAAAAATGCTTCTATAAGTACTAGTAATGGTGCCCGTTCTTTGGCATAAATTAGGAACCTTTGTTGTGGATTTCTTTCTTTTTTTCTCATTTTTTACATCTAATACCCCTAGAAACCCTTTCCCTTCCATTTTTTAGGCTATTTCCTCTTTTTTATTGCATTTGATTTCCCTTCCTTTTCATTTTCTATCTTGCATATCCTTTTTTTCCTCATTTTTCTTATGTACCCTTTCCTTTTTTTTTTCCTTTTCTTATTTTCCTGCACTTGTTTTTACTTTTTCTCCTACTCTCTCTTTTTTTTTTTTTTACCCTCTTCTCAGTTCCCTTTTCCCTCTTTTTTTTTCTTCCTTTTTCTCCTTCTCATTTTTCCCTTTCCCTTTCCCTTTTTTTGCTCTTTTTTGCTTTTTCCTTCCCTTTTTCACCTTTCTCTCCACCCTTCCCATTTTCTCTCATGATCTTTTTTTTTTCCCTTTCCTTTTCCCATTCCTTTTTGCTTTTCTCTTTTCCCTTCCTTTTCTCATGCCACATGATTGCATTCCTTTTCCCCCCACCTTTTTTTTTTATGTTTTCTTCCTCTCCTCACCCTCTTCTTCTTTATCTCATGTCTCTTTTTCCCATTTTTTCTTCTTTCTTTTTTTCTCTTTGCCTTTTTTTTTCCTTTCCTTCCCCCTTTTCCTTTTCCTTTTCCCCTTTTTTCCTTTTCCCTTTCCTTCTTTTTTTCATCTCTTTCATTTCCCCACCCTTTCTATTTTTTCCGCATTTTCCTTTTTCCTCTTTTCCTTCCCCTTTCCTTTTTTCTTTTTTCCTTTCCCTTTCCTTTTCCTTTTCCTTTTCTTTTCTATTCTATTCTTTCCTTACCCTCTTCCCCTTTTCCCGATCCCCTATTCCCTTTTTTTCTTTTTTCTTTTCCCTTTCCCCATGTTCTTTTTTTTCCTTTATTTTTTACCCTTTCCTCCACCCTTTCCCTCTTCCTTTTTTTCCTTTGCCTTTTTCCCCTTCCTCAAGATTTTAGTTTTTCCATTTCCCAATCTCCTTATTCCTCGTGTTCTTTTTTCTTTCCCTTTTCCCTTTTTGCCTTCCATTTCCTTTTTCCTTTTCCTTCTTTTTTTTCATCTTTTTCCACTTTTCTTTTGCCCTTTTAAAACTTTCCTTTCCACCTTTTTTTTCCTTCTCTCTTTTTTCCTTTCCATTTTCCCACACCTTTTCCATTCCATTTTTTTCCACCTTTTTTCACATGCCTTCTTCTTTTCCTCCTTTTCCCATCTTTCCCTCTTCCCCCCCTTTTCCCTTTTCCTCTTTTTCCTATTCCATGTTTTTTCTCTTTTTTTTGCTTTTAAGCTTTTCCTTTTTCCTTTTCCATCTCTTTTTTCCCTTTTCTTTTTTTTCCTTTTCTCACCCTTTTCCTCTTTCGCCCTTTTGCCACTTTCTCCTTCCTCTCTCATTTCCCTCTCCCTTTTCCTCATGCCCTTTTCCCTTTTTAGCCTCCTTTTTTCCTTCCCTTTCTATTTTCCATGCCCTTTTCCCTCTCCACCATTCTTATCTTCCCCTTTTTTTTAGTCACCCTTTTTCCGTCTTCACATTTTTAACCCTTTTGCTGCCCTTTTTCTTCCTTTTCCTCCCTTCCCCTTTTCTTTTCCCTTATTCTGTCCTCACCCTTTCCCCCTTTTCCTTTTCATAGTGTCTTTTTTTCCTTCCTTTTTCTCCCTTTCTTTTTCTTTCCCTTTTTCATGCTCTTTTCCCTTTCCTTTTTCCTTCTCCGTCTTTCCCTTTTACCCGTGCCTTTTTGCCTCTCACTTTGCCCTTTTCTCTGCCATTTTCCCTTTCCTCTTAAGAGATCAGAGCATGGCCAATCATGGTGGTGGGAAGTTGTGCGATAAATCTCGGCCTTCAAATGCAATCAGACGATCTCAACTATCTAAATTAGGGTTTGATGCAAGACATACGCTAAAACTTTATAATATAAGATAAGATTATTACCTTAGAGGCTATAGTGTCAAGCTAGAAAAAAACAACAGAACACCCAATAGAATCTAAGGATTAAGGACGGAATCGATTTCTACATCATATAACAGGTGGGAACGCATCAATCCTTGAGAAAGTGCTTACGGAGAGCATTAATCCTTGAGAAAGTGCTTACGGAGAGCATTAATGGGTTTTTCAATTTTATGCGACAAACCCATGGAACCACAGCCAGGGTCTCAGCTATAACCAAGCTAATTCAACATCGATTGGACGGTTTAATGGGCAAATGAACAACCGCTCTGCAAATTTCGGATCAGTACATTCAGGAGCCAGCAGTTCAGAATAAGAGGGACTCATTGAAGGCCCATTTGTCCCATGGATACATACGCTCACAAGATTGGGCGATTTACAGAGCTTCAGCAATTGCGATAATAGCTACACTATCACACGTACAGCCTGTGCTTGAGAATAGATCCGGTAGTTAGCTTTTCTAAGCCTCTCTTCAAGAGCAATCTGCTCAGCTGACTCATCTGCTTCTGACGGCTGCAGAAAGATGCTTTGGGAGACGCCGCTCACGGCGAACCTCAGGCACTACCACCTTCCCCCGCAACAGATGGTTTGATGATGAGTGTCGGGAGCTCAAATGCACACTCCGGCAAGTCACTGATCCCATCTCCCGCCCACAGGCCGTCAGTCAATACTGCCCCTTTCTCAAGAACAAGACGACCACATACCTCGCAGAGCATCAGCAACAGATGTTTGGTCTCCTAGACCGGCACCCCAGGACATTCTGGAGAAAGGTCTTGAGCAAGCCTGCACAGCCCACAGGGACCATCACCTCGGAGCAATGGGTACAGTACTTGCAACAGCTGTACGACCCGCTCGGGGGCCGGGCACCAGTCCCTCCACAGATAGGCATGGCTCTGGTTATCACAGAGGTGGATGTCATCATGGGCCTACAACGTCTAGCTAATGGGAAGGCAGCAGATTTAGATGGCATGCAGGCAGAACTTCTGAAATGGGCTGGGCCTCTACTGGTGCCTGTCCTCACGGCATTGTTCAATAAAGCATTGCGAGAGGGCTTCCCTACGCAATGGACCACTAGTAGGGTAGTGCCCTATGGTCAGCTCTCTCTTTGCAAAACTGTTGGCTGGCATCCTTGAGCAGCGGCTGACAATATGGGCAGAGGAAACGGAGGTGCGAGCTCTTACACAGGCGGGTTTCCGGCCCAGACATTCCACCATTGATCATATCTTCACTCTGCGCACATTGATTGAAGATAGCAGGAATCGCCGGCAGAACCTGTACTGTTGTTTCGTGGATTTTGCAAAAGCGTTCGACACAGTACCCCGCAACAAGCTATGGGACAGATTGCAGCAGCTGGGGACCCCCCTGGACTTGCAGAATGCAGTATATCGGCTGTATGAGGCATGCTCAGGCCGTATCACATCGACAGCACAGCCGGTGATCAGTAGCATTGGAGTGCGTCAGGGTTGCCCCCTCTCCCCCACACTCTTTGGCCTATACATTTGTGACGTTCCAGCACAGTATACGATCCCAGGACGTATACTGTACTGCCTCGTCACGCGTACACGCCACCCCGACTGACGTGTACGCCGACGTGTAGCCAGGCGGGTAGCCCCTAGGGGGCAACTTGCAAGGAGTGTGCATTTATTAATGTGCACATTTACCCATGTGCACATTTATCTAAGTGCACATTTTCCCATGTGGACACTTTATGCCAAGTGGGCCATACCCAAGTGTGCAATTAATGTGCACATTTACCAATATGCACATTAATGTGGGCACACCTTTCCATGTGGGCACATTTTGCCACCTAGCCATTAAAGGCAAGTGGGCCCATTCCCAATTATCCCACATGCCTAAAGGGGATAATTGGAAACCCTAGCCAACCCCCTTGTCTATTTAGGAGGGGAAACCCTAACTTGCCCAATTTTCGTTTCTAGGGTTTTAGAGCTCTGTTTTGGCTGCCCCAAGGGTCAAAACCGCCTCCCAGACTCCGTCTGAGAGAATTGCACCATTAGTTTTCCTTGATTCGAGCATTTCAGCAAGATGGTCAAACTCAGGTCAGGAGGAGGAACTCAAGGATCAGGTATTTGGCCAATTAAATAGTCTAAACCCTAATTTAGTCATAGAATCAGTAGGTTTAGCCTAGGGTAACTTTTTTATTGACCTACCCAGTTTTTTGACCATCACAGCACATATAAGCACCTTCACCAAATAATTTATGTCATCATCATTTGCATCACTAATATGCTCATTATATCCTTTATGCAATAGAAAACACTCATGATTTTTTGAAGGGCAATGAAGGGCTATGGAAGGGCAATGAAGGGCAGTTTGAAGGGCAATGAAGGGCAGTCAGCACTTGTGCAGCACATGTGTCGCCCACATGCTTTTTTGAGTATGTGAATAAAAAAAACACCCCCTATTAAATTGCCCATAGCAGCCTTCTAGATCTCTAGATACCAGACTCTAACTAAAGAACCTAACTCTATGATATGGATTAGATCTAGTTCTTTAGTTCTTCTGTGATGTATATGGAAGATGTATCTCTATGAACTCCTTGTATTGGGAAGGGGGGTAGAGACCTAAAGCTTGGTAGTAGATGCTCCTAGATTAGCCTCTCTAGCACACTATAGATTCGACTGTGTACAAGAACCACACCCGGTTGTAGGTGAAGGGGCGGTGGCTAAGAAGGAGGTTAGGTGTTCGACTCTTGAAGCGATCCCTCCGGTGTGTAAGGCCTACCCGGGGATCATTGTGACTAGGTCTAATGGCTTGCCGAGTGCGGGCAAGGCATGGGCTCGACACCAGGTGGAGTGGGGTTCACTTTCCAGTGGGTTCAGTCGAATAAGGGCAGTGGCTCTCTAGTCACCTTGAGTCAGCATGTAGATCTCTGGAGGGAGTGATCCCTACCTGCCCCATCGGGACTGGGGAGATGCAACCCAGGAATAGCCCCTTTGGCTATGCACCCGTGGGCTCTGATCGAGTCCCAACACTTTTCAGCCTACTACCGCAAAGTGTGCGAGGAGGGGCGGATGGAGTGGACAACCCTATGCCATGTTCTTATGCCGGCCAAATCCATTGCCATGAATTTCATGCGCAATGAACTCGGAGGCCCAAGCCGTCGAGTCATCCCTTCGAAGTCCGAGCCTTGGGTAGGACCCTATGTATGATCTTTGATCATTGTCTATGCAGATGTTGATGCACCACCCTTCAAGGTGGATATGTGATTATGTTGTATCTTGACATGTATGTTTACGCTTCAGCACTAGGTAGGCCGAGGGAAGAGGCGGGGTAAAATGACCCCTTCACTCTTCCCAATTGGGACCCGAATCCACGAGGCGCAGTTGATTGTGGGAGGGCCCCCGTATCGGTGTGGAGCTGGTATGGGGATGAACTCCTGTTTGTATCACGGTGCGGGCATCATTATCACAGTAGGGGACGTCCACGATTGGTATCGAGCAATGTTCTTGGAGACCAAGAGCAAAGCACTGGCCATGCTCCCAGTAGTACTAACTTGATAGGATCCTTAAACCTCGAAAAATGGGAATTTTTTTTCTCATTTTTGTAGTTTATGCTAAGCTAGTAACAGTTAAAATGAATGAAAACATAAAAAGACTAAAATTGGTGAGCCAACCTTCAAAAAGTAGGGTGGTCTCACACGTCGCGCCAGGACAGATAATGAGAATCTCATTTTCGAGCTGGGCGCAACGTGTGAGACATTCAGCTTGAAACACACTAAAAAGTCATAAATCACAGAAAATAACTTGATAATTCTAATTTTGAGCTAAGAAGTAGTAAAATTGGCATGTTATATGCTTAGAAAGTATAAAATTTAGCAGCAGGACCCACCATGTCTCACACGTCGCGCCAGGACAGGAAATGACCTTTTCATTATCGGGCTGGGCGCAACGTGTGAGACCATGCTTAAATTTAGGTGTTCTAGGGGTTCTAGATGACCCAAAAAGGTAGTTTAAAAATTTGACCTAAAATCGACCCCTATAAATAGACCTAGACCCCCTCCCCATTTCACAGCCCTTCCTTAGAAATTTGCTCTCGTTTGCCAAGGCGATCTTCTGGCGCATAGCTCGGATCGGCGAACCGTCGAACATGGCCCAGACAAAGCAGACTGCTAGGAAGCCCCGCCGACGCGAATCCTCCAGCGCCAGCGACCCCGCCCTGATTCAGAGGATACTCCAAGAACGCCTTTTTCGGCAAGGCAAATCCTCATCCAGTGAGGAGGCGGACTCGGGCCAAAGCGATGGGACAGAGGTCCTAGACGACGAGCAGCCGGATGTCATGCACCAGATCCTCGAAGAAATCGCCGAGGAGGAGAGGAGGAGCAAGGAGGAGGGGGAGCAGAGGGGACAACCGACCGTTGAAGAACAACTAGAAGCTTGGGCCCGTCTGCAGGAAGCTGAGGAGAGGGAGGAGCAGCGGCAGCCGAGGCTCAGCCCGAAGAAGAAGAAGACCTCGCGGCGTTCATTAGCAAATATGAAGCCAAAGAGAGCCGCCGAGAGGAGGGACTAAGAGACTGAGGACGAAGCCTACCACAAATGGGCGAGAAATAAGAGGAAAAAGGGCCAAAGGCATTGGGGAATGCACCGTAAGAGTCGCGGAAAGTTGGTGTTTGGGGCGTGGTATTGCCATCAACTAACCATCAGCGACGAGACCCCCGCCTACAACCGGACTCCACTCGTGATGAAGATTACGCCCCCAACACCGAGGGGCGAAGCTCTTCAAACCCCTGGGCCGTGGGAGAAGGAAGTACCTGAAAGGTGTGGCACCGGAAAGCGGTGAGGAGCCCGGACAGGCGCAGAAGCCCCCACCTTTCCCGACGTGGGATAGGATTAAAGCCCCTCGGCCACAACGGGAGGCGTATGTGATAGACCCCGTCAAGGTCTATCAAAAGAGGCTGAAGGAACACAATGCATTCATGGCGAAGTGGGAGGCATACAATGCTTACTACCAGGAGCACAGGGTAAGAACCGTCGAAGGTGGAGTGCCCCCGAAACAAACTCTGAAGCCGCCACCACCGAAGCCCAAGCCTCCCCGAGCACCAGGAAAGAAGCGGACCAAAGGCAAGCAGAAGGAGCAGAGAGCCCTCAAGGAAATCCGGCACTTCCAGCGAAGTTACGGACTCTTGATCCCCCGGGCACCGTTTCAACGCTTCGTCCGAGAAGTGATGCAGGAGTACAACACGGACATGCGGGTGACCGATGAAATGTTGCTGTGCCTACAGGAGGCAGCAGAGGCGAAAATAGTGCAGCACTTTGAAGATTCAACGGCCTGCACAGTTCACGTGAAGAGGGTCACGCTCATGAGGCAGGATATGCACTTGGCTAGACACATCAAGGGAGAACGCCCTTGAACTTTTTGTAAATAATGAAAAATTTTGTTAATATAAGAAATTTTTGTGTAAATAATGTGTCCAATCTTGTGTAAATAAGTTAAGATATTGAATTCTAGATTTTGTTTTGGTCAAATTGGAGTTTTTGAGCAAAATTGAGACGATGTCTCACACGTCGCGCCAGGACATAAAATGAGAAGGGCTGGGCGCAACGTGTGAGACCATGCCCAAAAATGCCCAAAACTGCTCCAAATCGACCAAATAAGGGGTCAATTCTGCCTAACTCGACGAGTTGAGTAGAATTACACCCTCAGATCACCCAAATTGATCAAGTTTAGCCCATTTAGAGCCCATGTCTCACACGTCGCACCAGGGCAGAAAATGAACTTCCCATTATCGGTCTGGGCGCAACGTGTGAGACCTCGCAGTATTTTCTTCACCAAGACATACCTAAATGATCTCCAGTCTGTTGCAATAGGTTCATTAGTGTCCTTAGCATGCCTAGACCCTAAACGTAGCCTTCAAACTCTCAATTGCACCTCTTAATAGGTCAGACGCCCAATCCCAGTAAATTTTAGGTCATCCAAAAATTAGTGTTTTCCCCTTTTCTATAAATAGGCCCATTAGAAAAAATTTGGGGTCTCAAATGGTCCCAATATGGAAATTCAAAAAATACACGTCAGCTTTTTGTTATAGCCAATGGGAGGTGAAGTCCTTTGTTTCTAATGCATAATACATGGCAAGGCTACTTTTCTTTCTTTAAAGTTAACATCCACATGTCTATTTTTTAGTGGTCACGGTTTTTCATGGCTATTGCCTAATCTACCAAATGATACTCAAAATCTTTAAATATTTCTTGAGATCCTAAAATGCCAAAGATATGCCTCGATTTTTGTCCTAAGAGTTTCTCGAACAATTTCCCGCTTAGGATTTCCCGCTTTGCAATTTTCTATTCCCTAGCCTATATCTCATTCATTCTGTAGCCAGCTTGAGCCATATCCGTCCGTCTCCACCTTCTTTCTTCGTCCATCTCTATGTATTAGCAGGTTGATTTGAGGTCTGCATGACTACAGAAGTTCGCCCTGGTAATTTTTGCTTTGACATTTTGTGTTTTTCTTGGATTCTAACATACATTGTTTATGCCCTTTGTAAATCGTTTTCAGATTTGTCTTAAGCAAATAGTCATTTCGCAGAGAAGTCATTATGCTCATTTTGCAGAGAAGGTAGGGGAGTATAGCTATAACGCTCAATATCTGGCAAGGGATTATTTCCGAGCAGGTTGAACATAGAAATTTTTGATTAGTGCATGGCATATATATATTTTATTTTTTTTGCGAATCGAATGGGTAATTCAGGTTCAACTCCTGAAATTGTGTTTGGGATCTGATACTGTGGGTTGCCATTTGCGGTCACGAGGCACTTCAAATAACGGAGCTTATGGAGCAACAAAGGAACCCCATAACCAAAGATAATGGTTATTGGCTTCTCCAGATATGTGAGACGAAAAGGACCTTGAATATGGAAGACGAGTACAGTTTCTTTCAATCCAAAACAGGCTTGATAAATTCCACTTAAATAATGCTTTCTTTGTTCTTACTAATATGAAGAATTGCCCATTTGTTGCAATTGCATTATTGCTAGCATGTTAAAAGAAGGTTGATGTTTCCAGTATTTCTCATTCTAACTGTGATTTTTCAGTCTGCATTACTCCACATTCTTTTCCATATTTTCTCTGCCCAAGCAAGGAACCACAGCTCCACAATTGTGATCAATTTAGGGAGGCTAATGCCTCGGCATTCTGAACTATGAGAATATGAGATCAGACATTATCTATAAAAGTTTTTTATAGAGAGGAGTTATGTAATCTGAAATCTCTTGGCGCCTAATTGTTAATGTCTCATCCATTGTTTGAGAAGGGATAATCATGTTCTTCCCTTAGTTGAGTACGTGAATTAAGTTTATGAAATCTGAGAGTTTACTAGTATTTCAGCTTCGATTGAAAAGGAAATGATTATTTTTTGTGAATCTAGAAATGCATCAGCTATGACAATACTGCATGAGCACAAGGAAGCAAGATCTAATTGTTTTATCTATTCCAAAAGCGAGCAGTAAATGAGGTGCTCTACTATTTGCAATTGTTGGAGAGAAAATATCAAAGGGAATTAACTTTGGTGATCTGCACAGGCTCCATCTTTGCAGCATTTTGGTCCAAGGGGAAGGGAATACTGTGAAAATCTTTGCATGAAAGCTATGTCATATGATAATTCCTATCTACATCTTTAAGAACGACTCTGCATTTCTTGGTTGTTTGAGCATTCTGAAGGTAGGATGATTTTACTCTGGATGACCTTTGATAGCCCAACTGATACATTAATCTGCACCCAAGTTCTAAAACAGGGAATGCATCTTTCAAATGAAGATTATTCTTTGGTTTTGGATAATACCAGATTGGCCCTGTACTATAAATCTAATAGCTTCAAATATCAAGAATGGACCTGGAATTCAAGTTTGCTTAATTCTTCAGAGGTTATCTACCTTGCACTTTGTTGTGATGGAAGTAAGCTTGCCCTGCAGCTCAGATCAGACTATGTTAATGTGAATCAGCTTAACAAACTTGTAAATGTGACCAGCTGTAGTAGTGCAAGTTCGGTAGTGAATACCACTGTTAGAAATGAGTTCTTCTAATCGGTTATCATATCTTTGCCTTTGTTAAGTTAGATTGGACGGCCGGCTTGAAGCATCCAAATGGGTGATCAAGAAACAACAGTTTCAAACACCGTGATCTGCCTAGAAAGGCATGGACCATATGGAATGTGTAGCGCAATGCGCGAATCGCCCCGATTATGCATATTTTGAGCTTACGGATCCTTCAAAACACGAATCGGCTGCAAAAAAGTTGTCAAACTATTCTATTAACAACTGGATCATGCAAATCCCGAGCTTCTTGCTCCAATAAAAGGCATTGATTACATAAGGCTAAGTATACAAACTATAACATATGTACTCTTAATCGGTGTAGAACACTCTGTTTTGCGAGAATCGAGTTGCCGGTGGTTTTACCAAAATCATACAAGCAAATGCTTTCGGTTTAATGAAATCGAGGCGAAGCGCAAACTCAAGCTATGTGGCATTTTTCAAGATCTGTACAAGGTCTAAATCTTCGCCACTGTTAAGCACAAAGGCATCACTATTAGTTGGAGTTCTTGTGGGGCTGTTTATATTAACCGTTTTGCCTCTAATAGCTATATACATAATATGTAGAAAGAGAAGGTTTGATGATGAATATGATGATGAAGACGATGGTATGTTGAAATCTATGTTGTCAGAAACTGCATTGAGGAGATTTACATATAAAGAACTTGAAGAGATAACCATAGGATTCTCTGATTTGCTTGGCACAGGGGGATTTGGTTGAGCCATTGATTGAAAACCAGACCAGAAACAATAAGGAATTTAAGCCTGAGAAAGCCCATCTTTCACATGCTAGTTTCTGTGTGGCAAGAACCCAAATACTACAGTTTGGCAATAGACATTCAAATTCAAATGCTAGATGTATGGATTTGCCAAGTATCTTTACCTTTTCTCCCGTCAGATTGAGAGGACGGCATAAAACAATAGCTTGGTAAGACCAATCAGATCTCCACTAGTCGGATCTCTATAATCGAGGAGAGCAGCAAGTCTGGCTACTGACATGCATGACACGAGCCTGTAAAATTTCCATATATCCTTTAAAATTCCCATATCAAAGTTTACACGAGACAATTAACCTAGGCACATGTGGATAAAATTCCTATATCAGAGTTTACACGAGACAATAGACCTAGACACATGTGGCATGCTTTGTAGATATCATATTGGATCTTTCTCTTTCTATACTAATGACTAGAAATATATAAATGGAGGTAAAAGAAAATTCATTTTATTTTCCCTTAGGGGGCCCATATTAGACCCCAGATTTTCTCTAATGCCCCATTCCTCATTTAGCACCATACAAGTTTGCTCTCCACTGCTTAGGCGATCTTCCAGCTCCCTGAGGCGCTTCTGCATCTGTTTGATACTCTCTTCTTCGCTAGATCAATGGCCACTGCTGACTTCAGGCGATGGTACCGCGCCAGTGCCCATGCTACCGAGGCGGACGTCGATGACATCTTCCGAGTCTTCGGGAAAGAAATCGATGTCCAAGCCACGCTGAATGCAACCCCAGCATACAGACAAGTCTTAGCAGAGTTCCAAGCTAGGGTAGGACCCTCCCTCGTCCAGCTCCCCCCTTGCATAGGATACTTTGTTCCCCGCCCATCCCTTCAAACAGCCTTGGGTAATGTCCCCAACATCGCCAAGTACTTAACTAACAAGGCGCAGAGGCTGCCAGACTACATGGTCCTGACAGCTAACAGGACCAAGTATTTCTCCTACACCGCCGCCCTATCTATCTTCCTATCCCACCGCGCCGAAAACCCATTGGGGGCAACCTCTATTCCTCCCATGGAGGTGGACCCCATAGCAGCCCGAGCAGAAGAGGAGATGCTTTTGCAGTACCAGCAAGAGCAAGAAGGAAGAGAGGAAGAAGAGGAGTCGGACGACGAAGAGTACACCGAGCTAGACTCAGAGGAGGAACGGCGACAAGCAGAAGAGGAGCTGGTCAACTTCGAGCAGAGCCGGCAGAACATCAGAGTTGCTCCCCCACTTGGGCTAGGCATCACAAGACTAGCTCCTATCATCATCGACGGAGAGGAGTATCTACTCCTCAGCGACATCCAGAACCTCCCCGAATGCAGGGAGAGGGAGCTCCGACTGGATGAACTGCTCCACCAACTACGGCAGTCCGACTTGGATGACTTCATCGTCCGGGGAGTCTCAGACTTTCCGCTTCAAGTCAGGGAAGCCGACACCTACACAGGGGAAGTGACTTCCGACATCCAGGCCTACAGCAACATCAGGCAAATGATGGAAGCGCGAGAGCTGCCGACAGAGGAGGAGTTCCTCGCCCTCCAGGAACAGATGGGGATCCGTGGAAAGATCACGAGCATCTTAATGCCCAGGCCTTCGACACCACCTCCAACAAGAGGAGCAGGAATCGATCTAAGGCGAGTCGACGCCACAATTGAAGACTACCGGGACCTCACTGAGATAGAGGTCGACGAATACGCCGGGTGGCATAGAGCCGGAGGACAAACAAGCGGGGAAGCTTCAGCGACGCACAACGACAGGTCCCTGAGGTACTACCTGCCCCTGCTGCTGGATGGGAGAATAGCGGTAATACACCGCAAGTTCAGCCCTCGAGGTGAAGAAGGAGTGTTCATGCTTATTGCACTCTCAGGCTTCGGCAGGCATGCTCGAATAGCGGCAAACGTCGACTATGCTGTCCTAATCAAGAGAGCAATGGCACTTGACCTCTTCGACTTCGCCATACCCCATCGACGGCAGGCAAGATTGGCGGTGACCGCGGCCTGCACATCCGACCGCAGGGTGGAGGAGTTGGCGAGAGCCTTGCAGGGCGGCTCGTCAGCAAATGTCCTCAGGAATTTGGGTCATTCGGTAGGAACGGCCCAAGTTAAAAAGTTCCTTGAGGACAACCCGTCTTACCGGCGATTTCAAGACCAGTTAGACTCTTGATCCCGGAGACTTTTTGTACTAAAATATTATATAATATAAATATAATTTCTTTTGCACTTTAAATGTTTTGTTGATATATTTTGTTCCACAACTATGCCAACAAACCACATACAATGCAAAAGAACAAGTGCAACTAACCATATAGCCATGAATTGTATGCAGCTAGAGGCCTAGGCTCAGGGGAACGACAACGCCAGGACCTTAGGGAAGAACAGAGTCCGCCAAGGCCACCTCCGGCAAGGAACCTGTTTGAGGAATTTGGACCCTTAACCCCAGAAGAGGAAATATCACAGATGAGGACGGACCTTGAGCAGATAAAGGCTTTGCTGGCCGCACAAGCAGGAGCGGGTTCGGTGGACAACGCTCAGTTGCCGCAAGCCTCAGCTCGGAAAACAGGAAGGGACAAGAGGAGAAGCAAGAGAAGGAGGTCCCCCAGCTCGGACTCCTCCGACTCAAGCTCAGACTCGGACTCCGACTCTGAGGAAGAGGAAGAGCAGGCCCAGGACCGAACAGATGGAAGGCAGAGGAACAATGCAGATGGAAGGCAGAGAGATACCACAGATGGACGACAAAGGGACACAAGAACCTCCGATTACCAGAAAAAGGTAGACTCTGCATTGGGAAATGTTTGGAAGGCAAGGAAGCTCGAGCAATTCTCAGGCGAGAACAGGTCAGGCATGCAGGCAGAGGCTTGGCTCGATGAGATGAGTGAATATGGCAACGCTTATGGTATGAAAGACAAAGATAAAGGCAGAGTGGCAACAGCCAACTTGAAGGGAGCAGCACGCATTTGGTGGAAGGGGTATGCCAAGGCCCATGGCTTAAGCAGGGATGCTTGCAGGTTCAAGAAGTTCGCGAAAGCTTTCAAGCGCCACTATGTCCCAAGAGAGCACAAGTCCAGCATGATGCAGCAGTTCCACAGGTTGCAGCAAGGCAACAAATTAGTCCAGAAATATACAGAGGAATTCATGAGGTTAAGGCTTTATGTGCCAAAGTTGGGCGAGAAGCATGCAGTGGAAAGCTATATTGAGGGCCTGAATGAGGAGATCCGCAAGCTTGTAAGGGCAATAAACCCTAAGACAGTATCAGAAGCAGAGTCCAAGGCAATAAGCTTGCAAGGGACGTGACCTCAGAATAGCGGGCAGAGGCAGCAGTATTTCCAGGATAAAGGCAAGGCAACAGGAAGTTATAGCCCTAGGGCAGCCAGTCCAGGTCCAGCTAGAGCCCCATATGGTGGCAACCAGAGGAAGCAGCAGGAGAAGAAGCAGGTGTCCTTCAAGGACAAGTAGGAGGGGTCAAACTACTCCAAAGCAGTGCGATCCTTTTTGCAGGCTATGCCCAAGGAAAAGAGGCAAGAGTGCATGGAGAAACAGCTTTGCTTCAGGTGCTTCCAGCCAGGCCATAGAACAGCCAACTGCCCCTACGTCATGAGCGCAGCACTAGCGGAGTTGGGAGATTGGGACACTCTATCTGACGACGACGGCGAGGCAGCCCGCGACTACATCCAGGGTGAGTGTCATATCTTTGCCGCAATAGACACAGAGCAAGCAGAGAGCCAGTATAAGGTAATTTCTACAGTAGGGAAGGCCAAAGCCAAGTCATTTATAGTCTTGATAGACTCAGGAAGTAGCCATAACTTTGCATCCCCCAGAATGGTTGAAATGTTGAAGTTGAAACCATTAAAGTCGAAGCCAAGGCCCGTCGTCTTAGCAAGTGGAGCAGTAAGGCAGACGGCAGGCAAGAGAATTAACTTCGACATAGACTTGCCAGGGATTAATATCCAGATGGGGGCAGAGGTAATGGGCATTGGTAAGTACGACTTGATCATAGGAATGGAGTACCTTGGACCAGCAGGGGCCATCATTGATTGTGGAAAGCGGAAAGTGACCTTCCCAACGCCCGACGGCAAGATCATTGAGATCAAAGGTAAAGAAGTTGTTCCCATCATGCAGTTTATGTCTTCTAAACGGCTGTTCAAGTGCATCAAGAGCGAGCAGGTAGCATACATCTTCAAGCTTGAGATTGAAGAGCCGGAGTCAGAAGAAAGCAAAGAAGACAAGGTGCTCAGCAAGTTGCCGAAGCAAATAGCTCAGTTGATCACGGAATTCCACGATCTCTTTCCTGACGAGATCGAACACCTCCCTCCTTACAGGGGAGTCGAGTGTGAGATAGCACTCGAGCCGGGAACAAAGCCGACAAGTAAGACTCCATACAGAATGACGACGCAGGAGTTGACCGAGTTAAAGAAGCAGTTACAGGAGTTGCTCGACCTAGGCTTCATTAGACCTAGTGTCTCCCCGTTTGGAGCGCCCATTCTGTTTGTTAAGAAGAAGGATGGCAGTTTAAGGATGTGCATAGACTATAGGCAGTTGAATAAGCACACCATTAAGAACAAGTATGCGCTCCCCAGATCGGATGATTTGATGGATCAGCTTCAAGGAGCAAAGGTCTTCTCCAAAATCGACTTAAGGTCAGGCTATCACCAGATCCGGATAAAGGAGGAAGATATCCATAAAACCGCTTTCAGAACGCGGTATGGGCACTATGAATTCACGGTAATGCCTTTCGGCTTATCGAACGCCCCCGCGACGTTCATGAGGCTCATGAACGACATCTTCAGGGAGTTCTTAGACACCTTTGTGATCGTATTCTTTGATGACATTTTGGTGTATAGCAGATCCCTTGAGGACCACGTACAACACTTGAGGAGAGTGCTGGAGAAGTTGAAGAGGCACCAGTTGTACGCCAAGTTGTCGAAGTGTCATTTCGCAACGGAGAAGGTGGAATACCTTGGTCATGTGATCTCAGCAGAAGGCATCTCGACGGACCCCGCCAAGATTGAAGCCGTTATTCAGTGGCCGGCACCAAAGAACGTGCATGAAGTGAGAAGTTTCCTTGGCCTCGCAGGGTACTACAGGAAGTTCGTGAAGAACTTTGCTAAGATAGCGGCCCCGCTAACAGACTTGACGAGGGCAGAGAAAGTGAAAGATTGGGCAGAGCATTGGCACAAGAAAGCCCAAAAGGGATTTGAATTGTTGAAGGAAGCTTTAAAGACTGCCCCCGTCTTAACCCTGCCAGATCCAGAGAAAGATAAGCTTGTAGCCACAGATGCGAGTAAGATAGCTACAGGTGCAGTGCTCATGCAAGAAGAGCGCGTGGTAGCATATGATTCCAGGAAGATGAACGACGCCGAAACGCGCTACCCCACGCATGATCAGGAATTGCTCGCGGTTGTCAGGGCATTAAGAATTTGGAGGCATTACCTTTTGGGAAGGAAGTTCCAATTGGATACAGACCATCAGAGCCTCCAGTATGTATTCACGCAACCACACCTCAACCTGAGGCAAAGAAGGTGGATGGAGTTCCTTGAGGAGTATGACTTTGATATAGCCTACAAGCCAGGGAAGCTCAATGTGGTAGCGGATGCGCTTTCAAGGCATCCCCTGACGACGAGAGTGCATTGCAATACAGTTTCGACGCTCTCCAGCGACTTTGGTAAGAAGATTGAAGAGTCCTTGCCAATAGATGCCGACTTCAAGGAAGTATGGGCAAGCTTATGCAGGGAAGCAAGAACAGATAAGGAGCGGGAAGCCTTCAAGAATTATAAAAAGGAAGGACCTGTTATACCATAAGAACAAGTTGTGCGTGCCCGAATCATCAGGCGTAAGGAAATTGATCCCCCATGACACGCATAACAGCCCAATAGCTGGCCATGCGGGATTCATGAAAACATATTTCAAAGTGCGCAGCAGCTATTATTGGCCAGGAATGAAGAAGCAAGTAGCTCGCTACATCAAGGAATGTCAGCTATGCCAGCAGACGAAGGCAGAGCAGCTACGAATTCCAGGGGCATTAGAACCATTAGCGGTGCCAAACGCTAAGTGGGAAGTGATCAGCATGGATTTTATAACAGGGCTTCCAAGGACAGTAAGAGGGAAGGATGCCTTGATGGTAGTGGTCGACAAGTTGTCGAAGATGGCACATTTCGTGCCTTGCAGGACCACAGACACCGCTATAGATATAGCGAAGCTCTTCACCAAAGAGATCTTCAGGCTTCATGGCATGCCAAGAGAGATCATCTCCGACAGGGATCCGAAGTTCATGAGTGCCTTTTGGCAAGACCTCTTTGCGACAATTCAGACGAAGCTATCCATGAGCACGGCATATCATCCTCAGACGGATGGCCAAACGGAGCGGACCAACAGGATTTTGGAGGACATGCTACGAAACTATGTCTGGAATAAGCAAGGTATGTGGGAAGAATTTATTCACTTGGTAGAGTTTACATACAATAGCACCAAGCAGGAATCATCCCAAATGTCGCCGTTTATGATCAATTACGGCTATCAATGCCTAACTCCAGACACTTGGCACAATCCCGTGTCAAAAGTAGAAGTTTCGCAGCAGATGTTGGCCGATATGCAGCATGGTGGAAGAAGTTCGAGGATATCTTCTAGCAGCAAGGAGCCGTCAGAAGAGCGTCGCCGACAAGCATCGAACAGTCAGGGAGTTCGAAGTTGGCGACAATGTGTGGCTCAAGATCAAGGTAAAGCAGGCAAAGCTCAGGATCGAAAATTGCAAGAAGCTTGCTCCAAGGTGGGCTGGACCTTTCAGAATAATTAAGAGAATAGGTAATCAATCCTACAGATTGGACCTACCAGCACACCTAAAGATTCATAAGGTCTTCCACGTGAGCTTGTTGAAGAAGCACACTCCCAATCCAGACGAAGTCTTGGACACTCCAACGTTGTTGGAAATGACGGAGGAGCAACTGGAAATAGTTCCAGAATTGATTCTTGATAAAGCCTTCAAGAAAACAAGGAGGTCGGAGCTCCTCCAATACTTGGTCAAGTGGAAGCACTTGCCAGTGGAAGACGCGACGTGGGTACTCAAGAAAGATCTATTAAAGCAGTACCCACAGTTCATGGAGCAATGGGACGGCAAGGTCATCTCCGAAGAAATCGGCTCAGGCATGTCGATTTGTGTAGATTAATGCTATGTGTAGTTCAGATTAATCTACGCATGCAACCTATGTTAGGTAGGAGTTGCATGCGTTGTTACCGATGATGAGACCACCACGGTGATCTCTAGGGCGTGGTGTAATGTCAATGTAGGCATGACCGCGTTTCCGCTTGGATGAGTGGAAGGTAGATTAGAAAGTCTACTTCTGTTCCACGGAAGTAGACGGCCTCGAGGGAAAGGAGGTCATTCAGGAATGCATTGATAGGAAAGGCACCTTTAGCCCCATATATGCTTTGATAGGAGGAATCTATCCTTCACGCCCCATATACGGGAAGGATATCCTCCATGCTGGGCAACTAGAGGTGTAGGCATGAGCGGCATATAGGCATAATAGGACGCTGTCTCCGCGGCCACGATGGAAGAATCATCCTCTTCCTACGCCAGGAGATTAGCCATGCATTCATGTAGATAGGTGGGGTGGTCACCATATAACCAAAATTTTATTAATAATTAAATGGTACTAACGTAGTGTCGATCTGCAGGCCAATAGAGCGCTCCAGAGGGCAAGGAGGTCGAGCTACGAAGACTTGCAACACAAATTTTGTTGGAATGTGTTGCAAGGAATGAAGAGTACCTCGAACAATAATTGTAGATATGAAATGATAAATTTTGATAAACTTAATTGACGTGATAAGTAAACTATTGAGTAACCTGTTTAATGATGTTACGAATTGATAAGTTATCTCATAAGTTAATGACGTAATAATGTTTTAAAAATATTACCTTAGGGTAATCTTAATAAATGTGTATGTATTATAGTAGTATGTTGGATGCATCAGGTTGATTGCAGGTTAGGAAGATCCCAAGGTGGGGAGACCCACGATGCTGCGGACAGCATCATTTCAAGGTGGGGAGAATGTGACGTTCCAGCACAGTATATGATCCCAGGATGTATACTGTACTGCCTCGTCACGCGTACACGCCACCCCGACTGACGTGTACGCCGACGTGTAGCCAGGCGGGTAGCCCCTAGGGGGCAACTTGCAAGGAGTGTGCATTTATTAATGTGCACATTTACCCATGTGCACATTTATCTAAGTGCACATTTTCCCATGTGGACACTTTATGCCAAGTGGGCCATACCCAAGTGTGCAATTAATGTGCACATTTACCAATATGCACATTAATGTGGGCACACCTTTCCATGTGGGCACATTCACCTAGCCATTAAAGGCAAGTGGGCCCATTCCCAATTATCCCACATGCCTAAAGGGGATAATTAGAAACCCTAGCCAACCCCCTTGTCTATTTAGGAGGGGAAACCCTAACTTGCCCAATTTTCGTTTCTAGGGTTTTAGATCTCTGTTTTGGCTGCCCCAAGGGTCAAAACCGCCTCCCAGACTCCGTCTGAGAGAATTGCACCATTAGTTTTCCTTGATTCGAGCATTTCAGCAGGATGGTCGAACTCAGGTCAGGAGGAGGAACTCAAGGATCAGGTATTTGGCCAATTAAATAGTCTAAACCCTAATTTAGTCATAGAATCAGTAGGTTTAGCCTATTAAATTGCCCATAGCAGCCTTCTAGATCTCTAGATACCAGACTCTAACTAAAGAACCTAACTCTATGATATGGATTAGATCTAGTTCTTTAGTTCTTCTGTGATGTATATGGAAGATGTATCTCTATGAACTCCTTGTATTGGGAAGGGGGGTAGAGACCTAAAGCTTGGTAGTAGATGCTCCTAGATTAGCCTCTCTAGCACACTATAGATTCGGCCTGTGTACAAGAACCACACCTGGTTGTAGGTGAAGGGGCCAGACTGGCTAAGAAGGAGGTTCGTGTTCTGACTCTTGAACGATCCCTCTGGTGTGTAAGGCCTACCGGGGATCATTGTGACTAGGTCTAATGGCTTGCCACTGAGTGCGGGCAAGGCATGGGCTCGACACCCGTGGAGTGGGGTTCACTTTCCAGTGGGTTCAGTCGAATAAGGGCAGTGGCTCTCTAGTCACCTTGAGTCAGCATGTAGATCTCTGGAGGGAGTGATCCCTACCTGCCCCATCGGGACTGGGGAGATGCAACCCAGGAATAGCCCCTTTGGCTATGCACCGTGGCTCTGATCAGGTCCCAACACTTTTCAGCCTACTCTACAAAGTGTGCACAGGAGGGGCGGATGGAGTGGACAACCCTATGCCATGTTCTTATGCCAGCCAAATCCATTGCCATGAATTCTGTCTGCAATGAACTCTGGAGGCCCAAGCCGTCAGTCATCCCTTCGAGTCTGAGCCTTGGGTAGGACCCCTATGTATGATGCTGATCATTGTCTATGCAGATGTTGATGCACCACCCTTCAAGGTGGATATGTGATTATGTTGTATACTAACATGTATGTTTACGCTTCCGCAGCTAGGTAGGCCCTGAGGAAGACGGGGTAAAATGACCCCTTCACTCTTCCCACTGGGACCCGTCACGGGTGCAGTGATTGTGGAGGGCCCTGTATCAGTGTGGAGCTGGTATGGGGGATGAACTCCTGTTTGTATACGGTGCGGGCATCGTATACGAGTAGGGGACGTCACAACATTGATCAGTTGGAAGATTGGCTCTCTGAACATGGAGGTGCGGGCGCACATCTCATGCATCACACAATCCGGCAACTCATATATGCTGACGATGTCAACCTCATGGCCTATACTCCAGAGGACATGCAACGTCACCTGGATGCTCTTGACACTTTTTGCCAATTCACTGGCATGCGAGTTAACTTGGCCAAAACTAGGGTGCTGCTAGTTGCATCATCCCGTCAGCCAAGGCTTCCCACATTCACTTACCAGGGGCAGGAGGTAGAGGTGGCTCCGACCTACAAGTACTTGGGGATTGAGTTCTCAACTACCACTCATTGGGATGCAGCTATCAGGTTGCGGGTCATGGCGGGTTGGAAAGCATTGTATGCCATGCGAGAACAAATGACCACAAAGCGAGTTGTATGCACAGGGCCACCGGTCACATTTGTTTTGGGCCTTGGTTGGCCGGTCCTTTTGTATGGGGCAGAAGTGTGGGGTCCGGTGATATCCCTCAACACTGGAATGACCTCGGCGGTGCGAAGGCCTTCTTGGCACGGGCCACAGGGGTGAAGTCAGTTCATTACTAGATCCTACTCAAGAGGCAGGATTTCTACCCCTTCAACGGGCTGCATTGGAGCGCCATGTCGTTTACTTCAAAAGGTGGTCGCTATGGCTGATACACGCTTGCCCCACCTTGCTTTGGCCACGGCGATGGGTCCCCAGCGCCTGAAATCCTCTTTGGAAAGACAAGCAAGCTCGGTGGTTCTCACGCTAGGGGTGTGCAGGGGCAAGCGTGCGTCGTCAGTCGGGGACAAAGAAAGATCGTAGCGGCACTTAAAGCGTACCTAGATGCTACTTTCCTTCACAAGCTCACGGGATCACGAGGCTACGGCGCATGTTAAAGCTGGCACACTATCGGCGACAAGTCAATCCTAGGCTCACAAGAGGCCCACACGATGCTTGTACACCTAACTGCCCATGAAGAAGCGCGGACTTATAGCTTCCATTCGCCGCGGTGCACATCGCCTCCGCATTGAAAGGCGTTGGGCTCGGGAACCACGAGAACAAAGGCTTTGCGGTGTTGCCACCGGCGCGATTGAGGATGAATGTCATACCCTCGGATGCCAAAGCATTTGCCCATATCCGAGAGCGATATGTTCGATTACTAGTGCCTGGCCAGCCGTTGCATCAGTTATTGACTACAGCATCAGTGGGATTGTTGGGGTCATATCTCCAGGAGGTTATGGATGCACGGACTTGTTTGTGTCCTACAGGACGGTATTGAACTGTCCTATGCAATTGTACAGTGTGCCAGCATGCTTATTACTGCTAAGGTTTTTTCCTTGAAAACCCGCCGGGCGGGGTTTTTAATCACATCGATAATCGCTTGCTGCTCTCTTTTTGTTTGGGTCCCATAGGCCAATTGGTCTCCGTGGACGCTAAAAAACCTATTCTATTCTATTCTATTCTAATTTAAAAGGGGCTCGCGAATCTGACAGTCTCTTCTTTGCAACTTTTCAAGAGAAAGATGATCTTGTAGTCACTGTTGTAAGACATGCATCTATCAGAAAGAGAGAACGGAGCTTTATTGGTGTCCAAAGCCGGAGCCACACTACAGGACTTACAGTCACTTGTATTTTAAAATTTTAACTGCGTTTGCTGCCTACAATCATGGAAAACAGAAGTTATTCATGAGCTTGGCTTGAAACAGGAGAAACCAAGGCATGGAAAACAGAACTTATTCATGAGCTTGGCTCGAAACAGGCGAAAACAGCTTGATTCCGCCCAAGAAATCACAGTTAAGAAATTGTTTACAACCACAGAAGACTTTGATCGGCTTTACAAATCCCCTGCACTGCCACGGCTAGTATTAGCATAAATGAAAGCAAACTGAAAAAGGAGAAGAAGAAGCGGCACGATGGCTGTTTCTTACATCCACCCATGCAAGCTGAAGAAATAACCTCCAGGGCGATGGCTCCTCAGACGCCAAGCTGCAATTGGAGTCTTGAATTCCAGACCTTGCCTTCCCGCTTCCTCTCCCATGCATCTGTTCAATTGCAAATCCTCCCCTTCCCTCTTATCCTCCGATTCTCGCCTCCCCTGCTCGCTTACACCTATCCAGAAAAAGCAAACCCTTTCCTCACACCCCGCTCTTACCTCCGCTCCTTCTCCCGCTGATTCTATCCAATGCCCCCCTTCCCCAACCCCATCGCTTCTTTGCTGAGGTCGATCCGGAATGCCTGCCCCTGTTATACATCCATGTGGGCAGATTCACGCCGGAGCTGAGCCCCACATCTTGCCGGAATGACCCAAACCCTACCTTGACTAAAGAAATCCTGGCCCTCCATCTCAATCTGATGTGGAATTAATTCCCTCATACACGTCATCTTCTCTTGCCACATCACCAAAAAAACACATACATAATTTTATATGATGAAGAAGATAGCATTGAGCTTTGGAGGGATCAAAGGGAGAGCGTGAGTTTTGACCCCGTGACTGCTGAGGTTGCTGAGATTATGGGTATGGTTGTCGCTGATATTTGTTTGATGATGCGTATATGGTTGTGGCATGGTTTGAACCATTTTTTTGCCGGAAAGGTGTAGGATGTGCACGGGTGTGACGTTCCCTGAATATATACGGCGCTCCGGACGTATACATACAGGGACTTCCCCCTCCCATGGCAATCAGCTCACCATGAGCAGGGCCCTCCGTCTAACTCGGACCATCCATAGAAAGATGCCCGGGTGAAGGACAAAGAGGTGTCATTTGGCCCACGCCTTCAATGGGACTCCTAAGTCGCGGAAGCGTGAATACATGTTAGCATACAGCATAAATCATACATAAATAACCACCACGAAGGGTGGCACAACCATCCAAGTACTAACAACAAAGAAGATACATCTAATCCTAAGGAAAACGCCCCAAACCCCAGGTTCTACCCCGGCTCAGACTCCTGTGAGGATGGACTGACGGCTCGGTCTCAAGAGATCAGCAGACAGAGGTATAACCTGGCGTTGGTTGGCATATCTAGAACAGTGGCTAGGGTAGTCCACTCCATCCGCCCCTCCTATGCACACTTTGCAGATAGGCTGAATCATGCTATGACGTGCTTGTAGCCCTCCGGAGACGTAATCCCAAGGAATCACCCTTTGGGACTCTCCGGGTTACATCTCCCCGGTCAGATGAGGCAGGTCAGAGAGGCATCTCCTCCCCGAGTATGACGGATCCCTGGGTGTGTTAGAGAACACGTGCCGCATCAGCAACCCCCGCATCCGTACCCGACTTACTCCCCTAAATCTAAAGGTCAGCTCACCAACCCGTTCGAGCCCAAGGGTTCCATATAGGCACCTCCCTCCGGCCCAGGGAGTGTCAGACCCATATCCGGCCCTCTCCGTGACCGGCTATAAGCCTAGCACACTATAGGAGTCCTGTAGCCGTGCTAGGCAAGACCCCACCCTCGATTCACCATCATACTCGTTATCTGGTGCTGAACCACATCATAGCATCCACAGCCAGGTAGGCTCTTGTGCACAGGCCGCATCTAATGGGAATAATACAGGGCTCTATCTAGGAGCATACTACAATACATGGGTTCAGAGGTCTCAACCCCCTCCCCCCTTCCCCGGTAATCCCCCATCTGCGGGTGCTAACTAAGCAAAGAACTACTGAACCATCAACCAAAGCACATACAGAGACTAGAGATAAGAATACTCACCATATCAATCAAGGGTTAGCCTAACAGGTAAACCACAGAGAAAAACAGAGAGAGAACACACCACAGAGAGGTGCTATGCTATAGATCAACAAAGTAACCTACTGACTAACCCTCAAATCGGCCTTGGGCTGCTCCATCCCGACTAGCTGAAGGGTGCCTGGCTGCTGCTTCTCCTCCTCTATCTCCAACTGCTCCTAATTCGAATTGGGGCCCAAAAGCCCTTTTGGGTGTCCCAATTGGAAACCCTGCCTTGCCCAATCGATTTGGGCCAGGTGGCATGTCATTAATTAACTAATTAAGCTAATTAGGTTAATTAAGACAAAAATACACTTAATTAGGTTTTATTAACTTAGCATAGCTAAATTAATCCCTTTTGGGTCAACCCCCTAGGTTAACATACCCCATGGTGGCGTATCCCTACTACGTGACGTGTCAGTATATTTATACGTATACCATATAAATACGTGGACATACCCCATGGTGGCATATTTATACTACGTGACGTGTCAGTATATTTATATGTATACCATCTAAATACGTGGAACGTCACATTCTCCCCACCTTAGAAATGATGATGTCCTCAGCATCAAGACTGCTCTTGCTCTGGGCCAACACACGAGATGTTGGGAGCAAGTCTCCCCACCTTATAGAGAGCGGACCTATCAAGGTAGGTGATATTAAGGATACATATCAAGCTTTCTTGAAACATATTCAAGACACTATATGTTATACAAAAGTACATGTACGTATTAATAATGACATGTAAATTTTAACATTACTTACACAGACTCGGTTAGTTTCACTTTATGACTTCGGGTTTCCAGCAACCCTGATACACATTTTATGAAGACGATCATGAACAACTATAGTCCATGCCAGATATATCTTAAGGGAATTAATTCGGATAGTAAACTTATATTTAGGGTAGGACTTAACAAGTACAGTTACACAAGTAATATCTAGACAATAATGTTACATAGAGAAGGTGTTAGTTAACATATAGAAGGATTATACACATGCTCTCATGCTCCCCCTGGGGTACTGCATTAGCTTTATAAATATATCATATAGAAGGTAGTGTTATGCTATCATTACGATGACATTTCATTAAAGTTTATAATACGTGTTGTCATGCGGAGTGCTGGCAATGCACCCGCACCTTAATCTATCTTAGATTACATATATAATATAATTAAGTTGTGGTTGAAGAAACCACCCCCATAAGGAAATAGAAAAAATTAACTACAAGGGTTCCTATCATGCTTATGGTTCGTAATTCATAGCGGCATAAGGAATGGCCATGTTCCTATTATCGCCGAGATGAATGCGGCCTATCATCTACATGCCCGTCCCACCTAGGATGCATCTACCCCACCAGGTGTCTGCATGATCCTTGCTAGACCAAGCCTTCATTGGCTAGTGTGCAGTCGGGGTTGAGCGCATTGTTGATGGCGCGGCGCTGGAGTACCCCCTGTTTAAGCTATCTGAGCGGAGGCACTAGCGCAAGACTACTATTAGCCACCTATACTAAAACATGGCTTGGGACACTAATGATGATGCCTCCACCTGGCCGAGACGGCGTGAGCCACTGGCACAAGTGCTTTTCCTATCCATGAGTGGTGATGATGCCTACACCTACGTGACCTCCGGTCATGTGCACACGCAGTGCATGATGGCATAAGGAACTTTTAAGATGATCCCATTATCGCCAACAATTATCTGCTTAACATACAGGAGGATATATACGGTCTCCCCACCTTATTGACTCACTTGCTAAGGTTGGTGTATCCTAAATATATAATGCAGGGTGACATTTCCGGGAATACCAGACGCCCTCCACCCATCGAGGCTGTGTCGTCTAATTTGGAGATGAGGTGGCCGTTGCGTTGAATACATAGGTTCTCGACCGTAAAAGATTATGTGGTTGTCTTAAGGTATTCATTTAGTAGCCCCTAGCTAAATATAGTGACTAGGTATGATGGATGCACTTATCATGTAACATTTATCTCAATGATGCCAAAAGTTTACAAAATTACTTATGACAATCCTACCCGGCAAGGTTCTGTCATGATGACATCCCATTTGGTTCCAGAAGATTAGGAAACTACTTATGCTTCTTATTTTAGGTGGATCCTAAATATATAATACATGCTGCTATTCTAGAGAGTTGCCCTGTCGTTGTTAGTTAAATTCCGGAATTAGTCCCACCAAGTGAGTTGATGTTATCATAGCAAGTTGGCCGGACTTGCTAGATTACTTCGTTTCATGTGGTCGGGTTATTCCTAGGAGATAGCAGCTTTATACACGGTTAACAATTATCGTCGTAATGATTCCGTGTCAGCAAGGTGATCAAGCTCACCAAGTGGACTCAATACGCTGGACATGTGCTAATAGTCATGTATAAGTCTAGCTAACCATGCAGTTTTTCCGTCCCACGCATTGAGGACTTCCTCAATTCCTGGGTGATAGCTCGTACAAGGCATGTACCAGAAATGCCTGAGGACCGTATCAGGTGTGATATCAGTTAAAGCCAATGCTACGTAATCTATATGACCGTATGCACTTGGGAGCGTGCTAGAAGTTCGTGGAGGTACCGGATACTCAATCGGTTTGTTGAAAGTGTGTTGTTCGTTGATGTAGAGGTTGGCTTTCTTCACTAAGGTCCTGCTATTAGCGACGGTTTGATGACGTAGCTGACAACGTGATGTCTCCTTGATCGCGTGACAAAAGTTTGAAAGAGACGCCTTCGAAAGAAAAAGATCCATGTTGAGTTCTTCATCTTGGCGTCTAAAGGATGACCGTGGATTTTAATATTATCGCGCGAACTCCACGGAAGTCCCTATTATGGAGTCGGTCTCTTATGGATAGAGAGGTCGCAATGTTAACCTCGAGGAAGGAAAAAAAAAATCGTTTATCCTATTTCTTTTAATTGATTCCAGATCCACAAATTCTGCTACAGATATAGCTTGGATATTTATTCGGCTTAATGCATCTGCAACCAGGTTCTCCTTCCCAGGCTTATATTCAAGCTGCATCCCTTCAAAATCCTTGATAGTCTCAATGAGCTTTAATTGCCGTGCATTAATAATATCCTGCGTTTGTATATGTTTCAAGCTTTGCTGATCAAAACGAGCCACAAACTTGGATCCCATAAGATAATGCCTCCACTTCTTAAGGGCATGAACAGCCCCTTCAACAAGTTTTCCAAATTGATACAACAAAGGAATCCTAACAATTCAAACAACCAAACCCATTGATCTTTTTCCAACCATTTAGGAGCCTTATCCTTTTTAGTTGGAGTATCAGTTTCAGTAGTCATCAGAGACTCTGGGTTGGCAGTGACTGGCGGCGGATTTTCAGGTGGTGGTGGATGAGCAGGTGGAGTAAATCAATATACGCAAATTAAATGAAAAGACATTATAATGTAGTTAAACACATTTATCCAATTGTAAACGATACATATGCGCAGATGTAGATTATTTCTATTTGGTTATAGTGAGTGATACTCCCGACACTGGACACTGGAAGTTATTCCTTATGGTTTTCAAGTTCTTTGTATACGCCTATCGGGCTCGGCTTTTACTTGAAACTTCTTTTTATTATACCATGCTATAAGTTTGATTGACTATAATTCTCTTGCTTATTGCTTTATATTCTTAAATAAGTCATGTATTGTTACCCTCAGTAGTACAGATACTCATCATTTTTTTTTTTTTTTTTTTTATTTATTATGTTATACCATACAAACGTAGTCCTTTAGTCCTGACAACTGTTAATTCGCATATATACAGTGGATTATATGTGACATTGTTAGGTATATAGGCAAATATTATTTAGACAGAGGAGTTCTTAGGTATTTATCATTCATATAATTCCTTTATTTCCGAATCGCATTATTTCTTCTAAAGGTTTTAGGACGCATAGTAACGATATTCGTCGATTTCATTATATTAACACTTCATGATTCTACACTTAAATATATATGGGTATCTTGCATTTAGATGTGTATTCATTTCCGTCATTATTTACATCTATTTTTATTTATAGACATTAAACACACATCCAAACTCTCCTATAATTTTTTTGTTCCATTTAGAGACATCTTATATTATAATGTTATAGCGTAATTCCGGATTGGATCAAGCCCTAATTTGAATGGTGAGAGATCATCTAGGTGCATCTAAAGGCCGAAGATTTCTAAGCACAACTTCCTACCACACATCATTGACCATATTGTGATCTCTTATGGGAAAAGGGTAAAGAAAAAGGGAGGAAAAGGAAAAGGGAGGAGGAAAGAGAGAACGTGAAGGGGCAAAAAAAAAAAAGGCACGGGAAAAGGGAAAAAGAGAAGGGGAAAAATGGTGGGATAAGAAGAGAAAAATGAATGGGAAAGGGAAAGGGAAAGAAAAATCACAACGGAACCTCGAAAAGGGCATGAGGAAAAGGGAAAGAGGTAAAGGGGAAAAGGGAAAGGGAAATGGCATAGGAGAAAGGGAAAGAGTGGGGAAAAGGGTCAAGAATGGGAAAAGGAAGGAAAAAAAAAAAGAGCATGGGAAAGGGTAAAGAAAAAAGGAGGAAAAGGGGAAAAGGGAGGAGGAAAGAGAGAAGCGTGAAGGGGCAAAAAGGCACTTGGGAAAAAGGGAAAAAGAGAAGGGAAAAACGGGTGGGATAAGAAGAAGAAAAAATGAATGGGAAAGGGGAAAGGGAAAGAAAAAATCACAAACGGAACCCGAAAAGGGGCATGAGGAAAAGGGAAAAGAGGTAAAGGGGAAAAGGGAAAGGAAATGGCATAGGAGAAAGGGAAAGAGTGGGGAAAAGGGTCAAGAATGGGAAAAGGAAGGAAAAAAAGAGCATGGAAAAGGGAAAAGGAAAAAAGAGCATGGAAAAAAAGGAGAAAAGGGGAAAGGGTGAGGAAAGAAGAAAAGGAAGGGAAAAGTGGCATGGAAAAGGAAAAGAGAGAGGAAAGGGAAGGGGAAAAGGCACCGAGAAAAATAAAAAGAGTGAAAGAGTGGGAAAATGAGGAAAAGGGCAGGGAAAAGGGGAACAGGAGAAGGGAAGGGAAAAAAGGCAGGAAAAAAGGGAAGTAAAAGCAAAAGAAAAAAAAAAAAGGAGAGGCAAAGTAGGAAATGGAACCTGGAAAAATGGCATTAGACAAAGGGAAGAGGGAAATGAGAAAAGGGAAGGGGAAAGGCACGAGAACAAAAAGGAAGAGGAAAAAGGGTGAAGAAAGGGAAAAAGGAAGGAAAAAAAAAGACATGGAAAAAAAAGATAAAGGGAAGAGGAAAAGGGTGGGGGAAAATAGGAAAACGGCAGAAAAAGGAAAGAAAAAAAAATGTGGGAAGGGCATGGGAAAAAAGAAAGGAAGGGGAGAAAGGGTGAAGGAAAGGTAAAAAAAGATAAAAAGATAAAGAGTGGAAAGGATGGGAAAGGAGGAAAATGGAAAGGAAAAAGTCCATCATGAAAAGGAAAAAGGAAAGGCCAGAAAAAGAAAAAGAGGGGAAAGGGTCGAAAAAGGAGGAAAAGGAGGGGAAAAGGGAGAACGGGGAGAAGGGTGAGGAGCAAATGAATTGAAAAAGAGGAAGAGGAAAGTGGAAAAGGGCACGGGCACAAAGGAAGAGAGAAAGAGTGAGGAAAAGGTGAAAAATATTAGAGGAGAGGGAAAAGTGGAAAGAGAAAAGGAGGAGAGGTGGGGAAAGGAGAAAAAATGGGCAAACAAAAAGGGTAGAAAAAGGGAATGGAAAGAGGCATAGGAAAGAGAAAAAAGAAAAAGAAGGAAGAATAGAAAGGGAAAAAAGGACACGGAAAAGCGAAAGGGTGGTGAAAAAGAATGAAAAGGAAGGGAAAAGGAAAAAGGAAAAGGAAGGCTGGAAAGTAGAGAAGGCTTTGAATTGGAAAAGAGAAATGAAAAGGGCAAGGGATAAGAGGAAGAGGATGGGTAAAAGGAAGGAAAAGGGCATATGAAAAGGTGGGAAAAGAGAAGCGAAAAAGGGTCATGGGAAAAGGGAAAGGGAAAGTGGAAAGTAAAAAAAAAAAAAGGAAGGAAAAAAGAGAGAAAAATAAGGGGGCGGAGAAAGGATGAAAAAAGGGAAGGGAAAAAATCCGAAAAAAAGAGAAAAAAAGGAAAAAGGAAAAAGGGAAAGGGAAGGGAAGTGAAGGGAAAAGGGGTGAAAAAAAGGGAAAAAAAAGGGGAAGGGAAAAAGAAGATATGTAGGAAACATAAAAAAAAAGGGAAAAGGAAGCAGGGGAAAGTGTGTAGGAAAATGAGGGAAAAGGAAAATGCGGAATAGAGCAAAAAGGCAAAAGGAAAAGGAAGGGTGTCGAATGCACAAAAAGCCTCTTAAAAAGCTCAAAGAATCTTGGGATTAGTTTCTATTATACTAGATTTATGAAAAGGAGTCGAAAGCTGAATAGGTTTTGTCCACATAGATTCCCAACTTATGCCAAAGAACGGGCACCATTACCATTAAGCTATGATTTCATTAAGGAGAAATTTGGAATTCTCGTTTTAGCATGAAATAGGTTGGCGGGTAGCCATACGATGGTAAAAACTGCTACCTCCGGAAATATAATTTTACAGCTCATGCAAAGGTCCATCGCCCGATGGGAATGTAGTAGGAGGGAATGCTCAAACTTATTTGGGAAGAATCGCATGAGCGATGTTTAGCAACTCAAAGGAGACAAAATAATGAGCCTTTTATTAAGACCATATGAGAGCATTGTGTTAAAATAAGGTCCCAGGAGGAAGCATATCACAAAAATTGAGTATTTAAAGCCATATAATTACTCTGAGGAGGATCGTGATGCGATTATTTTTAGCATTAAACATAAAAAGCTATGGTTAAAGACAAAAGATATGGTAATACATATTCACGAAACCAAAATTTGCATTGAAGGAAGTAATATACAACATTCATTATTACGATTGTGTTTTGGATACTTGATCGGGTATCACACCCATTTCATTGGCCATGCGGATGACATGCTCTCTACCCAATTCCATAGCTTGTGTTGTGTCCATCTCACGAATAACACATGTGACCTCACGGAATCGAACACCCATGGCGTTTGCGATCTTTTGCTGCGAGATGTGAATCAGGCTCCCATTTATCCTTTGTCCCGCTTTGCTCCCGCCTATAAGTTCCTTCGGATTGGTAGCAATCTCTTTGTGGATGAGAGCTTACGCTTCTTCTTTGTGTACGATGCTCTTGTGTCGAGATTCTCATCTTCGTCGGTTTCCATGTCTTTGTTGGTGCTTCCATGTCTTTGGTGGTGTTTCCATGTGTTCTCGCCCCGTAGTCAAACTTATGTTCGCTTTGTCAAGAAAGGCATGTACCCATCAAGCTTCTCATTAAGTGCACTCATTTTTTGAAAAAGTGGGCTCGGGGCTTCTATACCTTTTAGGTCTCTTCAAGCAAAGCGCTTTGTTTCTTGCATTCTCTCTTCGTAGGACTTAGCATCGAGGTTCTCCAAAATGGAATCAGGTTTGATAGATGCGTGTTTTGGGTGATCTTCGATATTGGGCATAATTTGGATCAGGCTCAACATTCTCTGCTTTCTCTTCTTCTTCAAACCCCCCCGTACTTTGATTGGCCATTTTCTCAAGCGTTTCCAAGAACGCCCTCAGGAAACGGCACACTTTACCTGAACTTTCGAAGGCCACGCTCTTTTTGCCTTGCATAAAGAGCAACACGAAGCTATGTCGGTGAAAAGAAATCCAGAACGCAACCATCAGTCGGCACCAGCTGTTCAACAATATGGTAGGCATACGAGGTTTTCAGCTGACATTTCAATACAAGATCTCCTTCCATTGCCGCCCATTTGAATCTTGGTTTGCCTGTAAAAAGAGTCTGAAATTTCTTTTTTATCTTCTCATCGGCATCCTCATTACTGTTTGGCGGCGTTGGAGGCAATGGTGTTGACTTAGGAGCCTTGCCGTGTGGAGATAGGCGAAGCTCCAGCTCACAGTTGCCTGAGGTGCTACACGAACATCACTCTGTTAATGCACATATGACTAATAAAGTACTGATGTTCTTTCACCCTTCGTTTGCTCTCCCATCCCATTTCTTCATAAGAACCTAAAGATAGGTAGCCACCATGCTGAATTTGCCATTTGTACAAGCAATTGGGCAAATTCATTTGGCGCATGATAATAACCAAGTGATAAACTTTGGCATTCGTCATGGTAGCTATCCTTGTAAATAGATCGTGTATTTCTTGCAATCCCATACCTTGTTTATCCCTCGGATGTCAATGAATATCAATGTCGCATTCTCGACACTTGGGAGGAAGTAGGGATGCCATCCTTAAATCCTTTGCTATGACAATATTTTCTTTTCCTTTCTTTTTCTAGCCTCTTTCCGGCTTTAGAATATTCTGATTGGCTCGAGAAAGGCTACGGGTAGGTTACCTAGTGTATGATCCTTGTTATAGTTAGCCTTCACATTACTCGTAGCCGGTATATCGATATATCCGATTATTCTCTGTTCATTCAAATCGGGAAAAGCACGAAGCAATTCCTCCCGGCTATCGAAATCCTTACGCTAAAAGCAAATTTGTGGCATAAGATAAAATTTCGCGCCTCATAAAAGTGAGGGTTACGATGTCGGTTGCGTTGTTTGCAATCAAATCTCCGCTATAACTTTGTTTGCACCTTTAAATCGTTTTGCCTTCTATAATCTCATCGGAATTTGTGACACCCTGCATTCGACATACCTCGTAGGCAACCGGAGCGAGGTCTTGTTAAAGAATTCTTTGGATGGCTTGTCAGGAAACTCACCATGGTCGTCCACAGAGTTTCTGACTCACCCTGACCGGCAACTTCCATTAACTTCTTAAAAACCTTCTCATCCATAAAAATGAATTGTTTTTCATCCTTAAGCTCCCTGCACTTTCAAGGTGGTCGTTGCAATTTCATGGAAATCTGCTGCGAAGCAAAAGGTCATCAAGATGGCCGCGCGATGTTGGCATCATTCTAGTAGAAAATAAATAAATACCTTCAAAGCTGAAGTTGTAGCTGTCCCTATAGGTCCTTGTGGAGGACAGACCATAAACCTTTGTCGATGACGAAGTTGTTGCGATTTTTCAATCGGTGGCTCTCGTACCACGGTGTTTGCAATTGCCGTTGCATTGAATACTCAACTCTATATATTCCTTTGTGCGTAAGATTTCCGTTGAGCACCCTCGATCTTCTTCTAGCATATACTTTGGCAAATTCTGAATTCTTTGCTCCAAGCTGGGCGACGACCAGAACAAAGGAGTTTTGCGCGGCGCAAATCTTGTGGTTGCGAGAAATAATATAAAATTTCTTGCCCTTCAAATCTTACGGATTGCTCCATGTCACCCTCCTCCGAAAGATAGACAACCATCAAGTCAAATCTACATAGCGAGTGTCCAAAAGATAAAGAAATCGTTACGGTGGTAATAGGGTCAAGCGGCCACGGCGTCGGCGGTGTGAGGACCCTCATGCGGGTATGTCTTGAAGCTTTTAACGAGTTTGAACATGGTCATTTGACCGCATACGTGTGTCAAGTTTCTTTGGTGCGGGTTCACAATCAAAAATAGAAATCTTTGTAAACCAATTAACCCCTAAGGGGTAAAACCTTTTGAAATTTGTTCAAGCTTAAAGAGTGGTTTGCTCTGCCATCTTGCGTTCCTCTTCGGATTAAACTTGAACTCATTTGGAATGGCGGTGCGTGGGGCCATGTCAATGCTAGTTTAGAGGAGGGGTTTGGGGGGTTTGAGAAGCTGGCGGGGCGGGCTATCGTCGGCAGTGTCGAGGTTTCTAAGGTTAATTTTGAAAGGAGGGAGTTTTTGGAATAAATCCACGGATGTAGTGCTATCTCGGGGCCTTCAAAGCAAGAGGAAGAGTAGGGTTAATAATAGGAGGGTTTTTATCGTGGATTGTGGCTCTTCAACAACCTTTTTTTGGTCTTGGCGTCTCTCCCAAAGTAGCAATAGGCTTCACACTTTTTTCTTGGCCCGCGGCTCTTAGCCAATTGGTGTGTCCATCACGGAGGGCATTTTTTCGTCGAAGGCGCTTTCAAAAAGCGGCTTCGGAGGCTTCTTGTCTGTAGACAAACCATTTACGCATGCGAGAACCCTACCAATATGTCTCTGTTTCCCTTTATTCGACAAAGATAGAGATTCATAGGATGGCAACAACCAGCCATAACTCTTAGGCCGATGTGGGGGCGTTTTTCCAATGGTGGCTTGTTCATTTTCTTTGTTTGTCATCAGGGCCGGATCATAATTGCGCCATTTCAAAATGTACTTTCGAGGAATTGCAATGCTTGTGTGTCCTCAATCTTTGCATATGATAGCATCTTGCACATTGTTCTTCGTGCCTTCCCACATTGCTACCACTATGCCAACTTGCTCAGCGTCCTCGGGTTTTTTCGGTCGGCGAGGAGCGAGCCGCGAGTCCTTTTCTGCGATCACCTTTAATGTGCGGTATGGCTTGTGCAATCTCAATACACCATTTCCTTTCATTGGAAGGGGTTATAATACGGATGGGTTCGACATCCGGTCCTCGAAACAGAGCAAGTGCTGTAAACAAAAGCCAAAAAGCCTGTGGTGAGAGCCTGATAGGCTGCATAATGTTGTGCAACGAAATGGTATAAACTACTGAAGAGAAACGCGACCGCGATCCTTCCAAGCAACTAAAATAGCACTCCACACTATCGCGGCCGCGATGTTGGGTAGCAGCTAAGCACGGCAAGAAAACAATTCCACTGCTCACTAACATCGCGGTCGCGATCCTAGTGACCTACTACACTACTACTCATGAACATCCCAAGAAAGAAAATCTATGCTCAACAAGACCGCGGCCGCGATCTTGTTGAGCACCCACAGCTATCAAGACATTACAAAACCTAGCCAGCAAGGCCGCGGCCGCGATCTTGCTGAGCAGCTATACTTATGAAAACACTAGAAGTTTTAGTAGGCAAGATCGCGGCCGCGATCTCGCTGAGCTGAAATGTTAGAAATTACCTTCTCTGAGGGAGTCCTTTGGTGCCATGGGATGGCGGTAGCGGGTGTGTCTGAAATTCGGTCGTTTTCGAGAGGCTCGAGAAGGCGCTCGGAGGTCGAAGGCACCAGGCGCTGAAGAAATCGCGGTCTTGAAATTTGTTTTGAGGGGTTCTGAGTTTCAATTTATAGAACGCGGCCGCGGAATTTAAATGCCCGCCCATCATAATGGTGCGTGAAAAAATCGCGTTACTGCCATAATGGCGTCGCCGCGTCTTGGTGCATTAATTGCACGCGCGGAAGTATTAATTACCGGCCCGGCCGGCCCGTAGTAATACCGACCATAAATGCGTTCGTCTGCGAATATGCTAGAAAAAGCAAGTAATCCGTACAAAAGGTCTTTATCGACTTGGACGTCCGCGTTCAATTTTTTGCCGTAATGTCAATTCATTAAAGGTACATGACAGACTATGCAGCCGTAAATGCTCCAAAGGCGGATTGGACGGGGGACGGACAATGGATCGCAAAATTTGAATTCCATAACAAACATTTCAAGTGAAAGCGAGAAAAGCCAATTCAAATTTGATTGTTTTGCAAGATCTTGAGATCTTTGGAGCTGCGCCTAAAATTTGGGCCAAGTTCGGGCAAGGATTTTGCTGCAGAATCCGCATCCATTGAAGAAAGCGACGGGGCTCATAATCCGCTTGCACTCCATACTTGCACATTTGGAATTCTTCAACTGCGCATCGAATTCAGGCTTTGGGCGAGGTAAAAGGCATATTCGATGCATATCACTTTCGATGAAGTGAACTCAAAGTTTATCTTTGCTTTGAATTTCAATTATAACTACAACCGACGAGTCTCTACACTAACATCAATATGTATTGCATGGATTGATAAGATACCTCCTGATACTTTGGTGCAACTATGTAAAAATAGATGTTGTAAGCAAACCTGTGCACTCTGGTGTGTTTATTATACAATGTAAACGTGTTTCAAGTATATGCTTTCTTTCTCCATGAGGATGATACAAAACACTGTTTTTATGACACTGCAGCTTCTGACGGGTCCTTGGCTTCAAGTAGACGCTGACGCCACCATATTCTGTGAGGTATGAGTAATGCTTTAGTCTGTAAGTCAATCGTTTAACTTTTGTGCTCGACGAGATCGCGGTCGCGATACCTTCAACCATCTACACTTGCTATTTACCAAAGAACTCCCAGCTATCGATAACTATGAGTTGAAACCACTTGTTAACCTCGAAATGTGATTTGCACATGAGTTCTTATTGAAACAGCTAGTTTGAATGATTGCAAAAAGCGCGACCGTGTTCTTGCCCATGCTCGATAAGATCGCGGTGGTGAAAGTCCTGAACATTTTTTCATTTCTCAGTTGCTATTTTCTGTAGTACTTTATGATCACAGTGCTTTTTGCTTACGAGGATCGCGGCCGCGATATTCACGACCTCTTCTTTGCAGGATGGCAGATGTAATTCCGCTATATATCTTTGGGGAAAAAAGGTGGCGAGAGGGAAGAGTCCACAATTTCGGCGCCATCACAATTCGGTTTGTCCGGAGGGTATGGTTGTTGTTTCAATTGTGAATGTTTTGGATGGACAATTGCGCTACCAATTCGAAATGGAAATAGAAAAATGGGTGAAGTTTGTGGGGACTTTTGTGTTGTGGTATAAGGACATTGCTGCTCCACTTGTTAGAGAGGAGGAAGCTTGCACCCCACCGAGTCGGATAAAACGCATAAACTGGCGGGGACGGAGGCAATGGGGGTTAGCCGATAATGGGGCGAATCATGTGCAAGGGCTTTCTAGAGATGAGTTAGTTGAGAAGGCATGCACACTCATGCATGAATCTTTGCCACATGGCTTATGCCTATGGTGTTATCGTTTTTGCCGATCCAAACCATCTTTAATGCGGCGTGAAGTTAGGGGAAGGCTCGATAGCTGCTACTATCATGAGCATATTTCCAATGCACGAAAAAAAAAGATCTCTATGTTGCCAAGCACGTGCGAGAAATGCCCCTAACCTGCATGACCTTGTCGGATGGCCCATAGCCTTCGTGTGCTCGTTGATAACATTCGGTTTCCACTCTCGTGGTTGCGGTGAAGGAGAAGGATGTGGAGAATGAACCTTACTCTATTAGACCGAAATTGGCATCACCAAAAAGAGACCTTCTGGCATGGTCAATCGGAGACCGGGACACGTCCGGCCTGAGACTAAATGTGAAAGAAAAACTAGTCTTTGAGGCTATTCTAGACTTCAGGTCATCACTCTGCTGCATGAAACGATGTTGTGCAAATTTTACATCCCAGGAGATAGCTTGCATGAGAACCTTTTACTGGAACATTGAAGTCCTCGGAGCGCACAACCTTTGCATATAACATGCTAGATCTTTGCTCACGAAAATGGTGTAGTTCGCAACCCGATGTTGAATAACAAACAGGTGTGCGTGAAAGCATGGCATAAAGCCTATGGCATACCCATTTCCACTTTTTACAAGTGGAAGAAGCTCTTCAATGACGGCCGTAGAATTGTTGAGCGGAAATCTTTGGGTCTAAGAAGCCAAGGTCTCATACTTTGGTCGGCAATCTTTTGTGCTATCTATGTTCATAGATGAAAACGCAGAGACGATGCCACATTTCGAAAATTACGGCGAGGGTAGCGAACAAAATGTTAAGAGGCTACCTTCAGTCTTGACTAAGAAGGATATACACCAAGAAGTAGATATTACCGATTCTGAGAGATGACGGGCAAGCATATTTCTCCTTCGTCCTTTCATGCGCTTGGAAAGAGAATCATTCGAGAGGTGGCAATAGCTAAGAGGATAGCATTTTCTAAGTGTAACACTGTATTGTCATAAAGGAAAAGCTTGCTAAGACCAGAGATCCAAATGAAAGAAGGGTACTTGCGAGAGAGAAAATCGCATATGGCGCCCGGATTTCATGCGGGGAGCCTTTCTCGGTCTGGAGAGCTTTGTCTCATAGATCTCGAGCACGCTTTAACCATTATACATGATAAGATGGATCAGAATAAGACCATGGTCCCTCGTCTAGAGAAGCTAGCAAAGTCTACGTATGGGAGGGTGAGCATGAAGGTCGGTGTTACGGGGTGCTCTTATGCACGGCCATGGTATAGGTGCCTTGGGCCACTTCTCCTTTGGACCTCGGCCCGATGATTCTAATTTTCATGTGGGATCCTTGAATCATACCACGAAGACCTTTGGAGAATAGATCGAGGATAATTGGGGCCATTTGAGAGATACTGAGATCGTCCCGAAAAGCGGTTGGGCTGCGGCAATTTTAAACCTGAGATAACCTTAGGACAAAAATGATGAATGGCGGTAGAAATGATTTTTATGCCTCCTATCAAAGGCCCCATGGTAGCGAACAAGCTGCCTAGGAGGCTTTACTTGCGACTAGATAATTGCTCGGTCGGAATAAGAATATATATCTTTTCTCTTACTTGTCATACTTGGTTTGGTTAGGTGTCTTTGATCAAGTGCGGTGGGATTCATGATGGTTGGACACACCCACGATGACATAGATGCCCTATTTGGAAACTACTCTACTCTAATGAGAAGATCGGATGCATTGACTATTAGGAGCTTATGCAACTCTTGAGGCGGTGTAGTTCAAAGGCTCCTTCACCTTACCTTGTGATGAGAGGTTTCGATTGGAAGGAATTTCGTGAAAGGTTTTATCCCCGATAAGAAGGACCGTTTATGTGGTCACTTGGAACCTCTACTCTTCAAGTTTTGCATGAAGGATGGATGGCCACTAATGTTCTACAAGATGAGGCGGGGCATAGGGAGTGGCTCCACGAAAAGGGAATCGAGAATGTGGAAGGAGGATGCCCAAGGTTTACCTATGATTAGAGAGGGTCACCTAAGGTCCTGCAGACCATATGGGAGCTTGAAAGATATAGGTGCATTAAGAGCTTCTATTGCCAAGTACATGATGCCTTTGGGCAGCTATTTCTAGAGCTGGCGATAAGTCATGGTCCAACACATATATGAATGAAGTTATTGACTCTTTGGTCCACCTTGCTGCGAGTGCTTGGGGGCGTGCAGCCCGGTGAAAGCTGTCATTCAAGATTTCGGCCCGATGCGGGCAAAGTGCATTGGAAGAACCCGAAAGAGTGTTTGTGGATGAGCACATTGAAGCATCTCATTACGTTGGGCCTTTTCGGGTAGACCTAAGAACCCGGTTGAAATATTGACCCCTACCAAGATGTCAAGAAAGGAATGCTCTTGCTAATCAGACCACATGATAAGCGCCAGGCGTGGTTGGCTTTTGCGAAGAGGACCCAATAGAGGACCCTAATCTCCCACATTACGAAGAGGTGTTTGTCTCTTGGTTTGAGCACTGTTGTTTAAAGGGAACCTCATATGCAATGCATTATAGGGATTCTTTGGAGCAAGAATTGGAGACCCAATCCTAATGACCCACGCTACCAACCTTTGAAAACAATAGACTATGGTTGGGCCGTAGAGACCAGGCCATTGTCGGTGGTGATCCCTAGTAGTGTGGGGGCTCGGTTACAAAAATTAGTGGCTAAAGAAGCTAAGGGCGATGATGAGAACTCTTGAGGTATGCAATGCTCTTTTACATAATTACTATATCATTCATAACATGCAAGTTACAATAGACTAGTTATTATTCATTACGCTCTGCGTTTTCATCTCAACACAAGAGCTCTTACACTATACAATGCTAAGCGGGTGATTCACTCATCTTCGAGGATCTGTAGTAGTGATCCACGATATCTCATAGCTCATTATTTCGGGAAGCCAAATCGGATGGATCATTACGAATTGACCTTGAGGCAACGAATCTCGGCCCAAAGCTTTTCTTCGCAGGTAGGGATCAAGAAGAAGATGCCTGTCTAGGCAACCAACAAGATCAGAGTGGCTCATTGAGCACTTGATCGCCTCGATGTGGTGAACTGATGAAGGCAAAAAATCCATGGGAGAGGAATGAACTTTAGCCCCGAAGTGAGAAGCTTTTATAGTGAGGTAGAATTATTGAGGTGAATTATTGGGGTAGACTTCAACGCCATTATTGCTCGTGTATAAGACCGTTGTATAAATACAAGTATAATACATCTTTCGTATGGATATATGTATGCTTTTAAAACGTGTGCTTGAGTAATTCAGGTGTGGTTGAAATTAGGAACTGCTTGCAGATATACTGGAAGTCGAAGAGCACACCGTTACACTACATTCAGGTATGATATATCAAACAATATTCATTGCGGTATTACATCCTTACATAGTTTATAGGTGCTGATCAGTTTATAGGTGATTATTATATCAGTAGTCATCACTGATAACATTGATTGTAATACATACTTCATATGTAGTCATATATCACTAATAACTTTGATTCACTCATCATCAACATCAAAGCTCGTGATGCTATTCAGCTCATAGATCTCCTGATCAGGAAGCCAGTAAATGTGGACTTTAACACGAATGAGCTTCCTGCAAGCACTAGCAGGACCATCAGCCTTAGATTGGAGCCATGGATCAAGATTAACACCATTTCTTGCGCATTCATTCAGATCGTTGTAGCTCAGGTAGCACCTGAAAGATCGGATGTGCTCTGGACGAGGCATCGAGGAAGCCATGGAAGATGAATGATCTCTACCCCCGAGTCGAGCTGTTTTTATAGTGAAGTGAAATTATTGATGTGAATTATTGGTGTAGAATGTAGGGCCATTATTGGGCTTCTACAAGTATCATGTACACGTACAAGTATAACACATAATTTGTATGTATATGTGTATGTTAATTAGCTCATGTTTGTTGGGATCGAGAACTAGGTGAAAGTATTCGTGCTTGAGCAAATAAGGTGTGCTTAAAATTCTCAAAATTGCGTTATTTTATCCAATTAATGAAATCATGCTTATTAGTTACAGATACATACGTTCTATTTTATTACGGCACCGATACGTCTCCCAGATTGTTCATATGCAACACCGTCGCTGGATCGATAGTCGAAGGTGCCTCCCTTGCCCATGAAAGAGCCCTTGCTGCGGCTGCCCCTGGTGATTTGGGGTGAGAGGCACGCACCCTAGTCCGAAGGTTACCGGGAAGTCCTTCAACGCACGGCTTTGAAGCTTGGCTTGTTGGAGGAGTGGGCATTCGAGACTCTACGTGGAGTATAGCGAGCCTTGAAAACTTGAAGAATTGTGTTGAATCTGCACTTAATGCCTATTATGCCATTAACTGCTTCCCATATGCGTTTGAAACCTCCTGGATTTGCTGCAACCAAAATTCAACATCCATGCCGGAGAATTGGAGGAGCTTTGGAACACTCCACATGCTGTTGACGTGCTGAGTGTCAGATTCGGTGGCTGAGGAAGAGGTGGATGTTGATACCGGGCATGGACGTTTAAGGCGTCGATGGTGCGCAGGTACACGAGAAACCGTAGGCTGAGGTGTGCATTGCCTAACATACGCGTGCAGTTCTGCGGTTTGGTGCTTGAGAAGAGTAATATCGGGTTCGCAAATCGAGAGTTGATACTCGACCATGGCAGTCCGTAGAGGGTGTCGTATTCCATGTATCGCAAAAGGCAAATTACTTATAGGTGATAAATGTGTATGAAACAAATCAATAAGGATTGAACATACACACATAACGTCGATAGGTAAACGATTGTAATAGGAACGTGCAGAATGATATTACAATTTCTGGTTGGGTGACGCATAAGAATTACATGATGCTAACCCGGATAAGGACAGTCGAAGTCAATGGTTTACCCAAAATTATAGGAGGTACACTGATGATTCTAGGTATGATAAAACATGATAAGTTCAAAGCTAAGGAAAGGCGGAGTACGGATCATTAGGCAGAGGTCACCTAGTTGGAAGGTCACTACGCGCACAAATTTGGGGGATGAGTTGCATACTGTGCGGGTATGATTATACGAGAAGTCTAGGTATGGCATAAGTTTGGTATAGAAGGGTATAAGAAATAACAATGCAAGGATCTATAAAGATGGTAAGACATAGAGATCAAATGACATATAGACCTACTCATTATGTGTGGCTATCGAGGTGCAAAGGCTATGACTTTGACAAAGATTTAATAGATGGCTAATGAAGAATAATGGCAATTTTGATGATGGCATGGTAAAGAAAACGTGTGGAAAGAACTTCTGATATAAGGGGTGACTTGGAAGGTGCCTGGGTGATATCAAGTTTTGGGACTCGCAAAAATCACTTGAGAGACGTAAGCTAAGCTATAGATGTAATGACAATCAAGAACTAGGATAATGGCCAGAAGATTTTGCTCGAACCACGTCGGAATAGCCTAGGGAGAGTTGACTAACAACAATGGTTGGTTTTTATTAGATTGATATACTAGAATAATTGTAAGAGAACAACTAAAAGGAATTCCAGTATGGTAGAATATCCTTGTGTAGAATTGAAGCGAGTGAAGATGTACTGCAAGTTGAGATAACAATCGGTAGAGTCATGTGGCGGCTCAAAGTGATACATGGAAGAAGCACCTAGCTAATTGAAGATTAAGGACGAAGAATTTCTAGACTAGAATGGTTTACATTAGGAAGACAGAGCTACTACTGAATAGTAGAGAGATGGGTTATTATATCCAATTTGAATAAGTAGAGGATGAATGGGGGTAGAATAAAAGGACAAGGTTGCATTCTAGGTGTTCCTAGATAAGATATCGTTTGCGTCCCACGGCTACGAAGCTCCACGGCGAGCATCTGTCGCGGCGGGAAATAAGAAATGCGGTCTCCTCCTCCGAATGTCTGCCACGTTACCGAGACTATCATCGAGCTTGGGCATGTCGATGCAAGCGTTGTAAGGCGCTTGGCGAAGAAGAAAAACGATAGTGCAGGAGCAGTCGGCGGAGGTCGGCTACGGCAAAAATGCTTGCTCTGGCGGTTATGGCGAAAATGCTTGCTCCGGTGGCTATGGCGAAAATGCTTGCTCCGGCGGCTATGGCGAAAATGCTTGCTCCGGCGGTTATGGCGAAAATGCTTGCTTCGGCGGCTATGGCGAAGAGGTTTGCTCCGATGGAGTTGTTACCTTCACAACGTGGGTTTACGGAAGGCAAACCTCTAATTTAAACAAGGTATAGATGCACTATAATTACTACAAAAAGGATTATATCCCTTCAAGAAAGAAGTTGGCTCATTGGTAAAGGTGTTGGCTTGGGTGCAGAAGGTTAGGAATTCAATCCCAGGACGTACTTTTTACTTTAAAAGAATGTTTAACCAGACAAAATAGAATATTAGATGTGTATAGATAAGAGATATTCTATATAAAGAGTGTTGGCAAGGTGGAAGGGCTGTTGGGTTGGAGGTGGGAGGTCACGGGTTCAAAATTGGGCGAATGTAAAAAAATGGCGGGAATTTTTTTTTTTTAAAGTAGGCGGAATTCGCGTTTTTAGGTCTGCGGGCAGGCCCTATCGCCTTTTCCCTCGCACCCCCTTTTTTTTCAAGGCGATAAGGGTTTCACCCCTTTTTCCTCCTTATATTTCCATGGTAGCGTCCTTCCCTTTCTCTTTTTGCCCTACCCGGCGTTTCCTATTTTCCGGATTTCAGCGTTTTTAGGTTAGGCGGTCTTTCTCCCTTCCGTTTTTCCATGCCTATTTTACCTTCTCTTTTCCTTCCGCCCTTTCGGCTAAAACCGCGGGTACCCATGCCCGCCCGGCGATAAGGGTTTCACCCCCTTTTTTTTCCGTTATATTGGCGCGTAAACTGCATTTTCCCCTACCGGCGTTTCCTACGGGAGCTAACAATTCGAGTATACCCAGTTCTTTTCGATTTCGTGGGGTCCACACTTCGCGACTGCCGTCCGTCAGTCCCCGTAGGTCAATTCACGGGTCACGGGTTCGATGGTGCGCCTATTTTGGCGTCCCGAATAACCCTTTTGCGAGATATGGTTGCCCAAATCCGCTCTTACAAAAGAGAACTAAAAGTTTACACACCAACAAACTACTTACTAGCAAACCCATCAACCACAGTACCAAAGAGGTTTAAGGCTACTCTAAAGCTATCCTCTCTACTTAACAGTCTAACGCGTTAGTACATGGCCAGTGCAATGGCTTCGTCTACCAAGAACATGCTCTGATACCACTGTGACGTTCCCTAAATATATACGGCGCTCTGGACGTATACATACAGGGACTTCCCCTCCCATGGCAATCAGCTCACCATGAGCAGGGCCCTCTGTCTAACTCGAACCATCCATAGAAAGATGCCCGGGTGAAGGACACAGAGGTGTCATTTGGCCCACGCCTTCAATGGGACTCCTAAGTCGCGGATGCGTGAATACATGTTAGCATACAGCATAAATCATACATAAATAACCACCACGAAGGGTGGCACATCCATCCAAGTACTAACGGCAAAGAAGATGCATCTAATCCTAAGGAAAACGCCCCAAACCCCAGGTTCTACCCCGGCTCAGACTCCTGTGAGGATGGACTGACGGCTCGGTCTCAAGAGATCGCCAGGTATTGAGAGGTATAACCCGGGTTGGCATAGAAACGATGGCTAGGGTAGTCCACTCCATCCGCCCCTCCTGCGCACACTTTGCGGATAAATTTGAATCATGCTATGGCGTGCTTGTAGCCCTCGGGAGGCCTTAATCCCAAGGAATCACCCTTTGGGACTACTAGGGTTACATCTCCCTGGTCACGATGAGGCAGGTCAGAGAGGCCTCTCCTCCCCGAGTATGACGGATCCCTGGGTGTGCTAGAGAACACGTGCCGCATCAGCGACCCCCGCATCCGTACCCGACTTACTCCCCTAAATCTAAAGGTCAGCTCACCAACCCGTTCGAGCCCAGGGGGTCCATATAGGCACCTCCCTCCGGCCTAGGGAGTGTCAGACCCATACCTGGCCCTCTCCGTGACCGGCTATAAGCCTAGCACACTATAGGAGTCCTGTAGCCGCGCTAGGCAAGACCCCACCCCCGATTCACCATCATAGTCGTTATCTGGTGCTGAACCACATCATAGCATCCACAGCCAGGTAGGCTCTTGTGCACAGGCCGCATCTAATGGGAATAATACAGGGCTCTATCTAGGAGCATACTACAATACATGGGTTCAGAGGTCTCTACTCCCCGCCCCCGCGTAATCCCCCCATCTCTGGAGTGCTAACTAAGCAAAAAACTACTGAACCATCAACCAAAGCACATACAGAGACTAGAGATAAGAATACTCACCATATCAATCAAGGGTTAGCCTAATAGGTAAACCACAGAGAAAAACAGAGAGAGAACACACCACAGAGAGGCGCTATGCTATAGATCAACAAAGTAACCTACTAACTAACCGTCGAATCGGTCTTGGGCTGCTCCATCCCGACTAGCTGAAGGGTGCCTGACTGCTGCTTCTCCTCCTCCATCTCCAACTGCTCCTAATTCGATTGGGGCCCAAAAGCCCTAATTTGGGTGTCCCAATTGGAAACCCTGCCTTGCCCAATCGATTTGGGCCAGGTGGCATGTCATTAATTAACTAATTAAGCTAATTAGGTTAATTAAGACAAAAATACACTTACTAAATTAATCCCTTTTAGGTCAACCCCCTAGGTTAACATACCCCATGGTGGCGTATCCCTACTACGTGACGTGTCAGTATATTTATACGTATACCATATAAATACGTGGACATACCCTATGGTGGCATATTTATACTACGTGACGTGTCAGTATATTTATATGTATACCGTCTAAATACGTGGAACGTCACAACGGGTGCATTCTTCAGTGCCATGATTGCACATGTTGCAGCACTTGCAGTGAGGAGGACCATTGGTGGAATTGCATTCGTTGGCCAGGTGGCCTTGATACTTGCATATGTGACCCCAAATTTGACTGCACTGTGGAGGAGCAGACTGATGAGGTTGTACAGTATTTTGGGGAACCATGACAGGGGCCATAAAAGGAAGATCTGTGAGAGGAACACCACGGGGAAGACACATTGGCAGGATAGTTGACCAACTCGATCGCTTGATCCAACATCTTGGATGCAAATACTCAATCATAAGACGAGTAGCAGGAGGAGGACCTTGCAAAAACCAAACCAAGATCTGGCTCTGCGTGAGATATTCTTTAAGCTTGCTAACAAAAATATGAAAATGATTCGCAAAATCACGGGCAAACTCCGTGGGTTGTTGTTGGAGATCGTTGAGTTGCTTAAGAAGCTGTTGATCGTCATCCGTGGTAATGAGAGAGAAAGGCAGTTTTCATTTCTTGCTAGTTCTATTTCCAGTGATTTTTATTGGCCATAAGCCACTGATGAGGAGCGCCATGCAGCGTGGTAGAAAAAATATGGAACTTGAGTTGTGGCTGAGCGGGACCATTCAGAATAGCCAATGCTTCAAATTCTTCCATATGTGCTTGAGCACTTTGATCAAGGGGCTTCCCCTTGGCATTCCCAAAAATCAGATATGTAAGCTTGAGATTGTGAACAGTTGACGGGGCCAGAACTTGCGGATAGGGTGGTGGAGCATAAGAAGGAACATAACTTTGGGGCACAGCCGTGGGCTGAGAACAAGGGAGTTGCATGGGGGGTGTGAAACCAGGAGGGCCTGAGAGAGGGGCATCAGCGGGCAAAGTGCCATTGGAGCCATTCTCATTTAGTTTGAGATCATCAATGTTGTAGACTTGAACAGGAGGTTGAAAGGAGGGTGAAGACTGAAATTCTTGAACATGAGGAGGACCAAAAGAAACATGAGGATAGCCTATACTATGCTGGGGAGAAGAGGGCTGGGAGGGCAATGGTGTTGGTCCAGAAGGGATGTGGATATAAGTACTATCTGGCGTTTAAAAATAATGAGGAGTGTGATGCACAGGGGTATGATGGGGCGACTGTGGTTGAGAACAATGTTTGCAAGCAGGGCGAGACCCTGGCCGGGAGCAAACACGAGGTGTAGGCAATGCCGACTGAGCCGGGAGCAAACATGGCCTCCTTCAATATCATAATCAGGATCATACATGTCGGGGCGGCTTCTAATGCGCGATGGCGATCCTTTCGAACTCTGATTTGTCGAGAAGTTCCTCGGGAGTAAATTTTATTGGCCAGACACTTGATGAAAGAAGGAAAACAGAATTAAGACCCAGCAATGGCACCAGTGTTTAGGGTCTGGGTTCGGGATCACCCTGCAAGACAGCCCTCTGTAACTAGGGCCGAATCCACAGATCACCTATCGTCATAGAAAGGGAAAAAAAATAAAATAAAGGCTATAAGTTCCAGATGCCACCTGCTTCGAGCTTTTCTAGTATGTGTTTCTTTAAATCTGACGGGGCCAGAACTTGCGGATAGGGTGGTGGAGCATAAGAAGGAACATAACTTTGAGGCACAGCCATGGGCTGAGAACAAGGGAGTTGCGTGGGGGGTGTAAAACCAGGAGGGCCTGAGAGAGGGGCGTCAGCAGGCAAAGTGTCGTTGGAGCCATTCTCATTTAGTTTGAGATCACCAATGGTGTAGACTTGAACAGGAGGTTGAAAGGAGGGTGATGACTGAAATTCTTGAACATGAGGAAGCCCCTTGATCAAAGTGCTCAAGCACATATGGAAGAATTTGATCGAGTTGGTCAACTATCCTGCCAATGTGTCTTCCCCGTGGTGTTCCTCTCACGGATCTTCCTTTTATGGCCTCTGTCATGGTTCCCCAAAATACTATACAACCTCATCAGTCTGCTCCTCCACAGCGCAGTCAAATTTGGTGTCACATATGCAAGTATCAAGGCCACCTGGCCAACGAATGCAATTCCACCAATGGTCCTCCTCACTGCAAGCGCTGCAACATGTGCAATCATGGCACTGAAGAATGCACCCGTGCACATCCTACACCTTTCCGACAAAAAATGGTCTTTCAGGTTCAAACCACGCCACAACCATATACGCATCAACAGACATATCAGCAACAGCCATGCCCACAATCTCAGCAACCTCAGCAGTCACGGGGTCAAAACTCACGCCCTCCCTTTGATCCCTCCAAAGCTCAATGCTATCATTATAGAAAATGGAGTCACACCACCACGGCGTGCCCCCAACTTCCTCAGGTCCAGGTCCAGCTACCGGGCACGAATCAAACTGCCTCCGTAACTGTGGGTAGCCAATGCTAAACAGGGCCCTTGGCCCGTACTGAAGAAACCACCTCGTGCACCTCAACAACAACGGCCCCAACAAGTAACTCCATCATCTGTAGCCCTTGATCAACAGGCTCGAGAAGAGATATATCAAGCCCTCAATCCTTCGGTTCAACAATCACATTGGGTAGGTCTGGTCTCACACCAGCATCTGGGCACACGCCCCTTGACAATCATCCCTCACGACATGCAACCTGCTTTCGTTGTGGACACTATTCCTCATGAGGAACACAAGATGGTCCATTTTGACCCGGAACTTGACAAGCTTATGCCTCATGTTATGCCTAAAGTACGCCAGAGCCTTCTCAAACTTATGTAAGCTGCCGAAGGACGCACGCTTACTAATGTGCATGCCACCACATGCGCTCAACAGCGTCAGGATGCGCCTTCGACGTCAAAGACCTCATCACGCGCTCAGCAGTAATCCGAACAATGCTACTGAAGTAGAACTCTTTAAGAAAGTCTCTGTGACGATGCCTTGATGTCACGTCTGCATGTTGGTCTTGGTAAGTGAAGAAGGGATCCCTTAATTAGTGCGAGGATGAGATGAGCAACATCTTAGTCTTGTCCAAGTTAACCCACATGCCAGTAACCAACAGAATGTATATAGATATATAGGGGCCTTTGACTACCTCAATCTATCCCACAGCTTGTCCCGAGATACAATGTCAAAAGCTTTTGCAAAATCAACACGACAGCAGTACAGGTCTTGCCGGCAATTCCTGATGTCTTCAATCAAGGTCTGCAAAGTGGAAATATGATCAATGATAGAATGGCGGGGCCGAAATTGCCTGCATGCGAACCCTTACTTCTGTTTCCTCTATCCGCATCATTAAATGTTGCTCGAGAATGCCAGCCAACATTTTTACGAAGAGCGAATTGACCATGATCGTGTGGTGATTGGCCGGGCAGTGTGGGTCGTCCGCTTTGTATATGGGAACAACTCTGCTAGTGATCCACTATGGAGAAAAGCCTTCCAACAATGCCCTGTTGAACAACGCCGTTAGGATGGGCACTATTCGAGACACTACCCATTTGAGAAGTTCTGCTTGCATGTCATCCAAATATGTTGCCTTACCATTGGCGAGACACTGTAAGCGCTTGATGACCTCTGCCTATGTGATGACCAGTGGTGCGCCTATTTATATGGCTATTGCTGCTCAAATCCCAAGTGGATCATAAAGCTATTATAAGTATTGTATCCATTGCAGAGGCTTGTTCAGTACTCTTCGCTAGAATGTCCTGGGATGACGGTCTAGGAGATAGAACGTTTTTCACGGATGTTCCGTAATATTACCTGGCTTTCTTCCCCTTGATAGAATTGTGATATTGTCTGATTGTATGCAGATGCATAAGCTTCATACATTCGTCATCAATCTACTGTTTACAAGAAATCGTGGTAGCCCCCAAGGGCCTCCGTGAATGGTTTTTCCCAAAACATCTATCAGCAACATTCATAAGCACATTGTTTAACTGGACAGTCTATTATTATAGCGTGGGAAACTGTAGTATTTCTTCTAGGTCAGTTGTGACCATCTAGGCATAGGTCTCTGCATGGTCGTAATCTAAGGACAGCTGAGGCACGTGGGGTGTTGGAGCACTGGGCATTCGAACAATCTGCCAATCCACGTGTAGGAAAAGGGATTGGTGGTCGAAATCCACTCTTCGTCTCTACTGTTTGTACCAATATGAAGGTGGGTAACCAGCATAATCCACGACACTAAAGCTGCCCCCTGATTCTCTTGCCTACAAGTGTAGTTGCTAGAGGATGGTCACTTTGCTAGTCCGTTGCAAATGATCAAGTCAAAGATGCTGCACAGCAGAAGCAATTGCCTGCCGTAGCGCGTGACCTTGTGGGTTCTGTCATCTGATGCCCATGGCCAAGCCATCTCTGTGGTTGTAACACATCCTCTGCCAAGGGATCAAATTTAAGAAGTGCCTTCATTAGTGCCTGAAATTCTGTTAAATTAGGGCTGCACTCTCCGGAAGCCATCATTTGTCTTGCTTGACTCTCTTCTTTGACGTGGTGTGGACTTCTGTGTGGCCTTCGGCGGGGGATGGGTCTGCTAACTGAGGCTTGACCTGGTCCCTTGTCCCTACCCTACATGAAACTTAGGAATAGTCGTGTGCATGGTGGTACAGGACTAACAATAACATGCCAAAATTTTCTTCTCGAGGAATAGCAAGGAGGAAGGAACTGGGGCCGAATCCACAGATCATCCTCTTCTATCGTCATAGAAAAGGGAAAAAATAAAATAAAGGCTATAAGTTCAAGAAGGCTATAAGTTCCAGATGCCGCCTGCTTCGAGCTTTTCTGGTATGTGTTTCTTTAAATTTGAGAAACCACAGATTTGAAGAAGCCGGAGATTAAGAAGCCAGATGCAGAGGGCAGAAGAAGCCGGGATGTAGAAGAAGCCGAGATTTGGAAGTAGGCTCATGGATTTGGAAGTCGGGAATGCAGAAGAAGCCATGATGAATAAGCCGAATGCAAAGGCCTTATGAGAATTTGAAGAAGCCGGATGCGCCAGATGCTCTTCTATGAGACTCCGCCTCTCTAAATCCGCCTGCTTCTCTGAATCCGTATGCCTCTCTGAATCCTCGTTTGGCCCTTATTATTTTTTGCACCTGGGATCTACTGTCCTCCTCCAGTATCTAAAATTCCGCATAAAATATGCCTTTTAAAAAATATATAGATGGAGAATCCGAGCAAGCCCAGATATGCTGAAGGAGATTTGAAGCTAGCCGCTTCTGTCAGGGCTTAGGCTCAAAATCTTCTGTCAGGGCTTGATTTGACATCAAAATCTTCTGTCTCATCTTCAGTGTTTACATTGCATTAGGCCATTCTGAGTCTGAATCAGCGACGCCAATTGTAGATGCTCTTTTGATATGTCTTCAGAAATGTCTAATGTAAACCCCATTATACAAAATACAAAAGATGTGTCTCTGCTACCTTGATTAGTTCCGAGAGCTGAGCTCTTGTCACGTCCTTGTTTAGCTTCACTTCCGGCCAGGATACATCGATGTGTTGGCATCATTTGCTGATCCCCTTTGCCCATGGCTCCATCATAAGTGTGAGCGCCTTGCTCTGTAATATGCACAGATCCTTTTCGCCCATGGCTCCATCATAAGTGTGAGCACAGTTCCAGCAATGCAGGATGCAAAATGGAGTTAAATGGAGAGGGTTCGGCTGTTTTGGATTGGATCGAGTTTGTTGGCCTGACAGAAATAACAAGGCTGATTCGTACAATGATGGGATTTAAAAAATACAGAGATTCCAGGTGGTTTTTTCATAGGCAAAGTAGTTGTGCAATATAGTTTGTCTTCCATTTCCAATGAGCGCTTGAGGTGAAGGCTTGGGGGAGCACAATACAATCGTGGTATTTATCAACCACTGTCATGTTTGAACCAGCATAAATAAAAAAAACTCCGCGTATTTTTTCTCTCAATGTGGTTTTAACATGACACTCACTAAAAAATTCGTTGTCCACAAAAACCTCGTGTATTTTTTTTGGTTCAAACATGACAGTGGTTGATAAATACCACGATTGAGCACAGTAGGGCGGAATCGTGCCTATTCTCGCCTCACGAGGCGAGAAAAAAATTATCTAATTATTTATTGTATAATTATTTATATTATTTATATTATCTAATTAATTATGGGATTATGGGCTGAAATTTTGAGGCCATTGCCCTCCCCTTCCATCTTTGGCCCCTTTATCCTGAAGGTCCCCTCCCCTTCCCTTTTCTTTGCCCCTATCCCCGGGTTTGCTATTAGCCCCTTTGCCCCTCCCCGTGCCCCTTTACCCAACCTCCCCCCCTTCTCTTCTCCCTCCCTCCCCATACCCATAACACTTTCCCTTTGCCCCTACACATACCCCTTTCCCTTTGCCCTTTTTGCCCCTGTCCATGCCCCTCCCTCCAAAAAATCCTCTTCCACTCCCCTTTGCCCTTCCTTCAAAAAAATCCTCGGAGCATTGTATGAAGCAAGATAATATTATTTGTGTACTGCGCTTGAAATTCTTGAGAAGTTTCTCAGCTAATTGTTTGTAAAATGTATGAGAAAGACAAGTGAGTCGTTGTTCTATATTTTTCCTGTATGAGTCTCGTTTTCTTGCATGAGGCCCAAATGTCAGAATCTGACCCACTTTAATCAAATGCGACTTAGATGTTGTGGACAACCTAAACACCAGGATGAATGACATACTAGAGCAGCAAAAAAGAACAAAAAGGCTCTAAACTTAAGAATTGCAGGTTTGCTGGAGGAAGAAGGATATTCTTCATGGAGACTTGGGAGCATAAAGAGTGCGGGCTTCCAAAGATATTCAGATTTCAAGTCCTTCACTCAATATGGAACATCAAAGTGTGGAGACGCAAAGGATATGACAGAGTAGTTTGTTACATTAGAAAGGCAAGTGGTCATGAAAGAGACACAAAACACATATGGGTAAAAAGGGTCGGCACAAAGGGAGATATTTATATTGCAGGATGTTATTTTTGTCCTCTTGAGATGCCTATATAACGGAGTGACATGGATAAGGAGCCCCCCCTAAATCCTAGAGATGTTGATTGGAGATTTCAATATGCATAGAGATATTAAGGAATTTCTCTTTCATAAGTTTCCAAAAGTATCCACTTTGATTAGAAGAATGGCATTCATTAAATGAGATGACACTGGAGGGATTGAATAGAATGTCTGATGACAAAATGCCATGGTCCATGCCTTAAAGGTTATGATTTAACAGATCTATAAGATTCCATGCAAAGTGAGACGTCTAGTGGATTACATTATAACTAGCAAGTTTTGTGGAACAAGTTACATTTTTTGCAAATTGAAGACAGAGTGAATCAAATCATGTCTCACTAGTATGTCATATCAACTTTACATGTACCAAAGTATAGGCTAGAAAGGAGACTATGGATGCTTATTACACGATCACACATAGCAAAAGTCCTTAATATTCTTAGTTGTACAAGAAATTTATCGCGGCGGCCATGGCCGCCGCAAACATTTCTCTTTATCGAATTTGTGCTAGTTGAAAATGATAAGAACGTCCAACTTGTGTCCATTCGTCAAACTTGTTGTTCAATCGAAACTATTGTCAAGGTGGTGTCAAATACGTGAAAAATTTAATGCATAAAACATGAAAGGGAACTTCAGTGTACAATGAAACAACATAATTTCATATACCTATACTGCTCCAACATATCAACGTTGCCAACATGCTATCTAGTTTGGTTATATTGTCAAATTTGAATTTTTCAATGAATTGGTTCAAAGACCAGCATATCATATGATGAGAAGTGTCCAGTAAGCATGCACCATATACAATGCTTTCTAGCACACAAATGGTTTTAACATCCTTATGCCAAAGTGGACAAAAATCATCCTCATGCTAGGTTTGTTAAATGGCGCTGCTACATTATTTAGACAATTAGTCGATCTCCTTGTCTCAAACACATGTGTGTTACAAAGTTACATTTGATAATCCGTAGCAACAATTAGAATTAGACCTTTTGGAGTACGTATGTGAAGCATAAACGTGTCTGCAAATCACAATAATATGCACAAACATTTGTAAATCACAATGTCTCGCATTTTGAAATACTCTTACAGGTTATATTCCTTGTCATCTATTTGGAAAAGGAAAATCTGAAGGGTGTCTATGCAATCCAATCTAATGTATAGAATTGCAAAAAAGTTTCAATCTTAACACAATGGTTATGGAGACAGGGTTAGGGGACATCTAGGTATAAGTCAATGTAGCCCACTCAAGGTATAGAATTTGCAAAAAGTACAAAATCCTAAAATCCAAAGCTTTCGGCACTAGAAAGAATAATCGTAGAAAGAAAAATCGAGAGAATTAGCATTAGTAAGAAAAATAAAGAGAATTGATTGAGGCACAACTAAAAATGTCTAGAACATCCAAACCAAATAGGAGTAACCAAGATCCAAAGGTTTCAGCACTAGAAAGAAATATCAATGAGATTTGTCAAAGGCACAAGTTAAAAATATCTAGAACCTCTAAATTCAAATACGAATAAAAAGTGAATTGTCATCAAACGCCAAACACTATGAAATGGAAATCTACTGGTTCAAGACTCGTTATAAAGATTTAGAATAAAATTGGCTTCCTTTAGAATGATTTGAGGGGCAAACATTACCTTCATTGCGAAACCATCACTCACATTGAATAAACTGTGCCCCACAAAATTTAATGATCTTGTACCTCGACAACTTTAAATAGATTAAAGCAAATGGTTATTTACAATGGTCTAGATATAACATTATAACCTTCTGTTTGTACTTGCAATTTCTGTTTGGCGATACCCAGACCATGGCTCGCGCCAAATTGAAGCTGTCCATGTCTGACTAAGTTGTCGCCGAATATCTCTGTAACCTAGTAGCCTTCATATTCTTGAAACATCATCTACAACCAAGCATTGCTTACTGATGCTCGCAAAATTCAGGAGACAAAAGACATTTCACAATGTGAGTGTTTTTGTGTGCTTCCAGCATATTTTGAGGTTATGTAGACAAGTCCTTCTATGGAAACAGAGATCCAATGTTTCAAGGTTTGGCACCAACAACCTCCGAGTGAAATGAGCTTACTTATATCTCTCTATTGAAAGAGGAATGTCACGTTAGCGCTTATGGCAAATTCACATTAATAAGTGGCCAGAATGTGAAGCTACTGCCAAGTTGTGAACATCTGCCATTTGGCTCTTGTAGCAAGGGCTAAATGAAGAACCGCATGACAAAAATGATGAGACGTGTATTATGAAACTCATATCCTTATATCAAACTAGTGGCATCAACCGAAAGCAGCTTCCCCTGTTTGGCCAAATAAGAACTTAGTCTGCATGCCCCCTGTCTAGCACTTATTCCTTGGTCACCAGATCGTTAGCCTGAAATGCTTTAACACCAACTAAGAAAATCCAAAAGCTGTCTCTTGATATTGTACCTACTTCCATTTTTCATTTCCATACGAAAAGAAGTAGCATAGATAGACATATTCAATGGACTCGGCGAGCCATTGTTCCTGTAACCAGCCATTTTCCTTCCAACATTCTGTAAACTTACATGACACCAACCATAGAATTTTGAAGGACTCAAACTTCGTATTGAAAAGAGCCATGGTGGCTGGTAATATTACTGTAACTATGTTATTGCCCTAAGCTGTCAGAAGGCTTGGACAGAAGCCTCGTATACTTAAATAAGATACTCAATTCCTTACGACAGCAGAGCAGGAAGTCTTCCAAGACAAGGGATTGCTTGTCTCTAAATTTCTATACCAACCCCAGGTATGAGGGGCCCACAGCAGCAAGCTCAGCTAAATGCCCCCTTTTCTGCCAGACGTTTTTGACATACTTAAAGTCCTATTAATCCCATCGATCCGAGACATCGGATCGCCATTCTAGAATGGGACGAGCATGCATGTTTTGCATGCATGCGGGCGGCGCATGCCGATTCTGGTTGGGAGTTCGCTATTTTAGGCGCCATTCTGCATCAACATCTCATCGGCGCTTCCTCTTCTCTCTCAGCAGTACCTTATTCTCTTTGAATTGTTTCCCAGGCAGGGGAGGGGCTTCTCCCTGCTTGGTTTGGCCAATTTGGCGTTTCTTTCTTCTTTGTTCTTTTTAGGCCTTTTAGCCGTCTGTGACCTTAGGTCCTCAATCCTAGTTTGTAAGGAAGTCCTTTGGTATTCCGGGCGGTTTGTTGGTTTCATGTGAGTCCCATTCTAGAATCCCATCGATCCGAGAGACATCGGATCGCCATTCTAGAATGGGACGAGCATCATCTTTTGCATGCATCGCGGGCGGCGATGCCCATTCAGTTGGGAGTTCGCTATTTTAGGCGCCATTCTGCATCAACATCTCATCGACGCTTCCTCTTCTCTCTCAGCAGTACCTTATTCTCTTTGAACCCACCCTCCCCCCTTCTTTGTTTTTGTATTTTTATCGCGTGGCACGCGCGTAATCAGCCCCTCCACTCTGGGAGGTTTGTTTTGTCTTGTTGTTTTGTTGGTGATGTGCAGGTACAGGTTAGTGAGCAGCATCTGTTTCGGCTTTTCCATTCGTGGGTTTTGGGAGCGATTTTTATGCCTTGCGTTTGTCCAAGCCCCTTGCCGAAGGCTTATCACTAGGGTTTTTCCTCGAAAACCCGAAAGGGCGGGGTTTTTTAATCCCGGTGATAAGCTTTCGGCAGGTACACTAGCCCAATCTCTATTAGCATTGTATTTTATTGGGGTCCAAATGATATAATTGGATTTTCCCTTTATTTTTGTGGGTAGTTCGCATGTGTGCGGCTACCCACTATCCTCCATTGTAGAAAATCTGCTGAGATGAATGAGAAGCCTATCTATCGGCGGTTTGTTGGTTTCATGCGAGTCCCATTCTAGAATTCGCATGGGGTTGTTCGCATCAACTTATGACTACTATTCAAATCCAACTACATCCAAAATCAACTGCTCAAACACAAGGTCACGGTCCAGGATTGCATAAGAACATCCAATCACAGCAGCATCCAGCATCTGGACTGGCCAAACATTGCCAGAAATCTCACCAAACCATCACATCTAAGAAGGCCACAGAGGCCCGTGAGTACTGCACATCTTACAATGTCTATAGATATGTCAGGGTGCGAAAGGCAATTTCACTTGTGGTAATTTAGAAAATATAATGATAGTTCTAGCTTCTTAAAGTTCATGCTGTCTTGATTCGCTGATGTGCAATGTAATTAAATGAAGATTTTCTATAATAATAACCTGTGAGAATAAGCTTACGGGACTTCGGCCGCAAGATTGTTTCTTTGATGCATTCTCTCCAAAACCCTTTTCATCGTCATCCCGTTAATGAGCAAACAAGGCGTGGTGTAAGATAAAAAATTGATGTGGTTCAAAATAATCTCGCATATATCATTACAAAATAATCTCACATATTATCAAAGTAATACACGCTTGGTGTAAAAAAGGAAAATGTGCATATTTACCCCTACATTATGGCTCGGATTCGGAAAATTACGGGATCTCAAGTTGAAGATGAAATTTGAGTGATGAGTGGTGGTGGCTTGCATCTACTAATATGAGATTAAATATGAAAGATCCATATGAATTCACTTAATATCTAGTTGTTTTTTACGTCTCAAGTCCATCTTTGTCATCTAAGGGATGCATTTCCTACTAAGAAGACTACTTTGTACAAATCTTTGGCACAAATAGCATGCGAAATTAATTATCATAGTTTGGCATGGATATGGGATAGTTTGCTAAATATTGACCTCTCTTACAAAAATAATGGTAATTACTGACCATCCACAAAATACGGACGGACCATACCTCGCCAGTTACGTCCTGGGGCTGAATCCCCTTAGATGCTCCGTTATTCTCAAGGTGAAAATAGATAGATAATAAGTATGCTATAGAACCCTCCATCTTTAACACTAAAATTTCGTTGAACCTTACAAAACAAAGAGAGGCAGAACCACGATGACAACTTTCAATCCAGGCGCAAAGGAAGAGGATCTTTCTATGATTCCATGCAACTCTGATCTGATACTTAAAACACTATCATAGGCAAAAACAACTAAATACATAAAGAATAACATATTATTCAATGTTTTTCTTGTTCGGCAATCCAATTTTTGAGAATGTCCCTTTTGCGCTTTTAAAAATTAAAAAATGGTAATGCCCTTGACAGTTACATGGACAGCAAAAAGGTTCAAATAAAACTTTAGCTTGCCAATGGCTTGCCGACTCTAGATGCAGCATTGAGCCATGCCCTTGATTGTCAGCATCCAATAATGGCATATTAAGAATAGATACACTTCATAATATGGATTGACATCAGAACAATGGCGTATCTATAGCATCAATTCTAGTAATACTTTTCAGCCAAGCCACTCTAACTTACGCCTCTCTAATTGTATCCTCCCATCTCCCACCATCGTCTTCAGATCCAGCATCAGGGTCAGCAAGGTCCGTGAAGTCATCAGGATCCCCCATGATATCATCCAGAATGCTTTTCTCTGTGCCCTTCCGCCTTGATACAACTTGCTTATCTGCTACCCTACCTCCTGAGCATGTAGCCCCGGAGCAAAATCACAAAACAAATTTGCAAGGTTGATGCTTGAGGCGGACATGGCTGGCTCTGCTTTGAATCCGGCAGGCTACAACAATCACAATATATTGATAAACAACAGCAACATAGTGGCCCACACACTCAAAATACTTGCCATCTGCCGAAGAGAGCTCTCTGGTTAGCCGGTTTCGAGAGCGGCTGCCCACCAACAGAAGTGACCGAGAGTTTACAGCCAATCATAAGTTTGGAGCAGTCACCAGCATATCCTAGGGATATTCTAGCATATACCTAGGATATGCCAAAAGCCCACATAAACAAGGGTTTGCCCCCCCTAGGGGCAACCCAAAAAACAACAATGAGGAGTGACCTTTTTCCTATAGTTGATGAAAATAAGACTAGTAATTTTAAAACTCGTAGGCGAAAGTAGTAATGTTTATAAGATGCTATAGGAAGGGCTTTAATGTATTTGTTGATTTAATGTGCCCATTGTTGCCAAATGATTGTTTCCATAAGAAAATTAGAATATCTCCAACTTTGAACGGGGAAACCCAACTCTCCATCGTGTTAGTGTTCCGTTTATTATGTGCAAAATCTTGTGCAAAATCTGTATGCTATTTAATAATAGCTAATGTTTTGTATGTTGTTTAATAGCTAATATTTCGTACAAATGTTAAGGTGGTTCAGAAAAAGAGCATGGGACCATGGGTGGGCTAAAACGAGGAGGAAAAGCGTGTTATGTTCATCGTGATCCCCCTTGCAAAATGATGATCGTGTTAAAACGGATGTTTGCCCTGATAATGGCAGAACCTTCATTGAGTGTTATCCATTTGCTTCTAATCCTTCTCAGCAATTTTGCTGATTGCCAGCAGGGTCTACGATCAACTAGCTATGGCCAAGACGAACTGGATGAAATCTGCCATGTCGCAATAAGTAGTCCCAGAACTCCAATTCCACATCGAATTCGACGCATGTGATAATTAACTGTACATAATTAAGCAGCATTCCAGTTGAAACACTGCAAATGAACTGGTAGAAATATGGCAGGCATAAATATGGCAGGCATAAATATGGTAAAAACTGACATATTTACGCCTGATATATGGCAGGCATATATGGTAGAAATATGGCAGGCATTTTTATGTCAGGCGTTGGGCTACTGGCATGGCACTCGATTTGAACCGCATCAATTCTTCTTGCTCTGTGGGCTTCAGACATACTCTAGAATCCTCCTCTGCTCTCCTTGGGAAAATGGTTTCCAATTCCTGTTGGGGCTTTCTGGGAACTCTTCTCAAAAGCTGCAACGAATCCAGCAACGCCGTACCGGATTGGATGTTCTAATGAAAAAATGCCTCTACAAAGTGTGACGATTCTATGTGCTCAGAAATGGATAAGAAAGCTGATATATTAGAAAGGATGAAGATACAACATGCAAGACTGGTAGTCTGCAGGAAACAAAAGAAAATACTCAGATCAGATCACGGGAGCACACAAGATGGTGTTTGTGTCCTCGAGATCTCTTGCTTATATAACCAACCTAGTTAATGCTAGATTCCTGACATGATTAACGGTAAAGCATCTAGTTAATAGAATACATGCAAAAGCTAGTTAACTGCAGTTGTTGGATCCGAGATTCCAGCCCAGAGATGTCAGCTCCGATATTCTCGCTGGTGCTGCCAAAAGACAACACCCCCACTCAGCAACAGGGAGAATCTGAATTGGCTCTGTGATCCCATTTTCCCCCACTCAGAGACAAAGCAAGTGAATGAAAGAGAGGAACTTAAGGAACTTGACTCGTCCCAACGGTTTGGTCAGCATGTCAGCAGGCATGTCTTCACTGGGGCAGTACTGTAAGAGGATAGTGCCATTGTCGACAAGGTGACGGATGAAGTGATATTGAATATCAATGTGCTTCATACGCTTGTGTAGAACTGGATTCTTTGCAACTGCCATTGCGCCTTGACTGTCAGTGTGAAGAATGATACCAGGAGAAACTTGGATGCCAAGTTCTATACTGAGACGTTGCAGCCATATTGCCTCTTTGCTTGCATGAGTCAGAGCGACATATTCAGCTTCAGTGGTGGAGAGAGCAACGCATTTCTGTTTGCTGCTACTCCAGCTGATTGCAGCACCTGCAAGTGTGAAGACAAAGCCAGAGATAGACTTCCTGTCATGGTGATCTCCTGCCCAGTCAGCATCAGAGTATCCAGAGAGGATGTTGGAGCCATTCTTGTCATAGTATAGGCCATGATGTGGTGTGCCAGCAAGATATCGAAGAACTCGTTTGAGGTTTGAACAGTGAGTATGCTTGGGATCAAGATTGAATTGGCTAAGTTTGCAAAGTGGCAGGGCAAGATCAGGACGTGTGCAAGTTGAGGCAAAGTTGAGGAGGCCAAGAATGTTTCTGTAATGATCATGGATGTGAAGGAGCTCAGGGGAACAAGGAGGATCATCTGGAAGTAGGGAAATGTTTGGTTCAAGAGGAGTAGTGACAGGATTGCAAGTGTTCATGCCAAAACGATGGAGTAGATCTTGGATGTACTTATGCTGGTGAAGGTGCAGAGTCCCATGAGTCTGATCATATTTGAGTTCCATGCCAAGAAAGTATGTGGCAGGACCTAAGTCTTTCATGCGAAAAACAGATTGGAGTTGGGTTTTAAGGCTTAGAAGAGCAGGCAGATCACTGGTAAGAATGAGGAGGTCGTCAACGTAAACCAGGATGATAATGAGTTGAGGATGGTGACAGAAATAGGTACTGGGATCAGCTTGGCTACGAGAAAATTTTAATTTGAGCAAGGTCTCATCAAGTTTGGAGTACCAGCAGCGAGAAGCCTGTTTAAGTCCATACAAGGCTTTATGGAGAAGACATACTTTGGTAGGATCAGTATCTCGGAAGCCCTCAGGCTGTTCAACAAAGACTTCTTCTTTGAGATCTCCATAAAGGAAAGCATTGTTTACATCCATCTGGTGGATGTGGAGTTGGTTCAGAACAGCAAAAGCAAGGATGAGACGAACTGATGACATGCGGGCTACTGGAGCAAAAGTTTCAGTGTAATCAAGACCTTCAATTTGGTTGAAGCCACGTGCAACAAGGCGTGCTTTGAAGCGATTTATTTTGCCATCAGAGGTGTATTTGATCTTGAAGACCCATTTTGTGGTAACAACACTCCGGTTTGGTGGACGAGCAACTAAGGACCATGTGCCAGTAGAAGCAATTGAGGCCAGTTCTTCATGCATAGCTTGGAGCCATTGAGCTTGATGAGGACTAGAAATGGCCTGCAGATAAGTCTGTGGCTCATGGATATGATCAGTAACGCTGAAGGTATAATCTTTGGCCCAAAGAGGAGGTCGTCGGGCACGAATTGGGCGGGGTTGGGGCGCAGGTGGATCTGCAGTATGAATTTCATGTGGCTCAACTGGCTCTTCTTGAGGAGGTTCAGCTTGATCAGATTCTGCACGAACAGGTGGTGTGGTAGGTAAATTGGGAACAGGTTCTAGAACAGGCACTTCAAAATCAGGAACTTCAAGAGGTGGATGGGTTTGTTCAATGGGAAAACAAGCTTGGGTTTCATTGAAACGAACATGACATGTGACAATGAGTTTATGGGTAGCAAGATTGAGAAGCCGATATGCTTTTTGGGTGTGGGAATAGCCTAGGAACATGCAAGGTACAGATTGGGGTTCTAATTTAGAACGTTTGGCAGATGGGATGTGAGCAAAGGCTTGGCACCCAAACACACGAAATTTATCAAGAGAAACAGAATGACAAGTCCAAACCTCTTCTGGAATTTTGTGTCCGATGCTAGAGTGCGGCAAATGATTGAGAATGTGTGCTGCTGTGTTGATTGCTTCACCCCAATATCTTGTTGGCACATTCATGGCCAGTAGCAAGGTTCTGGTCATGTCTATCAGGGACCGATTGGCCCTTTCAACCCTGCCATTTTGTTCTGGAGAATGAGGAGATGAAACCTCATGCCGGATTCCTTGTGAGGTGCAGAAATTGTTGAATGCATGGGAATTGAACTCTCCTCCTCCATCGCTACGAAAAGTGATGAGCTTGGCACCTGTAAAGCGTTCAGCTTGTGAAACAAACTGCACAAAGTGATCAAAAGTTTCATGTTTAGCACGAAGAAGGTGGACATGAAGATGTCTGCTGTGATCATCCAGGAACACCAGAACATATTGGCACCCATTTGCTGTTGGAGGTCGAATTGGTCCACACAAGTCGCTATGCACCAGCTGGAGACGTTGAGTAGCTTGACTGGAGGAGCGTGGGAAAGGCATGCGTGGATTTTTGCTGATCAGGCAAATAGTGCAAGGTGATGAGTCTTTGGAGCCCTGATTCAAATGGCCTTGTTTGATTAGTTGCTGAAAACGGTTGGATCCTACATGACCCAATCGATAATGCCATAGGGAAGTAGCAATAGGTGGACTGATTGCAAGATGTGCAGATTCAGAGATGGAGGGGGGGGGACTTATTTGGTACAGGTTACCAAGGCGATGGCCAGAGAATAGAAGCTGGTTATAAGAGTTCTTGACAAGGCAAGCATTGGCATTGAAGCTAACAGACAGTCCAGCATCAGTGAGTTTGCTGACAGATAAAAGGCTCTTCTTCAATCCTGGAACATGTAAGACATCCCTGATATACTTCTTTACCTCAAAAGGAAAAATAATGATGGCGGTTCCTGTGGCAACTCCAAATTGTTGAGAGTGATCTCCCATCTTGACAACACGAGCAGTTTTGAGAGGCTGATAAGTGACGAAACTAGAACGGTCTGGTGTCATATGACTTGTGGCCCCTGAATCCAGAAACCAAGTGGGATACATTTCTGGATTTGACTCATCAGCAGCAAATAAATATTCAATGGATTCATCTAGATGGTCATCAGAACTGTCACCAGTAGGGTCATCATCAGCCAAGCAATTTTGATCCTCAACCACATTACCATGTTCTTCGGAAGGATTTGCCTTTGAGCGGACAGGTGCAGGTGCAGTGCATTCCTTGGCATAGTGTCCAAGTTTGTCACATCGAAAACATTTTATTGTGTTTCGATCTGGACGAGGCCTCCGGATTTGAAATTTTTTGGGATCTCTCTTCATCTCTGCAATCATGGCAGCCTCCAATTGTTTGGATACTTCTGAAATCATAAGAGAATCAGCCTTTGGGACCTGCCCCTTTTGCTGTTGCCGCAGTGCCTCCTGTTGAACTCGATCAAGTGCTGCCTCAAAGGTATAATCCTCAATTCTTCCTTGCAAATTGACAATTAAACCATCAAAGGTGTTAGGCAGGCTATTCAATAATAGGCAAACCGCATCAATTCTTCTTGCTCTGTGGGCTTCAGACATACTCTAGAATCCTCCTCTGCTCTCCTTGGGAAAATGGTTTCCAATTCCTGTTGGGGCTTTCTGGGAACTCTTCTCAAAAGCTGCAACGAATCCAGCAACGCCGTACCGGATTGGATGTTCTAATGAAAAAATGCCTCTACAAAGAGCCTTCTGATCGATGGACCACTGCCCAGTTGCTTGCTCATCCTTTTGTCGCCGAAGATTTGCCTGTTCTCTGCAAAATCTCTCTCGTGAATGATCTAACAAGCTGCTTGAACAGATTAGCATGCAGACCAATTTAGGCATGACAGGTTCCTCTAAACCTGGGAAAAAATCTTGTCAAAGCAACCAAAAATAAAAATTAAAAACAAACTAACGCAACAGAGCAACATGCAGAGCCAATTGCGGCATCGACATCCTTGGCTGAAATCGATTTTGGGGCATCGACATCCTTGGCTGAGATTGATTGCTCACAAGGTCACGGCACAATCAACAAATATTTGTTGCAGCCGCCAAATATCTAGAATACATTCCAAATTTTTTATCTGTAGCACACAGAATTAGGCTATCAGCAAGATTCAACTCACATTTGTAATCGGCCCTTCATGTTTTGCTTGCGGCCAGTAAGTGCATAACAAATTCACAGATAGCTATACGTGTCACCCTCACAAAATTTATATAACTTTTTCCTCGATTTTTTCCCCGGACAGATTTCCTCCATGCATCCTAGGGTGTCTCATTGTACGTGGCAGAAAAAGTGCTTGATTGGTTTGAAGTAGCTCACCTGTTTATCTAGAACTAGGCAATTTAGTTTTGCTTGCATCGAGTCGAGGATTGCTTAAGGCGATAGTTTTCTTTTTTTTGAGCGCGACAAATATGTATCTAGGAAACAATCCAACACAAATCAAAATTACCCACATTTATGAATGTTGCCATTTATTTGTAGAAGCACATTTTTGCTCTTATAACGTCCATCTAACTAGAAATACCCTTTCCTCTTCTCGGAGAGTCATTCCCCTGCTAGTAAAAGTGCCAAGTATCATTGACCTCATCTCTTTACAATTGTCAACAAATTCAATATGAAAAAGTGCTCATCAAGATCATGAATTGCTTATTATAGCTAACATCTTATATTTCTAAGGTCTTCACAAGGCCATTATTAAGGCCCATCCCGTTAGCCCATAAAATCGCCCAAGATGCCTTTGCCATGTGGCAAACCCGGCTTTAAAACTCTTGTTCCCATTGCGTTTATTTTTTCCAATTTCTAATGACATGGCGGGGTGCCTCTCCTTTCTTCAATTAAATTCCAAATTTTGCAACTGGGTTTGTCTCTTTGCTTGAATCGTTTTGTCCTGTAGAGATGTCAAATCTTCTTGTTTTGTTTTCCTATGAGTTATGAGGTTGCGAAATCACCATGTTTCAGATGACATGGTAAACTAAAAAATCAGGGGGAATGCTTTAATGGGGATGCACCCCCTCATTGTTTTTTGCTCAAGATACATTGAGGCCAGCTTTAAATACGTCACCAAATATCCAAAATTTCTTTGTCTTTAAATGATGCTTTGGTGGATTTGAGTCTTGATACCCCCATGAGCATTGGTCGGTACACACTAGAGTTAGTTTTTGATAAGGTAAATAGATTCTTTTACTTAAGTGTATAACGTGATTAAAAATAAACATTTTGTATTTCAAAAACGAATACAACGCTTTTTTTTATCCTATCCTACCATATGTAAAGCAGTTACCTATTTTTGTTCGCATATAATTTCTTTCGTCAAAATAACCATCACACGACACGTTGGAACCATCACATTTATAGCAGATTTTATGGCATTTATGGCGAGCATCTAATTATGAGCATGGTGCATTTATGGCATTTATAGCTGAATTCGTCGGAACATTCCTCTTCGTCTTTGCCGGAGTTTCTGGCTGCGAGCCATCAGTGGGTTCCTTCCTTCTATCTATTCTTTTGTTTTCAGTTTTTAATCTATTTTTTTTAATCTATTTTTCGGGGGCTCCTCCTATACCATATCTTTGGTGGGTATCAAAAGCGAGATTCCCCATATGGTAGCGGTACTAGCTATGGTAATTAGGTAATCTATCTAACAAGTGGAATACGAATAGGGCTCCTCCTATCGTCCTCACGGAGTTCAAAGCGCCATCGCATTCGATTTTCGTCCACAAAATGCTCGTTTTCTTTGCCTTGGAAGCCCAAAGCCCATGTAACATCCATGGCATTTGGGAATTTTCTCCCGGCATGCCTTCCCTTTCTTCATTCTCTCATTGCCCAAACATTGCCATGCCTATTTCTTACCCCAATCTGGCGAAACAATCCCACAGACGTGGAGTCCGGGCTAAAGTCGAATATCAAGATCGCGTTGTGGCAGGTTTGGGTTATTTTACGCCCCTTCTTTGATGGCATACAATATGGTCGTTATCTTTTTTATGCAATACCCTCAAACAATGCCTTTGTTTCCTATTTTGAATCGCACAAGAGCTTCCCTAATGCAAGCTTTGTGGCATTTTTTGCCCTCTATCGCTTGTGGTGAGAAATTAGAGCTTTAGCGGATATGTCGGGGTTTAATGCAATGCGGGCAATTGTTCTTGATGTTCTCACTATCATACACGGACTTTTAGAAAGGACTTTTAGTCGGGGAAGTCGGCTAGGTTAGCGTCTTTGTGATGTTCTACAACACTGTGTTTTTATTCCTTGTTGCATGTTTCTTATTTGGGGTCATCTCATGTCTTTTGGGCAAGACTCCTCGCACTACAAGGCACAAGGGTCTTTTGTCACGGGCAAATTTGTCACGCCAATAAAGTTTGTCACGTATTTTAACTTTGCCACTCGCGACAAAGGCAAATCTTTTTTTGCAACTCGTGACAAAAATTCAAACTCAAAAACCGTGACAAAAGACTAAAATTTGACACGCGTGACAAATATTTGTCATGCGTGACAAATGTTTATAGCCTTTGTCACGCGTGACAAAAGTTTGTCACGCGTGACAAAGGCTATATTAGTTGTCATGCGTGACAAATAAACGGCTATATTATTTGTCATGCGTGACAAAACCTTCGTAGCTTTTGCAACGCGTGACAAATTTTTGTCACGCGTGACAAATAATATAGCCGTTTATTTCAAATCTGTTCATTTCAGCTCCCTTCTTATGCTCCTCTTCTCTTAGGCGCTCTGTTGAGCGCTTGGTATGGATCCCAACCTTTTTAGCAATCTTCCTCCTAGTACTAGGAGGAGGAGGATAAAAAGAGTTGATAGATTGAGTTTGCTCCCGACCCGGTAGTGGTGAGACACGTCGAGGACACCATGCTTGTGAGTTTGAACCTTGTTGGTGTCAGTCATGTGTGGGGCAGCACAACCGGTTGGCTACGGTGATTGAGCGGCATTTTTGGTCAAATGGTACTTATTGGGGGCTCTGAGAAGCTTTTGTAGGCATTTTGGTGTGCCCTACAACCCAACACCACTAGATGGACAGGTTAGTAAATGATTTGATTTGTTATAGGTTTATTTTATTATCTAGCATGTTGGGGTAAATAGTTGTATTTTAGTTAATACATAGTCTTTTATTTAAAAAGCATTCTATGGTTAAACAGAACTCAACACAACGAGGCATAATCAATTTTTCGAGGGGAGTTTGGAGACATGTTGGAGATGATGATGAAATAGATTCTGCACAAAGTGCATCCCACTATAGGACCCGTGGATCAAGCCACATAAATGTACATGGTGGAAGTAGTTATCAAGTTGTGGGGTGTGACATACCTGATTTACCAATGCCGCATCACATTGAGAGATTATTAAAACCTGTAGATCGACAAAGATTAGGTCTATTTAATGGTCCATTGCCCAATTTAGGTGACATTATTCACTTATTGGGGTCGTCGGTATGTAATAAAGAAGTCTACGCTCCCTGGATCTGGAAGGGGATTATTCATTGCCCAAAATCTTCGTGTTGGATATAATTCAGTTGTCCCTTTGATGATCTATGGAGGTCCAGAGTATAATGCATCTGAGTGGCATTAACATATTATTCATTTTCTATGATGGTATACGGTTGCAACAGTAATGCATGCACTATGGAAATGAGATCAGAGTACAATGAGGATAAGAGATCTTACATTGATGGTCGTGTGGAAGAACATGGCAATATAGCAGGGCTGATCAACAGTTGTGGTGCCAATAAAAATATCATCAATTGCATGTTTGAAGAAAGAAGTAATGATCGCGAGGAGTTCATGACAAGAATGTGTAAGCACTTTGTTATGGTTGTTGCTATCAAGAGCCTTAGAGAGGGCGACGAGTTATTTTTGGACTATGAATTCCATGATCTTTCGTACACGATCGATTTTTGTAGATATAAAGACTTTTAGTTATTTAATACAAACTTTTATTTTTAATAAATCGCTACTCGATATTAATGATACTTATCTTATTAAATCTGAATCTTTGTTCTTGTTTCATTTTTCTTTGCTTTTTTTTTCAATCATGTACTCATATTAATGTTGTGCATACTTAACACCATCAAGTGTAATGCTTAGATTCTATGTGCAACATTTAATGCTATTCAAAGTGCATTATGTTTCTTTCATTTTCGTTTCTTTATTTATTCAATTTATGTGCTCCTACTTATTGTTGTGCTTACTTGGCAACTTTATACCTAGTGGTTAGATTTCAAACATTTATTATAATGCTTGGAAAAAATGGTTAATGGCTTAAAAGTAAGGGTATTATTGACATATTGGATAAATGCTTCTTTTGGTATAGGTACCGGATGCTCCGTATATCAAAGTTCCAGGTGATGATATGGAAAAGATTGCACGAGAAAATCCTATAGTTAATGGGAATGTGGAACAAAACACTGGTCATGCTTATGATGAGGCGACTCAAGATTTGTTGTACGAGCATGCTCAATTTGAGTTTCTCATGCAAGGCATTGATAATGACATTGACAAACAAGATATGCACGCCTCGAGGTTGATGAAGTCATTGAGGTAGATCTTTTGAATACCTTGATGATCGGATAATCCGGGATGCCAAAACAAAATTATCGAGGGGCAAAATATCGAGATTGACATTTAACCTATGCCTCCTCAACTTGCAAGGGCAATATAAGATATCAAATGTTGCAGTTGATGCAATATTAAGGTTCTTTCTTCCCTTCCTAACTCTTAATTCTCGAACATATAAAATTTTATTGTTTATCTTTGTTGGCTTAATCATCTTATATTTTGTATATCGGACTTATTTGCAAAATATTGCCTCCCGAAAACAAGGTTCCTTCTAGTCGATTCGGAAAGGTTCCTTCACGTAAGCTCATAAAGACGCTTGGTTTTGAGTACGAGAACATCCATGTATGTCCAAGCGAGTGTACCTTATATTATAAGGACACCAAGGATATGGTTCATTGTCCAAAATGTAGCGAAGTCGAGAATACAGTAAAGATGTCCAAGGCTCGACCATTCCATGCAAGGTATTGCGGTATTTTCCTATAATTCCTAGACTTAAACATATGTTTAGGACAAAGGAGATTCTTTGCCTTGATGGGTTGGCATGTAAATAATTGTAGCTCGATGGAGTTATCGCATTCCGCTGATTCGGAGGCATGGAGATTTATAAATAACGAGATGGCCGAATTTCAAAATGAACCAAGACATATTCACTTTGGTCTATAGCGGATGGTTTCAATCCTTTTTTCATAGCGGACTATAAGACCTCGTGGTCCACATGGCCGATCATGCTTGTAAACTATAACATCCCTCCACATGAGTCCATCAAGCGGGGTCATATCATCTTGAGCATGATAATTCCACGTTTGTACAATTCATTTAGTCCTATTAGGAATATTTTTTTTATATAAAATGTCTTTGGGAGTCTTTAATCATCTTTGAGTCTTGATATTTGCAGGCCCTTCACAACCTAAAAATTTTGATGTATATCTATCACCCTTAATTGTGACTTGAAAACTCTATGGAGTGGTGTTCCCATGGTAGATATCTCTAAGATAATATCTAGGGAGCAAAGATTTACTTGAAAGCTATATTAATGTGGACAATGCATGACTATCTGGTCTCGGCATATGTAGCGGTATCTTCTTGTTCTTTTTATTTATTTTGAGGGCTTTTTATATGAAAATTGCATCAATAATAAAAATTGTTTTTATATCTATAGGTCTACAAACTAAAGGTCAATATGCTTCAAATGCGTTGTGGTGACCAAATCACATCAAGATACTACGGTTCATTGAAGAAACATGTATCACGAGGGCCATGAAAGATTTTTACCAATGGATCATCCATTACGTGGGGAGCCCTAAAAAATAGACACTCCAAAGTGCATGACCACAAGAGATTGGCTCGATCAATGGGAGCGTCACGGAAGACAAGGCATGGAAAGAGGCTGAACATGCAAGCGATGCTTATGAAGGTCCTGATGACATCATTGTCACTCCTCCAAGGGAGAAAGATAGTGTTGCTTCTCGACAAGATTGTTTATTATTACAGCCCCGTCGTAATGCAAGTCTAAAGAATCCAAAATCTCGTCCGCCATGGGTTTTGACTAAAAAGAACTTGGATATTGTGCAAGAGTCTATTAAAAAGTGAATATGCCAAGCTGGTACTGCTCCTCTTTTTAAAAGGTGTTGGGCAAAGAAGGGCAATAAGTTAACCGGATTGAAGTCCCATGACTACCACAAGCATTGTTAATGATAAGTTCCTATAATATGAGTATATATGTCATATAGTTTATTGACCTCTGTTTTTTTAATTATTGTTTTTCTTTGTCCTTGTCTTGTAGGAGATTTTACCTATGGTTCTACGACAGGTGCCTTCTAAAGTTTTGAGCCTATTTTCAAATTGGCCAAGCTATGTAGGTAAGCTCATTTACAAACTTTGATTATGTAGATGTGATTATAGATACAAGTATATTGAAGGATATCTCTACATTCAGGATGGATATCATTAAAGGAGATTGATGAGAAAAGACCTTCCACAAATGAAGGAGCTATCCGTTGAAGTCCTTTGCCTATTTGAGAAAGTGTTCCCAACAAGTTTCTTTGATATCACAGTGCACCTTTGCTTGTTTCAAAATGTAACAAAGTTTTTTTATATGTCGATCATTATCGCAAGTGTTTCTCACAAATTTATTTATAATAGGTACATTTGCTCGTACATCTAGTTGAGGACATTGATTGGTGAGCCCTTCTCCTATCGTTGGATGTTTTTCTTGGCGATTCATGAAAGTCCTTAAGGACTTTGTGAGGCAATTGCTAAGCTGAAGGGAGCATGTACGAAGGATGGGTTGCCGAGGATTGCAAGTTTGCCATATCAACATATCTTAAGAAAGTTGATAAGGAAGCGATTGTCGTTCCTACAACATGAACAAAGCTTGGATAAGCTACATAGCAAAGGGCGCAATTACAAACTAAAAGCCACGATGAGCTTAATGCAATCAAATTTTACATAGTGCATAATGAGCAATGCATGGAGAAATGGGTTTGAAAGTATGATGAGCTAAAGCAAGCGAGGGGAACTAGAGCGGCGACAATGGTGACAACAATCCGAGCACCATACCCTCTGAGCTATGCACACTACCGGATACTATGCGAAGATTGGATATTAAAAGGCGGTCTTAGCGTCCAAAAAGAGAGGACCCCAACTCTGTAACTGATGAGGAAAGAGAAATTGCCTTTGGACCTTCAAGTTGGGTAAGTTATATTTCTTTGAAGCTTGTACTTGTTTACATTATGTCAATCTTTGCTCGATTTTGCAGGTTTCATTGTACAATGGATATATTTGCAATGGGCGCCACTTTCGGGTTCAGAAAAGGGATGAAGGTTGTGTCACTTTTGATTGTGGTGTGATATCTACTTTTACAGTTGCAAGTCGCGCTAGTGCAAGGGACACGAACCTGGTAGAAGCTGAGATTGAATATGTTGGAAAAATACAACAAATTTTGGAACTTGATTTTCGACAATTCACCAAAGTTTTGTTTCGAGTTAGATGGTTCGATGCACAATTCGAGGCAGGAATGCCACATTTACATCCACAGTTCTAATGGTTTAGTTCAAGTCAAGTCTACGTTTGATTCGAAGACAATGACCCTTACATTTTTTCGAGAGAAGTGTCAACAAGTATATCTGCACCCTGCACCTAATGATCGAGATTGGTTATACGTGATGCAGGTTGAATCTTCATCATCAGTAAAAGCAATGCTAGTTTTTTTCATAGGTTATTGATCTGGGTACTTTCATGCAGGTCAACCCACGACAGATAAAAAATTATGAGGTAGTGCCTTCTCTTGCAGAGGATGTAGAAGATGAAGGAAGAGAAGGCGTCGATGTTGAGGGAGGGGGCATTGCTATGGATGTTGAGGGAGAAGGCATGGATGAGGTTGGAGGAGGAGGAGAAGGTCTAGATGTTTTTGAGGGAGGGGACATGGCTATGGACGTTGAGGGAGAAGACATCGATGACATTGAGATTCCACCAACAATAGATGATGGTGAACCTATTGAAGAGGAAAAAGAATGTAACGATGATATATTTGTTTTTCTCGACATTGATGAGAATGATACAAATTACAACAAGAGATCTGTATTGATCACGACTTGTATGTAAACATGGAGGAGTGTCAAGAACTATTACATGAAAATGATAATGTAGAAGATGATGGCTAAATGTACAATGGAAAGACATGCTTGATAAGGAGGCAAATTGATACACAAGATAGGAGATATAATAAGGTCATTGAATATTAGATACGGATATGAATTGTTGTAGATGCATTGCATGAAATTACTGAGCTCATGTCCCAAGGCACCAAAATCGCGTCGTCTGCTAATCCCATCATTCAAATAAGAGTTCATGTCCCAAGAAACATCTCCGAAAATAAAGGTTGGAAATCCAATGCACGGATGTGCCAACCCCCAAATTTTCCGCTTTCCCATGTAGGGGCATGACCAAGAAATGGGGTATTCCTCCAATTCGTCTACTCCAGCAAGCTCAGAATGTGTTTTTAACTTTGTGAATGAGTAAAAAACATCCAATTTACTTTAGGGACTATGCATGCAAGTCAAAACCCTAACCCTACAGATTTAGTAGGGTTTAAGTATCGGGGCACCAAAACAGCTTCATCTGCTAATCCCACCGTTCAAATGGTAGCTCATGTCCCATGAAACATCTCTTAAAAGAAAAAATGAACACCTACAACCCGGATGTGCCAACCCCCAAATTTTCCCCTTCTCGACGTAGGAGCACGACGAGAAAATCGCGTGATCCCCCAATTCAGCCATTCTATCGAGCTCAGAACCTTATTTTGACTTCGCACATGAGTTCAAAGCATCGAAGTTACTCTAGGGACCAACTTCCATGACCAATAGAACTAATCTCTACTCGATATGAGCAGCTAGTGGACCTATCATTCAATGCATTCCTTGAGTAGTGCACTAATCTAAGCATAGGATGTACAAGGCAAGCCAGGCGTTTGATCGATTGTCTACTCCTCAAACATGTGTTCAAGGGTGACTCTAACCATCTAGATGCAAGGACGGAGCCAAACTCTCATGTCCTGCCTTCTAGCATGCTCGGTTGCACAATATCTAGCTTTTGACAAGCCATCACAAGGGTGCAAGTTTGGAACCAGTGCCTAGGAAGGGATTCTTTGTTCTCACTCTTGGGGCCTCTTTTCGGACCCTTGAGGAAACTGTGCACGTAAGCTCTCGACTACTTTCGATGTAGGGAAGGCTGTCAAGACCTAAACCCTACAGATTTAGTAGGGTTTACGTATCAAGGCACCAAAATCGCGTCGTTTGCTAATCCCATCATTCAAATAAGAGTTCATGTCCAGAAACATCTCCAAAAATAAAAGTTGGAAATCAATGCTCGGATGTGCGAACCCTAAAATTTCCCCCCCCCCCACGTAGGGGCACGATCAAGAAATAAGGTGTTCCTCGGTTCGACCACTCTAGCAAGCTTAGAATGTGCTTTTAACTTTGTGCATGAGTCAAAAACATCCAATTTAATTTAGGGACTATGCATGCAAGCTCTCGACCATTTTGGGCGGGGAAGGCTTCCAAAACCTAAACCCTACAAATTTAGTAGGGTTTTAAGTATCGGGCACCAAAAGCGGCTTCACCTGCTAATCCCACCGTTCAAATGGTAGGTCATGTCTCATGAAACGTCTCTCAAAAGAAAAAATGAACACCTATCGCACGGATATGCCAACGCCCAAATTTTCCTCTTTCCCACGCAGGGGCACGACCAAGAAATGGGGTGTTCCTCCAGTTCGACCACTCTAGCAAGCTCAGAATGTGCTTTTAACTTTGTGCATGAGTCAAAAACATCCAATTTACTTTAGGGACTATGCATGCAAGCTCTCGACCACTTCGGAGGCAGGGAAGGCTTCCAAAACCTAAACCCTACAAATTTAGTAGGGTTTAAGTATCGAGGGCACCAAAACGACTCATCACGCTAATCCCACCGTTCAAATGGTAGCTCATGTCCCATGAAATATCTCTTAAAAAGAAAAAAAATGAACACCTACAACCCGGATGTGCCAACCCCAAATTTTCCCCTTCTCGGCGTAGGAAAAGGGCGAGAAAATGGCGTGATCCCCATTTCAGCCACTCTATCGAGCTCGAGAACCTTATTTAGACTTAGCACATGAATTCAAAGCATCGAAGTTTGTAGGGACCGACTTCCATGACCAATAGAACTAATCTCTACTCGATATGAGCAGCTAGTGGACCTATCATTCAATGCATTCCTTGAGTAGTGCACTAATCTAAGCATAGGATGTACAAGGCAAGCCAGGCGTTTGATCGATTGTCTACTCCTCAAACATGTGTTCAAGGGTGACTCTAACCATCTAGATGCAAGGACGGAGCCAAACTCTCATGTCCTGCCTTCTAGCATGCTCGGTTGCACAATATCTAGCTTTTGACAAGCCATCACAAGGGTGCAAGTTTGGAACCAGTGCCTAGGAAGGGATTCTTTGTTCTCACTCTTGGGGCCTCTTTTCGGACCCTTGAGGAAGCGTGCACGTAAGCTCGACTACTTTCGATGTAGGGAAAGGTGTCAAGACCTAAACCCTCTGATTTAGTAGGGTTTACATATCAAGGCACCAAAATCGGCGTCGTTTGCTAATCCCATCGTTCAAATAAGAGTTCATGTCAGAAACATCTCCGAAAATAAAAGTTGGAAATCCAATGCCGGATAATGCGAACCCATAAATTTCCCCCTTTCCCACGTAGGGGACACGACCAAGAAATGGGTGTGTTCCTCAGTTCGACCACTCTAGCAAGCTCGAATGTGCTTTTAACTTTGTGCATGAGTCAAAAACATCCAATTTACTTTAGGGACTATGCATGCAAGCTCTCGACCACGCCGGAAGCGAGGGAAGGCTTCCAAAACCTAAACCCTACAAATTTAGTAGGGTTTAAGTATCGGGGCACCAAAAACAGCTTCATCATCCGCTAATCCTACCGTTCAAAATGGTAGGTCATGTCCCATGAAACGTCTCTCAAAAAAAAAAATGAACACCTATCGCGCGGATGTGCCAACCCCCAAATTTTCCTCTTTCCCCCGCGATGGGGGCACGACCAAGAAATGGGGTGTTCCTCCAAATTCGACCACTCTAGCAAGCAAATTCGAGAATGTGGTTTTGACTTTGTGCATGAGTCAAAAACATCAAATCTTTTAGGGACTATGCTTGCAAGCTCTCGACCACTTTAGAGGCGAGGGAAGGTCGCCAAAACCTAAACCCTCTGATTTAGTAGGGTTTAAGTATCGGGGCACCAAAACAGCTTCATCTGCTAATCCCACCATTCAAATGGTAGCTCATGTCCCATGAAACATCTCTTAAAAGAAAAAATGAACACCTACAACCCGAATGTGCCAACCCCCAAATTTTCCCCTTCGGCGTAGGAACACGCGGCAAGAAAATGGCGTGATCCCCAATTCAGCCACTCTATCGAAGCTCGAGAACCTTATTTTGACTTCACACATGAGTTCAAAGCATCGAAATTACTCTAGCAACCAACTTCCATGACCAATAGAACTAATCTCTACTCGATATGAGCAGCTAGTGGACCTCTCATTCAATGCATTCCTTGCCTAGTGCGCTAATCTAAGCATAGGACGTACAAGGCAAGCCAGGTGTTTGATCGATTGTCTACTCCTCAAACATGTGTTCAAGGGCGACTCTCGCCGTCTAGATGCAGGGGGGAGCCAAAGCTGTCATGTCCTGCCTTCTAGCATGCCCGGTTGCACAATATCTACCTTCTTACGAGCCATCGCAAGGGTGCAAGTTTGGAACGAGTGCCTAGGAAGGGATTCTTTGTTCTCACTCTTGGGGCCTCTTTTCGGACCCTTGAGGAAACTGTGCCCCGTCGCTCTCGACTACTTTCGATGTAGGGAAGGCTGTCAAGACCTAAACCCTACAGATTTAGTAGGGTTTACGTATCAAGGCACCAAAATCACGTCGTTTGCTAATCCCATCATTCAAATAAGAGTTCATGTCCCGAGAAACATCTCCGAAAATAAAAGTTGGAAATCCAATGCTCGGATGTGCGAACCCCTAAATTTTCCCCTTCCCCACGTAGGGGCACGACCAAGAAATATGGTGTTCCTCCAGTTCGACCACTCTAGCAAGCTCAGAATGTGCTTTTAACTTTGTGCATGAGTCAAAAACATCCAATTTACTTTAGGGACTATGCATGCAAGCTCTCGACCATTTTGGAAGCAGGGAAGGCTTCCAAAACCTAAACCCGACAAATTTAGTAGGGTTTAAGTATCGGGGCACCAAAACGGCTTCACCTGCTAATCCCACCGTTCAAATGGTAGGTCATGTCTCGTGAAACGTCTCTCAAAAGAAAAAATGAACACCTATCGCACGGATATGCCAACCCCCAAATTTTCCTCTTTCCCACGCAGGGGCACGACCAAGAAATGGGGTGTTCCTCCAGTTCGACCACTCTAGCAAGCTCAGAATGTGCTTTTAACTTTGTGCATGAGTCAAAAACATCCAATTTACTTTAGGGACTATGCATGCAGGCTCTCGACCACTTCGGAAGCAGGGAAGGCTTCCAAAACCTAAACCCTACAAATTTAGTAGGGTTTAAGTATCGGGGCACCAAAACAGCTTCATCTGCTAATCCCACCGTTCAAATGGTAGCTCATGTCCCATGAAATATCTCTTAAAAGAAAAAATGAACACCTACAACCCGGATGTGCCAACCCCCAAATTTTCCCCTTCTCGACGTAGGAAAAGGACGAGAAAATGGCGTGATCCCCCATTTCAGCCACTCTATCGAGCTCAGAACCTTATTTAGACTTCGCACATGAGTTCAAAGCATCGAAGTTACTCTAGGGACCAACTTCCATGACCAATAGAACTAATCTCTACTCGATATGAGCAGCTAGTGGACCTCTCATTCAATGCATTCCTTGCCTAGTGCGCTAATCTAAGCATAGGATGTACAAGACAAGCCAGGCGTTTGATCGATTGTCTACTCCTCAAACATGTGTTCAAGGGTGACTCTAACCATCTAGATGCAAGGAAGGAGCCAAACTGTCATGTCCTGCCTTCTAGCATGCCCGGTTGCACAATATCTTGCTTGTGACGAGCCATCGCAAAGGGTGCAAATTTGGAACCCGAGGTGCCTAGGAAGGGGTTCTTTGTTCTCACTCTTGGGGCCTCTTTTCCAACCCTTGACGAAACTGTGCACGTAAGCTCTCGACTACTTTCGATGTAGGGAAGGCTGTCAAGACCTAAACCCTACAGATTTAGTAGGGTTTACATATCAAGGCACCAAAATCGCGCCGTTTGCTAATCCCATCGTTCAAATAAGAGTTCATGTCCCGAGAAACGTCTCCGAAAATAAAAGTTGGAAAGCCAATGCTCGGATGTGCGAACCCATAAATTTTCCCCTTTCCCACGTAGGGACACGACCAAGAAATGGTGTGTTCCTCCAGTTCGACCACTCTAGCAAGCTCAGAATGTGCTTTTAACTTTGTGCATGAGTCAAAAACATCCAATTTACTTTAGGGACTATGCATGCAAGCTCTCGACCACTTCGGAAGCAGGGAAGGCTTCCAAAACCTAAACCCTACAAATTTAGTACGGTTTAAGTATCGGGGCACCAAAACAGCTTCATCTGCTAATCCTACCGTTCAAAATGGTAGGTCATGTCCCATGAAACGTCTCTCAAAAGAAAAAATGAACACCTATCGCACGGATGTGCCAACCCCCAAATTTTCCTCTTTCCCACGCAGGGGCACGACCAAGAAATGGGGTGTTCCTCCAGTTCGACCACTCTAGCAAGCTCAGAATGTGGTTTTGACTTTGTGCATGAGTCAAAAACATCAAATCTTTTAGGGACTATGCTTGCAAGCTCTCGACCACTTTAGAGGCAGGGAAGGCTGCCAAAACCTAAACCCTACAGATTTAGTAGGGTTTAAGTATCGGGGCACCAAAACAGCTTCATCTGCTAATCCCACCATTCAAATGGTAGCTCATGTCCCATGAAACATCTCTTAAAAGAAAAAATGAACACCTACAACCCGAATGTGCCAACCCCCAAATTTTCCCCTTCTCGACGTAGGAACACGCCGAGAAAATGGCGTGATCCCCCAATTCAGCCACTCTATCGAGCTCAGAACCTTATTTTGACTTCACACATGAGTTCAAAGCATCGAAATTACTCTAGCAACCAACTTCCATGACCAATAGAACTAATCTCTACTCGATATGAGCAGCTAGTGGACCTCTCATTCAATGCATTCCTTGCCTAGTGCGCTAATCTAAGCATAGGACGTACAAGGCAAGCCAGGTGTTTGATCGATTGTCTACTCCTCAAACATGTGTTCAAGGGCGACTCTCGCCGTCTAGATGCAAGGACGGAGCCAAACTGTCATGTCCTGCCTTCTAGCATGCCCGGTTGCACAATATCTACCTTCTTACGAGCCATCGCAAGGGTGCAAGTTTGGAACGAGTGCCTAGGAAGGGATTCTTTGTTCTCACTCTTGGGGCCTCTTTTCGGACCCTTGAGGAAACTGTACGCGTCGCGCTCGACTACTTTTTCGATGTAGGGAAGGTGTCAAGACCTAAACCCTACTGATTTTAGTAGGGTTTACGTATCAAGGCACCAAAATCACGTCGTTTGCTAATCCCATCATTCAAATAAGAGTTCATGTCGAGAAACATCTCCAGAAAATAAAAGTTGGAAATCCAATGCTCGGATGTGCGAACCCCTAAATTTTCCCCTTCCCCACGAGGGGCACGACCAAGAAATATGGTGTTCCTCGGTTCGACCACTCTAGCAAGCTCAGAATGTGCTTTTAACTTTGTGCATGAGTCAAAAACATCCAATTTACTTTAGGGACTATGCATGCAAGCTCTCGACCATTTTGGAAGCAGGGAAGGCTTCCAAAACCTAAACCCGACAAATTTAGTAGGGTTTAAGTATCGGGGCACCAAAACGGCTTCATCTGCTAATCCCACCGTTCAAATGGTAGGTCATGTCTCGTGAAACGTCTCTCAAAAGAAAAAATGAACACCTATTGCACGGATATGCCAACCCCCAAATTTTCCTCTTTCCCACGCAGGGGCACGACCAAGAAATGGGGTGTTCCTCCAGTTCGACCACTCTAGCAAGCTCAGAATGTGCTTTTAACTTTGTGCATGAGTCAAAAACATCCAATTTACTTTAGGGACTATGCATGCAGGCTCTCGACCACTTCGGAAGCAGGGAAGGCTTCCAAAACCTAAACCCTACAAATTTAGTAGGGTTTAAGTATCGGGGCACCAAAACAGCTTCATCTGCTAATCCCACCGTTCAAATGGTAGCTCATGTCCCATGAAATATCTCTTAAAAGAAAAAATGAACACCTACAACCCGGATGTGCCAACCCCCAAATTTTCCCCTTCTCGACGTAGGAAAAGGACGAGAAAATGGCGTGATCCCCCATTTCAGCCACTCTATCGAGCTCAGAACCTTATTTAGACTTCGCACATGAATTCAAAGCATCGAAGTTACTGTAGGGACCGACTTCCATGACCAATAGAACTAATCTCTACTCGATATGAGCAGCTAGTGGACCTCTCATTCAATGCATTCCTTGCCTAGTGCGCTAATCTAAGCATAGGATGTACAAGACAAGCCAGGCGTTTGATCGATTGTCTACTCCTCAAACATGTGTTCAAGGGTGACTCTAACCATCTAGATGCAAGGAAGGAGCCAAACTGTCATGTCCTGCCTTCTAGCATGCCCGGTTGCACAATATCTAGCTTGTGACGAGCCATCGCAAGGGTGCAAATTTGGAACCAGTGCCTAGGAAGGGGTTCTTTGTTCTCACTCTTGGGGCCTCTTTTCCAACCCTTGACGAAACTGTGCACGTAAGCTCTCGACTACTTTCGATGTAGGGAAGGCTGTCAAGACCTAAACCCTACAGATTTAGTAGGGTTTACATATCAAGGCACCAAAATCGCGCCGTTTGCTAATCCCATCGTTCAAATAAGAGTTCATGTCCCGAGAAACGTCTCCGAAAATAAAAGTTGGAAATCCAATGCTCGGATGTGCGAACCCATAAATTTTCCCCTTTCCCACGTAGGGACACGACCAAGAAATGGTGTGTTCCTCCAGTTCGACCACTCTAGCAAGCTCAGAATGTGCTTTTAACTTTGTGCATGAGTCAAAAACATCCAATTTACTTTAGGGACTATGCATGCAAGCTCTCGACCACTTGGAAGCAGGGAAGGCTTCCAAAACCTAAACCCTACAAATTTAGTACGGTTTAAGTATCGGGGCACCAAAACAGCTTCATCTGCTAATCCTACCGTTCAAAATGGTAGGTCATGTCCCATGAAACGTCTCTCAAAAGAAAAAATGAACACCTATCGCACGGATGTGCCAACCCCCAAATTTTCCCTCTTCCCCCGCGCAGGGCGGGACCAAGAAATGGGGTGTTCCTCCAATTCGACCACTCTAGCAAGCTCAGAATGTTGTTTTGACTTTGTGCATGAGTCAAAAACATCAAATATTTTATGGACTATGCTTGCAAGCTCTCGACCACTTTAGAGAGGGGAAGGTTCCAAAACCTAAACCCTACAGATTTAGTAGGGTTTAAGTATCGGGGCACCAAAACAGCTTCATCTGCTAATCCCACCATTCAAATGGTAGCTCATGTCCCATGAAACATCTCTTAAAAGAAAAAATGAACACCTACAACCCGAATGTGCAAACCCCAAATTTTCCCCTTCTCGACGTAGGAACACGCCGAGAAAATGGCGTGATCCCCCAATTCAGCCACTCTATCGAGCTCAGAACCTTATTTTGACTTCACACATGAGTTCAAAGCATCGAAATTACTCTAGGGACCAACTTCCATGACCAATAGAACTAATCTCTACTCGATATGAGCAGCTAGTGGACCTCTCATTCAATACATTCCTTGCCTAGTGCGCTAATCTAAGCATAGGATGTACAAGGCAAGCCAGGCGTTTGATCGATTGTCTACTCCTCAAACATGTGTTCAAGGGCTGACTCTAACCGCCTAGATGCAAGGGCGGAGCCAAACCGTCATGTCCACGCCTTCTAGCATGCCCGGTTGCACAATATCTACCTTCTTACGAGCCATCGCAAAGGGTGCAAGTTTGGAGCGAGTGCCTAGGAAGGGATTCTTTGTTCTCACTCTTGGGGCCTCTTTTTAGGACCTCTTGAGGAACTGTGCGCACGACGCTCTCGACTACTTTCGATGTAGGGAAGGTTTGTCAAGACCTAAACCCTCTGATTTAGTAGGGGTTTACGTATCAAGGCACCAAAATCACGTCGTTTGCTAATCCCATCATTCAAATAAGAGTTCATGTCCCGAGAAACATCTCCGAAAATAAAAGTTGGAAATCCAATGCTCGGATGTGCGAACCCCTAAATTTTCCCCTTCCCCACGTAGGGGCACGACCAAGAAATATGGTGTTCCTCCAGTTCGACCACTCTAGCAAGCTCAGAATGTGCTTTTAACTTTGTGCATGAGGGAAAAACATCCAATTTACTTTAGGGACTATGCATGCAAGCTCTCGACCATTTTGGAAGCAGGGAAGGCTTCCAAAACCTAAACCCTACTAATTTAGTAGGGTTTAAGTATCGGGGCACCAAAACAGCTTCACCTGCTAATCCCACCGTTCAAATGGTAGGTCATGTCTCGTGAAACGTCTCTCAAAAGAAAAAATGAACACCTATCGCACGGATATGCCAACCCCCAAATTTTCCTCTTTCCCACGCAGGGGCACGACCAAGAAATGGGGTGTTCCTTCAGTTCGACCACTCTAGCAAGCTCAGAATGTGCTTTTACCTTTGTGCATGACTCAAAAACATCCAATTTACTTTAGGGACTATGCATGCAAGCTCTCGACCACTTCGGAAGCAGGGAAGGCTTCCAAAACCTAAACCCTACAAATTTAGTAGGGTTTAAGTATCGGGGCACCAAAACAGCTTCATCTGCTAATCCCACCGTTCAAATGGTAGCTCATGTCCCATGAAACATCTCTTAAAAGAAAAAATGAACACCTACAACCCGAATGTGCCAACCCCCAAATTTTCCCCTTCTCGACGTAGGAACACGCTGAGAAAATGGCGTGATCCCCCAATTCAGCCACTCTATCGAGCTCAGAACCTTATTTTGACTTCACACATGAGTTCAAAGCATCGAAAATACTCTAGGAACCAACATCCATGACCAATAGAACTAATCTCTACTCGATATGAGCAGCTAGTGGACCTCTCATTCAATGCATTCCTTGCCTAGTGCGCTAATCTAAGCATAGGATGTACAAGGCAAGCCAGGCGTTTGATCGATTGTCTACTCCTCAAACATGTGTTCAAGGGTGACTCTCGCCGTCTAGATGCAAGGACGGAGCCAAACTGTCATGTCCTGCCTTCTGGTTGCACAATATCTACCTTCTTACGAGCCATCGCAAGAGTGCAAGTTTGGAACCAGTGCCTAGGAAGGGGTTCTTTGTTCTCACTCTTGGGGCCTCTTTTCGGACCCTTGAGGAAACTGTGCACGTACGCTCTCGACTACTTTCGATGTAGGGAAGGCTGTCAAGACCTAAACCCTACAGATTTAGTAGGGTTTACGTATCAAGGCACCAAAATCACGTCGTTTGCTAATCCCATCATTCAAATAAGAGTTCATGTCCCGAGAAACATCTCCGAAAATAAAAGTTGGAAATCAATGCTCGGATGTGCGAAACCCTAAATTTTCCCCTTCCCCAACGAGGGGAACACGACCAAGAAATATGGTGTTCCTCCAGTTCGACCACTCTAGCAAGCTCAGAATGTGCTTTTAACTTTGTGCATGAGTCAAAAACATCCAATTTACTTTAGGGACTGTGCATGCAAGCTCTCGACCATTTTGGAAGCAGGGAAGGCTTCCAAAACCTAAACTTGGAAACAAATTTAGTAGGGTTTAAGTATCTTGGCACCAAAACAACTTCACCTGCTAATCCCACCGTTCAAATGGTAGGTCATGTCTCGTGAAACGTCTCTCAAAAGAAAAAAATGAACACCTATATCGCACGGATATGCCAACCCCAAATTTTCCTCTTTCCCACGCAGGGCACGACCAAGAAATGGGGTGTTCCTCGGTTCGACCACTCTAGCAAGCTCGAGAATGTGCTTTTAACTTTGTGCATGAGTCAAAAACATCCAATTTACTTTAGGGACTATGCATGCAGGCTCTCGACCACTTCGGAAGCAGGGAAGGCTTCCAAAACCTAAACCCTACAAATTTAGTAGGGTTTAAGTATCGGGCACCAAAACAGCTTCATCCGCTAATCCCAGTTCAAATGGTAGCTCATGTCCCATGAAATATCTCTTAAAAGAAAAAATGAACACCTACAACCCGGATGTGCCAACCCCAAATTTTCCCCTTCTCGGCGTAGGAAAAGGACGAGAAAATGGCGTGATCCCCATTTTCAGCCACTCTATCGAGCTCGAGAACCTTATTTAGACTTAGCACATGAATTCAAAGCATCGGGTTCTTTGTAGGGACCGACTTCCATGACCAATAGAACTAATCTCTACTCGATATGAGCAGCTAGTGGACCTCTCATTCAATGCATTCCTTGCCTAGTGCGCTAATCTAAGTATAGGATGTACAAGACAAGCCAGGCGTTTGATCGATTGTCTACTCCTCAAACATGTGTTCAAGGGTGACTCTAACCATCTAGATGCAAGGAAGGAGCCAAACTGTCATGTCCTGCCTTCTAGCATGCCCGGTTGCACAATATCTAGCTTGTGACGAGCCATCGCAAGGGTGCAAGTTTGGAACCAGTGCCTAGGAAGGGGTTCTTTGTTCTCACTCTTGGGGCCTCTTTTCGGACCCTTGAGGAAACTGTGCACGTAAGCTCTCGACTACTTTCGATGTAGGGAAGGCTGTCAAGACCTAAACCCTACAGATTTAGTAGGGTTTACGTATCAAGGCACCAAAATCACGTCGTTTGCTAATCCCATCATTCAAATAAGAGTTCATGTCCCGAGAAACATCTCCGAAAATAAAAGTTGGAAATCCAATGCTCGGATGTGCGAACCCCTAAATTTTCCCCTTCCCCACGTAGGGGCACGACCAAGAAATATGGTGTTCCTCCAGTTCGACCACTCTAGCAAGCTCAGAATGTGCTTTTAACTTTGTGCATGACTCAAAAACATCCAATTTACTTTAGGGACTATGCATGCAAGCTCTCGACCACTTCGGAAGCAGGGAAGGCTTCCAAAACCTAAACCCTACAAATTTAGTAGGGTTTAAGTATCGGGGCACCAAAACAGCTTCATCTGCTAATCCCACCGTTCAAATGGTAGCTCATGTCCCATGAAACATCTCTTAAAAGAAAAAATGAACACCTACAACCCGAATGTGCCAACCCCCAAATTTTCCCCTTCTCGACGTAGGAACACGCCGAGAAAATGGCGTGATCCCCCAATTCAGCCACTCTATCGAGCTCAGAACCTTATTTTGACTTCACACATGAGTTCAAAGCATCGAAATTACTCTAGGGACCAACTTCCATGACCAATAGAACTAATCTCTACTCGATATGAGCAGCTAGTGGACCTCTCATTCAATACATTCCTTGCCTAGTGCGCTAATCTAAGCATAGGATGTACAAGGCAAGCCAGGCGTTTGATCGATTGTCTACTCCTCAAACATGTGTTCAAGGGCGACTCTCGCCGTCTAGATGCAAGGACGGAGCCAAACTGTCATGTCCTGCCTTCTAGCATGCCCGGTTGCACAATATCTACCTTCTTACGAGCCATCGCAAGGGTGCAAGTTTGGAACGAGTGCCTAGGAAGGGATTCTTTGTTCTCACTCTTGGGGCCTCTTTTCGGACCCTTGAGGAAACTGTGCACGTACGCTCTCGACTACTTTCGATGTAGGGAAGGCTGTCAAGACCTAAACCCTACAGATTTAGTAGGGTTTACGTATCAAGGCACCAAAATCACGTCGTTTGCTAATCCCATCATTCAAATAAGAGTTCATGTCCCGAGAAACATCTCCTAAAATAAAAGTTGGAAATCCAATGCTCGGATGTGCGAACCCCTAAATTTTCCCCTTCCCCACGTAGGGGCACGACCAAGAAATATGGTGTTCCTCCAGTTCGACCACTCTAGCAAGCTCAGAATGTGCTTTTAACTTTGTGCATGAGGGAAAAACATCCAATTTACTTTAGGGACTATGCATGCAAGCTCTCGACCATTTTGGAAGCAGGGAAGGCTTCCAAAACCTAAACCCTACTAATTTAGTAGGGTTTAAGTATCGGGCACCAAAACAGACTTCACTGCTAATCCCACCGTTCAAATGGTAGGTCATGTCTCGTGAAACGTCTCTCTCAAAAGAAAAAATGAACACCTATCGCACGGATATGCCAACCCCCAAATTTTCCTCTTTCCCACGCAGGGGCACGACCAAGAAATGGGGTGTTCCTTCAGTTCGACCACTCTAGCAAGCTCAGAATGTGCTTTTAACTTTGTGCATGACTCAAAAACATCTCTCGACCACTTCGGAAGCAGGGAAGGCTTCCAAAACCTAAACCCTACAAATTTAGTAGGGTTTAAGTATCGGGGCACCAAAACAGCTTCATCTGCTAATCCCACCGTTCAAATGGTAGCTCATGTCCCATGAAACATCTCTTAAAAGAAAAAATGAACACCTACAACCCGAATGTGCCAACCCCCAAATTTTCCCCTTCTCGACGTAGGAACACGCCGAGAAAATGGCGTGATCCCCCAATTCAGCCACTCTATCGAGCTCAGAACCTTATTTTGACTTCACACATGAGTTCAAAGCATCGAAAATACTCTAGGGACCAACATCCATGACCAATAGAACTAATCTCTACTCGATATGAGCAGCTAGTGGACCTCTCATTCAATGCATTCCTTGCCTAGTGCGCTAATCTAAGCATAGGATGTACAAGGCAAGCCAGGCGTTTGATCGATTGTCTACTCCTCAAACATGTGTTCAAGGGTGACTCTCGCCGTCTAGATGCAAGGACGGAGCCAAACTGTCATGTCCTGCCTTCTGGTTGCACAATATCTACCTTCTTACGAGCCATCGCAAGAGTGCAAGTTTGGAACCAGTGCCTAGGAAGGGGTTCTTTGTTCTCACTCTTGGGGCCTCTTTTCGGACCCTTGAGGAAACTGTGCACGTACGCTCTCGACTACTTTCGATGTAGGGAAGGCTGTCAAGACCTAAACCCTACAGATTTAGTAGGGTTTACGTATCAAGGCACCAAAATCACGTCGTTTGCTAATCCCATCATTCAAATAAGAGTTCATGTCCCGAGAAACATCTCCGAAAATAAAAGTTGGAAATCCAATGCTCGGATGTGCGAACCCCTAAATTTTCCCCTTCCCCACGTAGGGGCACGACCAAGAAATATGGTGTTCCTCCAGTTCGACCACTCTAGCAAGCTCAGAATGTGCTTTTAACTTTGTGCATGAGTCAAAAACATCCAATTTACTTTAGGGACTATGCATGCAAGCTCTCGACCATTTTGGAAGGGGAAGGCTTCCAAAACCTAAACCAAACAAATTTAGTAGGGTTTAAGTATCGAGGGCACCAAAAGCGGCTTCACCCGCTAATCCCATCGTTCAAATTTTAGGTCATGTCTCGTGAAACGTCTCTCAAAATAAAATATGAACACCTATCGCACGGATGTGCCAACCCCCAAATTTTCCTCTTTCCCACGCAGGGGCACGACCAAGAAATGGGGTGTTCCTCGGTTCGACCACTCTAGCAAGCTCGAGAATGTGCTTTTAACTTTGTGCATGAGTCAAAAACATCCAATTTACTTTAGGGACTATGCATGGGGCTCGACCACTTCGAAGCGAGGGAAGGCTTCCAAAACCTAAACCCTACAAATTTAGTAGGGTTTAAGTATCGAGGCACCAAAAAGCTTCTTCATCCGCTAATCCCACCGTTCAAATGGTAGCTCATGTCCCATGAAATATCTCTTAAAAGAAAAAATGAACACCTACAACCCGGATGTGCCAACCCCAAATTTTCCCCTTCTCGGCGTAGGAAAAGGGCGAGAAAATGGCGTGATCCCCATTTCAGCCACTCTATCGAGCTCGAGAACCTTATTTAGACTTAGCACATGAATTCAAAGCATCGAATTTCTTTGTAGGGACCGACTTCCATGACCAATAGAACTAATCTCTACTCGATATGAGCAGCTAGTGGACCTCTCATTCAATGCATTCCTTGCCTAGTGCGCTAATCTAAGCATAGGATGTACAAGACAAGCCAGGCGTTTGATCGATTGTCTACTCCTCAAACATGTGTTCAAGGGTGACTCTAACCATCTAGATGCAAGGAAGGAGCCAAGCTGTCATGTCCACGCCTTCTAGCATGCCGGTTGCACAATATCTAGCTTGTGACGAGCCATCGCAAGGGTGCAAATTTGGAACCCGGTGCCTAGGAAGGGGTTCTTTGTTCTCACTCTTGGGGCCTCTTTTTCCAACCCTTGATTTAAACTGTGCACGTAAGCTCTCGACTACTTTCGATGTAGGGGAAGGTTGTCAAGACCTAAACCCTCTGATTTAGTAGGGTTTACATATCAAGGCACCAAAATCGCGCCGTTTGCTAATCCCATCGTTCAAATAAGAGTTCATGTCCCGAGAAACGTCTCCGAAAATAAAAGTTGGAAATCCAATGCTCGGATGTGCGAACCCATAAATTTTCCCCTTTCCCACGTAGGGACACGACCAAGAAATGGTGTGTTCCTCCAGTTCGACCACTCTAGCAAGCTCAGAATGTGCTTTTAACTTTGTGCATGAGTCAAAAACATCCAATTTACTTTAGGGACTATGCATGCAAGCTCTCGACCACTTCGGAAGCAGGGGAGGCTTCCAAAACCTAAACCCTACAAATTTAGTACGGTTTAAGTATCGGGGCACCAAAACAGCTTCATCTGCTTCAAAATGGTAGGTCATATCCCATGAAACGCCTCTCAAAAGAAAAAATGAACACCTATCGCACGGATGTTCCAACCCCCAAATTTTCCTCTTTTCCACGCAGGGGCACGACCAAGAAATGGGGTGTTCCCCCAGTTCGACCACTCTAGCAAGCTCAGAATGTGGTTTTGACTTTGTGCATGAGTCAAAAACATCCAATTTACTTTAGGGACTATGCATGCAAGCTCTCGACCACTTCGGAAGCAGGGAAGGCTTCCAAAACCTAAACCCTACAAATTTAGTAGGGTTTAAGTATCGGGGCACCAAAACAGCTTCATCTGCTAATCCCACCGTTCAAATGGTAGCTACAAGAAAAAATGTTAAAGAAAAAATGAACACTTACAACCTGGATGCACGACCAAGAAATGGGGTGTTCCTCCAGTTCGACCACTCTAGCAAGCTCAGAATGTGCTTTTAACTTTGTGCATGAGTAAAAAACATCCAATTTACTTTAGAGACTATGCATGCAAGCTCTCAACCACTTCAGAAGCACAGAAGGCTTCCAAAACCTAAACCCTACAAATTTAGTAGGGTTTAAGTATCGGGGCACCAAAACAGCTTCATCTACTAATCTCACCGTTCAAATGGTAGCTCATCTCCTATGATACGTCTCTCAAAAGAAAAAATGAACACCTACCGCACAGATAGAGATGACAATCCTCGACTTTTTCCCTTCTCGACGTAGGGGTTTGTCATGACCCATCACGATGATGCAAATTTGGAAATGACGTCTAGGGAGGGTTCTTTTGTTCTTTCTCTTGGGGATATTTCTTAGGACCCTCCAAGAAACCCTGATGCAAGCTCTTGACTATTTCAGAGGCAAGGAAGGCTAGCAAAACCTAAAACCTACAGATTTAGTAGGGTTGAGGGATCAGGGGACCAAGACTGCTCCATCTGCTAATCCCACCATTCAAATGTTAGTTCATGTTCCGTGAAACATGTCCAAAACGAAAAAAAGGGACATCCACCACAGAGATGTGCCAACCCCCAAATCCCCTCCCCCGGCTTGTTCCTCTAGTTTGGCCACCCTAGGTAGTTCAAAATGCGGTTTTGACCCTGCGCATACGTCCAAAGCATCTATTTACTATAGGGACCAACTATTTACGACCAACAGAGCCAAACTTGACTTGCTATGGGCAGCTAGTCGACCTTCCTCTCCTTGCATAGTGAGGGTAGTCTAAACATAGCATGTACTCGGCAATCTGTGCTTTTGATCGATCATCTACTTCTCAAGCATGTGTCCTAGAGTAAGTCTGGCCTTCTGGATGCAATTGCATAGTCGATGTAGGCATAAATGGGGATGGAATTTATCATGCCCTCTAGTATATGCTTGGTTGCCATGTTTGCCTAGTGGCTGAGATTGGGGTTATGGGAAGTTTTTTCTCCATCTATGGGCATGTCCATGGAGTGTTAGAAATTGGGATTGACATGGCGGGAGTTGTGGTGGTAGAAGCAAGATAGAAGAGTGTGAGCAGGAGAAAGGGGCTAAAAAGGGGGCAAGTAGCAAGTACAAGACAATTTGTGTTGAAAATTTAGATTCTTGGAGCCAAAACGTGTCTACGAGACACTCTAGATATAATGTTACTCTACAATGTTTGTGAATACAACTATTGAACTTGATGACCCACAAGAACAATGTTACAATATTTACCAAAATGCCCGTCATTTTGGAGAGCATTTTGCCCGTCACTCTAGGAAAGGTCTCTTTTAGACTTTCACCTTGTGGACATACGGAAGTTTGAAGCATGAAGTTGAATATAGAAATCATGATGATGTATGTCTTAAGGATAAGAGAATCCATTGGCACATTCTTCAAAATTTCAAAAGTGTGAAAGCAAACGTTCCGTTTCGGCCATCCATATACAGGAAGCAAAAGATATTATACATTGGAATCAATATTATTGGAAGTTTGGAAGCATTTCTAAGCTGAGGATGGAATAGATGGGGATGGAATTTATCCCATCTATGGCAATCAAGCATATACTAGAGGACACGATAAATTGCATCCTCATCTATTGCATAAATTGTTGTGAAGCTATGTAGGCAATGCAACTACAGAAAAACTGCTATTGAGCCATTGACTTCCTGATCGTGGGAAAGAAATGGTGAAGAAAAAACTTAGGCCTGCCCTGCGAAAACTCTATCAAGGACTCAAAGAACAATGTGGTGGCGACAACTCTAAGGAAGAACTTTGCTCGAAAAACAGTGCGAAAACTTTGCAGAAAGAGCAATGCGGCAATGACATCCCTAAAGAAACCTTGAAAACGGCTCCAACGGTTTAGTCATGTGGAATGGGGTTAGCCGACTTCCATTTTGCATTGTATGGACTTGCCATGTGGCAGTATATCATTGGTTGCCAAAGGAAAACTCTATTTCTATTGTAGCCTATAACTATATGGACCATTGAAATAACAAACAAATTTATGTCACGCGTGGAAAATGGTGCATTCGTGACAAACTAGTTTTTGTCACGCAGGACAAAAAAATTTACGTTCGTGACAAATTTTGAGCACAATTCGGCGACAAAATTTGAGCAAAATTCGGTGGGAAGCGGGAAATGGAAAATGCTTTCTTGCTGTTCTTGCATTCTCGGGCGCCAAATCAGAAAACAGGTAAACAGAATAGAAAACTGGTTTTTGTATCCTGGATTGAAAGGTTTTGAGAATTTGATTTTGGAAGCAAAGTTTGCATGACTTCTATTTGTGATAATTTTACATGAAACTATAATTGCAGGTTGAGTCAAAGGAACATTCCCACTTCGCAGCAGATCCCACAATCTTCCTAAGATTGTCTTCAAATATTCGATATGAATTGATCTTGATGGCAGAACGTGAGTACATTTGAGCGTCTATTTGAAATCCATTATCTACATTAGAGATTCTAGATGACTGGTAGTTCTTTTTGGGGAACCATTGCGTGTAATGCGTGAAATCACCATTTCTGCCGTGTAGCAACTTAAATAGATTGCTTGGTTTAATATGGTCTTTCTGTGTTTACAACAAGTCTCTTTATTTTGAGACCAGCATGCATTTCATCAAATGAATTAACCAACCTGGGCAAGTTTTTCTGTCATCTCTTTGTGGAAACTTTCCCTCTCAGCTTTTTCCTTTTTTCCGTTGTTGCTCCTTCAGACATTGATGAATTTCACTCGCAGCTTTTAGATTCTCTTTTACATGTTCTCTCTGTGCAAAAGAAATGTGTCCATATGTTTGGTGCTCAGACTTTCCCATATCATCCCCTACAAAATATCCAGCTGTTCTGCAAGTTTCCAGACCAGAATACCGTGCTGTCAATGACGACATGGGTTTTTTCAGACTTGCCAGACAAGTCTTGTAGGAGCTCCAAATCTTGCCCTGTGACATTTCTCTACACTGGGCAGAATCAGTCTTTGGCAGAGAGTAATGAGATTCTCAACCTGCAATATTATCAAACTAATGCGTTTCTATAGAGAGTTGATCCCGTTTTATTTGATATTTTGCACCTATCACAGGCAATATGCTCAATAGCAAGGCCTCAGGAAATCTAGCAGATGCACTCAATCTATTGTCGAAATATGTTCCTGTGAGTATAAGAAAATAGAGCATGGTTTAGTTCAAATTCTATACATTAAAGAAACATGTACCTCAAGTGGTATAGATATGTCTGTCCCTGTTCAAAAACTGCATTGGTGCAGTTGTATTTCCTTATACAGGTTAAATGTTCTAGAACAAATATATAACAGGAAAACTAAAGTATCAGAGGTTGCTACCCCAGACTTCAATGTTCAGATGTCAGCAATGTCTTGTACTCAGTGCTTTTTATGTTACAGACCCTGCTCTTCTGGCTGCTTAATAAATATATTTCTTGCACTTTTGGTTGCCCATACATAAATGGAACTCGAACAGAAAATTAGATGCCAACAGAAGGTTGTGATTCCTTTGAACAGTCAATGCTTATTGGACACTCAGTCTTGATTTCTTTTTTGGTTCCAGCATGATCTTCCTTCCATGTTTTAATATCTGCAAATCAGTATAAAGTAGGTAAGTGCCTGGTTCCCTGCACATCTTTGAGCAGTGCTGCATTATTTTCAAGATAAAAATGAAGTGAAATATATTTCTAGTATCTAGGTCCAGTCATCATGGCAGAGGTTAGAGTGAGGTTTCAGTTTAATAAAGACCGAGGTTTCTCTGATAATAGTTTTCTTTGTTGTTCTCTTTACTGTTGTGTGGGATCAAATCTTGTTAAACTTCTCTCTAGCCTTTTAGGCTAGTTTTCTAGCCCTGTAGCAGCTTGGCAATCAGACGGATCCTTGGTCCTTACCATCTTATATAGTAAGAGTGGGCATTTCTTGAACCATCCTGGATCCTGAAACTAAGGCAGGGAAAACCTTATGCCATAAAGACTCTGATCTAGAAACATCACAGTAAGAGATGATTTATGTGAGACTTCTTGTTGATGTGAACCGCCTATTGGACATCCAAGACGTACAAACCTTCCTCATTTAAGTGACCTTCGGCCAAAAGTTTAAGATCAACAAAATCGAAAGGAGTTTTACAAAGAATGTGAACCAGGACATCAGAAAAAAAGACGGAATAGCTCATCATTCAATCAAACTCACTTACACTAAGCAAGTTTACAAGCAAGCCAGGTACTTTTGATTCTGAGAATAAGACTCTGAGAGTAAAACAGTTTGTGGTAGAAAGAGAGACATCCCCTTGTGCAATAAATTTAGCTGAGTTTCCATCTGCCATCTTGACTACTGTCTTGGCATATGGATGAATATTCTGTAAACCATGAAATTTGGTCTGCCAAATGCTTGGACTTCTACAAGCCAAGCCTTCTGCTGTAAATTCGCATATTGAGGAATTGCAATTCTGCCTTTTTCAAATCAACATTAGAGACATGAGCACTCATGAGAAGTTTCTGCAGTCTGGAACTCTTTACCACAATACCAGCAAATGAATGGTTGCCTAGATCCAGAATGACTTAGATTCTGATTAGAATCTTAAGAAGATGTAATAGGAATGGAACAACTAATGGATTTATGGTAGGTAAGGAAAGTCTGCCTGAATACAATTCTTATGAAAGAAATCAAGGAATGTGGTGAAAGATGTAATTCCTCGAAGATCTCTCTCAAAATCTGTATAGTCGTTTTTCTTCATCGTCTTTCTCTGTTTCTCATTCAAACCTTTTGCTTCTGACTTCCTTTGTCTCGTACCTTAACTGTCTATAGGTTCTATCCTCTTGATTGAAAGGAGTTTCTAAGATGCTGGCACTTAAGAGCATTGCTCAAATCCGACCTTTCTCTTTCTCTTGCAGTGTCGTTCTCTTGCCTATGATAGCTTCTCCAGAGGTTAGCATCCAAGTACTCACCCGAGTATACTGCTTAGGATATTTCCATATCCATTCTCTAGATGCATCCAAAATTGAGTTTTGCCCCTTTGCCCTTGATGCCAAAGCTTAAGCCCGGGAATTATCCTATACCTCTACCTTTTTCATGTTTGTCTTGCTCCCTTCTCGACGTTCACCAATGCTTTTCCCCATGACATCGTGCATGATACCTGATATTTCATAGGTTACCTCTACTGTTCATTTTAGGAAATATTTCCTTCCCTTTTCCATCATACTTGCAACCCTTTCTTTTCCTTTGAGTGCTATTTTCCCTAGATTTGTCTTCCCTTTTTATTTGGGTCTGACTCATCATCCATTTCCAAATGTTTTAACTCTATATACTTGGCTAGGGTATAGCAAGTGTAGTGCGTAGGGCCACGATTTGCCTTTGAAAACTCCTTAGCAACTTGATATTTATTTTGGGTTTATTGTCCTTCACTTCGCTACAATTTTTTCCAATTGTAAAATTTTAAAATTTGTGGTGCGTTGGCTAAGATGTTTTCTTTTTATGTTATAGCCATGGATTCAAGTGGCGATTTTGTTGCTTTTATCTATATTTATTCTCATTCACGTGTAATTCCAATTTAGAGTGATGTTGCATGCATATTGTGGATTTACATGAATATGTTGATCTTTGTAGTTTTCATGGGAGTATGGTTGGATTCTTATGCTTTTTGTTGGCCTTGGTTGTGTGCATTGCTTGTCGATGCCTATCCTACTTAAGTGTTGTGCATACATGATTACTTTGCTAAGTGGATTTACTGTTTATCACTGTTGACTCATTCTATTTTATAGCTCTTAGTTGTGCTTGTACTTTTAATTTCATATGCATTAACACCATTGCTAGTATTTTTAGGCGACTTTAGGTTTTTTAAGTTACCCTGCATTTGTTGCCAGTAGATAGCTATGTTTAGGTGGAAATTGAGTAACCATTGGCACACTTGTGCACGAATGTCATTGCTACAGTAAAATTTGGATTTCTTTCTCAAAGTTTGCTTTGTATAAGGGACTCCCTAAACCAATTGTGATATTCTTTTTAAAATATAATTGCAGGTTAAGGAGATTACGCATTCAACTCTAGTAAAACAGTAAATTAGAGAAAGCTGGTAAAGAGGGAAAGGCAAGTGGAGTGTCAATTTGGAGAGCCGAACTCATATTCGAAGAGGTTAGTAATTTGATAATACGTCACATGTAGAAATCACTGTAGCAATGAAAATGATCCTATGGAAATGATCTTATTTTTACTGTAGCATAGAGTTTTAGAACATTTTCAACAACAAGTTAATAGTCATTATGAGATTAAATTTTTGATTGATATTTCGTGAATTTGATTCTTGATATCACATGTCCTCTAAAGCGACCCAACATTCATATTTTAATCAAATATCAAGTGAGCATCCTACAATTTGAACTCAAGGGGAAATTTGATGCATGTGCACTTTTTTAATGTTGTAGCTGAACTTGGGTTGCAGATTGCACTAGATGTGGCAACTAGGTTGTAATTTTTTGTCTCAGCTGTGCTTGCTTTATTTCTAATATTTGGTTTCACATTCAGATGGGCGATAACTTAGATGATCCGTTGCACCAAGCAATCGTGATATTGCGGGACCTATATGGTACTGGTGGCGATCCCGCACAAAGGTTTCGTGAATGGGCCCAAAATCCTCAAGAGACTATTAATGAGGCCAGGGTCCTTAATACAACCTTTGATCGGCGGATGAGGGAGCGGGAGGCCACTACTGCTACTGCGTATCGATCACCCTTGCCTTTTGTACCTCCACCTGCACCTGCACCTGCACCTGCACCTACACCACCTACAGTGACACCTACAGCTCCAGCTCCACATGAGTCAGTTATAGGTATAAATTTCAACCTTGTTTCTTTTAGAAACATGCTATATACATATTTTGCTATATGTTGCAGGGCGTGGGCGTGGACGTGGACGTGGGGGGCGAGGTAGGGGTATACCACCTGTAGACTTTGAAGAAGTGCAGGTAACTATTTTTCACACTTCCATAATAATTTAAAATATAAACTAAGATGTTTGACTTGCAGGTGGGGATATTTAAGTATCCTACAGGCTGTAGGATCTTAGAGGGCTCACCAGAATGGGCAAGCCAAAGTTTGGACCAGGAGATAGTGCCTTACGCAGGACTATAAAAAATATAGCGCACGATCATTTTTATTGGAAAGCACCTCACAAGAAAATGAAAGAGCAAGATCCTGAGCACATTGAGCTGGTGAAATACTTTACTCATCATTTCTTACAACAATCACTCTCTTTGTACTAAATTAAAAGTGTTTGTATCTCATACTTAAATGCAGGTGATACGTGAGGTTAAGAAAATACATGGGGATGTCTCGGAGTCCTTTATACGGCACAAGTTATCTGAGATCCATAGGTGTGTTATTATTGTCTTCAATTTTATTAAACTTCAACCATCTTCATTAAAATTCTTATTGTATTAATGCTCTTATTTTTAACAGAAGCCATCGCTCTAAGCTGAAGAAGGAGGTTAAGCATCATCTAGAAGAGGGAACTTCTAAGCGAAAACGTATCCCTGACGAAGCATGGGAGTGGGCCCTTCGAGAGATCGCGGCAGATGATGCAGAACCAGACAGACATGCGCAGCAGAAGGAAGCCACATCGTAAGTTTACTTTATTTTAGCTTGCAATATTTTATTCTCTCTTTTAAGACTTTCTACATGTGCAGTGCGAGAATTGCACAGCAACCAGTGGGTCATCGTTTTGGTAGTTCTGGCCAATCAGGATTCGAGGCTACGTTTGTAAGTATTTGAGTCTTTTGTAATGGCCTATAGTCTTATATGAGGCTTTCGCGTTTTGCATACTAACTGCTACTTTATTTTTAGTATGCGCAATACAGATTTGCGCCCACTCAGGACCAGTGTGATGTAAGAAAATATATGTCACACCCCGACTTTGAGTTGTACATGGCAGGACTGAACATATGGCCACTTCATGAAGCCGATAGAGAGGTCAGTAACTAACTTGAAGCCAATGAAGATACCACTGATCAACATAGTTTCTAATGCTACTTATTTTTTGTAGAGGATTGTACGGATGCTCCAAGAAGGCGAGGCCCAGAATTTGGCAGAGGAAGACTATGACATCGATGTCCCAGATGACAGACCATTTTTTCAGGGAGATAGAGTAGAGGGGGACGATATGTCTCGACGCCATGATGACAGGGATGGAGACAGTGGCAGTTGTGCATATTGATATACTCTGCATACTTATATTTTGTATACTTGCATATGTACTTTATATAAATTTTATGTATATCAATTTCATTTTATGTTTGTGCCAATTTGCAACCAATCAGGGATAATCAAAATTAGCTGCCCCAAGCTTCCTTTTTTTTTCCAAATACAATTGGCCACGGGTAGCAAAACTTATATATAATAATATTAATAAATTATAAAAAAATATTATGTAGAAAAAAATCAAATAAATAAATATTATTAAATATCAATTTGTCACGCGTGACAAAAGTAAAATTGGCAGGCGTGACAAAAGTAAAGGTTTTGTCACGTGTGACAAACTAAGATTTGTCATGCGTGACAAATATAATTATTTATGACGCGTGACAAACTAACATTTGTTACGCGTGACAAATATATTTATTTATCACGCGTGACAAACTAACAGTCTGTCACGCGTGACAAATATATTTATTTATCACGCGTGACAAGTGGTTTCATGTTTGTCACGAGTGAGAAAAGTTATTTGTCACGATACTAATAATATAATAATATAGTGTATCTTGCGTGACAAAAACCGTGACAAACAAGGGTTATCTCTACTAGTGAAAGGAAGCAAGATGAGTTGGTCTCACAACTTATAGCAGAGCCAAAGAAATTTTTGAATAAGCTTAAGCAAGTACGAAGTGTTCTCCTCATTTAAAGGCTGAAGATCTTTTGAATTAAGTGCGTAAGCTCCATCATATAGAAGGGATTCAAGACATTGCAGAAGTGCCTGGACAAGAGCCATTTATCCTCTCTATTGAGGAAGTGCAAATAAGTTTGAATAACTATTTCATCCAGTGGAATAAGATTAGGTCTACCATTAGTCTAAGTCTAGTTCCCGATCCAAAGGTAGGCTTAATTCAATAATTCTGATCTTACTAGAGATGATGACTAACCAAATTTGTCTGATGCAGAAGTAATTAGGATAGTCGCATAGGCAAATATTTGCAAATCCAAAAGTTGCAGAGCATTTAGGCATGGTTGCAACATTAGTCAAACGGATTGAGCTATAGTCACTGGTGATCACCGATACATTCAATGTAAACATTAAGAAATGGGCTCTTCTTGACATGGCAAGTAATCAAGATACTTTTCACTCACAAGGTAGGAGATGTTAAGGATCTTAATAACTATCACATGTGTATGACGGGTAAACATTTTTGTAAAGTTGTTGGTTGTAATGTCCCTTAGCCACCCCAGCCTAACCAACTGGCTAAAACATCTAGATGTTCATGAAAAATCTATCCCACCCTCCTATGGAGATGTCAGAAAACACCACACCTATTCAAGCAGCCTCTCATAGGTCTGTTACAATCTCTCCCACTAGAACTATGCTCGCCCTTGAGCATCACAAAACCATTGACCACACCATCCCATGGTGTCCAACCATAGTGGGAACTATGCTTGTCCTCCTGCATCACAAGACCATAGACTACAGTGTACACCATCTCGTGGTGTTTAAGACCAAGCCTAGACCTTATCATCCAATGGTAACCAAGTCTTACATACATCCCCCGCCCCCACAATCGAGACTCGAACTCAAACCCTGCTCTAATACCAAATGTAACATTCATTCACCACCGCGGCCTAATAACCAACTGGCCAAAACATCCAGATGTTTATGGAAAATCCATCCCACCCTCATATGGTGGTGTCAAGAAATGCCACACCAAGATCTACTCAAGTGGTCTCCCATGGGTCCGTTACATTGGTCACGATCCTAGAGGCGAAGCCACAACCACACAGGAGAAAGGTCATTTAGCGACATCTATAGCGACGTCTAGGTCACGTCTATGCGACGTCTGACGATGTGACACAGACGTGACACAGACGTCGCATGCGACGTGACACGTGGAATATACACGTGGAATATACACGTGGAATATCAAAAAAACCCACGTGTGCCGTAAAAGCCACGTGTATATGTCGCATGCGACGTGACACGTGGAATATACACGTGGAATATACACGTGGAATATCAAAAAATCCCGTGTGCCGGTAAAGCCCCCGCGTGTATCGTCGCATCGCGACGTCGCAAAAAATTATGAAAATCCACGTGTAATTAGAAAAGCCACGTGGCAATAAAAAAAGCCACGTGGATACGTCGCATGCGACGTGCAGGAAAAAAAAAATAAAAAAAATAAAAAAAATGTTTGGCTTAGATAATTATTACAATATGATGTACAAGGAGCAAAAGGGCATTTATATTTTTATATTTATATTTTTAAATAATCACAAAAGTATTTTTATATTTATATTTTTAAATAATCACAAAAGTGAATTGTATTTATATTTTTAAATAATCACAAAAGACTCGTTAAGGGGAGTATCCATCCTTTTAGCCTAGAGCTAATCTCTGTCCGATTCAGTGGAGTAGTCATCCGATTCGGGGTTGCGATTGGATGGCCCTCCACCATAGTTCTGAGATCCTCGCCACCGTAGACCCGCCCCATGTCCTCGTCTAGGGCTTGATTCATCTCATGCTTGCTTCCTATAAAACCAAAAGAATATGGCATTAATGTAGTTCATAGAATTATAATAATTTTCTATAACGCACCCCGCATTCGTGATGTGGGACGGTTCCCTCTTAATTATAGCTGTTGATCTGGATAAATAGCTCCACGCCCGTGGCTATTTTCACGTCTTTGCTTGTTAGGGGAAACCGGTATAGCAGTCTATGACAATATAACGAGTATTAGCTAATGACATTTAAAGTTCTTATTAAAATTAATGTGAACTAGTATAGCTCTTACGAATCTATGGTGAAACCCTTTCTGACCGCTGGAGCCCAAATGAGACGGCTTTCGTTCACTTTTAGTTGCTTTGTCGGTCCGAGCTCTATGTTTCTGTTCTGGATCCTTTGCACGTTCGAATGCAATCTGATTGCAAGGCACACAACATTATCACAAGTTAAAGTGAACGAATGGCAAAAACAATAAGAAATACCTTGATATCTTCCTTGTGGAGATTAAGTGGTTTAGGGACTTTTGACCAATCGCCTCCAACTTTTTCGCAAGTCTGCTTCAGTTCCTTGACCACTCTTTGCCTTTGACATAAATCGATAGATCAACGTAATATTAAAATAATAAAAACAAGACTATGACTAGGTCATGTACCTCCTTTTTCGTAGGAGCTCGCCCATCATCGAAGTGAGCTTCTTCCAGTTAAACTTCTTTACTTTTTCTATCTCTGGGAAACTCTGTTTCATTTTATTTTTGACGCTCTCTATTTCGCGTTGGTCATATGCGCCAGGCCACTCCCCTATACCGCGGGGAGGCCATAAACGAGAGATATTATTTGAGACCGCGTCCCTCAGTGTAGTATAAAAGACACTTCCCCCATCATCTTTCATAGGAAGATCGTCCCTGAAGCATAAATGGTGGGTATATAAAAGCGTGTTTATGTCTACCGTCAATATACATATCCCGTCCCGATAGGAAACTTTTGAGCACTTTACAATTTATTCTAAGTGAAGAGAATGAACAAAACAACAAATTTAGATGACAAAGTACTAATATTTAAGGTTGATATCTTAAATAACATGTTCACATTATTATTATAGTCGGGTATATTCGGGGCCAAATCACCCGCAGACTTACGTGTCTATAACAAAGCGAAATGGACGCTCTTCTTCAGTGACACGTGGACGTCGTCGGGATCCGGACCTCTCCAAGTCAGGCGATTCACGATGTTCTTGGGATCCCGAACCCTGTGATGATCGTCGCGATCTTGAACGTTGTGAGTCCGTTGCTCCACTACTTCTTGACCTGGGAAGTAATGAGAGAATGAGCATCTTTAACATGCTGCAACCAAAGAAATATTTGGTACGTAGTGGATATATATTTACCTGTTGAAATCTCCCTCCAAGTTCCTTGCACCAGAAAAATCTGTTCCCGTCTCTTGCCTAGAACGGGAGTCCATACTACGTCTACCGATCTCGATATTCTCGCGAGAACGTGGAGGCCGATAATCAACACTATGTCGATGGGGAATAGGAGCGGGAGGCTGCCTAACTGGCGTTGGTGTCAAAGAGGCAAAATATGCTGCAATTTGGTCTCTCTCGGCGGGAGACATGTTTGCGAGGAAGGCGGGGAGCGGCGGAGGAGCTGCAGAAGCACAAATATCATGCAAAAAGCAATTCATTTATTTATTATTTTTATAAAAGCTATCTTAATACCCAAACCTGCTAGTGTAGTGACAGGTGGAGGTTGGCTGCTTCGAACATCAGCACGATTGCCCCTACCTCGTGGAGTCCTCCTCCTATTTTGTCTAAAGTCTTCCCTTTCCTCTACACAACAAATTAAAACTCCATGCATAAACTTACATACCTAATTAGAGGGAAAAGCGTATAAAAACTATATAAATACTTACCTTCGTCTTCGTCATTCTCCGTACGATTGCGATTACCTTTATTCATCGCCGAGAAAAATAGCACACCTAGATCAAAAGAAATTATGAGAGAAACATTTGATAACCATGAATGATATGGTTGCAATAATAGAATGATACTTACAAACCATACAGATGAAAAATAGTATTTTCATGGTTCGAAATGTGCCACCAATGAGCCCCGGCAAACTTACTGCAGTCTTGACCGTCTTGACCGGGGGCGGAGGGGGAGACGCATAATGCCATGAATATTGCATCAAGAGAAAGAGGGCCACAATGAGGAAGACCGCTAAGAATTGAGCCTCCGCCATGACTATATATATTAATTTGAACATAACGAGAATTAGCGAGAGAAAAGCTTTGAACAAGTGTCTTTGAATAAATACCTAAATTTATATTCTTATCTTCTTATTTATATTAGAAAAGTATCTCGTATATATGTATGGGGTGCATATCGAACTCTAGGTTGCCATATTATCAGGCCATGTATCATGTCATACACCGAACCCTAAATTATCCCACGTGGCATTTTTAGTGCCACATCATGAAACCCTACATTGCGTGTGGCACATCATCAAACCCTAGGTTGTGTCACGTGGCGACTTCGTATTGCCACATCATAGTAAGTGCCATGTCATCAAACCCTAGCTTGCGTGTGCCACATCATCAAACCCTAGATTGTGCCACATGGCATTTACAATCTAGGGTTTGATGATGTAGCACACAAAACCTAGGGTTTGACGTCTGTAGCGACACTTTATCTACAAGTTATGATTAATAATTTATTTACCATTAATAATAATTGTTTTGATTAATAAATTACTTTTTTCATTAGTAATTTTGAATAAAAAACATTTATTTGTTGCAACAAGCCTCAAATAGGAAGACAAAATTATATTAATCACTTCTTGCAAGCATTTAACAGTAGCTTAACCATCTCAAGTGGATCACCACACTTCATATGTCGTCATCGATGACGCGAGCAATAGATGGGCGATGTCCATGTGCACCAGCTCTCTATCCATCATCATTTGGACCTTCATATGTTGGATGATGTCCAATGTGCTAGAGTATCGGTCGGTTGGGTTTATCTCAACACACAACCCCATAAGCCGCATTGCCTGGACAAAATCAAGGAGCATCTCGTAAATGTAGCCGGGGAATATATGTCGATATCTCATGCCCCCATGATGCTTGGTCATCTGATGATGATGTAAAAACTCTCTTCTCCCACCAAGGATATCGCACCGTTCCATCTTGTAGTGTATAACAGCTCTTCAATTTGGGCATTCGCTCCTTGCAAAAAAAACGGAGGGCCGTGTCACAATCACCAATAGCCACCCACACATTTGTAAGGGAGTCATCAAAATGGAGTTTGACCGTTTTGCAATTGAGCTTTGTGCGTGTCCAACCTGAAGCGTGGATGGCATAGACTCATACAAGAGCGAGAGCTATTTACGGGACGATACTTATACACGAGTCTCATTTTGGCTTTCCACTCCGCACTTATCTTCATATCAGCCCTTCTTGGAGCACTATGCATTGCATTTGACCATGTCTCCTATAAGAAGAGAATTGGCTCGGAAGATGGTCAAGTAATTCTGCAAAGGTTCCTCCATTCATGAATGGCAAGACTACCATTGGTCCCTGTGGCTCATCTCCACAAAAGACCTCGGGGGGCAAGTCCAAGGGGTGTGGCCAATCTTTGGACTTGGGCTCTTGAAACGGATATACTTGTCGACCAACAACCATGATGCGGCTCTATCTTGGCCTCTCCACACAATGCCGTATAATAGTCATCTTGATTAAAGTCTGAGGGGTTCCCAAGATGCGGATTTGGTATATCTGGCGGTCTTGTTTACTACCAATGCACTTTACAACTCCAACGGCATCCACGGGGAATCTTTGTCAATAAATCTTGACACATTTATCATGAGCATGTAATGATAATCTAGCCCCTGCACCAATAGAGCTCCCACCATGGATAAGACTATCTAACTCCTTCACCTGTTCATCTTTGAGGATCTCTCTTGGCCATCTTGTGATCTTTCGTCGGACCTTTGCACTTTGCCACGAATTAGCCCATTGTCCCATGTATGCCTCAGCATAGGGGCTCATAAGTGGCACTTTATACTTAAGTAGCATCCTCAATTCTGGCTCAGGATTGCAAACCCAAGACTTTAAGTTCTTTCTCATCATATCTTCCAACTTCGGACTCATGCTCGGCCACCTCCCACATAATTCGGACCAGACATTCTTTCTCAAGCGATGCTACAAAGCGGTTAATTCGATCATCGGTTTGCATATGTCGTTCGGTCGATTCAGGCGCATATTTGATTGATGAGGATGCGCCTAATTTCACTAAGCATCTCTGTCCTTACTGAGGCCATTTTTATGCCTACAAACAAAACAAAATAATGAATACAAAAGCCAAGCATGCACAAAGTGAATGCAACATATAATGACAATATCAAACATGTATGCGAGACCATATAATCATTACTTATAACACGCCCTATGGCGACTAATACCTTATCCGATCCCCAAAAGCAAGAAAAAAAAAAGAAGAAGAAACAAGAAAAACTAAATAGGTTAGATTAGGGTATTTAGACCGGTCAATTTACATTCGTATTACTAGTTAATTAGTTAGCAGATAGTCCCGAAATTTAGTTAACTTTTTTAACCAAAAACACTACCTAAACTTATCTTCGCACCTTTTTCGGATTAGTTAGCAGAATTAACTAAAAATTAACTAAATTAGAAATTAGCACTATAGAGGTCACTTTAAGTTTAGTTAATTGTGCTTATAATTTTTTATGCCTTTGGCTAACTTAACTAGACATGTTCGAAATAATTTAGTTAATTAGTTAAGTTATTTTTTTACCAAAGCTTTTAGTGCGAATTAGTATTACATTAAGTTAGCCTAACCTATTTTTTTTTAACTAGCATTGGTGTGAAGGGAATCATCCAGTTACTGTTAACTTAACTTAATGATAAAAATAACTTAACTAAACTTGACCATGGGTGCGAATAGACCCTTACTCGGATCAAAAGCTAGATTTGGCTAGATAATAGAGGAGGCTTTGGACTGATGGAATAAGCTAGATAGACTAGATTAGATCGGCTGGATTAGGCTAGAGTATGATTAGGACCCGAACACGTGGTCCTCCCCACTCATGGTGGAGCCGACCATGCCCTTTCCCTAGCCACCTCTACCTAAAAAAAAATAAGAAATGTGGGACTAGGGCCCGAACATCTGGTCCCCTCCACTCATGGTGGAGCCGACCATGTCCTTGCCCTAGCTACCTCTAGCTAAAACTGACAATAAACGTGAACTAAGGCCCGAACACCTGGTCCTCCCCACTCGCGGTGGAGCCGACCATGTCCTTGCCGTAGCCACATCTACCTAACAATGAGAAGAAAAGTGGACTTGGACCCGGACACCTAGTCCTCTCCACGCAAGGTGGAGCTGACCGTGCCCTTGAACAAGCCACTACAATTTTATTTTAAACCTAAAAAATAACAAGTGGAACTGGAAGTGGACTTGAACCCGGGTACGTGGTCCTCTCCACTCTAGGTGGAGCCGACCGTGCCCTTGAACAAGCCACTCATTAACCTAGGAAACATTTATGATTGTAGTGAAAGTGGACTTCGAACCTGGATACATGGTCCTCCCCACTCTAGGTGGAGCCGACCCGTGCCCTTGAACAAGCCACTCCATCAATTTTTTTAATCTACTTAAAACTATAAAAATAAAATGCAAGTGCGATCAACTACTTACCAAAAGAAGGACGCGTGTACAAGATCCTGTCGGGTCCAAATCGTAATAGAAAGCTGCAACAGAAGTAACAAAGCATTAGAAGAATAAGAACAAAGAAGAAAAAGATCGAAGAAGAAATAAAGGAAAAAAAGGGGGGGGGGAGTAGAAAACAAGAGATAGAAATAAAACAAGAGAAAGAAATAAGAGAATAGAAGGGAAGAAATAAGGATAGAATAGAGAAGAAACAAGAAAGAATGAAGAAAAATAAGAGGAAATAAGAGAAGGGAAGGGAATAGAATGGAAGGAAGGAATAAGGGAAGGGAAAGAAAAGGATCGAATGGAAAGTGAGGAAGAAATGTGAAGAATAAGAAACAAATGAAGAATGAAGAAATGAAATTAAAAAGAATGAAGAATAAGAAATGAAAAAAATGAAGAATAAGGAAGGGAAGAGAAGAAAGAAATGGGGAAAGAATGAGGAATGAGAAAGCATGAGAAAGAATGGAAATGAGAAAGAAATGAGAAAGCATGAGAAAGAAATGAGAAAGCAAGAAATGAGAAAGAATGAGGAAGAATGAGAAAGAATGAGGAATAAAGAATGAGAAAGCATGAGGAAGAAAGAAATGAGAAAGAATGAGGAAGATGAGAAAGAAATGAGGAAAGAAGAAATATGGGAAGAAAGAATGAGGAAAGAATGAAGCATGGAAGAAGGAGGAAGAAATGAAGCATGAGGAAGAATGAGGAAGAAATGAATGAGGGTTCAAAGAATGAATGAGGGTTCAAAGAATGGGAAGAAAAAAAATCAAGAACAAAGAAGAAGAGGAAGGAAAGGAAACCAAAAAAAGAGGAAGTTTGGGCATGCAACATTCAATCCAAAAAACCTATTCAATCTAAAAAATATGATATACTAACCTTAGAATAGTTGCTTGCAGGTCGATCAGGGTACTAGCGCCGCGGATCGCCCAAGAACCTCGAAGAAGTAGGGGAAAAAGAAGTTAGGGAAAAGCCGGCCGCCCGCGGGTACAAAAAATTACAGAGCGTCGCATGCGACGTCACGTCGCATGCGACGTTATTTCAAATCCGTATACATACGGTTTTACATCGCATACGACGTCCCTGCGACGTATTTTGTTATAGCGACGTTATGGAATTTTTATGTTTTTTTTTTGGCATCTTTTTTTAATGTGATGCTCATTAAAGTTTGTCCCTAAGCTTATTTGAACAGTCCTGCAGTCAATCACATTCCGGATTCTATTACTACCAGCGAAAATTCTAGTGGCCTAAATATATCTACCAGAACGTGAAGTTGGTTTTCTGAAATATCATCATGAAAAGAACAATTATTTGTATGAGCGAAGTCGAATCGCCGTTCCTGGGGACGGTCGCCCCAGGACGCTTCGCGGTTTGACAGGTTCTCCCGGACCGATCTTGGATTTTTTTGGTCCTGCTCGGAGCTGGATCCTTGAACGAAGGATGGGGAACTGAGCTTCGGGAGGGTGTTCATTAGCATACAGTCCCCCCAGGGGGCGGTGCCAGGACAGGCTGCCTCGAGAACTTTTTTGGGGTCCGTCTCCTGGGGACGGGACTCTCCCCTCTAGTGAGGTGGCCGTTCAAAGTCCTCGCCTTGTTTGACTTGGGGAAGGGTGCCAGTCATGCTTGCCCAACAACGGGCTGCCCGGACCGTTCTAACCCCAATGCTTGGGTCTGGACCTTATCCGAAAATTTTAGAAATTTTCCTGTATGCTGGTGATGACCCTGGAAGTCAGCTGACCAAAAACCATAATTTAATTCCATGCCATGCATTAACTACGAATTTATGAACCATAAATGCAATAAAATGCATAACTAAAAGAGTGTGCACCGAAAAAAGGCGAATCTTTGACCAGGGGGGGCAACAAGGCGGTGCGGACACATTAAAAAAATTTCCACTTGGAAACTATGAAGCAATCTTTCATCAAGGTACAATTGTTTCTGAGAAACAAAACAAGTTCATTACAAGTTAGTTATGCCATCCATGTCAAATAGCTTTAGGGAGCAGTCCGTTGAACAGGGGCATTCTCTCTATCCATACGCCTTGATACTGAAACACAACCATCATCACAAGCCAATGGACTCAGAACGTCGACATTGCCCTGGGGACCAAGTTCCGTGGCCAGAAGACCACCCGACCTCCTCAGATTCTTCACAGCCTACACCGACTTCATAGTCCAGGCCCTAGTACGTTAGGATTTTATTGTGAGATGTCACGTCAGCAAAAAAGCAGAATTTATTTTCGTACAATGCATTAATTGCGAATTTATGAATGTCTTGCCACTGCAAAAGCGCCCCCCGACTTCTACTTGCCACATCGGGAGGAGAACAGGACCAAACTCCGCTCCGTCAGTTCCCCTTGCTCCGTATTCTCGGCTGCAGCTTCTCGGCCAGGTCCCAAGTGCAACAGACCAAGTCTCGGCCCCCAAAACGCAAACCCTTCTAGAACCTGGCAACCCACATGGTTTACGTTTTGGAGGCCCTCTCCTTGTCAGATTCGGCCGGGACCTTGCGCCGTGACTTAACGTGGAGTGGGGGTGTTGACCCCAGAGCACGGACCCTAAAATCCCCCCGGAAGCTGCTTGCCCCGAATTTCCTCTCCCTAAGGCCCTGGGAACGGACGGACGACCTGCCCTCTCCGGAACCACGATTTGGCTCTGCCAATGGACTCAGAACATCGACATTGCCCTAGGGACCAAGTTCTGTGGCCAGAAGACCAAAACTCGGCCCCCAAAACGCAAACCCTTCTAGAACCTGACAACTCACAGGGTTTACGTTTCGGAGGCTCTCTCCTTGTCAGATTTGGCCGGGACCTTTCGCTGTGGAGTGGGGGTGTTGACGCCAGAGCACGGACCCTAAAATCCCCCCGGAAGCTGCTTTCCCCGAATTTCCTCTCCCTAAGGCCCTGGGGACGGACGGGCGACCTCCCCTCTCCGGAACCGCGATTTGGCTCTGCCAATGGACTCAGAACGTCGACATTGCCCTAGGGACCAAGTTCTGTGGCCAGAAGACCAAAACTCGGCCCCCAAAACGAAAACCCTTCTAGAACCTGGCAACTCACAGGGTTTACGTTTCGGAGGCCCTCTCCTTGTCAGATTTGGCCGGGACCTTGCACCGTGTCTTGACGTGGAGTGGGGTGTTGACTTGAGGCGGGGACCCTAAAATCCCCGAAGCTGCTTGCCCGAATTGAGTTCATTACAAGTTAATTATGCCATCCATGTCAAATAGCTTTAGGGGGGCGTCCGATTTGAACAAGGGCATTCTCTCTATCCATATGCCTTGATCTTTGAAACACAACCATCATCACAAGCAACCAAATCTAAACCCCCACCCCCAACCCGCGGTAGTCTTGTGCTTTTTCAGAATCATTTATCTTCATTCTAGTAGTTATGATGCTTTTACTCAGAATCATTTATCTTCATTCTAATAGTTATGATGCTTATATTCTCAATGCAATCTTAGACCAAGTATAACGTCCAGCCAGCCAAGGTCAACCCCAAGTACAACGATCCCACAAACTCCATTCCTTTGACCTTAGCTAACCCTTTGACCTAGACCTTCTCCGAAAATTCCGAAAATTGGGTTGTGTGCTGGAGATGAATTAGGAATCTAGCTGGCAAAAAATCAGAATTTATTTTCGTACAATGCATTAATTACAAATTTATGAATGTCTTGCCCCCCGACTTCTAATTGCCACATCGGGAGGAGGACAGGCCCAAACTCCGTTCCGTCGGTTACCCCTTGCTCACGCTTCTCGGTCGCGGCTTCCGGCCGGAGTCCCAAATCGCCTTGAGACAAAGACTCGACCCCCAAAAGCATAAACCTTTCTAGAACACGGCAACTCACGGGGTTTACGTTTTGGAGGCCCTCTCCTTGTCGATTTGGCTGGGACCTTCTTGCCGTGTCTTGGCGTGGAGTGGGGGTGTTGGCCTTGAGCATGGACCCTAAAATCCCGGGCTGCTTGCCCCGAATTTCCTCTCCCCAAGGCCACGGGGGCGGGCCTCTTGAGGCGACCTCCCCTATCCGGGAATCGCGATTTGGCTCTACCAATGGACTCGAAGCGTCGACATTGCCCAGGGGAGCAAGTTCCGTGGCGGAAGACCACCCGACCTCCAAGAAGCGCCAAAGTAGCTCACTTCCATCACACTCGTAGTCAATTGGCCTAGGATGTGGATGCGGGATACTGTCGTGGAGGGCGTGAGTGTTTCTTTCTTTTGCAAAACCGACCTTGTAACTTGCTCCCTATGGTAATTTCGCCATGCCGGACGATTTGGCAGGGTCGATTTGCCATTCCGGAGCCTCCCCGGTGCCCGAACGACAAAACACTGCGGTTTCTACAAGGCCGACCTCAGGACGCCCCGCGGTTTGACAAGTTCTCCCGGACCGATCTGGAATCTTTTGGGCCTTCCCGAAGAGGGGCCCCTGAACGGAAGGGCTGCCTCGGGAACTTTTTTGGATCCCGCCTCTTGGGGTCCGGACTCTCCCCTCTTGTGAGGGATCCCTGCAAGGTCCTGGCCTCGTTTGACTTGGGGAAGGGTGCCAGCTCGGTTGCCCTGCAACGGGCTGCCCCGACCGATCCAATGCTAACCCTTTGATCTAGACCTTCTCCGAAAATTTCAAAAATTGGGCTGTCTGCTGGAGATGAATTAGGAATCCAGCTGGCAAAAAATCAGAATTTATTTTCGTACAATGCATTAATTGCGAATTTATGAATGTCTTGCCACTGCAAAAGCGCCCCCCGACTTCTACTTGCCACATCGGGAGGAGGACAGGCCCAAACTCCGCTCCGTCAGTTCCCCTTGCTCCGTATTCTCGGCTGCAGCTTCTCGGCCAGGTCCCAAGTGCAACAGACCAAGTCTCGGCCCCCAAAACGCAAACCCTTCTAGAACCTGGCAACCCACAGGGTTTACGTTTTGGAGGCCCTCTCCTTGTCAGATTCAGCCGGGACCTTGCGCCGTGACTTGACGTGGAGTGGGGGTGTTGACGCCAGAGCACGGACCCTAAAATCCCCCCGGAAGCTGCTTGCCCCGAATTTCCTCTCCCTAAGGCCCTGGGGACGGACGGGCGACCTCCCCTCTCTGGAACCACGATTTGGCTCTGCCAATGGACTCAGAACGTCGACATTGCCCTAGGGACCAAGTTCTGTGGCCAGAAGACCAAAACTCGGCCCCCAAAACGCAAACCCTTCTAGAACCTGACAACTCACAGGGTTTACGTTTCGGAGGCCCTCTCCTTGTCAGATTTGGCCGGGACCTTCTTGTCGTGACTTGGCGTGGAGTGGGGTGTTGGCGGCGAGCACCGGACCTAAAATCCCGGGCTGCTTGCCGAATTTCCTCTCCCTAAGGCCACGAGGGCCGGACGGACGACCTCCCTCTCCAGGAACCCGCGATTTGGCTCTGCCAATGGACTCGGAACGTCGACATTGCCCTAGGGACCAAGTTACGTAACGAGAAGACCAAAACTTCGGCCCCAAAGCGAAAACCCTTCTAGAACACGGCAACTCCACGGGGTTTACGTTTGGAGGCCCTCTCCTTGTCGATTTGGCGGGACCTTGCGTGTGTCTTGGCGCGTGGATGGGGTGTTGGCGCTTGAGCGGGGACCCTAAAATCCCCGAAGCTGCTTGCCCGAATTCAGTTCATTACAAGTTAATTATGCCATCCATGTCAAATAGCTTTAGGGGCGGTCCGTTGAACAAGGGCATTCTCTCTATCCATATGCCTTGATACTGAAACACAACCATCATCACAAGCAACCAAATCTAACCCCCCCCAACCCGGGTAGTCTTTTTGCTTTTTCGCAATCATTTATCTTCATTCTAGTATGATGCTTTTTTCTCGTAGTCATTTCTCTTCATTCTAATAGTTATGATGCTTATATTCTCAATGCAATCTTAGACCAAGTATAACGTCCAGACAGCCAAGGTCAACCCCAAGTACAACGATCCCACAAACTCCATTCCTTTGACCTTAGCTAACCCTTTGATCTAGACCTTCTCCGAAAATTCCAAAAATTGGGCTATGTGTTGGAGATGAATTAGGAATCCAGCTGGCAAAAAATCAGAATTTATTTTCGTACAATGCATTAATTACGAATTTATGAATGTCTTGCCAGCGTAAAAGCTCCCCAGGCTTCTACTTGCCACATCGGGAGGAGGACAGGCCCAAACTCCGCTCCGTCGGTTCCCCTTGCTCGATTCTCGGCTGCGGCTTCTTGGCCCATGTCCCAGTGCAACAGACCAAGTCTCTCGCCCCCAAAACGCCAAACCCTTCTAGAACACGGCAACCCACGGGGTTTACGTTTTGGAGGCCTTCTCCTTGTCGGATGGGTAGGGACCTGGGCGCCGTGACTTGGCGTGGAGTGGGGGTGTTGGCCTTGAGCACGGACCCTAAAATCCCCGGGAAGGCTGCTTGCCCCGAATTTCCTCTCCCCAAGGCCACGGGGCCGGGACAGGCGACCTCCCCTCTCGGAATCGCGATTTGGCTCGCCAATGGACTGAAACGTCGACATTGCCACGGGGACCAAGTTAAAGTGGCGAGGAAGACCACCCGACCTCCAAGAAGCGCCAAAGTAGCCGACTTCCATCACACTCGTAGTCAATTGGCCTAGGATGTGGATGCGGGATACTGTCGTGGAGGGCGTGAGTGTTTCTTTCTTTTGCAAAACCTACCTTCCCTAGGGTAATTTCGCCATTCGGACGATTTGGCGGGGTCAATTTGCCATTCCGAGCCTCCCGGTGCCCGAGCGACGACAAAACTGCGCGGTTTATACAAGGCCGACCTCGGGGCGCCCGCGGTTTGACAAGTTCTCCCGGACCGATCTGGAATCTTTTGGGCCTTCCCGAAGAGGGGCCCCTGAACGGAGGATCCAACGGTCGGATAGGGGAACCGGGCTCCGGGAGGGTGGTCATTAGCGTGCAGCCCCAGGGGGAGCCGGCGCAGAAGGAAGGGCTGCCTCGGGAACTTTTTGGATCCGCCTCTTGGGGTCAGGACTCTCCCTCTTGTGAGGGATCCGCAAGGTCCGGCCTCGTTTGACTTGGGGTTGGGTGCCAGCTCGGTTGCCACCGCACGGGCTGCCCCGGCCCATTCTAATGCTAACCCTTTGACCTAGACCTTCTCCGAAAATTTCAAAAATTGGGCTGTGTGCTAGAGATGAATTAGGAATCCAGCTGGCAAAAAATCAGAATTTATTTTCGTACAATGCATTAATTGCGAATTTATGAATGTCTTGCCACTTTGCCGCCCCGAATTCTACTTGCCACATCGGGAGGAGGACAGGCCCAAACTCCCGCTCCGTCGGTTCCCCTTGCTCCTTATTCTCGGCTGCGGCTTCGCCGGCCGTGTCCCAAGTGCAGAGACCAAGTGTCGGCCCCCAAAACGCAAACCCTTCTAGAACCTAGCAACCCACAGGGTTTACGTTTTGGAGGCCCTCTCCTTGTCGGTCGGTAGGGACCTTGGCCGTGACTTGGCGTGGAGTGGGGGTGTTGATGCCGTGAGCACGGACCCTAAAATCCCGGAAGGCTGCTTGCCCCGAATTTCCCTCTCCCCAAGGCCCCGGGGGCCGGGCGGGCGCGACCTCCCTCTCGAATCGCGATTTGGCTCGCCAATGGACTCGAAACGTCGACATTGCCCCGAGGAGCAAGTTCCGTGGCGAGAAGACCACCCGACCTCCAAGAAGCGCCAAAGTAGCTCACTTCCATCACACTTTCGTGAGTCAATTGGCCTAAGAAGTGGATGCGGGGATTGTCGTGGAGGGCGTGAGTGTTTCTTTCTTTTGCAAAACCGACCTTGTAACTTGCTCCCTAGGGTAATTTCGCCATTCCGGACGATTTGGGAGGGTCGATTTGCCATTCCGGAGCCTCCCCGGTGCCCGAACGACAAAACATCACTGCGGTTTCTACAAGGTCGGGGCCTCGGGGCGCCTTTTGGGTTTGACAAGTTCTCCCGGAGGATCATCGGAATCTTTTGGGCCTTCAGAAGGGGGCCAGAGGCAAAATGAGCGGAAGGGCTGCCTCGGGAACTTTTTTGGATCCCGCCTCCTGGGGTCCGGACTCTCCCCTCTTGTGAGGGATCCCGCAAGGTCCCGGCCTCGTTTGACTTGGGGAAGGGTGCCGGCTTCGGTTTGCAACCTGCGGGCTTGCCCCGGACCGATCCAATGCTAACCCTTTGATCTAGACCTTCTCAGAAAATTTCAAAAATTGGGGTCTGTCTTTGGAGATGAATTAGGAATCCGGTGGCAAAAATCAGAATTTATTTTCGTACAATGCATTAATTGCGAATTTATGAATGTCTTGCCACCGCCAAAGCCCCCCGACTTCTACTTGCCCCATCGGAGGAGGACAGGCCCAAACTCCACTCCGCCGGTTCCCCTTGCTCCATATTCTTGGCTGCGGCTTCGGCCGGTCCCAAGTTATTTTGAGACCAAGTCCGGCCCCCAAAAGCGCCAAACCCTTCTAGAACACGGCAACCCACGGGGTTTACGTTTTGGAGGCCCTCTCCTTGTCGATTCAGCGGGACCTTGCCGCTTGACTTGGCGTGGGAGTGGGGGTGTTGACGCCGAGAGCACGGACCCTAAAATCCCCGCTGCTTGCCCCGAATTTCCCTCTCCCTAAGGCCAAAATTGGGGACGGACGGGCGACCTCCCTCTCGGAACCCGATTTGGCTCTCGCCAATGGACTCGAGAATCGTCGACATTGCCCTAGGGGACCAAGTTCGTGGCGAGAAGTCCCTCGCCCCCAAAGCCAAACCCTTCTAGAAGCGACACCTCCGGGGTTTTACGTTTTGGAGGCCCTCTCCTTGTCGGATTTGGTGGGACCTTGCCGGGGACTTGGCGTGGAGTGGGGGTGTTGGCGCCTTGAGCACGGACCTAAAATCCCCCAGGAAGCCTTGCTTGCCGAATTTCCTCTCCCTAAGGCCACGGGGGCCGGACGGGCGACCTCCCTCTCGGGAATCCGATTTGGCTCACGCCAATGGACTCGAACGTCGACATTGCCCTAGGGACCAAGTTCAGAACTGAGAAGACCAAAACTTCGGCCCCAAAAACGAAAACCCTTCTAGAACCTGGCAACTCACAGGGTTTACGTTTCGGAGGCCCTCTCCTTGTCAGATTTGGCCGGGACCTTGCGCCGTGTCTTGACGTGGACTGGGGGTGTTGACGCCAGAGCGGGGACCCTAAAATCCCCCTAAGCTTGCCTTGCCCCGGAGTTCATTACAAGTTAATTATGCCATCCATGTCAAATAGCTTTAGGGGGAGCGGTCCAGTTGAACAAGGGCATTCTCTCTATCCATATGCCTTGATCTTTGAAACACAACCATCATCACAAGCAACCAAATCCCCCCCGCCCAACCCGCAGTAGTCTTTTGCTTTTCTGCAATCATTTATCTTCATTCTAGTAGTTATGATGCTTTTCTGTAGTCATTTCTCTTCATTCTAATAGTTATGATGCTTATATTCTCAATGCAATCTTAGACCAAGTATAACGTCCAGACAGCCAAGGTCAACCCCAAGTACAACGATCCCACAAACTCCATTCCTTTGACCTTAGCTAACCCTTTGATCTAGACCTTCTCCGAAAATTCCAAAAATTGGGCTATGTGTTGGAGATGAATTAGGAATCCAGCTGGCAAAAAATCAGAATTTATTTTCGTACAATGCATTAATTACGAATTTATGAATGTCTTGCCACTGTAAAAGCGCTCCCCGACTTCTACTTGCCACATCGGGAGGAGGACAGGCCCAAACTCCGCTCCGTCAGTTCCCCTTGCTCCGATTCTCGGCTGCAGCTTCTTGGCCAGGTCCCAAGTGCAACAGACCAAGTCTCGGCCCCCAAAACGCAAACCCTTCTAGAACCTGGCAACCCACAGGGTTTACGTTTTGGAGGCCTTCTCCTTGTCAGATTCGGCCGGGACCTTGCGCGGTGACTTGACGTGGAGTGGGGGTGTTGGCCTTGAGCACGGACCCTAAAATCCCCGGAAGCTGCTTGCCCGAATTCCTCTCCCCAAGGCCACGAGGGGCCGGGACGAGGCGACCTCCCTCTCCGGAATCGCGATTTGGCTCTGCCAATGGACTCGAAACGTCGACATTGCCACGGGGACCAAGTTCCGTGGCTTGAGGAAGACCACCCGACCTCAGAAGCGCCAAAGTAGCTGACTTCCATCACACTCGTAGTCAATTGGCCTAGGATGTGGATGCGGGGGATCTTGTCGTGGAGGGCGTGAGTGTTTCTTTCTTTTGCAAAAACCTACCTTCCCTAGGGTAATTTAAGCCATTCGGACGATTTGGCGGGGTCAATTTGCCATTAGGAGCCTCCCGGTGCGAGCGACAAAACAATCACTTGCGGTTTATACAAGGCCGACCTCGGGGCGCCAGCGGTTTGACAAGTTCTCCTGGCCGATCACGGAATCTTTTGGGCCTTCCGAAGAGGGGCCCTCGAACGGAGGATCAGCGGTGGGATAGGGGAAGGGCTCGGGAGGGTGGTCATTAAGCGTGCAGCCCGGGGGCGGCGCCGGGAAGGGCTGCCTCGGGGAACTTTTTGGATCCGCCCTCTTGGGGTCGGACTCTCCCCCTCTTGTGAGGGATCCCCGCAAGGTCCTGGCCTCGTTTGACTTGGGGTTGGGTGCCGGCTCGGTTGCCGCAGCGGGCTGCCCGGCCGTTCTAATGCTAACCCTTTGACCTAGACCTTCTCCGAAAATTTCAAAAATTGGGCTGTGTGCTAGAGATGAATTAGGAATCGGTGGCAAAAATCAGAATTTATTTTCAGTACAATGCATTAATTATGAATTTATGAATGTCTTGCCACTGCAAAAGCCCGAATTCTACTTGCCACATCGGGAGGAGGACAGGCCCAAACTCCGCTCGTCGGTTCCCCTTGCTCCTTATTCTCTACTGCGGCTTCTCGCCAGTCCCAAGTGTGCAGACCAAGTGTCGGTCCCCCAAAGCGCCAAACCCTTCTAGAACCTAGCAACCCCGGGGTTTACGTTTTGGAGGCCCTCTCCTTGTCAGATTCGGCGGGACCTTAGGCGCGAGTGACTTGGCGTGGAGTGGGGGTGTTGATGCGAGCACGGACCCTAAAATCCCGGGAAGTCGCTTGCCCGAGAATTTCCTCTCCCCAAGGCCACGGGGCCGGGCGGGCGACCTCCCCTCAGGAACCGCGATTTGGCTCGCCAATGGACTTCGAAGCGTCGACATTGCCCCGAGGGACCAAGTTCCGTGGCGGAAGACCACCCTTCCAAGAAGCGCCAAAGTAGCTCACTTCCATCACACTTTCGTAGTCAATTGGCCTAGAAGTGGATGGGATCTTGTCGTGGAAGGAGAGTGTTTCTTTCTTTTTGCAAAACCGACCTTGTAACTTGCTCCTTAGGGTAATTTAGCCATTCAGGACGATTTGGAGGTCGATTTGCCATTCGGAGCCTCCCCGGTTTTCATTACGACAAAACAATGCGGTTTCTACAAAGTAGACCTCAAAGGGGCCCAGCGGTTTGACAAGTTCTCGGGACCGATCTGGAATCTTTTGGGCCTTCGAAGAGGGGCCCCGAGCGAGGAGGATCAGCAATCGGGATAGGGGAACCGGGCTCTAGGGTGGGTGGTCATTAGCGTGCGGCCCGGGGGCGCCGCGGGGAAGGGATGCCTCGGGGAACTTTTTTGGATCCCGCCTCTTGGGGTCCGGACTCTCCCCTCTTGTGAGGGATCCCCCAAGGTCGGCCTCGTTTGACTTGGGGAAGGGTGCGGCTCGGTTGCCCCAGCGGGCTTCCCCGCCGTTCTAATGCTAACCCTTTGACCTAGACCTTCTCAGAAAATTTGAAAAATTGGGCTGTCTTGGAGATGAATTAGGAATCCAGCTGGAAAAAAAATCAAAATTTATTTTCCTACAATGCATTAATTACAGAATTTATGAATGTCTTGCCTTTGCAAAGCGCCCCGATTTCTACTTGCCACATCGGAGGAGGACAGGCCCAAACTCCGCTCCGTCGGTTCCCCTTGCTCGTATTCTCGGCTGCAAGCTTTCGGCCAGTCCCAAGTGCAAGCGGACCAAGTCCCGGCCCCCAAAATGCAAACCTTTCTAGAACACGGCAGCCCCTTGGGGTTTTACGTTTTGGAGGCCCTCTCACTGTGATTGGTAGGGACCTTTCTTGTGACTTGGCGTGGAGTGGGGTGTTGGCCCCTTGAGAAACCATGGACCTAAAATCCCAGGCTGCTGCCCCAAATTTCCTCTCCCCAAGGCCCACGGGGTGGGGCTGAGGCGACCTCCCCTCTCAGGAATGCATGATTTGGCTCTGCCAATGGACTCGAGCGTCGACGTTGCCACGGGGACCAAAGTTAAGAGTGGCGGAAGACCACCCGACCTCAAGCACCAAAGTAGCTCACTTCCATCACTCGTAGTCAATTGGCCTAGGATGTGGATGCGGGATACTTGTCGTGGAGGCGTGAGTGTTTCTCTTTCTTTTGCAAAACCGACCTTGTAACTTGCTCCCTAGGGTAATTTCGCCATTCAGGACGATTTGGCAGGGGCGATTTGCCATTAGGAACCTCCATTGCCCGAGCGACAAAACTGTTTTGCGGTTTCTACAAGGCCGGCCTCGGGGGCCAGCCGGTTTGACAAGTTCTCCTGACCGATCTGGAATCTTTTTTGGGCCTTCGAAGAGGGGCCCGAACGGAGGATCCAACGGTCCGGATAGGGGAACCGGCCGGGAGGGTGGTCATTAGCGCAGCGGCCTGGAGGGCCGGCCAGGAAGGGCTGCCTCGGGGAACTTTTTGGATCCCGCCTCACGGGGGTCGGACTCTCCCCTCTTGTGAGGGATCCCCCAAAGGTCGGCCTCGTTTGACTTGGGGAAGGGTGCCAGCTTTCGGTTGCCCCGCAACGGGCTGCCCCGACCATTCTAATGCTAATCCTTTGACCTAGACCTTCTCAGAAAATTGAAGAAAAATTGGGTATTGTCTTTGGAGATGAATTAGGAATCGCCCGGCAAAAATCAGAATTTATTCTCATACAATGCATTAATTGCGAATTTATGAATGTCTTGCCAATGCCCCCGACTTCTACTTTGCCACGTCGGAGGAGGACAGCCCAAACTTCTGCTTTCTGTCGGTTCCCTTGCTCCGTATTCATTACTTCTGCCAGGTCCCAAGTGCAACGGACCAAGTCTCGGCCCCCAAAGCGCAAACCCTTCTAGAACACGGCAACCCCGCAGGGTTTCGTTTGGAGGCCCTCTCTCATATCAGGATTCGGTAGGGACCTTGCGCCGCGTGTCTTGGCGATGGAGTGGGGGTGTTGACGCCAGGCGGAGACCCTAAATCCCGGCCGCTTGCCCGAATTTCCTCTCCCCAAGGCCTGGGGGCCGGACGGGCGACCTCCCTCCCAGAACCGTAATTTGGCTCTTCCAATGGACTCGAGCGTCGACATTGCCACAGGGGACCAAGTTTCTGTGGCGGAAGACCAAAACTCGGTCCCCAAAGCGAAAACCCTTCTAGAACACGGCAACTCACGGGGTTTATGTTTGAGGCCCTCTCCTTGTCCGGTTGGCGGGACCTTGCCATGTCTTGGCGTGGAGGGGGTGTTGTTTGGCCTTGGCGGGGACCTAAAATCCCCTAAGGCTGCTTGCCCCGAATTGATTCATTACAAGTTAATTATGCCATCCATGTCAAATAGCTTTAGGGGCGGTCTACGTTGAACAAGGGCATTCTCTCTATCCATATGCCTTGATACTTGAAACACAACCATCATCACAAGCAACCAAATCTAATAACCCCCAGCCCCCCAAATCCCTTGTAGTCTTTTGCTTTTCTGTAATCATTTATCTTCATTCTAGTAGTTATGATACTTTTCTCAGAATCATTTATCTTCATTCTAATAGTTATGATGCTTATATTCTCAATGCAATCTTAGACCAAGTATAACGTCCAACCAAGGTCAACCCCAAGTACAACGATCCCACAAACTCCATTCCTTTGACCTTAGCTAACCCTTTGACCTAGACCTTCTCCGGAAAAATTGGGCTATGTCTTTGGAGATGAATTAGGAATCCGGTGGCAAAAATCAGAATTTATTTTCGTACAATGCATTGATTACTTAATTTATGAATGTCTTGCCTTCAGCCCCCCGACTTCTACTTGCCACATCGGAGGAGGACAGGCCCAAACTCGGGCTCGTCGGTTCCCCTTGCTCCATATTATCGGCTGCGGCTTCGGCCGGTCCCAAATTACAACAGACCAAGTCACCGCCCCAAAAGCAAAACCCTTCTAGAACACGGCAACCCACGGGGTTTACGTTTTGGAGGCCCTCTCTGTCGATTCGGCGGGACCTTGCTTTGACTTGGCGTGGAGTGGGGGTGTTGGCCGCCGAGCACGGACCCTAAAACCCCCGAAGCTGCTTGCCCAATTTCCTCTCCCAAAGGCCACAGGGGCCGGGCCAGGCGACCTCCCCTCTCAGGAATCGCGATTTGGCTAGGCCAATGGACTCGAAGCGTCGACATTGCTCACGGGGACCAAGTTCGTGGCGAGAAGACCACCGACCTCAAGAAGCACCAAAGTAGCTCACTTCCATCACACTCGTAGTCAATTGGCCTAGGATGTGGATGCGGGATACTATCGTGGAGGGCGTGAGTGTTTCTTTCTTTTGCAAAACCGACCTTGTAACTTGCTCCTTAGGGTAATTTCGCCATTCCGGACGATTTGGCGGGGCCGATTTGCCATTCCGAGCCTCCCCGATTGCGAACGACAAAACATGCGCGGTTTATACAAGGCCGACCTCGGGGCCCAGCTGGGTTTGACAAGTTCTCCGGACCGATCGGGAATCTTTTGGGCCTTCGAAGAAGAGGGGCCACGAACGGAGGATCCAACGGTCGGATAGGGGAACGGGCTCGGGAGGGTGGTCATTAGCGTGCAGCCCCCGGGAGCTGCAAGGAAGGAAGGGCTGCCTCGGGAACTTTTGGATCAGCCTCTTGGGGTTCCGGACTCTCCCCTCTTGTGAGGGATCCGCAAGGTCCTGGGCCTCGTTTGACTTGGGGTTGGGTGCGGTTCGGTTGCCGCAAGCGGGCTGCCCCGACCGTTCTAATGCTAACCCTTTGACCTAGACCTTCTCGAAAATTTCAAAAATTGGGCTGTGTGCTAGAGATGAATTAGGAATCCAGCTGGCAAAAATCAGAATTTATTTTAGGTACAATGCATTAATTGCGAATTTATGAATGTCTTGCCAGCGCAAAGCCCCGAGGAGTTCTACTTGCCACATCGGGAGGAGGACAGGCCCAAACTCTGCTCGTCGGTTCCCCTTGCTCCGTATTCTCGGCTGCGGCTTCTCGGGCCAGTCCCAAGTGCAACGGACCAAGTCTACCGGCCCCAAAACGCAAACCCTTCTAGAACCCGGCAACCCACCGGGGTTTACGTTTGAGGCCCTCTCCTTATCGGTCGACCGGGACCTTGCGCGTGGGTCTTGACGTGGAGTGGGGGTGTTGGACGCCTTGAGCGGAGACCCTAAAATCCCCCGGCCGCTGCTTGCCCAATTTCCTCTCCCAAGGCCCCCGGGGACGGACGGGCGACCTCCCTCCCCGGAATCGTAATTTGGCTCTTCCAATGGACTCAGAACATCGACATTGCCACGGGGACCAAGTTCCGTGGGCGGAAGACCAAAACTTCGGTCCCCAAAGCGAAAACCCTTCTAGAACACGGCAACTCCGCGGGGTTTTATGTTTGGGAGGCCCCTCCTTGTCGGGTTGGCGGGACCTTGGCAGAGTGTCTTGGCGTGGAGTGGGGGTGGTGGCCTTGAGCGGGACCCTAAAATCCCCGCAAGCTGCTTGCCCGAATTGATTCATTACAAGTTAATTATGCCATCCATGTCAAATAGCTTTAGGGAGCGATCCGTTGAACAAGGGCATTCTCTCTATCCATATGCCTTAATCTTTGAAACACAACCATCATCACAAGCAACCAAATCTAATACCCCCCCAACACTTGTTAGTCTTTTTGCTTTTTGTAATCATTTATCTTCATTCTAGTAGTTATGATGCTTTTACGTAGTCATTTATCTTCATTCTAATAGTTATGATGCTTATATTCTCAATGCAATCTTAGACCAAGTATAGCGTCCAGCCCATTAAGGTCAACCCCAAGTACAACGATCCACAAACTCCATTCCTTTGACCTTAGCTAACCCTTTGACCTAGACCTTCTCCGAAAATTGGGCTATGTCTTTGGAGATGAATTAGGAATCCCGGTGGCAAAAAATCAGAATTTATTTTAGTACAATGCATTAATTACGAATTTATGAATGTCTTGCCTGCTTTGCAAAAGCGCCCGACTTCTACTTGCCCACATCGGAGGAGGACAGGCCCAAACTCAAAAGCCGTCAGTTCCCTTGCTCCGTATTCTCGTACGCAGCTTCTTCGGCCAGGTCTCAAGTGCAACAGACCAAGTCTCGGCCCCAAAGCATAAACCCTTCTAGAACATGGCAACCCGGGGTTTTCACGTTTTGGGCGTCGGAAAGGTCTAGGTCAAAGGGTTAGCTAAGGTCAAAGGAATGGAGTTTGTGGGATGGTTGTACTTGGGGTTGACCTTGGTAGGCGGGCCGTTATACTTGGTCTAAGATTACGTGAGAATATAAGCATCATAACTATTAGAATGAAGATAAATGATTGCTGAGAAAAGCATCATAACTACTAGAATGAAGATAAATGATTCTGAGAAACCAAAAGATACTGCGGGTTGGGGGATTTGATTTGGTTGCTTGTGATGATGGTTTGTGTTTTTGATATCAAGGCATATGGATAGAGAAGGAATGCCCTTGTTCAACAATTTTGCTCCCTAAAGCTATTTGACATGGATGGCATATTAACTTGTAATAGGCGGGTCGGGGCAAGCAACCCCAGGAGAGTTTTAGGGTCCCAGCTCGGCGTCAACATCCCCCACTCCCCTTTGTCGAACCTTGGCGCAAGGTCGGCCAAATCGTGAGGAGAGGGCCTCGAACAGTAAACCATGAGTTGCGGTTCTAGAAGGTTTTTGTTTTGGGGGCGAGTTTTGGTCTTACGGCCCGCGGAAGTGGTCCCGAGGGGGCAATGTCGATCACGAGTCCATTGGCGAGGCGAATCAGCTGATTCGAGGGGGCGAGGAATCGCCCGTCATCCCAGGGGCCTTGGGGAGAGGAAATTGAGACAGCGACTTAGGGGGATTTTACTCTCCCTAAGGCCACGAGGGGCCGGACCCGGGCCGACCTCCCTCTAGGAACCCAGCGATTTAGCTCTGCCAATGGACTCGAAGCGTCGGCATTGCCCTAGGGACCAGGATTACATAACGAAGACCAAGCTTCGGCCCCCAAAGGCAAAACCCTTCTAGAACACGGCAACTCAGGGGTTCACGTTGGAGGCCCTCTCATGTCGATTTGGCGGGACCTTGGCAGGTGTCTTGGGTAGGGGTGTTAGCGCTTGGGCGGGGACCTAAATCCCGGTACTTGCCGAATTGATTCATTACAAGTTAATTATACCATCCATGTCAAATAGCTTTAGGGGCGATCCCAGTTGGAACAAAGGGGCATTCTCTCTATCCATATGCCTTGATCTTTGAAACACAACCATCATCACAAACAGCCAAATCTAACCCCCAACCCGCGCACCTAGTCTTTTTGGCACTACGCAGTCATTTTATCTTCATTCTAGTTATGATGGTTATCATTTCTCTTCATTCTAATGGATGCTTATATTCTCAATGCAATCTTAGACCAAGTATAGCGTCCGGTGAGCCAAGGTCAACCCCAAGTACAAGCGATCCCACAAACTCCATTCCTTTGACCTTAGCTAACCCTTTGACCCTAGACCTTCTCAGAAAATTCGAAAAATTGGGCTATGTATTTGGAGATGAATTAGGAATCAGGCGGCAAAAAATCAAATTTATTTTAGGTACAATGCATTAATTACGAATTTATGAATGTCTTGCCCAGCGTAAAAGTGCCCCGACTTCTACTTGCCCACATGGAGGAGGAGGACAGGCCCAAACTCCCGCTCCGTGGGTTCCCCTTGCTCCGGTATTCACCATTGCGGCTTCTCGGCCGGTCCCAGTGCAGCAGACCAAGTCTCGGCCCCCAAAACGCAAACCCTTCTAGAACACGGCAGCCCACGGGGTTTTACGTTTTGAGGCCCTCTCCTTGTGAGAGCCGGGACCTTTGGTAGTGACTTGGCGTGGAGTGGGGTGTTGGCCTGACCGCGGACCCTAAATCCCCGGGGTTTGCCCAAATTTCCCTCCCAAGGCCACGGGGGCGGGGCCAGGCGACCTCCCCTCTCGGAATCGCGATTTGGCTCGCCAATGGACTCGAGCGTCGACATTGCCTGGGGACCAAGTTCGTAGCAGAAGACCACCCGACCTCAAGAAGCCAAAGTAGCTCGCTTCCATCACTTTCGTAGTCAATTGGCCCTAGGATGTGGATGGGGATCTTGTCGTGGGCGTGAGTGTTTCTTTCTTTTGCAAAACCTACCTTTCCCTAGGGTAATTCCCGCCATTCAGGACGATTTGGCGGGGGTCGATTTGCCATTCGGAGCCTCCCCAGGTGCCGACGACAAAACAACTGCGGTTTATACAAGGTAAAACCGGGGGGCCCTTGGTTTAACAAGTTCTCGGGCCGTCTGGAATCTTTTGGGCCTTCAGAAGGGGCCTGGGAACGGAGGGGATCAGCATTTGATTGGGATAGGGAACAGGGCTGGGGAGGGTGGTCATTAGCGTGCGGCCCGGGGAGGCTGAGGAAAGGAGGCACGCCTCGGGGAACTTTTTTGGATCCGCCTCTTGGGGTGGGACTCTCCCCTCTTGTGAGGGATCCTGCAAGGTCACGGCCTCGTTTGACTTAGGGAAGGGGTGCGGCATTTCGGTTGCTGCACACCATGAGGGGCGGCAGAGCCGTTCCTATACTAACCCTTTGACCCTAGACCTTCTCGAAAATTTCAAAATTAGGGCGTGTGCTTGGAGATGAATTAGGAATCAGGCGGCAAAAAAGAGAATTTATTTTCATACAATGCATTAATTCTTGAATTTATGAATGTCTTGCCCTTTGCAAAAGCCCGAGACTTCTACTTGCCGCATCGGAGGAGGGCCGGGCCCAAACTCCGCTCCGTCCCGGTTCCCCTTGCTCCTTATTCGACGGCTGCGGCTTCTCGGCCGAGGTCCCAAGTGCAACAGACCAAGTCACCGGCCCCAAAGGCATAAACCCTTCTAGAACACGGCAACCCACGGGGGTTTCGTTTTGGAGGCCCTCTCCTTGTCGGTCAGTAGGGACCTTGTAGTGGCTTGGCGGCGTGGGTGGGGGTGTTGATGCCGGAGGCGGACCCTAAAATCCCGGTACGCTGCGAATTTCCTCTCCCCAAGGCCACAGGGGCCGGTTGGCGACCTCCCTCTCCGGAATCGCGATTTGGCTCGCCAATGGACTCGAGCGTCGACATTACTTACGGGGACCAAGTTCCGTGGCGAAGACCACCCGACCTCCAAGAAGCGCCAAAGTAGCTCACTTCCATCACACTTTCGTAGTCAATTGGCTAAGAAAGTGGATGCGGGATCTTGTCGTGGGCGTGAGTGTTTCTTTTTCTTTTGCAAAACCGACCTTGTAACTTGCTCCCTAGGGTAATTTCGCCATGGGGACGATTTGGCAAGTCGATTTGCCATTAGGAACCTCCGGTGGTGCGACGACAAAACTGCCCGGTTTGAACAAGGCCCGACCTCTCTATCCATATGCCTTGACAAGTTTAACCAGGACCCAATCCCCGGAATCTTTTGGGCCTTCCCCAGAGGGGCCCTGCGTCGGAAGGGATGGGGTAATCATTTATCTTCATTTAGTAGTTATGATACTTTTGGTAATCATCGGGATCTTCATCCTAATCTTATGAGGGGATATTCTCAAGGTAAATCTTAGACCTCGTTTGACTTGGGGAAGGGTGCGGCAACCCCCGGTTGCCGACAGCAAACTCCATTCAGATGACCTTAGCTAACCCTTTGATCCTAGACCCTGGAAATTTCAAAAATTGGCCTGTCTTTGGAGATGAATTAGGAATCGGTGGCAAAAATCAGAATTTATTTTAGTACAATGCATTAATTGAATTTATGAATGTCTTGCCCTTGCAAAGCCCCAGACTTCTACTTGCCACATCGGGGAGGAGGGGCCAGGCCCAAACTCCACTCCGTCCCGGTTCCCCTTGCTCCGTATTCTTGGCCTGCGGCTTCGGCAGTCCCAAGTGCCAGCAGACCAAGTCGGCCCCCAAAGCGCAAACCCTTCTAGAACACAGCAGCCCACGGGGTTTCACGTTTTGGAGGCCCTCTCCTTGTAATTCATCTCGGGACCTTGCGTGACCCGGCGTGGAGTGGGGGTGGTGGCAGCCTTGACCTGGACCCTAAAATCCCCATTTGTTTGCCGAATTTCCTCTCCCCTAAGGCCAGGGGCCGGACCGGGCGACCTCCCCTCTGGGAACCCACGATTTGGCTCTGCCAATGGACTCAGAACTATTCGACATTGAACGGGGACCAAGTTACGTGGCGGAAGACCAAAAGACGGCCCCAAAGAAGCTCATAAACCCTTCTAGAACAAAGGCCATGCGGGTAATGAGATTTCTTTCTTAATTGGGTTGTGTAGTGGGGATTTGGGATGGAGGGGGCGATTTCCAATGGAACCTCCCCGTGGACCTAAAAATTTCTTTTGCAAATTTCCTCTCCCTAAGGCCACGGGGCCGGACGGACGACCTCCCCTCAGGGGACCTTGATTTGGCTCTGCCAATGGATTCAGAAGGGTCGACATTGCCCTAGGGACCAAGGGCGCAACGGAAGATTGACAAAACTTTCGGTCCCCAAAGCGAAAACCCTTCTAGAACACGGCAACTCCACTTGGGGGGTTTACGTTTGAGCCCCCCTCTCCTTGTCCGATTTGGCGGGACCTTCGCCGTGTCTTGGCGAAAATTTGGGGGGTGTTGGCCTTCGGGGACCCTAAAATCCCCATGGTACTTGCCCATTTGGGTTCATTACAAGTTAATTATGCCATCCATGTCAAATAGCTTTAGGGAGGAAGCGATCAAGTTGAACAAGGGCATTGCTCTCTATCCATATGCCTTGATCTTGAAACACAACCATCATCACAAGCAACCAAATCTAACCCGCCCAACCCGCGCGGTTAGTCTTTTTGGCTTTTACGCAATCATTTATCTTCATTCTAGTAGTTATGATGCTTTTCGTAGTCATTTCTCTTCATTCTAATAGTTATGATGCTTATATTCTCAATGCAATCTTAGACCAAGTATAGCGTCAAAACCCTTCTACCAAGGTCAACCCCAAGTACAACGATCCCACAAACTCCATTCCTTTGACCTTAGCTAACCCTTTGATCTAGACCTTCTCAGAAAATTCCAAAAATTGGGCTATGTGTTGGAGATGAATTAGGAATCCGGTGGCAAAAAAATCAGAATTTATTTTCGTACAATGCATTAATTACGAATTTATGAATGTCTTGCCAATTTGTAAAAGCGCCTCCCGACTTCTACTTGCTAACCCCATCGGAGGAGGACAGGCCCAAACTCCGCCTCCGCTCCGTCAGTTCTTGTTCCCCTTGCTCCGATTCTCGGCTGCGGCTTCTTGGCGAGGTCCCAAGTGCAGCAGACCAAGTCTACGGCCCCCAAAAGCGCAAACCCTTCTAGAACACGGCAACCCACGGGGTTTACGTTTTGGAGGCCTTCTCCTCCGGATCTGGCCGGGACCTTGGCGGTGACTTGGCGTGGAGTGGGGGTGTTGGCCCTTGAGCCACCGGACCCTAAAATCCGGGAAGCTGCGCCAATTTCCCTCTCCCCAAGGCCACGGGGCCGGACGAGGCGACCTCCCCTCTAGGAATCGCGATTTGGCTCTTGCCAATGGACTCGAGAACGTCGACATTGCCACGGGGACCAAGTTCCGTAGGCGGAAGACCACCCGACCTCCAAGCGCCAAAGTAGCTGACTTCCATCACACTCGTAGTCAATTGGCCTAGGATGTGGATGCGGGATATCTTGTCGTGGAGGCGTGAGTGTTTCTTTCTTTTGCAAAACCTACCTTCCCTAGGGTAATTTCGCCATTCGGGACGATTTGGCGAGGGTCAATTTGCCATTAGGAGCCTCCCGGTGTCGAACGACAAAACATTCGCGGTTTATACAAGGCCGACCTCGGGGCGCCCGCTGGTTTGACAAGTTCTCCTGCCCGATCGGAATCTTTTGGGCCTTCCCGAAGAGGGGCCCCTGAACGGAGGATCCAACGGTCGGATAGGGGAACCGGGCTCCGGGAGGGTGGTCATTAGCGTGCAGCCCCCCGGGGGAGCGCTGCAAGGAAGGGCTGCCTCGGGAACTTTTTTGGATCCCGCCTCTTGGGGTCCGGACTCTCCCCTCTTGTGAGGGATCCCTGCAAGGTCCTGGCCTCGTTTGACTTGGGGTTGGGTGCCAGCTCGGTTGCCCTGCAACGGGCTGCCCCGACCGTTCTAATGCTAACCCTTTGACCTAGACCTTCTCCGAAAATTTCAAAAATTGGGCTGTGTGCTAGAGATGAATTAGGAATCCAGCTGGCAAAAAATCAGAATTTATTTTCGTACAATGCATTAATTGTGAATTTATGAATGTCTTGCCCTTTTGCAAAGCGCCCCGAATTCTACTTGCCACATCGGGAGGAGGGCGGGCCCAAACTCCAGCTCCGTCGGTTCCCCTTGCTCCTTATTCACCGGTTGCGGCTTCGGCCAGGTCCCAAGTGCAACAGACCAAGTGTGGGTCCCCAAAGCGCCAAACCCTTCTAGAACCTAGCAACCCACGGGGTTTCGTTTTGGAGGCCCTCTCCTTGTCCGGTTAGAGCCGGGACCTTGCGCCCGTGACTTGGCGTGGAGTGGGGGTGTTGATGCCCGAGCCACGGACCCTAAAATCCCCGGGCTGCTTGCCCGAATTTCCTCTCCCCAAGGCCCTGGGGGGCCGGGCCAGGCGACCTCCCTCTCCGGGAATCGGCGATTTGGCTCGCCAATGGACTGAAGCGTCGACATTGCCCACGAGGAGCAAGTTCCGTGGCCGAAGACCACCGACCTCAAGAAGCGCCAAAAAGTAGCTCACTTCCATCACACTTTCGTAGTCAATTGGCCTAAGAAGTGGATGCGGGGATCTTTGAGTGGAGGCGTGAGTGTTTCTTTCTTTTGCAAAACCGACCTTGTAACTTTGCTCCTTAGGGTAATTTTAGCCATTCGGACGATTTGGCGGTCGATTTGCCATTCGAGCCTCCCGGTGCCCGACGACAAAAAACTGCCCGGTTTCTACAAGGCGACCAAAGGGCCTTCCCCCAGCGGTTTGACAAGTTCTCAGGACCGATCTGGAATCTTTTGGGCCTTCCAAGAAGGGGCCCCCGAGCGGAGGATCAACGGTGGGATAGGGGAACTGGGCTCGGGTGGGTGGTCATTGGCGTCGCGACCCCGGGGGCGCCAGGAAGGGATGCCTCGGGAACTTTTTGGATCCCGCCTCTTGGGGTGGGACTCTCCCCTCTTGTGAGGGATCCCACGCAAGGTCGGCCTCGTTTGACTTGGGGAAGGGGTGCCGGCTTCGGTTGCCCCGCAGCGGGCTTCCGACGTTCTAATGCTAACCCTTTGACCTAGACCTTCTCCGAAAAAATTTGAAAATTAAGTGGCTGGAGATGAATTAGGAATCCAGCTGGAAAAAATCAAAATTTATTTTCCTACAATGCATTAATTACGAATTTATGAATGTCTTGCCCGAAGCAAAAGCCCCCGATTTCTCTTGCCACATCGGAGGAGGACAGGCCCAAACTCCGCTCCGCCGGTTCCCCTTGCTCCGTATTCTGGCTGCAGCTTCTGGCCAGGTCCCAAAGTGCAACAGACCAAGTCTCGGCCCCCAAAATGCAAACCCTTCTAGAACACGGCAACCCACGGGGTTTACGTTTTGGAGGCCCTCTCCTTGTCGATTCGGTAGGGACCTTTAGCCCGTGACTTGACGTGGAGTGGGGGTGTTGGCCTTGAGCACGGACCCTAAAATCCCCAGGCCGCTTGCCCCAAATTTCCTCTCCCCAAGGCCCTCGGGGCCGGACAGGCGACCTCCCCTCTCCGATCAGCGATTTGGCTCTCCCCAATGGACTCGAAGCGTCGACATTGCCACGAGGACCAAGTTCAGTAGCCGAAGACCACCCGACCTCAAGAAGCACCAAAGTAGCTCACTTCCATCACACTTTCGTAGTCAATTGGCCTAGGATGTGGATCGCGGGATACTATCGTGGAGGCGTGAGTGTTTCTTTCTTTTGCAAAACCGACCTTGTAACTTGCTCCCTAGGGTAATTTAAGCCATTCGGACGATTTGGCGGGGCCGATTTGCCATTCCGGAGCCTCCCCGGTGCCGAGCGACAAAACAACTGCGGTTTCTACAAAGTAGGCCTCAAGCCGCCCAGCGGTTTGACAAGTTCTCGGACCCGATCTGGAATCTTTTGGGCCTTCCCGAAGAGGGGCCCTGAACGGAGGATCCAACCACGGATAGGGGAACCGGCTCCGGGAGGGTGGTCATTAGCGCAGACCCAGGGGCGGCTGCCGAGGGAAGGGCTGCCTCGGGAACTTTTGGATCAGCCTCACTGGGGTGGGACTCTCCCCTCTTGTGAGGGATCCTGCAAGGTCCTGGCCTCGTTTGACTTGGGGAAGGGTGCCAGCTCGGTTGCCCAAGAACGGCTGCCCGGAACCATTCTAATGCTAATCCTTTGACCTAGACCTTCTCAGAAAATTTGAAAATTGCAGTTTGTGTCTTTGGAGATGAATTAGGAATCGGTGGCAAAAAAATCAGAATTTATTCTCATACAATGCATTAATTGCGAATTTATGAATGTCTTGCCTTTGCAAAGCGCCCAGACTTCTACTTGCCACGTCGGGAGGAGGGATGAGCCCAAACTTCGCTCTGTCGGTTCCCCTTGCTCAGTATTCTCTACCGAGGTCCCAAGTGCAACAGACCAAGTCGGCCCCAAAAGCATAAACCCTTCTAGAACACGGCAACCCACGGGGTTTACGTTTGGAGGCCCTCTCCTTATCCCGGTCGTAGGGACCTTGCGGGCGTGTCTTGGCGTGGAGTGGGGGTGTTGGCCTTGAGGCGGAGACCCTAAAATCCCGGAAGCTGCTTGCCCGAATTTCCCCTCTCCCCAAGGCCACAGGGGACGGGATGGCGACCTCCCCTCCCCAGAATCGTAATTTGGCTCTTCCAATGGACTCGAGCGTCGACATTGCCACAGGGACCAAGTTCCGTGGCGAGAAGACCAAAGCTTCGGTCCCCAAAAGCGAAAACCCTTCTAGAACACGGCAACTCCACGGGGTTTATGTTTGGAGGCCCTCTCCTTGTCGATTTGGCGGGACCTTGCGCCATGTCTTGGCGTGGAGTGGGGGTGTTGGCCTTGCCAGGCGGGGACCCTAAAAATCCCTAATTTGCTTGCCCAGAATTGAGTTCATTACAAGTTAATTATGCCATCCATGTCAAATAGCTTTGGGAGCAGTCTGTTGAACAAGGGCATTCTCTCTATCCATATGCCTTGATCTTTGAAACACAACCATCATCACAAGCAACCAAATCTAATAACCCCCGCCCCCAAACCCCAGTAGTCTTTTGCTTTTCTCGTAATCATTTATCTTCATTCTAGTAGTTATGATACTTTTCTGTAATCATTTATCTTCATTCTAATAGTTATGATGCTTATATTCTCAATGCAATCTTAGACCAAGTATAACGTCCAGCCAGCCAAGGTCAACCCCAAGTACAACGATCCCACAAACTCCATTCCTTTGACCTTAGCTAACCCTTTGACCTAGACCTTCTCCGAAAATTGGGCTATGTCTTTGGAGATGAATTAGGAAATCGGTGGCAAAAATCAGAATTTATTTTCGTACAATGCATTGATTACTTAATTTATGAATGTCTTGCCCAGCAAAAGCCCCCGACTTCTACTTGCCACATCGGGAGGAGGACAGGCCCAAACTCCGCTCCGTCAGTTCCCCTTGCTCCATATTATCGGCTGCAGCTTCTCGGCCAGGTTCCAAGTGCAACAGACCAAGTCTCGGCCCCCAAAACGCAAACCCTTCTAGAACCTGGCAACCCACGGGGTTTACGTTTTGGAGGCCCTCTCCTTGTCGGTTAAGTAGGGACCTTAGCCTTGACTTGGCGTGGAGTGGGGGTGTTGGCCTTGAGCACGGACCCTAAAACCCCCATTTGCTTGCCCCGAATTTCCTCTCCCCAAGGCCACGGGGGCCGGATGAGGCGACCTCCCCTCTCAGGAATCGCGATTTGGCTAGGCCAATGGACTCAGAACGTCGACATTGCTCTGGGGACCAAGTTCGGTGGCAGAAGACCACCCGACCTCAAGAAGCACCAAAGTAGCTCACTTCCATCACACTCGTAGTCAATTGGCCTAGGATGTGGATGCGGGGATACTATCGTGGTGGGCGTGAGTGTTTCTTTCTTTTGCAAAACCGACCTTGTAACTTGCTCCTTAGGGTAATTTAAGCCATTCGGACGATTTGGGGGGCCGATTTGCCATTCAGGACCTCGGTGCGACGACAAAACAACTGCGGTTTATACAAGGTAGACCTCGGGGGCCCCCGGTTTGACAAGTTCTCCCGGACCGATCTGGAATCTTTTGGGCCTTCCCGAAGGGGGGCCCTGAGCGGAGGATCAGCGGTGGGATAGGGGAACAGGGCTCGGGAGGGTGGTCATTAGCGTGCAGCCCAGGGGCGGCTGCAAGGAAGGGCTGCCTCGGGAACTTTTTGGATCCCGCCTCTTGGGGTTGGACTCTCCCCTCTTGTGAGGATCCTGCAAGGTCTGGCCTCGTTTGACTTGGGGTTGGGTGCGGTTCGGTTGCCACGCAGCGGGCTGCCCCGACCGTTCTAATGCTAACCCTTTGACCTAGACCTTCTCCGAAAATTTCAAAAATTGGGCTGTGTGCTAGAGATGAATTAGGAATCCAGCTGGCAAAAAATCAGAATTTATTTTCGTACAATGCATTAATTGCGAATTTATGAATGTCTTGCCACTGCAAAAGCGCCCCCCGAGTTCTACTTGCCACATCGGGAGGAGGACAGGCCCAAACTCTGCTCTGTCAGTTCCCCTTGCTCCGTATTCTCGGCTGCAGCTTCTCGGCCAGGTCCCAAGTGCAACAGACCAAGTCTCGGCCCCCAAAACGCAAACCCTTCTAGAACCTGGCAACCCACAGGGTTTACGTTTCGGAGGCCCTCTCCTTATCAGATTCGACCGGGACCTTGCGTCGTGTCTTGACGTGGAGTGGGGGTGTTGACGCCAGAGCGGAGACCCTAAAATCCCCGGGCTGCTTGCCCGAATTTCCTCTCCCCAAGGCCACAGGGGCCGGGGCAGAGGCGACCTCCCTCCCGGGAATCGTAATTTGGCTCTTCCAATGGACTCAGAACATCGACATTGCCACGGGGACCAAGTTAGTGGCGAGGAAGACCAAAACTTCGGTCCCCAAAAGCGAAAACCCTTCTAGAACACGGCAACTCCACGGGGTTTATGTTTGGAGGCCCTCTCCTTGTCCAGTTGGCGGGACCTTGCGTAGTGTCTTGGCGTGGAGTGGGGGTGGTGGCCTTGAGGCGGGGACCCTAAAATCCCATGAAGTGCTTGCCCCGAATTGATTCATTACAAGTTAATTATGCCATCCATGTCAAATAGCTTTAGGGGGCGGTCCGTTGAACAAGGGCATTCTCTCTATCCATATGCCTTGATCTTTGAAACACAACCATCATCACAAGCAACCAAATCTAATACCCCCAACCCCAGCAGTAGTCTTTTGGTTTTCTGTAATCATTTATCTTCATTCTAGTAGTTATGATGCTTTTCTGTAATCATTTATCTTCATTCTAATAGTTATGATGCTTATATTCTCAATGTAATCTTAGACCAAGTATAACGTCCAGCCAGCCAAGGTCAACCCCAAGTACAACGATCCCACAAACTCCATTCCTTTGACCTTAGCTAACCCTTTGACCTAGACCTTCTCCGACGCCTCCAAAACGTAAACCCTGTGGGTTGCCAGGTTCTAGAAGGGTTTGCGTTTTGGGGGCCGAGACTTGGTCTGTTGCACTTGGGACCTGGCCGAGAAGCTGCAGCCGAGAATACGGAGCAAGGGGAACTGACGGAGCGGAGTTTGGGCCTGTCCTCCTCCCGATGTGGCAAGTAGAAGTCGGGGGGCACTTTTGCAGTGGCAAGACATTCATAAATTCGTAATTAATGCATTGTACGAAAATAAATTCTGATTTTTTGCCAGCTGGATTCCTAATTCATCTCCAGCACATAGCCCAATTTTCGGAATTTTCGGAGAAGGTCTAGGTCAAAGGGCTAGCTAAGGTCAAAGGAATGGAGTTTGTGGGATCGTTGTACTTGGGGTTGACCTTGGCTGGCGGGACGTTATACTTGGTCTAAGATTGCATTGAGAATATAAGCATCATAACTATTAGAATGAAGACAAATGATTACAGAAAAGCATCATAACTACTAGAATGAAGATAAATGATTACAGAAAACCAAAAGACTACTGCGGGTTGGGGGGAGGGGGGGGGGTTTAGATTTGGTTGCTTGTGATGATGGTTGTGTTTCAGTAATATGGATAGAAGGAATGCCCTTGTTCAACGGACTGCTCCCTAAAGCTATTTGACATGGATGGCATAATTAACTTGTAATGAACTGAATTCGGGGCAAGCAGCTTCCGGGGGGATTTTAGGGTCCCCGCTCTGGCGTCAACACCCCCACTCCACGTCAAGACACGGCGCAAGGTCCCGGCCCAATCTGACAAGGAGAGGGCCTCCGAACCGTAAACCCTGTGAGTTGCCAGGTTCTAGAAGGGTTTTCGTTTTGGGGGCCGAGTTTTGGTCTTCTGGCCACGGAAATTGGTCCCCAGGGCAATGTCGACGTCCTGAGTCCATTGGCAGAGACGAATCGTGGTTCCGGGGAGGGGAGATCGCCCGTCCGTCCCCAGGGCCTTGGGGAGAGGAAATTCGGGGCAAGCAGCTTCCGGGGGGATTTTAGGGTCTCCGCTCTGGCATCAACACCCCCACTCCACGTCAAGACACGACGCAAGGTCCCGGCTGAATCTGATAAGGAGAGGGCCTCCGAAACGTAAACCCTATGGGTTGCCAGGTTCTAGAAGGGTTTGCATTTTGGGGGCCGAGACTTGGTCTGTTGCACTTGGGACCTGGCCAAAAAGCTGCAGCCGAGATTACGGAGCAAGGGGAAGTGACGGAGCGGAGTTTGGGCCTGTCCTCCTCCCGATGTGGCAAGTAGAAGTCGGGGGGCGCTTTTGCAGTGGCAAGACATTCATAAATTCGCAATTAATGCATTGTACGAGAATAAATTCTGATTTTTTGCCAGCTGGATTCCTAATTCATCTCCAGCACACAGCCCAATTTTTGAAATTTTCGGAGAAGGTCTAGGCCAAAGGGTTAGCATTAGAATGGTCGGGGCAGCCCGTTGTGGGAACAAGCGAGCTGGCACCCTTCCCCAAGTGAAGCGAGGCCGGGACCTTGGGGGATCCCTCACAAGAGGGGAGAGTCCAGGACCCGGGAGGCGGGATCCAAAAAGTTCCCGAGGCAGCCCTTCTGGCGGCTCCCGGGGCTGACGCGAATGACCACCCTCCCGGGCCGGTTCCCCTATCCGGCGTTGGATCCCTCCGTTCGGGGGCCCCTCTTCGGGGAAGGCCCAAAAGATTCAGATCGGTCCGGGAGAACTTGTCAAACCGCAGGCGTCTTTGAGGTCGGCCTTGTAGAAACCGATGATGTTTTATCGTTAGAACCTTTGGGAGGCTCAGGAATGGCAAATCGGCCCTGCCAAATCGTCCGGAATGGCGAAATTACCCTAGGGAGCAAGTTACAAGTCGGTTTTGCAAAAGAAAGAAACACTCACGCCCTCCACGATAGTATCCCGCATCCACATCCTAGGCCAATTGACTACGAGTGTGATGGAAGTGAGCTACTTTGGTGCTTCTTGGAGGTCGGGTGGTCTTCTGGCCACGGAACTTGGTCCCCAGGGCAATGTCGACGTTCTGAGTCCATTGGCAGAGCCAAATCGCGATTCCGGAGAGGACGGGTTGCCCGTCCGTCCCCAGGGCCTTGGGGAGAGGAAATTCGGGGCAAGCAGCTTCTGGGGGGTTTTTAGGGTCCGTGCTCTGGCGTCAACACCCCCACTCCACGTCAAGTCAAGGTGCAAGGTCCCGGCCGAATCTGACAAGGAGAGGGCCTCCAAAACGTAAACCCTGTGGGTTGCCAGGTTCTAGAAGGGTTTGCGTTTTGGGGGCCGAGACTTAGTGTTGCACTTGGGACCGAGACTTAGTGTTGCATTTGGGGGCCGAGACTTAGTGTTGCACTTGGGACCTGGCCGAGAAGCTGCAGCCGAGAATACGAAGCAAGGGGAACTGACGGAGCGGAGTTTGGGCCTGTCCTCCTCCCGATGTGGCAAGTAGAAGTCGGGGGGCGCTTTTGCAGTGGCAAGACATTCATAAATTCGTAATTAATGCATTGTACGAAAATAAATTCTGATTTTTTGCCAGCTGGATTCCTAATTCATCTCCAGCACATAGCCCAATTTTCGGAGAAGGTCTAGGTCAAAGGGTTAGCTAAGGTCAAAGGAATGGAGTTTGTGGGATCGTTGTACTTGGGGTTGACCTTGGTCATTTGGGCGTTATACTTGGTCTAAGATTGCATTGAGAATATAAGCATCATAACTATTAGAATGAAGATAAATGATTACGAGAAAAGCATCATAACTACTAGAATGAAGATAAATGATTCTGAGAAAAGCAAAAGACTACTGGGTTTGGGGAGGTTAGATTTGGTTGCTTGTGATGATGGTTGTGTTTTGATTATCAAGGCATATGGATAGAGAGAATGCCCTTGTTCAACAATTTGCTCCCTAAAAAAGCTATTTGACATGGATGGCATAATTAACTTTTAATGAACCGAATTGGGGCAAGCGGCTTAGGGGGATTTTAGGGTCCCCGCTCTGGCGTCAACACCCCACTCCACGTCAAGACACGGCGCAAGGTCCCGGCCAAATCTGACAAGGAGAGGGCCTCCGAAACGTAAACCCTGTGAGTTGCGGGTTCTAGAAGGGTTTTCGTTTTGGGGGGACCGAAGTTTTGGTCTTCGGCCCGCGAAACTTGGTTGCAATTCCGGGAGGGGAGGTCGCGCCCGGTCCCCCGGGGCCTTGGGGGAGAGAATTGGAGGGCAAGCGGCTTAGGGGGATTTTAGGGTCTCAGCTCTGGCGTCAACACCCCCACTCCACGTCAAGACACGGCCTTAAAGGTCCCGGCCCGAATCGATAGGGAGAGGGCCTCGGCGTAAACCACGTGGGTTGCCGGGTTCTAGAAGGGTTTGCGTTTTGGGGGCGAGACTTGGTCATTGCACTTGGGACTGGCGAAGGCTGCAGCCGAGAATCTGAACAAAGAGAGCCCGGGAGAGGCGGAGTTTGGGCAATGTCGGCGCCCCGAGTCCATTGGCGAGAGCGAATCGTGGTTCGGGGGAGGGGAGATCGCCCGTCCGGTCCCGGGGCCTTGGGGAGAGGAAATTCGGGGCAAGCGGCCAGGGGGGATTTTAGGGTCTCCGCTCGGCATCAACACCCCACTCCACGTCAAGACACGCACGCAAGGTCCATTTGAATCGATAAGGAGAGGGCCTCAAAGCGTAAACCCTATGGGTTGCCAAGTTCTAGAAGGGTTTGCATTTTGGGGGGCGAGACTTGGTCTTTGCAAAAGCTGCAGTAGAGATTGCGCAGCAAGGGAAGTGGCCGAGCCGGAGTTTGGGCCTGTCCTCCTCGATGTGGCAAGTAGAAGTCGGGGGCTTTTGCGATGGCAAGACATTCATAAATTCGCAATTAATGCATTGTACGAGAATAAATTCTGATTTTTGCCATTTGGATTCCTAATTCATCTCCGGCACACGACCCAATTTTGAAATTTTAGGAGAAGGTCTAGGTCAAAGGGTTAGCATTAGAATGGTGGGGGGCCGTTCGCTTGGCAACAGCAGAGGCTGGCACCCTTCCCAAGTCAAAGCGAGGCTAGGACCTTGCGGGGATCCCTCACAAGAGGGGAGAGTCCAGGACCCGGGAGGCGGGATCCAAAAAGTTCGAGGCATCCCTTCTGGCGGCAGCTCGGGGGTGCCGCGAATGACCACCCTCCGGAGCCCGGTTCCCCTATCCGACCGTTGGATCCTCCGTTCAGGGGCCCCTCTTCGGGAAGGCCCAAAAGATTCCAGATCGGTCCGGGAGAACTTGTCAAACCGCGGGGCGTGCTGAGGTCGGCCTTGTAGAAACCGCAGTGTTTTGTCATTCGGGCACCGGGGAGGCTCCGGAATGGCAAATCGACCCTGCCAAATCGTCCGGAATGGCGAAATTACCCTAGGGAGCAAGCTACAAGGTCGGTTTTGCAAAAGAAAGAAACACTCACGCCCTCCACGACAGTATCCCGCATCCACTTCCTAGGCCAATTGACTACGAGTGTGATGGAAGTGAGCTACTTTGGTGCTTCTTGGAGGTCGGGTGGTCTTCTAGCCACGGAACTTGCTCCCGGGGCAATGTCGGCGTTACGAGTCCATTGGCGAGCCAAATCGCGATTCCGGAGAGGGGAGGTTGCCCGTCCGTCCCCAGGACCTTGGGGAGAGGAAATTCGAGGCAAGCAGCTTCCGGGGGGATTTTAGGGTCTCCGCTCTGGCGTCAACACCCGCACTCCACGTCAAGACACGACGCAAGGTCCCGGCCGAATCTGATAAGGAGAGGGCCTCCGAAACGTAAACCCTGTGGGTTGCCAGGTTCTAGAAGGGTTTGCGTTTTGGGGGGGCGAGACTTAGTCTGTTGCACTTGGGACACGGCGAAGCTGCGAGCCGGAGAATACGGAGCAAGGGAGGCCCGGCGAGGCGGAGTTTGGGCCTGTCCTCCTCCCGATGTGGCAAGTAGAAGTCGGGGGCTTTTTTGCGATGGCAAGACATTCATAAATTCGCAATTAATGCATTGTGCGAAAATAAATTCTGATTTTTGCCATTTGGATTCCTAATTCATCTCAAGACACAGCCCAATTTTCGAAATTTTAGGAGAAGGTCTAGGTCAAAGGGTTAGCATTAGAATGGTCGGGGCAGCCCTTTGCGGGGGCAACCGGCTGGCACCCTTCCCCAAGTCAAACGAGGCGGGGACCTTGCGGGGATCCCTCACAAGAGGGGAGAGTGCGGACCCCAAGAGGCGGGATCAAAAAAAAAGTTCCGAGGCAGCCCTTCCTTGCGGCGCTTCCAGGGGCTGACGCTAACGACCACCCTCCGGAGCCCGGTTCCCCTATCCGGCCGTTGGATCCTCCGTTCAGGGGCCCCTCTTGGGGAAGGCCCAAAAGATTCAGATCGGTCAGGAGAACTTGTCAAACCGCTGGGCGTGCTAAGGTCGGCCTTGTAGAAACCCATGATGTTTTGTCGTCGGGCACGCAGGGAGGCTCAGGAATGGCAAATCGACCCGCCAAATCGTCCGAATGGCGAAATTACCCTAGGGAGCAAGCTACAAGGTCGGTTTTGCAAAAGAAAGAAACACTCCGCCCTCCCGACGGCGGTATCCATCCACTTCCTAGGCCAATTGACTACGAGTGTGATGGAAGTGAGCTACTTTGGTGCTTCTTGGAGGTCGGGTGGTCTTAAGCCCACGGAACTTGCTCCCGGGGCAATGTCGGCGTTCGAGTCCATTGGCGAGCCAAATCGCGATTCGGGAGAGGGAGGTTGCCCGTCCGTCCCCGGGACCTTGGGGAGAGGAAATTAGGGCAAGCAGCTTCAGGGGGATTTTAGGGTCTCCGCTCAAGGCGTCAACACCCGCACTCCACGTCAAGACACGGCCCTTAAAGGTCCGCCCGAATCGATAAGGAGAGGGCCTCAAGCGTAAACCCGTGGGTTGCCGGGTTCTAGAAGGGTTTTGCGTTTTGGGGCCGAGACTTAGTGTTGCACTTGGGACTGGCGAGAAGGCTGCAGCCGAGAATCACGAGCAAGGGGAACTGGCGAGGCGGAGTTTGGGCCTGTCCTCCTCCCGATGTGGCAAGTAGAAGTCGAGGGGCTTTTGCGGTGGCAAGACATTCATAAATTCGCAATTAATGCATTGTCACGAAAATAAATTCTGATTTTTTGCCAATTTGGATTCCTAATTCATCTCCGGCACACGGCCCAATTTTTGAAATTTTAGGAGAAGGTCTAGGTCAAAGGGTTAGCATTAGAATGGTGGGGCAGCCCCTGCGGGGCAACAGGCGGCACCCTTCCCCAAGTCAAAGCGAGGCGGGACCTTGCGGGGATCCCTCACAAGAGGGGAGAGTCCGGACCCCAAGAGGCGGGATCCAAAAAGTTCGAGGCAGCCCTTCCTTGCGGCTCCCGGGGCTGCTGCGCTAATGACCACCCTCCCGGAGCCGGTTCCCCTATCCGACCGTTGGATCCTCCCGTTCGGGGGGCCCCTCTTGGGGAAGGCCCAAAAGATTCAGATCGGTGCAGGAGAACTTGTCAAAGCCGTGGGCGTCTGAGGGGTCGGCCTTGTATAAACCCTTGATGTTTTGTCGTTCGGACGCAGGGAGGCTCGGAATGGCAAATCGGCCTGCCAAATCGTCCAGGAATGGCGAAATTACCTTAGGGAGCAAGTTACAAGGTGGGTTTTGCAAAGAAAGAAACACTCCGCCCTCCACATCCTAGGCCAATTGACTACGAGTGTGATGGAAGTGAGCTACTTTGGTGCTTCTTGGAGGTGGTGGTTTTCGGCCCGCGGAACTTGGTCCCAGGGGCAATGTCGGCGTTTGAGTCCATTGGCAGAGCCAAATCGCGATTCCGGAGAGGGAGGTCGCCCGTCGAATCCCAGGGCCTTGGGGAGAGGAAGTCCGGGGCAAGCGGCTTAGGGGATTTTAGGGTCCAGGTGCTCAAGCGTCAACACCCCCACTCCACTCAAGTCAACTGCGCAAGGTCGTCCCGAATGACCGACAAGGAGAGGGCCTCCAAAGCGTAAACCCCGCGTGGGTTGCCAAGTTCTAGAAGGGTTTGCATTTTGGGGCGAGACTTGGTCTGTTGCACTTGGGACTGGCCAGAAAGCTGCGGTGAGAATCTGAACAAGGGGAACCGGCGGAGCGGAGTTTGGGCTGTCCCTCCTCCCGATGTGGCAAGTAGAAGTCGGGGCTTTTTGTGTGGCAAGACATTCATAAATTAAGTAATTAATGCATTATACGAATATAAGCTTGAGATTGCATTGAGAATATAAGCAGTATTTCAGTATCAAGGCATATGGATAGAGAGAATGCCCTTGTTCAACGGACTGCTCCCTAAAGCTATTTGACATGGATGGCATAATTAACTTGTAATGAGGCCGAATTCCGGGGGCAAGCGGCTTAGGGGGATTTTAGGGTCCCCGCTCTGGCGTCAACACCCCCACTCCACGTCAAGACACGGCGCAAGGTCCCGGCCAAATCTGACAAGGAGAGGGCCTCCGAAACATAAACCCTGTGAGTTGCCAGGTTCTAGAAGGGTTTTCGTTTTGGGGACCGAGTTTTGGTCTTCTGGCCACGGAACTTGGTCCCCAGGGCAATGTCGATGTTTTGAGTCCATTGGAAGAGCCAAATTGCGATTCCGGGGAGGGGAGGTCGCCCGTCCGTCCCCAGGGCCTTGGGGAGAGGAAATTCGGGGCAAGCAGCTTCCGGGGGGATTTTAGGGTCTCCCGCCTCGGCGTCAATACCCCCACTCCCACGTCAAGACACGGCGCAAGGTCCCGGCCAAATCTGACAAGGAGAGGGCCTCCAAAACGTAAACCCCGTGGGTTGCCGGGTTCTAGAAGGGTTTGCATTTTGGGGGCGAGACTTGGTCATTTGCACTTGGGACTGGCCGAGAAAGGCTGCGTAGAGAATACTGAGCAAGCGGAACTGAAAGAAGCGGAGTTTGGGCCTGTCCTCCCTCCGATGTGGCAAGTAGAAGTCGGGGGCTTTTGCGGTGGCAAGACATTCATAAATTCGCAATTAATGCATTGTACGAAAATAAATTCTGATTTTTTTCCAGCTGGATTCCTAATTCATCTCGGCACACAGCCCAATTTTGAAATTTTTCGGAGAAGGTCTAGGTCAAAGGGTTAGCATTAGAGCGGTCGGGGGCAGCCCGCTGCGGGCAACAGCAGCAGGCTGGCACCCTTCCCCAAGTCAAGCGAGGCCGGGACCTTGCGGGGATCCCTCACAAGAGGGCGGTCCAGGACCCCAAGAGGTGGGATCCAAAAAGTTCCCGAGGCAGCCCTTCTGGCGGCTCCCCAGTGACGCTAATGACCACCCTCCGGGAGCCCGGTTCCCCTATCCGCCCCGTTGGATCCTCCGATTCGGGGCCCCTCTTGGGAAGGCCCAAAAGATTCCAGATCGGTCGGGAGAACTTCTCAAACGTGGGGGTCGTTGAGGTCGGCCTTGTAGAAACCGCGGTGTTTTGTCGTTCGGGCACCGGGGAGGCTCGAGGAATGGCAAATCGACCCCTGCCAAATCGTCCAGGAATGGCGAAATTACCCTAGGGAGCAAGTTACAAGGTCGATTTTGCAAAAGAAAAAACACTCCGCCCTCCACGGCGGTATCCCATCCACTTCCTAGGCCAATTGACTCACGAGAGTGTGATGCAAGTGAGCTACTTTGGTGCTTCTTGGAGGTCGGGTGGTCTTCTGGCCACGGAACTTGCTCCTCAGGGCAATGTCGACGTTCTGAGTCCATTGGCAGAGCCAAATCGCGATTTCGGTGAGGGGAGGTCGCCCGTCCGTCCCCAGGGCCTTGGGGAGAGGAAATTCGGGGCAAGCGGCTTAGGGGGGATTTTAGGGTCCGTGCTTTGGCATCAACACCCCCACTCCCACATCAAGTCCGGCGCAAAAGTCCCGGCGAATCTGACAAGGAGAGGGCCTCCAAAACGTAAACCCTGTGGGTTGCCAGGTTCTAGAAGGGTTTGCGTTTTGGGGACCGAGACTTGGTCTGTTGCACTTGGGACCTGGCCGAGAAGCTGCAGCCGAGAATAAGGAGCAAGGGGAACCGACGGAGCGGAGTTTGGGCCTGTCCTCCTCCCGATGTGGCAAGTAGAAGTCGGGGGGGCGCTTTTGCAGTGGCAAGACATTCATAAATTCTCAATTAATGCATTGTGCGAAAATAAATTTCGATTTTTTTCCAATTTGGATTCCTAATTCATCTCCAGCACACAGCCCAATTTTCGAAATTTTCGGAGAAGGTCTAGGTCAAAGGGTTAGCATTAGAACGGTCGGGGAAGCCCCTTGCAGGGCAACCGAGCTGGCACCCGAGGGGAGTGTCAGCTATCGTGGAGGGCGTGAGTGTTTCTTTCTTTTGCAAAACCGACCTTGTAACTTGCTCCCTAGGGTAATTTTACCATTCCGGACGATTTGGCAGGGCCGATTTGCCATTAGGAGCCTCCCGGTGCCGAACGACAAAACATGCTGCGGTTTATACAAGGCCGACCTCGGGGCGCCCAGCGGTTTGACAAGTTCTCCTGGACCGATCACGGAATCTTTTGGGCCTTCGAAGAGGGCCCTGAGCGGAGGATCCAGCGGTCGGATAGGGGGCAGGGCTCGGGAGGGTGGTCATTAGCGTGCAGCCCCGGGGGGCGGCGCAAGGAAGGGCTGCCCGGGGAACTTTTTGGATCCCGCCTCTTGGGGTCAGGACTCTCCCCCTCTTGTGAGGGATCCCCGCAAGGTCTGGCCTCGTTTGACTTGGGGTTGGGTGCGGTTCGGTTGCTCCAGCGAAGGCTGCCCGACCGTTCTAATGCTAACCCTTTGACCTAGACCTTCTCAGAAAATTTCAAAAATTGGGTCATTGTGCTAGAGATGAATTAGGAATCCGGTGGCAAAAAATCAGAATTTATTTTCGTACAATGCATTAATTGCGAATTTATGAATGTCTTGCCACCGCAAAGCCCCCCGACTTCTACTTGCCATCTCGGTTTGCCGCAACGGGCTGCCCCGGACCGTTCTAATGCTAACCCTTTGACCTAGACCTTCTCCGAAAATTTCAAAAAATTGGGAACGTGTCTTTGGAGATGAATTAGGAATCCGGTGGCAAAAATCAGAATTTATTTTCATTACAATGCAATTATTGCGAATTTATGAATGTCTTGCCCTTTGCAAAAGCGCCCCGACTTCTACTTGCCACATCGGGAGGAGGACAGGCCCAAACTCCGCTCTTTCGGTTCCGCTTGCTCGTATTCTCTATTTGCGGCTTCGGCCGGGGTCCCAAGTGCAACAGACCAAGTCTCGGCCCCCAAAATGCAAACCCTTCTAGAACCTGGCAACCCACAGGGTTTACGTTTCGGAGGCCCTCTCCTTATCAGATTCGGCCGGGACCTTGCGTCGTGTCTTGACGTGGAGTGGGGGTGTTGACGCCAGAGCGGAGACCCTAAAATCCCCCCGGAAGCTGCTTGCCCCGAATTTCCTCTCCCCAAGGCCCTGGGGACGGACAGGCGATCTCCCCTCCCCGGAACCGCGATTCGTCTCTGCCAATGGACTCAGGACGTCGACATTGCCCTGGGGACCAATTTTCGTGGCCAAAAGACCACTCATGTTCACCCAACTAAGAAATGAGTTTTTGACGTCGCTGTATACGTCGCATGCGACGTCAGTACGTCGCATGCGACGTATTTTGTTATAGCGACGTCATTTAAATTATTTTTTATTTTAGTTGTGACATGTTTGATACTGGGGCATGTTTGAGCCTAGAGGCAATGCCTGAGCCTAAGAGGCTTGTTTGAACCTAGGTGGCATGTTCGACCCTAAGGGAAATGCAACGCCTACACGTTCAACATCTGTAGGCTCCTCATGCTTCACTCTATGTATTTGGAGTTGTTCACCCTGCAAAATACCATTATTATTATCTGTTTGAAAGGTAGAGCAGTGATCCACAACAGAAAGCTAGTGGATAGCATCAAATTAAGCAACGATCAGGTTAACTTGGTGGTGGCACTGGTTTAAGGTTAGAGAAAATCGGAAGCAACTAAGATACCATTGAAGACTCTTTGGACGAGTTGAAATCCAAATCCTTACCAAAGATTTGAGTGCTTGTGCAAACTGTTTGCTGGCCTCCATTAAAAGATTTTGTGCATGAGCCTTTATTGGATTGATTTCTCCCATGGATGTACTCTCTGTGACCAAATTTTCGGCTACTCTGTTTATCTCCACAAAGGGCTCTCGTATGCGTGCCATTATTTGCTCTATGGCGACAGGATTTTGCTCAAAAACTTGTTTCGAAACATCAATAGGCCCAAAATTCTCTTTATGTTCCATGGAATCACCATTGAAATCTGTTTGTTTGTCATCTGTACTGCTAACTTGTATTTTTAGATTGGCTTTTGGATGCAAATGTGTTGCGAAATCTTGGGTGCATCAGCATCATCATTGTAATCCTGGCCATAATAGGGAAGATCAACAACATCGAAAGGCCAAAACCGTTCTAATGCTAACCCTTTGACCTAGACCTTCTCCGAAAATTTCAAAAATTGGGCTGTGTGCTGAAGATGAATTAGGAATCCTACTGGCAAAAAATCAGAATTTATTTTCGTACAATGCATTAATTGCGAATTTATGAATGTCTTGCCACTGCAAAAGCGCCCCCCGACTTCTACTTGCCACATCGGGAGGAGGACATGCCCAAACTCCGCTCTGTCAGTTTCCCTTGCTCCGCGTTCTCGGCGCGACTTCGGCGGTCCCAAGTGCAAATGGACCAAGACTTCGGCCCCCAAAAGCATAAACCCTTCTAGAACCTGGCAACCCACAGGGTTTACGTTTCGGAGGTCCTCTCCTTATCAGATTCGGTCGGGACCTTGCGCCGTGACTTCTCGTGGAGTGGGGGTGTTGACGCCAGAGCACGGACCCTAAAATCCCCCCGGAAGCTGCTTGCCCCGAATTTCCTCTCCCCAAGGCCCTGGGGACGGATGGGCAACGTCCCCTCTCCAGAATCGCGATTTGGCTCTGCCAATGTACTCAGAACGTCGACATTGCCCTGGTGACCAAGTTCTGTGGCCAGAAGACCACCCGACCTCCAAGAAGCACCGTCATTTAAATTATTTTTTATTTTAGTTGTGACATGTTTGATACTGGGGCATGTTTGAGCCTAGTGGCAATGCTTGAGCCTAAGAGGCTTGTTTGAACCTAGGTGGCATGTTAGACCCTAAAGGGAAATGCAGCGCCCACTGGCGTGGTATTTTGTTATTGCGGCGTCATATACGGTATATTTTATTTTTAGTATGTGACTGTTTGATCCAGTCGCATGTTTGAGTCACATGTCATGTTTGAACCTAGTTGACATGTTTGATGTAAGTGGCATATTTTAGCCACGTGTAATGTGAGCCCTAGGTGGCAACATGTCATTGTGGCGTCATGTGTTGTATTTTTTCTCTACTTTATGTGGCATATATTTGATCTTCTATTGGAGCCTAGGTGGCATGTTCTAGTCTAGGGGCAATGCTTGAGCCTATGTGGCTTCTTTGAGCCCATGTTCCACCCATTCTTTATTCCTCAGATATAATGTATACCAAAGGGGGGAAAAAAAGAATTGAATTGAATGGGTTTTATTGCACCACGAAGACCAATAGACATAGCCTATCGGAAGGATTGCGAGGATGTGCATAATATTTGACATATAGAATTTAATGATCGTCTCCTCTAGGTGCTAACTAGAAGTCGTCATTGTTAGCATTACCAACATTTGTATTAAAATGCACAAGTACATACGTATTTTCGTGGAATTGCTCACGGTGTAAGATGCCGCATGAGAGCTGGTGGTCCAACCTCTTGATGCTCATTTTCGGTGAGTTTGAATGCCTTGATCTGCGCGGGGGCTCTTGAGGGCGTTATTGACTCCTCTAGCACAACACCTTGGAATATTGGGCGTCCCCTCGGTGTAGTTTGTATGATAAACCACCATGTTGGGTCTTGTCGATCGGTAAAAAGAAAAAAATCTGGTCAAAGAAGGCGGGCGTGAGATTGATATTGATGGTCTAAATTTTGAAGTGGATATGTATATGTGTGTACTTGTTCACGGTTATGCGGAAGGACAAGCGTCTCACTACCGGGGTACATCTTGCTAGAGTTGGATGACAAAAAAGCCACTTGTTCTATCATACTTTCTTGTAGGCTGGCCCCTTAATTGAAGGTCAAACCAATCGACATCGAATATGAAGGTCCTAAAATTGCCACCAACATCCACCTCCATTATAGTCTTTAACCTCCGACCCAATCACGGTGGCTTCGGCGATTACGATCGGCAACACTTGATTGAAACTCCATCGTGAATGATGCCATGACTCCGCATGAGCCACAAGTCTTTTTGTGTATGTCAAGAGAACTCACACGATAGTGGGTCCCATGCCACCATATCGAGGGAGTAAGATATATCTTGTTAAAAAGCACCATTAATGTCAATAGATACAATAACATCAAAAGAAAATACTTTCGATTTCGACATCAACATAATTTGTTGCAACTACCTTTTCATGACACCTTGTGCGTATGCCCATTCGTAGGCTGTAATATACTCCCCTTGTAATATGCATCGGTCAAAGCATGTAGTACCCATTCTCTTTCCATCTTGTCCGGCAAGGGTTCATATCCATCGAGTGCGGGGCTCGTCTATTATGTCGTCTCCATTCATGCCTCTTCTCTTCCATTTCTTCCTTTATGCGTTCTCATAACGAGCAATCCATTTTGCCATTGGTGCGAATTGTAAAGAAGAAATTGATTAACCTTAATGATCATATCGGGAAATGACTTACGCATACCATTGCCTTACGCCACTACCCCCACAATCTTTCGTCCCCTTCATCACTCCATAAGCGAGGTGCATCACGGATAATGCGGCGGAAATATATTACGTCATATAGAAAAGTGACTCTTTTGCAAGCCATCCCTCGCCATACTACCTTCGGGGCGTGCTCTTTGGCGCACCATATCCTTCAATACCTTCATAAACCTTTCCAAGAAAAACATCCATCTCGCATATACAGTCCATGAGCTCCACTTCCTCAATAAGATGTACCAAAAGATGGGTTTGATTTGTCAAAGCTTCGTTTTGGTGGTGGATTGGCATCTCCACGAGTCTATGCCAATCCACCACCAAAACGAGGGTCAAAAGAATACTTATCAGAAATGCAAATGAGGTCATGCTCAAATTTAACATGTATCATGCTCCTCCTAATCAACTTATGGAGACAAGTTTGGAATAAGGATTCCTAATATTCTAATGAGTGCATCATATAGGTAAATTATTGCAGCGACATTTATATAAAGGCGGTCGCAAAAAGAATTTCGACATAGTTTTCAAGATGCTATTACCTTAGCTTGTGGGTGGCAAACATTGCCGTTATCAGGTATCAATTAAAAGCGAGAATGGTTCTCCTTAGAATTGGAAAGATACTTGGTAGAGACAAGACTATGATCACGAGAAGCAGCTCATTCAAAGAAGATATGTTCCTCCTCGGACTCATACAAAGAAGATATGTTCCTCCTTTTCCAACTACTTATTTCATTGTTCCTTAGATATTTTGATAACATGTAACTTGAGGACGCATTTCTTTCAGCTTCTGCAGAAAGACGTGAAGAAAATGGCATGATAGTAGATGGGCAAAATTATGCTCGTCTTATAATACATTCAAACAAAACAAATCCTATTGCCATATATGAATATGCACACTGGGCGCAGCTTAATGACAAACTTATTTTTGCCCCAAGGCATATAAGGTACACAATTATATTCATAGTTCAAGGAGCAATTGTAGAAGACCGTTGAAAAACCTTAGATATTGGTGAGTTTGATGCCTCAACATGCAGCTTTTACCCACATAAAATAACTGTTCTACAAAGAAGGCAAATCAGATTTATATATATCTATCATGTTCTAGCCTTTAGATATATGTTTCATTGCCTCAGCCAGTCTAGTTTTCTTCATCCCTGAGATTTGTCTACGGTCTACAATCCTATAGTGAACTCGGTTATGTGGCCTGCAGATACCTTTTGAGCCAATGATCTATTGATGTGTATGTCCTTTGTGTATAGTGCAGTTGACAATTTAATAGCGCAGTATGCTATAGATTGCGTTAAGCCTACACCAATATATTTACATCACTTTGTTGTGGTTCTGCCCATGGAGTTTAGCTGAGTTATAGCTGAAGAAGGCTGAGAGATGGTTAGATATAGAGGACTTTTGTTGGAAAAATGTGGTTCATAGATCTGCTATGTTAGCTTTCTGATTATGGCTTTTTTTTTTTTTTGAGGTATCACGATTAATCTGATTAGCAAAGTTTCCAAAAATGAGTTATCGTAAATGATCACGAGCTATGATGCTCTTGTTTCAGCCTTAACGGCGTTGGTTTTCCTAAACGGCTATATTTGTAGGTGAGGCAGGATGGCCTACTGATGCACAGGAGGTTGATGACAACATCAATAATGCAAAAAGATTTAACCAAGGGCTTGTGAAGCATCTCAGCAAGGGCACTCCTTTAAGACAGGGTCCGCTAGAGGTGTACTTGTTTGGTCTTCTTGATGAGGATGCAAAGAGTATTGATCCAGGGTACTTTGAAAGACACTAGGGGATGTATGGAAATGATGGGCAGGTTAAATATGTATTGGACCTCAGTTGAACTGGACTAAATAATACTCTAGTTAACGCATCAGATGTCAACCATCTAACAAAGCAGTGGTGCATATTAGATCCAAAAGGTGATAAGTCTAAGCTAGCAGATAATGTGGAATATAAGTGCACTTATGCAGACTGCACTGCCTTGATGTATGAAGGATCTTGTAATTCAATAGGTAGTGATGGTAATGCATCATATGCTTTCAACAGCTACTATCAGCTGAACAAGCAACAGGAAAACACTTGTTACTTTGAAGGTCTTGCTAAGGTAACATCAGAAGATCCGTCCAGTGGCACCTGCTTAGTTAAGATTGGTTTTACTTTATCGATTATTAGGCGAGCCACGAATCGTCCAAGGGTTCCTTTGACAGCCTGCTTGCAGAGGTATATGCATCATCCAATGAACTAGCATGGAAATAGAACTTATCTATTGAATTTTACCATCCATAAGGGCAGTCCTATGAGATCTATACAAAAACAGGAAGCACATGAATGAAACTGACCTCACAGCTTAAACGTTAAAGTAATAAGCATAACATTTTTGGACCAATCGGAATAATAGATGATTTGCATCAATTTAACAAATACAATGTTAGTTCTAAAACTTCTTCACTAGTTCAAAGGATATGCAGAATCTGACAATATCTCCAAACGGCGCTCTTCCCACGTGGCATCTTCTCTAGAAGTTTTTCACGGCCTTCTTTCATTTCCTCCAGCAAGGGAGACTTCTTGTCTCTTGCATTCTTCTTGGAGACAGATGACTTTTCCTCCTTCACATCTTCATCGCAATTGGAAGAGATCGCTCCCCATGAACAGCCTTTGTTACATTGGCACGCTGACCCATATAATCATCTATCAATGAATACCATTGGCTCTCCTCTGCTCGCTCATTTCCAGAAATGTTATTATGGGCCTTGATAGCCATGTATTCCTTGTGTAAGGCATTCCATGATTCTGCATCCTTGTCAAAGTCTGGACACAATCCCACTAATTTTGTCAAGACTGTATTCCATAAATTGATGCCTTGTTTGGGTGGCTTTGAGAACTCATCCTGCAATTCGCCACGAACATGAATCAAAGAAACACACCACTTTCTTTCCAGCGTGCGTATTTGACACTTCCATCTTCCTTTTCTCCCTTGCATTTCTTCAAGTTATTCCTGTTGTTCTTTGCTTCACTCTGTTGCCTCTTCTGAGGACTTCACTTTGACTTTGGAATCAAGCACATTATTGCTTTGGTTCATGACAATAGGTGGATGGGCATTTTGGCTTAAATTCAGTCGAGGATCTTGGCTGTAGTTCATAGCATTGGGCTGATACGTGGACATTTGATTTTGGTCCATGGAATTTGGTTGAAATGTGTTATGGCCATGGACAAGAGGAACAAACATTGGGCCATGAGATGAAAGATATGGAAGGAAGGGAGGATTTTGAGGCATATGAATGCCTTGTGAAGGTTTAGGTAGCTGAGTTCTCCTGCAACTAAGCTTTTGTGGATGGGTATGAGCAGTTCCATCTGGAATTGCAGGTGGAAAAGAGAGCTGTGAACAATCTTGTGTGGCATACACAATGTCGACCTCATTATGGGTGAAAGCATGTTGTAGTGGAACAAAAACGTGCATTTTAGCACCACATTTTTGGGTGCTAAGTGTGGTGGGAACTACCGAATTTGTGGTGGGAGAGGGAGTTATTTTTTCAAAAATACACATGATTACTTATTCAAAATTTTGTCCTTTCAGTCTTATTCAGGCTTATTCAGCAACGTACACGATCATTTTCCCTCAAAAACTCTGATCACGCTCCCTTAATCCGGCAAGACCATTTCTGATTCTGAATTTTCATTTTCCCTCAAAAACTCTGATCACGCTCCCTTAATCCGGCAAGACCATTTCTGATTTCCGGCAAGAAGATCGATCGCGAAATGGCTCACGATCATCTGGGACTTGAATGCCACGAGGATACACCTACAAGGAAATTTCTGGCAAGAAAAGCATTACGTCACACAAGAAGAAATCGAGTACGTTTGGGGACCCGAAAGTATTAGGAAAATCCACTTACGGTGGGTTGCATTCTAGATTCGGGGATGCCCATGATTCTGTTGTTTAGAATATTGTTTTGTTTCATCATGCGGGTTGAAGAATATGAGCAAGGAGAGGTATAATGAATATATGTGCCTTTACAAAAAAAATCACAGGCGGGGAAGTGTGCACGGGAGGCATGGCCTCACGGACTATGGTACATTGCGTATTACCTTCACACAAAAGGAAAAGAAATAAATTGGTTGAGTTTCGCTTGAGTTAAGAGAAAAGGGTCTGAAGCCTCTCCGTCCCAGCGTAAGAGGAAGCATGCAATCATTTCAAATAGTGAGGAAGCGAGCAGCAAACCGCCACGGATGATGCTTCCTCTCTTGAAATGACTAGGCCACAATTCAAGCCTCCTCAAAGTCGTAAGAAGAATCTCGGGGAAAATCAGCGAAAAAATAGGTACTTTTCAACCCTCTTCTTCCGGAACCACCATATGATGCAATTTAATATTGGGGCTGTTATTTTCAAAGTAAAGGTCTAGCAAGCTTGAACAATCGAGGTACACCACTTACTTCTTCATTTGGGTGTGTTATAAGTTATGTGTAGGAAATTTGTCTTTGCTAGTTTCGAGTTGTGGTGGATAATTTCAGTTCCACGATAGTATGTAGCTCCAAATGTGTTCTGGGACAGTCATATGGTGCAGTTATATGTTAATAATGTAGTTTGTAGCATATGTAGTGTCACATATAGTACCAAATGTGGTACCTTATCCGAATAGTGAATTGGCTTCCATATGTTTCTATACTTAGTGTCATATGTGATGTTAGATATGGTGATACTTGTGAATGGTGGATTATGCGCCATATGTGGTGCCAAGCTCGCTGCGCTAAATATTGCACCACGCTATCGCCACATATGGGGTGGTGGATGCTGCCGGATGTGGTGCCTTACATTGCATTGTGGTGCCACATGTGGTGTCTAATGTGGCACCACTATGGATCCACATTTTGCACCACATGTGGTGTCTTTGGACGCCATTTGTGGTGCGAAGTAATGGATTGCCATATGTGGTGCCTTGGGTGCATTGTGGTGCCATATGTGGTGTGGCATGTGGCACCGGTTTGGTGCCACATGCCACATCACATGTGGTGAATATGACGCCATTTGTGGTGCAAAGTTTGTCATGATGGAATTTGTGGTGTGTAAAGTGGTGCCTGTTGTGTCATGTGGTACTAACCTTGGATTACTTTCGGATGAATTCAACAGGACACCGGGAGAATGGATCAACTCTACAAGATCGAAGTGATTGATTGTAAAAGGCAAGGTTGCAAACTTGTGATCAAAGACTGCAGGTGCTACAAATGAAGGTTCAGCAACTTGAGTTCCAGACCGAGAAGATGAATAAAGATTTAAAAAAATGGGAAGGAATGATTAAGGATAAACCAAGTCGTGCGGGACGGTATTAGGGCTATATGCCAAGATCTGAGGGTGATTTGAAGGAACTATTACGAACTTGAGCGGACAAAAATCGAGGAGCTTAATCTGCTGTCAGCCAGGGAAGCAGACACAACAGCATTGAAAGTGCTGGAACCAAGGTTAGAGAGGTTTCTGTCTTGCAAGGACCGTCTTCCTTTATTTGTCTTGGATCCACTACTTCCGGACCTTGATAAGGCCGGACGATTATGGTAGTGGCTGTCCATTCTGTGGCAAGATCCTCCGGTGGATGGGGAAACCACTACCAACTTTGATTCTTTGAATGCGGTCCACCAATACCATCTTCCATGTGCCTTTCGGCCTCTTGAGGTACTTCATAACAAAATTCCTGAAGTGCTTAGTATAATTGTATTCTCATTGACAAATTTGCGTTCACTGCGCAGGATTTGTAATCATCATTGCATTGAGAATTCTTTGTCATGAATTTTCTACAAACATGGGTACAAGCCTTAGGTGTGAGTAGGGAGGATCAAAAGCAACTTCAAGCTACTGAGGCACTTACAGGTGAGCACTTATAGGTAGCTCGAAAAGAGAGTAAGCCTGGCTTAGTCTCCTTCGTTTTCTGTTTATCGTATCTAATTTGCCCCTAGGATGACATGGCTCACTTTCGGTGGCGAATTAGATACCTCAACGTGAAACTCGAAAAGGGAGTAACCCGACATAAAACAAGATCCTGGCTGGCTTAGTCTCTTTTGCTTCTCCTGTTTTGTGTATCTAAAGTGCCCCCTGGGATGAGATCGCTCGCTCATTTTAGGGGACACTTTAGATATATAAAAACAGGAACATCATAAAGAGAGTAAAAAAAAGTGGAACTTAGTTAAAAACCAAAGCATAGTTACAATCAATTGTGATTCAATTCCAGGTTTGCAGAGCATGGTGCCGTTTACTAATTCAGGTCTAACTGTTCATACTGGTGGCAATGACTATGTGAGTCCATCTAGCACACCAAAAAGGGAATTATTTTCTACCCTCAAAGGTAACCAAGTCTTGTTTGATGCAATTGGGATATGTAGCTTACTTCTTCATCCCTACTTTGTAGATATAGATGTACAATGTGGTCAGTTAGGGGACAAGACACTCGCACCCCCGAAAAGCATTAGACACAGATAGAAACTTCGGGCAAATCGGAAGATGCATCAGGTTTCTGGGAAGTCGGACAAATCAGTAGATGTCAACAAATCGAGAGGGTGCATCAAGTCAAGCTCCGGTGGGTGCTCCAACCGGACAAGAATCTGCCGGATCAACGGATGCATTAAGTCATGCTCCACACCAATCGCCAAATCAGCGGATGCATCGGGTTATGATCTCGAACAAATCGTTGCGTGAGCGTAAGTCACAAGGTAACTTCCAACCTTTTTTGTGCTGTCTTCTTTTTAATTTGACCCATATAGTTACCGAACTGTTAAATTTTTGCGGTGGAAGTGTCTCGGAGAAAAAGCAAGAGCGGAATTCAAGCAAAAGACACCTCCAAGACATTACGAGGCGAAGTTTCCATCCCTTGCGAATAGATGCCGGCGAAGTTTCCAGCCCTACACCAAGAAATCTTTGGGCGAAGTTTCCAGCCCCGCACCAACTCGGTCCATGCGAAGACTACAAGGTTAAGCCCAATCCGCTTGTTTTTACTACAATGGAGTTCGGGTAGAAGCTATGACAAGAGTGAGTCCATACCCACCGCCAAAGAAGATGATGTTAAGTTGATCACACTTAACCGAGAACCAAGTGGGTAGTAACTAGACCAGGTGGGCGAGTTCATAGATTGGTGCGGTCGAATTTTCATATAGCACTTTGGTCCAGCCTGCAGGCTCAAAACTTGAGAGTCATAGTTAAGGGAGCATTGATGAAACACAAGGACAAATTCAAGTTCATATGGAGTCAGGATCACTGTACCAACACAAATTTATTTAACAGTAAAAAGCCAATTTTTTTGAAGCACCTGAAAAAGGTCTACGACGAATTTCCAGGTTTCACAAAAGAGAACGTGCTTCTCATTGATGACAACAGATACAAAGGGTACCTCAATGCGCCAAACACCATGATCTGTCCAAACAGCTGGAGCCCTGACAAACTGTTGCACCCTCAACTTGCAATTTCGGAATGTACCATTACGCCAAAGATGTTATCGCTAAAGATTGGGGCGGTGTATGTCATTGTAGGTCTTGGAGGTCAGCCAGTTAAATGTCAGCCAGGTGTGTACCATTTTGATAGCCTAGAAATGTACAAGGGCTCCGAGCCTGTCATGAGTTTTGTTGAGGATGCAAACACAAAATTCCCAAGCACCATAAAAGTCGCGCCACACAAGAAAATTACAAGTTCCCCACTTTCGGTCGATTTCGCTGGTCGTGGTGGTCACGCTATATGTGTCTTCGTAAAGAAAGTTGTGGCTGCAGTAATGCGAGACTTGGACATACTATCCCAATGCAAGGTGAGTTCGTAAATTTGAAGGTATTACTCATCCAATGTGAGGCCTGATATGTTTGTTGCAGGGTGTACCAATTTCTAGTTGATTTTGTTGGACACGCTTGAGAATGATGATTGATGTTGTGAAGCACGATTCTTTGTAGTAATGAAGTGAGGTTGACGAGATCAATAGATCTTTACTTGTAATCACATGTTTGTATTATTGTAACCAAAGAGGTTATTCTTGTAACCTATTCTTTCATTGACACTCTAATGTACATTGTTGTATACTATTGTATACAATAGACTTTTTCGGGTGACGAGCAACACTGGGTGGAGTTCAAATCTCCAGAAGAAATTGATGTATTCAAAGATTCATGACAATGTGGTGTTACATGTCGTGATAGATGTGGTGATGCAAATGGTGCATGTGGTGAATCATGTGGTGCATTTGGTGAACCATGTGGTGAATCATGTGGTGAATCGTAGGTGGCATGTTGGAGCTTACGTGGCATGTTTGACTTTCATTGACCAACATGTTTGGTGATGCAAATGGTGCATGTGGTGAATCATGAGGTGTATTTGGTGAATCATGTGGTGAATCATGTGGTGCATCGTAGGTGGCATGTTGGAGCTTACGTGGCATGTTTGAGCCACCTTGGCATGTTGGAGCCTAGGTGGCATATTTGAGCCACCTTGGCATGCTTGAGCCTTTACATGACCTTTGTTACATGTTTGACTTTCATTGACCAACATGTTTGGTGATGCAAATGGTGCATGTGGTGAATCATGAGGTGCATTTGGTGAATCATGTGGTGAATCATGTGGTGCATCGTAGGTGGCATGTTGGAGCTTACGTGGCATGTTTGAGCCACCTTGGCATGTTGGAGCCTAGGTGAAAGCCGTGGTGAAAACTGTGGTGAAGCTGTGGTGATGCAAACGTTGTTTTTATATTTCAAAGGGAGAAAAATACATATGGAAATCTACCATACCCGGTAGAATAGTTCATACTTCTTATGAAATGAAGTATGCAGAAAAACCCTGAGCTTCTAGTATTATCAAAATGCATTAGAGATGACATACAGTTACTGGGCCTCAATCAGATCCTGCATTGTGAGATCTGTAACTCTACTATTTCCAAGTACGTTCAAGACTTCATCAAGTGTTTCTGCTGAATAGTTGGTGTAATCCAGCAACACTAAAACATGTGCTTCTCGTTTCTGCTCCCACTTATGATACAGATTCATAAAGTATTGTCTCAGGTTGTTGTGTCTCCATGCATCTGGCCTGTCGAGCACTTTTTTAATGGCTGAAGCATGGATCATTTCCTGCTTTAGTTGGATGAACATATCCTCTTCCTCAAGCCTGGGGAGAGCTGAGAACTCATCCTCAGAATCATACACCACCCCCAGAACCCTGTCGGCTGCACCAGCTCTGTTAAGTCTCCTGACTGCATCTGTGTAAACAACATCATCTGTGTAAAACAACATCTACTACAAAGAAAGGCAACCGCCTATCACTGCCTTGGCTTCTAATTCTTTAAGCCCATCAGGAATTAACCTATGTTTTAAGCCTAGAATACCTCGAATTCATGGGTCCTCCGCTCCTCTAATATCCGCCCGTTCTGGTTTATTTGCTCCAAAGATAGGTCCTACCGGATCATTTGCATTTGAACGGTGAAATTGTTTGTGCTCGTGTTCTCCTTCATTTTTTCTTCCGCCATAGCTGGATTGTGATAAGCCAATGTCCGCATGCAAAACTAGATTTATGGTTTTCCCCCAATGCTTCCTCGCGACAAACCGACTTTTGAATGATTGACCTTGCATTTGATGTGATGATTTCCAATGATTCTCGTCCCATTCTCGGCCCATCCTTAATGTAATTTTTTCGTGTGTCACTTTCACCACATCAATTAAACAATTGAGATTTCTATTAAACATAGCATATATTATGGACATTCATCTTACACCTCGTTATTCACCACACTAGGCACCACATAGAATATATTACAAAGATTTATTTTACACCATATTTTTAACCACACTAGGCACCACACTAGGCACCACACCGGCACCACACTAGGCACCACACTAGACACCACACCATGTTATTCACCACACTAGGGACCACATAGCATATATTACAAAGATTTATTTTACACCATGTTATTCACCACACTAGGCACCACAAAGCCGTATATTTAGAGCATTTATTTTACACCATATTTTTCACCACACTAGGCACCACATAGCATATATTACAAAGATGTATTTTACACCATGTTATTCACCACACTAGGCACCACAAAGCATATATTGACAAAGATTTATTTCACACCACGTGCCTCACCACACTAGGCAAAGACATATCATATATCACAAAGATTAATAGGCACCACACACCACAAGCAATCACTAACCACAAAGAACCACATATCACAAGCAATCACTAACCACATACCACATTAACAATAAAAATGTGGTGAAGATGAAGAAATGAAATAACCCCGTGATTCTTCCGGATAGTGAGTGGCATGATCGCTCTCTTACATTTCGTTTCAATCTTCTCGAACTTAACATCCTTTGCATTTGGAGAGACCCTACTTTTTCGGGTCCAAAATTCTTTGCACAAGTTCTATGACGCTCTTCTAACTCTTTTGTACAAAACCCATTTCCCCCTTTGCAATCTATCTCTTCCCTCTTCAATTTTGCTTTGGTAAGATTCCTAGGATGAACACCAAAGGTTTACTCAAAACCCCGAAAGCACCGACGGGATTAGCACTTTTCGGTATTAATGCTTCCTCTTCTTACGCCATAGCAAGGCAACTACTCTTGGCTGCTAAACTGTCATTGCTGTTAGACTTCTTCACAAGTTGAATGGAAGCCCCGAGGTTATCGACCACGATGCTCTTGGCTTGCAAATCTTTCAGCTCTTCGCCAAGTCGCCGTTGTCCATTGTGTCATCCTGCAGATAATCTAGTAAAACCTCTTTCTTATACATTTGTTAGACAAGCCTTTAGTGGTGCTATGAAATGAAGATAACAATTTTAATACCATCCGACCTGGTAGAGGCCGTTCGTGGATCCTCCCTCTATTTGTTGCAATTTTTGCTAATTCTTCTTTAGCTTCCCTTTTTGTCTTTTCCTTTGGCGTCTTTTATGATCCCGTTCTTGTTCGAGTTCTCTTTCTCTTATCCGTGGCGTGATTTGCTTCCAAATTAAATGATTGAAGGTATGAACCGGATTGATCCACAACCGGATTAAGCGCCATAGCCGTGTGCTTCAGGAAAGGCGCGGGTGGGTCGTGGGTTTAGAAATCGGTTCGGTGGAGATTGGAATGGGACGGGTGGCGTAGGAAATTGGAATGGGACGGGTGGCGTAGGAATCGGGTTGTTGCAGTTCAGGAAATGATTGAATCCGGGCAGTACATCACTAGGCGCCAAACAAACATTTAAAATCGCACCACAAATTTGATATCTCCCACCACATTTTTAGGAGGACAGGGGGGACACCCAGGGTGTTCCACTACAACATGCTTTCACCCTTATCCATCTGGAAAGAAGAAATTGAAGAAAGAAGTGTTCATGCAAAGGCAATGTGGAAATCAAAGTTAATTATAACTAAAGTTTGTTAAAGCTAAAGGAGTATGCCAAGTACAACAGATATAGCAGCAAAAATCTTTGAAACAAGACTGCAAGAAGATGATATCTTTATAAATAAAGGAAGAATAATTTAAACTTGCACCTTCAAATAAAAAATGTCCACAAGGTATGGTTCTTTAGTTCAATCTTGGAACTCTGCAGTTAGCCATTTATTTATTAAAAGAACTGGTACATGATCCAGGAATTTATTACAATAATAGGAACAGAGGATTTACCTGCAGATGCAGATTGCAGCTATGCAGTGTTGGTCCCTACTTTCTGCCCGATTCTGTGATGGCAGGTTTTGTGATGAAGATGTTGAAATAGCGCGAAATTCTTTTGGCAAAATTCCTTTGGCGCCAAGGTTGAAGGAGGGACGCGTGGCATGCTAAGGAGAATCGGCAATTGGTTTCCCAGCACCGATCCCCTGCCAGTTAACCGAATCCATTCATCACAACGACATTAGAATCTTCCTTCTTGTGGAATCTTGTTAGCCGTGGAAGTTTTGACGTGTTAAAACGTCATTTGCTAAATCTTAAATGGCTCTTAAACTTCCACATAGTGAAATCTCGCCCTCGGGCAAGAAGCAGAGAGCAGACACGAATAGGCACAAAAAGGGTGGTTTTTCATTCACGTTATTTTTCTCTTATACAATTCCAATAGAATCTGGACCATCAAACAATTATAATCTTTGCCGTCCATGTAGATAACTAGAGAAACTTCCTTAAGCTCTAAGATTTTGACACATAAGCGATCCTTAATCTTCCATCTCTTCCAATCACATAATTTGTGCTTTCTTTTACAATTTTTGCACCATTAAAATAGTCTTGAACCATGGAATATAAGGGTCTTCTAGCATACTCAATGTCGGCTCCTTAGTTAGCCTCATAATAACACAAAATAACATCATAATTGCGCATTTTCTCCCATTTGCAGAACAAGACACTATTAATCATGCAAAATATGCTCCAAGCTGCTTCAAAAACAAAATTTGGGCATTACATTCCACATCACACCAATGCTGGAGCAGCAGCAGGCAGGTTCATTGACGTCCTCGGAGCTGCTGCAGAGAGATGTTTTGGGAGAAATCGCCCCCGACAAACCTTGAGAGCTACGGCCTTTCCGCGTAACCAGTGGTTCGATGCTGAGTGCAAAGAATGCAAATGCCGGCTTCACCAAGTCATAGATCATGCTATATGACGGATGCAGTCAAGCAATACTGCACTTTCCTTAAGGCTAGAAAGGCCAGGTATATTGCGGTCCATCAACAGGAAATGTTCTTCCTCCTGGAACGGCATCCCAGGACCTTCTGGCGAAGAGTGCTCAGGAGGCCAGTGCCGCCCACAGGAAGCATCACTCCAGACCAGTGGGAGCAATATCTACAGCAGCTCTACAACCCTGGGGGTGCACGGGCGGCATTACCCCCCCAGCAAGGCCCAGTGCTGGACATCACGGAGGCGGAGGTAGCACATGGGCTGCAACATCAAGCCAATGGAAAAGCACCAAACCTTGATGGCATGCAGGCGGATTTACTCAAGTGGGCAGGACCATCCATGGCACCGGTACTAACCGACATGTTCAACAAAGCATTGCAGGGACCACTAGCAGGCTTGTCCCAATCTACAAAGCAGGAGACCCACACTGGCCGGCCAATTACCGAACCATCATGATCAGCTCAGTGATTGCAAAGCTTCTCACCGGGATCCTCGAACGGCAGTTGATAGGATGGGCAGAGGCAGCAGAAGTGCGGGCACTCACGCAGACGGGATTCAGGTTGAGACACTCAACCATAGATCATATCTTCACGCTGTGGACTCTGGTCGAGGACAGCAAGAACCATCGACAAGATCTGTATTGCTGCTTCGTAGACTTCGCCAAGGCTTTTGACAGTGTACCTCGGAAAAAACTGTGGACAAGGCTGCAGCAGCTAGACGTCCATGTCGAACTGCAGAACGCGATGTACAGGTTATATAAGACATGCACATGCCGACTGCAACCAGCGGGCCAACCATTCGAGAGCAGTATCGGGGTCCGCCAGGGATGCCCCCTCTCTCCCACACTATTTGGCCTGTATATTGATTAGCTGAGAGATGGCTTGCTGATAATGGAGGCACTGGGGCTCAACTCCTACACCAGATCTCCAGGCAGTTGATCTGTGCTGATGATGTGGACCTCCTAGCACATACTCAGGCAGACATGCAACGCCATCTCGATGCCCTGGACACATTTTACCAGATGACTGACATGCGTGTCAACTTAGCCAAGACCACCTTTCAGGACTAATTGGTTCAGAAGCACTCTGTTGTGTGCCTCAACATCTTTAAATTTAAGCAGAATTGGGCGAGAACAATTCTCTAAACCAAGTCTCATGCAATATGTTATTTGAGGCTCATGGAACTTCATAGTATCTTCGAAAAATGCACTACTGTCTGATTCACGTCCTCATTTTCTTCTTCTACTAATCCAGATAATTTAAGATTTTGTGCTTTCAGTTCTTGTTCCTTGGATTCTTGTGTCAACACTTTATCATGTTTTACTAATTGTTCTACAACCACAGTTGTGATCTCAGCCATATCTAGAACCCTAATTGTAGGTTTTTTGGATAAGCCCTCTCCTATAATTCTAGGTTTTGCTGTATCAATGTTTTTGTTTTGTGCAATTACTTCTCCAAGCATCTCCCACAATTCATCAATGGACGACTTCATTTTAGTGAGCTTAGAGAGCAAGGAGGTTGTATCACCCATCGTATTCAATCTCCAGAGAGTTCACAGTCTTCTTACTTGTTTTCCACATAACGGGGTAAACGAAACGCTTTTGTAGAACAAGCGCCTAACAAGCACGGGCACCTAATATGAAAATTTATAATGGTTGTAATCACCTCTGTTTATCAAAATAAAAATTGGGGGAAAAAATACAAAATGCCCTTAGTTTTGTTAATTTCATCAAATGCCCCTGACTTTTCATAATCTCACCAAATGCCCCTGGTCAACGTATAATGTATTTTGTATTTTTGAAAATTAAATACCCTTAAGATTTACGTTAATTCCTCAAGTGCCCTTATATTTCTTTTAAATTCCCAAAATGCTCTAGAGATCTATAACATGTATTTCTTTTCTTTTCTTTTTTTCCTTTTTTTTTTTTAAGGTAAGAAGATAAGCTTTATTGATTGGAAAGATTTTTACAAAGCTTTGTAAGACCCCTATCACAGGGTATTCAGCAGCCAACATGAGAGCAGTTACATTACAAATGTAGTACTTGGTTGGAACCGATTCAACCTCTTCCTAAATAGCTAGTACTATGGGGGCCATAGCCACTACCTCTTTCCAACTAGTAAGTACTATGGAAAAAGGTTCTACCCTTTCCCCGCAAAATGTTTTTGTAAAGCTAACATGCCTGCCTCCAAAAAAAAAAAAAAAAGGGCAGCCTCAAGATATTAAGTTTAAAATTGAACTTTAGTGAAATGCTTCATTGAAATAGTCTTCTAAGCATGCCAGTAATCTGCTCCTGAACTTAATATCAAAATTCCCTTAAAGCTCCTCCTCCGAAAGTAGCATGGATTCAAACATTTCAAGAACTTGTTCCCAACCCACTACAAGGGATAGTCGACGTCCAACGACGTCGCGGCGTCGCCGAAGAACGACGGGTCGTCCGCCGAACATATCGGCGACATCGTCGTTCAACGACGATAACAACGTCGTTCGGCGCCGTTCAACAACGTTTTTCGGGGCTGACGTGGTCGGATTGGCTGCGTGGCATGGTATCGCTGCCTGCCGGCATACTGCGTGTCAAAACATCGCCACCGGACGCCGTTGAACGACGCGTCTCCACGAGCCGGCGTGGCACATCCGGCTGCGTGGTTTGGCGACATGCGCCGGGCACGCCACCGTTGTTCGCCATCGTCGACATGACGCCGTTGAAGCGACGACAAAAAATCTGACGTGACCGGTCGGCTTTGGCTTGCCGACATGCGGGATGGCACGCCAAAGTGTCCCCGCCACGTCGACATGACGCCGTTAAACGGCGCCTAGAATATCGGCGTGGCGGCGGTTTTGCGGCGTGGTCGGCATCGCCCGCGCCACGCTATTGTCGCCAGAGCCACGGTTAACGTCGTTAACGACGTCGGATTAATTTTTATTTTTATTTTTTTGGAAAAAAAAAAAAAAAAAAAACCGTAAAAAAAAAAAAATTTAATAATCGACGCCGCTTATCATTTGGAATGCCAAAATTACCCTATGGACTAAGTTACACGGCCGGGTTTTGCAAAAAAGCGACACACTTACGCCCTACATTCAAAGTATTCAACGTGCCCACCTCCTAGGCCAATTGACTACGAGTGTGTTGGACATGAGATAGTTTGGGCTTCTTCGAGAAGGGTGGCCTTCTCGCCACAAAACTTGGTCCCTAGGGCAATGTCGACGTTCCGAGTCCATTGGCAGAGCCGAATCACGGTTCCGGAGAGGGAAAGTTGCCCGTCCGTCGCCAGGGCCTTCGGGAGAGGACTTTTGGGGCAAGCCGCTAGGGTGGTTTTAGGGTCCGTGCTGGGCGCCAACACCCCCCCACGCCAAGACACGACGCAAGGTCCTAGTCGAATCTGACAAGGATAGAGCCTCCGAAACATAAACCCTATGAGTTGCCAGGTTCTAGCAGGGTTTGCGTTTTGGGTGCCGAGTTTTGGTCTTTTGCACTTGGGATGTGGCCGATCACATGCAGTTGAGAACGCCGAAGCAAGGGAACCGACGGAATGGAGTTTGGACTGTACTCCTCCCGTTGTGGCAGTTAGAAGTCAAAGCCCACTTTTGCAGTAGCAAGACATTCGTAAATTCGTAATTAATGCATAGTACGGACTTAAATTCTGATTTTTTGTCAGCGAGCTTCCTAAGTCATCGCCAACATACAGGCCAACTTTCAAAAATTTTGGATAAGGTTTAGATCAAATAGTTTGCACTAGAACAGCCGGGCAGCTGTTGTTGTTGGGCAGCCGAGGTGGCACACTTGCCCAAGTCAAACAAGGCGGGACCTTGCAAGGCCTCCTCATTAGAGGGGAGAGTCCGAACCCCGTGAGGCGAGCCCCAAAAGCTTCCCCGAGGCAGCCTTTGGCGGCAGCTCCGCCGGGGGCGACACGCTAAAGACCACACTCCCCGGATCTCGGTTCTCGTATCCGGCCGTTGAATCCTTTGTTCCGGGAACCTGGTCCGAGAAGGTCCAAAAATCCAACATCCGGCCAGGAGAACATATCAAACCGCAAGCCGCCCTGCGGGCGACGGTGTAGAAACCAAAGTGTTTTGTCGTTTCGGACATTGCGGAGGGAGGCTCAAATGCCGATCCGACTTCGCCACATCGTCCAGGAATGCCAAAATTACCCTAGGGACCAAGTTACACGGTCAGTTTTGCAAAAGAAAGAAACACTTACGCCCTACATTTAAAGATTCGCCGGCCACCTCCTAGGCCAATTGACTACGAAAGTGTGTTGCACATGAGATAGTTTGGCGCTTCTTCGAGAAGGGGTGGGCTTCGGCCACAAAACTTGGTCTCTAGGGCAATTTCGACATTCTCGAGTCCATTGGCAGAGACGACTCACTGTTCGGGAGAGGGGAAGTTGCCGTCCGTCGCCCGGGGCAACCGGGAGAGGACTTTTGGGGCAAGCTGCTTCGGGTGGTTTTAGGGTCCGTGATCCGGCGGCGTCAACACCCTCCCCCCTCTACGCCAAGACACGGGCGCAAGGTCCTAGTCAAATCGACAAGGATAGAGCCTCAAACGTAAACCCTATGAGTTGATGGGTTCTAGCGGGGGTTTGCGTTTTTGGGTGCCGAAGTTTTGGTCTTTTGCACTTGGGACATAGCCGATCACATGCGGTTGAGAACGCGAAGCAAGGGGAACCGGCGGAATGGAGTTTGGACTGTACTCCTCCCGTTGTGGCGGTTAGAAGTCAAGGCCCGCTTTGCAAAGTAGCAAGACATTCGTAAATTCGTAATTAATGCATAGTACGGACTTAAATTCTGATTTTTGTCGGCTAGTTTCCTAAGTCATCGCCAATATACAGGCCAACTTTCAAAAATTTTGGATAAGGTTTAGATCAAACAGTTTGCATTAGAACGATGCAGGCTGTTGTTGGGCAGCCGAAGCTGGCACACTTGCCCAAGTCAAACAAGGCCAGGACCTTGCAAGGCCTCCTCATTAGAGGGGAGAGTCCGAACCCGGGGAGGCGAGCCCCAAAAGCTTCCCCGAGGCAGCCTTTCTGGCGCTCCGCCCGGGCGACGCTAAAGACCACACTCCCGGATCTCGGTTCCGTATCCGGCCGTTGAATCCTTTGTTCCAGAAACCTGGTCCGAGAAGGTCCAAAAATCCAACATCCGTCCGGGAGAACATATCAAACCGCTGGCGCCCCGAGGCGGCGGTGTAGAAACCAAAGTGTTTTGTCGTTCGGACATTGCGGAGGTTCAAATGCCGATCCGACTTCGCCACATCGTCCGAATGCCACAATTACCCTAGGGACCAAGTTACACGGGCCAGTTTTGCAAAAGAAAGAAACACTTACGCCCTACATTGCAAAGATTCAAAGCCCACCTCCTAGGCCAATTGACTACGAGTATGAGATAGTTTGGCGCTTCTTCGAGAAGGGGTGGGCTTCGCCACAAAACTTGGTCCCTAGGGCAATGTCGACGTTCGAGTCCATTGGCAGAGACAGATCACTGGTTCGGAGAGGGAAGTTGCCCGTCCCGCCCGCTGTGGCCTTCGGGAGAGGACTTTTGGGGCAAGCCAGGGTGGTTTTAGGGTCCGTGCTCGGCGCCAACCCCCCAAATCGACAAGGATAGAGCCTCAAACGTAAACACTATGAGTTGCCGTGTTCTAGCGGGGGTTTGCGTTTTGGGTGCCGAAGTTTTAGTCTTTTGCACTTGGAACATGGCCGATCACATGCGATTGAGAACGCGAAGCAAGGGGAACCGGACGGAATGGAGTTTGGACCTGCATACTCCTCCCGTTGTGGCCTCCAAACGTAAACCCCGCGGAGTTGCCCGGGTTCTAGAAGGGTTTTCGCTTTGGGGACCGAAGTTTTGGTCTTCGCCCACGGAACTTGGTTGCAATTCCGGGAGGGAGGTCGCCCCGCCCCGCCCCCGGGGCCTTGGGGAGAGGAAACCGGGGCAAGCAGCTTCCGGGATTTTAGGGTCTCTCGGCTCAAGGCCAACACCCCCACTCCACGCCAAGACACCCACGCAAGGTCCGGCCGAACTGGATAGGGAGAGGGCCTCAAACGTAAACCCCGTGGGTTGCCGTGTTCTAGAAGGGTTTGGCGTTTTGGGGGGGGGAGACTTGGTCTGTTGCACTTGGGACCTGGCCGAAGTCGCAGCCGGTGAATACTGAGCAAAGAGAACCGACAGAGCGGAGTTTGGGCAATGTCGACGCCCCGAGTCCATTGGCGCAGAGGCTAATCGGGGGTTCCGAGGAGGGAGATCGCCCGGCCCGGCCCCCGTGGCCTTGGGGAGAGGAAATTCGGGCAAGCAGCTTAGGGGGGATTTTAGGGTCTCCGCCCGCATCAACACCCCCACTCCACGCCAAGACACGCACGCAAGGTCCCTGAATCTCGATAAGGAGAGGGCCTCCAAGCGTAAACCCTATGGGTTGCCGGGTTCTAGAAGGGTTTGCATTTTGGGGCCGAGACTTGGTGCAATTTGCACTTGGGACCTGGCCAAAAAGCTGCCGGTAGAGATTACGGAGCAAGGGAAGTGACGGAGCGGAGTTTGGGCCATCCTCCTCCCGATGTGGCAAGTAGAAGTCGGGGGCGCTGCGATGGCAAGACATTCATAAATTCGCAATTAATGCATTGTACGAGAATAAATTCTGATTTTTTGCCAGCTGGATTCCTAATTCATCTCCAGCACACAGCCCAATTTTTGAAATTTTCGGAGAAGGTCTAGGTCAAAGGGTTAGCATTAGAATGGTCGGGGCAGCCCGTTGCGGGGCAACCGAGCTGGCACCCTTCCCCAAGTCAAACGAGGCCAGGACCTTGCAGGGATCCCTCACAAGAGGGGAGAGTCCGGACCCCAGGAGGCGGGATCCAACAAAGTTCGAGGCAGCCCTTTCCGGCGGCTCCTGGGGGGGGACGCGAATGACCACCCTCCCGGAGCCCGGTTCCCCTATCCGACCGTTGGATCCTCCGTTCAGGGGCCCCTCTTCGGGAAGGCCCAAAAGATTCCAGATCGGTCCGGGAGAACTTGTCAAACCGCGGGGCGTCCTGAGGTCGGCCTTGTAGAAACCGCAGTGTTTTGTCGTTCGGGCACCGGGGAGGCTCCGGAATGGCAAATCGACCCTGCCAAATCGTCCGGAATGGCGAAATTACCCTAGGGAGCAAGCTACAAGGTCGGTTTTGCAAAAGAAAGAAACACTCACGCCCTCCACGACAGTATCCCGCATCCACTTCCTAGGCCAATTGACTACGAGTGTGATGGAAGTGAGCTACTTTGGTGCTTCTTGGAGGTCGGGTGGTCTTCTGGCCACGGAACTTGCTCCCCAGGGCAATGTCGACGTTCTGAGTCCATTGGCAGAGCCAAATCGCGATTCCGGAGAGGGGAGGTTGCCCGTCCGTCCCCAGGGCCTTGGGGAGAGGAAATTCGGGGCAAGCAGCTTCCGGGGGGATTTTAGGGTCTCCGCTCTGGCGTCAACACCCGCACTCCACGTCAAGACACGACGCAAGGTCCCGGCCGAATCTGATAAGGAGAGGGCCTCCGAAATGTAAACCCTGTGGGTTGCCAGGTTCTAGAAGGGTTTGCGTTTTGGGGGCCGAGACTTGGTCTGTTGCACTTGGGACCTGGCCGAGAAGCTGCAGCCGAGAATACGGAGCAAGGGGAACCGGACAGGCGGAGTTTGGGCCTGTCCCCCTCCCGATGTGGCAAGTAGAAGTCGGGGCTTTTGCAAAGGGTGGCAAGACATTCATAAATTCTTAATTAATGCATTGTACGAAAATAAATTCTGATTTTTTGCCACTGGATTCCTAATTCATCTCCAAAGACACAGCCCAATTTTCGAAATTTTCGGAGAAGGTCTAGGTCAAAGGGTTAGCATTAGAATGGTGGGGCAGCCCTTTGCGGGGCAACCGAACCGGCACCCTTCCCCAAGTCAAACGAGGCGGGACCTTGCGGGGATCCCTCACAAGAGGGGAGAGTCCGGACCCCAAGAGGCGGGATCCAAAAAGTTCCCGAGGCAGCCCTTCCTTGCGCGGCCTCCCGGGGGGCTGCACGCTTAATGACCACCCTCCCGAGCCGGTTCCCCTATCCGACCGTTGGATCCTCCGCTCAGGGCCCCCCTCTTGGGGAAGGCCCAAAAGATTCCAGTCGGCCTGGGAGAACTTGTCAAACCAGGGCGCCCCGAGGTTGGCCTTGTATAAACCGCAGTGTTTTGTCGTTCGGGCACCGGGGAGGCTCCGGAATGGCAAATCGGCCCTGCCAAATCGTCCGAAATGGCGAAATTACCCTAGGGAGCAAGTTACAAGGTCAGTTTTGCAAAAGAAAGAAACACTCACGCCCTCCACATCCTAGGCCAATTGACTACGAGTGTGATGGAAGTGAGCTACTTTGGTGCTTCTTGGAGGTCGGGTGGTCTTTTCTGGCCACGGAACTTGGTCCCCAGGGCAATGTCGACGTTCTGAGTCCATTGGCAGAGCCAAATCGCGATTCCGGAGAGGGGAGGTCGCCCGTCCGTCCCCAGGGCCTTGGGGGGAGAAGAAATTCGGGGCAAGCAGCTTCCGAGGGGATTTTAGGGTCCGTGCTCTGGCGTCAACACCCCCACTCCACTCAAGTCACTGCGCAAGGTCCCGGCCGAATCTGACAAGGAGAGGGCCTCCAAAACGTAAACCCTGTGGGTTGCCAAGTTCTAGAAGGGTTTGCATTTTGGGGGCCGAGACTTGGTCTGTTGCACTTGGGACTGGCCGAAGCCGCTGGCCAGAATACGGAGCAAGGGAACCGGCCCGGAACGGAGTTTGGGCCTGTCCTCCTCCCGATGTGGCAAGTAGAAGTCGGGGGGCGCTTTTGCAGTGGCAAGACATTCATAAATTCGTAATTAATGCATTATACGAATATAAGCTTGAGATTGCATTGAGAATATAAGCAGTATTTCAGTATCAAGGCATATGGATAGAGAGAATGCCCTTGTTCAACGGACTGCTCCCTAAAGCTATTTGACATGGATGGCATAATTAACTTGTAATGAACTGAATTCGGGGCAAGCAGCTTCCGGGGGGATTTTAGGGTCCCCGCTCTGGCGTCAACACCCCCACTCCACGTCAAGACACGACGCAAGGTCCCGCCAAAATCGACAAGGAGAGGGCCTCCGAAACGTAAACCCTGTGAGTTGCCAGGTTCTAGAAGGGTTTTCGTTTTGGGGACCGAGTTTTGGTCTTCTGGCCACGGAACTTGGTCCCCAGGGCAATGTCGATGTTTTGAGTCCATTGGAAGAGCCAAATTGCGATTCCGGGGAGGGGAGGTCGCCCGTTCGTCCCCAGGGCCTTGGGGAGAGGAAATTCGGGGCAAGCAGCTTCCGGGGGGATTTTAGGGTCTCCGCTCTGGCGTCAACACCCCCACTCCACGTCAAGACACGACGCAAGGTCCCGGCCGAATCTGATAAGGAGAGGGCCTCCGAAACGTAAACCCTGTGGGTTGCCAGGTTCTAGAAGGGTTTGCATTTTGGGGGCCGAGACTTGGTCTGTTGCACTTGGGACCTGGCCGAGAAGCTGCAGCCGAGAATACGGAGCAAGCGGAACTGAAAGAGCGGAGTTTGGGCCTGTCCTCCTCCCGATGTGGCAAGTAGAAGTCGGGGGGCGCTTTTGCAGTGGCAAGACATTCATAAATTCGCAATTAATGCATTGTACGAAAATAAATTCTGATTTTTTGCCAGCTGGATTCCTAATTCATCTCCAGCACACAGCCCAATTTTCGAAATTTTCGGAGAAGGTCTAGGTCAAAGGGTTAGCATTAGAACGGTCGGGGCAGCCCGTTGCAGGGCAACCGAGCTGGCACCCTTCCCCAAGTCAAACGAGGCCAGGACCTTGCAGGGATCCCTCACAAGAGGGCAGAGTCCGGACCCCAAGAGGTGGGATCCAAAAAAGTTCCCGAGGCAGCCCTTCCTGGCAGCGCTCCCCCGGGGGGCTGCACGCTAATGACCACCCTCCCGGAGCCCAGTTCCCCTATCCGACCGTTGGATCCTCCGTTCAGGGGCCCCTCTTCGGGAAGGCCCAAAAGGTTCCAGATCGGTCCGGGAGAACTTCTCAAACCGCGGGGCGTGCTGAGGTCGGCCTTGTAGAAACCGCAGTGTTTTGTCGTTCGGGCACCAGGGAGGCTCCGGAATGGCAAATCGACCCTGCCAAATCGTCCGGAATGGCGAAATTACCCTAGGGAGCAAGTTACAAGGTCGATTTTGCAAAAGTAAGAAACACTCACGCCCTCCACGACAGTATCCCGCATCCACTTCCTAGGCCAATTGACTACGAGTGTGATGGAAGTGAGCTACTTTGGTGCTTCTTGGAGGTCGGGTGGTCTTCTGGCCACGGAACTTGCTCCTCAGGGCAATGTCGACGTTCTGAGTCCATTGGCAGAGCCAAATCGCGATTCCGGTGAGGGGAGGTCGCCCGTCCGTCCCCAGGGCCTTGGGGAGAGGAAATTCGGGGCAAGCAGCTTCCGGGGGGATTTTAGGGTCCGTGCTTTGGCATCAACACCCCCACTCCACGTCAAGTCACGGCGCAAGGTCCCGGCCGAATCTGACAAGGAGAGGGCCTCCAAAACGTAAACCCTGTGGGTTGCCAGGTTCTAGAAGGGTTTGCGTTTTGGGGACCGAGACTTGGTCTGTTGCACTTGGGACCTGGCCGAGAAGCTGCAGCCGAGAATAAGGAGCAAGGGGAACCGACGGAGCGGAGTTTGGGCCTGTCCTCCTCCCGATGTGGCAAGTAGAAGTCGGGGGGCGCTTTTGCAGTGGCAAGACATTCATAAATTCTCAATTAATGCATTGTACGAAAATAAATTCTGATTTTTTTCCAGCTGGATTCCTAATTCATCTCCAGCACACAGCCCAATTTTCGAAATTTTCGGAGAAGGTCTAGGTCAAAGGGTTAGCATTAGAACGGTCGGGGAAGCCCCTTGCAGGGCAACCGAGCTGGCACCCGAGGGGAGTGTCAGCTATCGTGGAGGGCGTGAGTGTTTCTTTCTTTTGCAAAACCGACCTTGTAACTTGCTCCCTAGGGTAATTTTGCCATTCCGGACGATTTGGCAGGGCCGATTTGCCATTCCGGAGCCTCCCCGGTGCCCGAACGACAAAACACTGCGGTTTATACAAGGCCGACCTCAGGACGCCCCGCGGTTTGACAAGTTCTCCTGCACCCGATCCCGGAATCTTTTGGGCCTTTCAAGAGGGGCCCCTGAGCGGAGGATCCAACGGTCCGGATAGGGGAACCGCTCGGGAGGGTGGTCATTAGCGTCGGCCCAGGGGGAGCCGCAAGGAAGGGCTGCCTCGGGAACTTTTTTGGATCCCGCCTCTTGGGGTCCGGACTCTCCCCTCTTGTGAGGGATCCCTGCAAGGTCCTGGCCTCGTTTGACTTGGGGTTGGGTGCCAGTTCGGTTGCCCTGCAACGGGCTGCCCCGACCGTTCTAATGCTAACCCTTTGACCTAGACCTTCTCCGAAAATTTCAAAAATTGGGCTGTGTGCTAGAGATGAATTAGGAATCCAGCTGGCAAAAAATCAGAATTTATTTTCGTACAATGCATTAATTGCGAATTTATGAATGTCTTGCCACTGCAAAAGCGCCCCCCGACTTCTACTTGCCATCTCGGTTGCCCTGCAACGGGCTGCCCCGACCGTTCTAATGCTAACCCTTTGACCTAGACCTTCTCCGAAAATTTCAAAAATTGGGCTGTGTGCTGGAGATGAATTAGGAATCCAGCTGGCAAAAAATCAGAATTTATTTTCGTACAATGCAATTATTGCGAATTTATGAATGTCTTGCCACTGCAAAAGCGCCCCCCGACTTCTACTTGTCACATCGGGAGGAGGACAGGCCCAAACTCCGCTCTTTCAGTTCCGCTTGCTCCGTATTCTCGGCTGCGGCTTCGGCCAGTCCCAAGTGCAATGGATCAAGTCTCGCCCCAAAATGCAAACCCTTCTAGAACCTGGCAACCCACAGGGTTTACGTTTCGGAGGCCCTCTCCTTATCAGATTCGGCCGGGACCTTGCGTCGTGTCTTGACGTGGAGTGGGGGTGTTGACGCCAGAGCGGAGACCCTAAAATCCCCCCGGAAGCTGCTTGCCCCGAATTTCCTCTCCCCAAGGCCCTGGGGACGGACAGGCCATCTCCCTCCCCCGAAACGCTGATTCGCTCTCGCCAATGGACTCGGGACGCCGACATTGCCACGGGGACCAATTTCCGCGGGCCGAAGACCACTCATGTTCACCCAACTAAGAAATGAGTTTTTTGACGTCACGCCGCCAGACGCCAAGACGCCGCGGCGTATTTTGTTATAGCGACGTCATTTAAATTATTTTTTATTTTAGTTGTGACATGTTTGATACTGGGGCATGTTTGAGCCTAGAGGCAATGCCTGAGCCTAAGAGGCTTGTTTGAACCTAGGTGGCATGTTCGACCCTAAGGGAAATGCAACGCCTACACGTTCAACATCTGTAGGCTCCTCATGCTTCACTCTATGTATTTGGAGTTGTTCACCCTGCAAAATACCATTATTATTATCTGTTTGAAAGGTAGAGCAGTGATCCACAACAGAAAGCTAGTGGATAGCATCAAATTAAGCAACGATCAGGTTAACTTGGTGGTGGCACTGGTTTAAGGTTAGAGAAAATCGGAAGTAACTAAGATACCATTGAAGACTCTTTGGACGAGTTGAAATCCAAATCCTTACCAAAGATTTGAGTGCTTGTGCAAACTGTTTGCTGGCCTCCATTAAAAGATTTTGTGCATGAGCCTTTATTGGATTGATTTCTCCCATGGATGTACTCTCTGTGACCAAATTTTCGGCTACTCTGTTTATCTCCACAAAGGGCTCTCGTTTGCGTGCCATTATTTGCTCTATGGCGACAGGATTTTGCTCAAAAACTTGTTTCGAAACATCAATAGGCCCATGGAATCACCATTGAAATCTGTTTGTTTGTCATCTGTACTGCTAACTTGTATTTTTAGATTGGCTTTTGGATGCAAATGTGTTGCGAAATCTTGGGTGCATCAGCATCATCATTGTAATCCTGGCCATAATAGGGAAGATCAACAACATCGAAAGGCCAAAACCGTTCTAATGCTAACCCTTTGACCTAGACCTTCTCCGAAAATTTCAAAAATTGGGCTGTGTGCTGAAGATGAATTAGGAATCCTACTGGCAAAAAATCAGAATTTATTTTCGTACAATGCATTAATTGCGAATTTATGAATGTCTTGCCACTGCAAAAGCGCCCCCCGACTTCTACTTGCCACATCGGGAGGAGGACATGCCCAAACTCCGCTCTGTCAGTTTCCCTTGCTCCGCGTTCTCGGCCGCAGCTTCTCGGCCAGGTCCCAAGTGCAACAGACCAAGACTCGGCTCCCAAAACGCAAACCCTTCTAGAACCTGGCAACCCACAGGGTTTACGTTTCGGAGGTCCTCTCCTTATCAGATTCGGTCGGGACCTTGCGCCGTGACTTCTCGTGGAGTGGGGGTGTTGACGCCAGAGCACGGACCCTAAAATCCCCCCGGAAGCTGCTTGCCCCGAATTTCCTCTCCCCAAGGCCCTGGGGACGGATGGGCAATGTCCCCTCTCCAGAATCGCGATTTGGCTCTGCCAATGTACTCAGAACGTCGACATTGCCCTGGTGACCAAGTTCTGTGGCCAGAAGACCACCCGACCTCCAAGAAGCACCGTCATTTAAATTATTTTTTATTTTAGTTGTGACATGTTTGATACTGGGGCATGTTTGAGCCTAGTGGCAATGCTTGAGCCTAAGAGGCTTGTTTGAACCTAGGTGGCATGTTCGACCCTAAGGGAAATGCAACGCCTACGCGTGGTATTTTGTTATTGCGACGTCATATACAGTATATTTTATTTTAGTATGTGACCTGTTTGATCCCAGGTCGCATGTTTGAGTCACATGTCATGTTTGAACCTAGTTGACATGTTTGATGTAAGTGGCATATTTTAGCCACGTGTAATGTGAGCCTAGGTGGCAACATGTCATTGTGACGTCATGTGTTGTATTTTTTTCTCTACTTTATGTGGCATATATTTGATCTTCTATTGGAGCCTAGGTGGCATGTTCTAGTCTAGGGGCAATGCTTGAGCCTATGTGGCTTCTTTGAGCCCATGTTCCACCCATTCTTTATTCCTCCGATATAATGTATACCAAAAGGGGGGAGAAAAAAGAATTGAATTGAATGGGTTTTATTGCACCACTAAGACCAATAGACATAGCCTATCGAAGGATTGCAATCGAGGATGTGCATAATATTTGACATATAGAATTTAATGATCGTCTCCTCTAGGTGCTAACTAGGAGTCGTCATTGTTAGCATTGCCAACATTTGTATTAAAATGCCTGAAGTACATCTGTATTTCGTGGAATTGCTCTGGTGTAAGATGCCGCATGAGAGCTGGTGGTCCAACCTCTTGATGCTCGTTTTCCGGTGAGTTTGAATGCCTTGATCTGCCAGGGGGCTCTTCAGACGTTATTGACTCCTCTAGCACAACACCTTGGAATATTGGGCGTCCCCTCGGTGTAGTTTGTATGATAAACCACCATGTTGGGTCTTGTCGATCGGTAAAGAAAAAAATCTGGTCAAAGAAGCTGGACGTGAGATTGATATTGATGGTCTAAATTTTGAAGTGGATATGTATATGTGTGTACTTGTTCACAGTTGTCTGGAAGGACAAGCGTCTCACTACCAGGGTACATCTTACTAGAGTTGACAGCAAAAAAGCCACTTGTTCTATCATACTTTACTGTAGGCCTGGCCCCCCTTAATTGAAGGTCAAACCAATCGACATCGAATATGAAGGTCCTAAAATTGCCACCAACATCCACCTCCATTATAGTCTTTAACCTCCCGACCCAATCACAGGTGGCTTCCTGACGATTACGATCGGCAACACTTGATTGAAACTCCATCGTGAATGATGCCATGACTCCGCAGTCACAAGTCTTTTTGTGTATGTCAAGAGAACTCACACGATAGTGGGTCCCATGCCACCATATCGAGGAGTAAGATATATACTGTCAAAAGCACCATTAATGTCAATAGATACAATAACATCAAAAGAAAATACTCGATTTCGACATCAACATAATTTGTTGCAACTACCTTTTTCATGACACCTTGTGCGTATGCCCATTCTGTAGCTGTAATATACTCCCCCTTGTAATATGCATCGGTCAAAGCCTGTAGTACCCATTCTCTTTCCATCTTGTCCGGCAAGGGTTCATATCCATCAGGGTACGGGGCTCGTCTATTATGTCGTCTCCATTCATGCCTCTTCTCTTCCATTTCTTCCTTTGCGTTCTCATAACGAGCAATCCATTTTGCCATTGGTGCCGAATTGTAAAGAAGAAATTGATTAACCTTAATGATCATATCAGGCGGAAATGACTTCTGCATACCATTGCCTTCTGCCACTACCCCCACAATCTTCTCGTCCCCTTCATCACTCCATAAACGAGGTGCATCTGGATGTACGGCGGAAATATATTCTGTCATATAGAAAAGTGACTCTTTCGCAAGCCATCCCTCTGCCATACTACCTTCAGGACGTGCTCTTTGACGCACCATATCCTTCAATACCTTCATAAACCTTTCCAAGAAAAACATCCATCTCGCATGTACAGTCCCGCGAGCTCCACTTCCTCAATAAGATGTACCAAAAGATGGGTTTGACTGTCAAGAAAGCTCGTTTTGGTGGTGGATTGGCATCTCCACAGAGTCTATGCCAATCCACCACCAAAACGAGGGTCAAAAGAATACTTATCAGAAATGCAAATGAGGTCATGCTCAAATTTAACATGTATCATGCTCCTCCTAATCAACTTATGGAGACAAGTTTGGAATAAGGATTCCTAATATTCTAATGAGTCTGTCATATAGGTAAATTATTGGCACTGACATTTATATAAAGACAGTCTGCAAAGAATTTCGACATAGTTTTCAAGATGCTATTACCTTAGCTTGTGGCTGGCAAACATTGCCGTTATCCGTATCAATTAAAACAGAATGGTTCTCCTTAGAATTGGAAAGATACTTGGTAGAGACAAGACTATGATCCTGAGAAGCAGCTCATTCAAAGAAGATATGTTCCTCCTCGGACTCATACAAAGAAGATATGTTCCTCCTTTTCCAACTACTTATTTCATTGTTCCTTAGATATTTTGATAACATGTAACTTGAGGACGCATTTCTTTCAGCTTCTGCAGAAAGACGTGAAGAAAATGGCATGATAGTAGATGGGCAAAATTATGCTCGTCTTATAATACATTCAAACAAAACAAATCCTATTGCCATATATGAATATGCACACTGGGCGCAGCTTAATGACAAACTTATTTTTGCCCCAAGGCATATAAGGTACACAATTATATTCATAGTTCAAGGAGCAATTGTAGAAGACCGTTGAAAAACCTTAGATATTGGTGAGTTTGATGCCTCAACATGCAGCTTTTACCCACATAAAATAACTGTTCTACAAAGAAGGCAAATCAGATTTATATATATCTATCATGTTCTAGCCTTTAGATATATGTTTCATTGCCTCAGCCAGTCTAGTTTTCTTCATCCCTGAGATTTGTCTACGGTCTACAATCCTATAGTGAACTCGGTTATGTGGCCTGCAGATACCTTTTGAGCCAATGATCTATTGATGTGTATGTCCTTTGTGTATAGTGCAGTTGACAATTTAATAGCGCAGTATGCTATAGATTGCGTTAAGCCTACACCAATATATTTACATCACTTTGTTGTGGTTCTGCCCATGGAGTTTAGCTGAGTTATAGCTGAAGAAGGCTGAGAGATGGTTAGATATAGAGGACTTTTGTTGGAAAAATGTGGTTCATAGATCTGCTATGTTAGCTTTACAGTTATGGCTTTTTTTTTTTTTGAGGTATACAGTGTACAGTTAGCAAAGTTTCCAGCAAATGAGTTATGCGTAAATGATGCGAGCTATGATGCTCTTGTTTCAGCCTTAACGAGCGTTGGTTTTCCTAACCTGGCTATATTTGTAGGTGAGGCAGGATGGCCTACTGATGCACAGGTTGATGACAACATCAATAATGCAAAAAGATTTAACCAAGGGGTTGTGAAGCATCTCAGCAAGGGCACTCCTTTAAGACAGGGTCCGCTAGAGGTGTACTTGTTTGGTCTTCTTGATGAGGATGCAAAGAGTATTGATCCAGGGTACTTTGAAAGACACTAGGGGATGTATGGAAATGATGGGCAGGTTAAATATGTATTGGACCTCAGTTGAACTGGACTAAATAATACTCTAGTTAACGCATCAGATGTCAACCATCTAACAAAGCAGTGGTGCATATTAGATCCAAAAGGTGATAAGTCTAAGCTAGCAGATAATGTGGAATATAAGTGCACTTATGCAGACTGCACTGCCTTGATGTATGAAGGATCTTGTAATTCAATAGGTAGTGATGGTAATGCATCATATGCTTTCAACAGCTACTATCAGCTGAACAAGCAACAGGAAAACACTTGTTACTTTGAAGGTCTTGCTAAGGTAACATCAGAAGATCCGTCCAGTGGCACCTGCTTAGTTAAGATTGGTTTTACTTTATCGATTATTAGGCGAGCCACGAATCGTCCAAGGGTTCCTTTGACAGCCTGCTTGCAGAGGTATATGCATCATCCAATGAACTAGCATGGAAATAGAACTTATCTATTGAATTTTACCATCCATAAGGGCAGTCCTATGAGATCTATACAAAAACAGGAAGCACATGAATGAAACTGACCTCACAGCTTAAACGTTAAAGTAATAAGCATAACATTTTTGGACCAATCGGAATAATAGATGATTTGCATCAATTTAACAAATACAATGTTAGTTCTAAAACTTCTTCACTAGTTCAACGAAGGATGTACGCAGATCTGACAATATCTCCAAACGGCGCTCTTCCCACTGTGGCATCTTCTCTAGAAGTTTTTCACGGCCTTCTTTCATTTCCTCCAGCAAGGGAGACTTCTTGTCTCTTGCATTCTTCTTGGAGACAGATGACTTTTCCTCCTTCACATCTTCATCGCAATTGGAAGAGATCGCTCCCCCATGAACAGCCTTTGTTACATTGGCACGCTGACCCATATAATCATCTATCAATGAATACCATTGGCTCTCCTCTGCTCGCTCATTTCCAGAAATGTTATTATGGGCCTTGATAGCCATGTATTCCTTGTGTAAGGCATTCCACTTCTTCTTACATGATTCTGCATCCTTGTCAAAGTCTGGACACAATCCCACTAATTTTGTCAAGACTGTATTCCATAAATTGATGCCTTGTTTGGGTGGCTTTGAGAACTCATCCTGCAATTCGCCACGAACATGAATCAAAGAAACACACCACTTTCTTTCCAGCGTGCGTATTTGACACTTCCATCTTCCTTTTCTCCCTTGCATTTCTTCAAGTTATTCCTGTTGTTCTTTGCTTCACTCTGTTGCCTCTTTACAGACTTCACTTTGACTTTGGAGTCAAGCACATTATTGCTTTGGTTCATGACAATAGGTGGATGGGCATTTTGGCTTAAATTCAGTCGAGGATCTTGGCTGTAGTTCATAGCATTGGGCTGATACGTGGACATTTGATTTTGGTCCATGGAATTTGGTTGAAATGTGTTATGGCCATGGACAAGAGGAACAAACATTGGGCCATGAGACGAAAGATATGGAAGGAAGGGAGGATTTTGAGGCATATGAATGCCTTGTGAAGGTTTAGGTAGCTGAGTTCTCCTGCAACTAAGCTTTTGTGGATGGGTATGAGCAGTTCCATCTGGAATTGCAGGTGGAAAAGAGAGCTGTGAACAATCTTGTGTGGCATACACAATGTCGACCTCATTATGGGTGAAAGCATGTTGTAGTGGAACAAAAACGTGCATTTTAGCACCACATTTTTGGGTGCTAAGTGTGGTGGGAACTACCGAATTTGTGGTGGGAGAGGGAGTTATTTTTTCAAAAATACACATGATTACTTATTCAAACTTTTGTCCTTTCAGTCTTATTCAGGCTTATTCAGCAACGTACACGATCATTTTCCCTCAAAAACTCTGATCACGCTCCCTTAAACCGGCAAGACCATTTCTGATTCTGAATTTTCATTTTCCCTCAAAAACTCTGATCACGCTCCCTTAATCCGGCAAGACCATTTCTGATTTCTGGCAAGAAGATCGATCACGAAATGGCTCTGATCATACCGGACTTGAATGCCACGGGATACACCTACAAGGAAATTTACAGGCAAGAAAAGCATTACGCCACACAAGAAGAAATCGAGTCTGTTTGGGGACCGAAAGTATTAGGAAAATCCACTTACAGGTGGGTTGCATTCTAGATTCGGGGATGCCCATGATTCTCTGTTGTTTAGAATATTGTTTTGTTTCATCATGCAGGTTGAAGAATATGAGCAAGGAGAGGTATAATGAATATATGTGCCTTTACAAAAAAATCACAGGCAGGAAGTGTGCCTGGGGAGGCATGGCCTCACAGACTATGGCTGTTGCGTATTACCTTCACACAAAAGGAAAAGAAATAAATTGGTTGAGTTTCTGGCAACAGTTAAGAGAAAAAGGGTCTGAAGCCTCTCCGTCCCAACGTAAGAGGAAGCATGCAATCATTTCAAATAGTGAGGAAGCAGAGCAACCTGCCACAGATGATGCTTCCTCTCTTGAAATGACTAGGCCACAATTCAAGCCTCCTCAAGCTGTAAGAAGAATCTCGGGGAAAATCACTGAAAAAATAGGTACTTTTCAACCCTCTTCTTCTGGAACCACCATATGATGCAATTTAATATTGGAACTGTTATTTTCCAGCAAGGTCTAGCAAGCTTGAACAATCAGGTACACCACTTACTTCTTCATTTGGGTGTGTTGTAAGTTATGTGTAGGAAATTTGTCTTTGCTAGTTTCGAAGTTTTGGTGGATAATTTCAGTTCACAGTAGTATGTAGCTCCAAATGTGTTACAGGACAGTCATATGGTGCCAGTTATATGTTAATAATGTAGTTTGTAGCATATGTAGTGTCACATATAGTACCAAACGTGGTACCTTATCTGAATAGTGAATTGGCTTCCATATGTTTCTATACTTAGTGTCATATGTGATGTTAGATATGGTGATACTTGTGAATGGTGGATTGTCTGCCATATGTGGTGCCAACTGCTGCGCTAAATATTGCACCACGCTATCTGCCACATATGGGGTGGTGGATGCCTGCCGGATGTGGTGCCTTCTGTGCATTGTGGTGCCACATGTGGTGTCTAATGTGGCACCACTATGGATCCACATTTTGCACCACATGTGGTGTCTTTGACGCCATTTGTGGTGCAGGCAATGGATTGCCATATGTGGTGCCTTGGGTGCATTGTGGTGCCATATGTGGTGTGGCATGTGGCACCTGTTTGGTGCCACATGCCACATCACATGTGGTGAATATGACGCCATTTGTGGTGCAAAGTTTGTCATGATGGAATTTGTGGTGTGTAAAGTGGTGCCTGTTGTGTCATGTGGTACTAACCTTGGATTACTTTCCAGATGAATTCAACAGGACACTGGGAGAATGGATCAACTCTACAAGATCAGAAGTGATTCAGTGTAAGGCAAGGTTGCAAACTTGTGATCAAAGCCTGCAGGTGCTACAAATGAAGGTTCAGCAACTTGAGTTCCAGACCGAGAAGATGAATAAAGATTTAAAAAAATGGGAAGGAATGATTAAGGATAAACCAAGTCGATGCGGAGGCGGTATTCCGGGGCTATATGCCAAGATACGTAGGTCGAAATGAAGGAACTATTACCAGAACTTGAGCAGACAAAAATCGAGGAGCTTAATCTGCTGTCAGCCAGGGAAGCAGACACAACAGCATTGAAAGTGCTGGAACCAAGGTTAGAGAGGTTTCTGTCTTGCAAGGACCGTCTTCCTTTATTTGTCTTGGATCCACTACTTCCAGACCTTGATAAGGTCGACGACGATTATGGTAGTGGCTGTCCATTCGTGGCAAGATCCTCCGGTGGATGGGGAAACCACTACCAACTTTGATTCTTTGAATGCGGTCACCAATACCATCTTCCATATGCGCTTTCGGCCTCTTGAGGTACTTCATAACAAAATTCACGAAGTGCTTAGTATAATTGTATTCTCATTGACAAATTTTGTTCACTTTGCGGGATTTGTAATCCTTGTTGCATTGAGAATTGCTGTCATGAATTTTTACAAACATGGGTACAAGCCTTAGGTGTGAGTAGGGAGGATCAAAAGCAACTTCAAGCTCTTGAGGCACTACGGTGAGCACTTATAGGTAGCTCGAAAAGAGAGTAAGCGGCTTAGTCTCCTTCGTTTTTCGTTTATCATTATCTAATTTGCCCCTAGGATGACATCGCTCACTTTCGGTGGGCGAATTAGATACCTCGCGAGAAACTTCAAAAAGGAGTAACCCGACATAAAACAAGATCCCGGGCTGGCTTAGTCTCTTTTGCTTCTCTGTTTTGTGTATCTAAAGTGCCCCACGGGATGAGATCATTTCGCTCATTTTAGGGGACACTTTAGATATATAAAAAGAACATCGTAAAGAGAGTAAAAAAGTCCGGAACTTAGTTAAAAAACCAAAGCATAGTTACAATCAATTGTGATTCAATTCGGGTTTGCGAGCATGGTGCCGATTTACTAATTCAGGTCTAGCTGTTCATCTTGGTGGCAATGACTATGTGAGTCCATCTAGCACACCAAAAAGGGAATTATTTTCTACCCTCAAAGGTAACCAAGTCTTGTTTGATGCAATTGGGATATGTAGCTTACTTCTTCATCCCTACTTTGTAGATATAGATGTACAATGTGGTCGGGTTAGGGGACAAGACACTTTCGCACCCCCTTCAAAAGCATTAGACTGAGATAGAAAACTCGGGCAAATCAGAAGATGCATCAGTTACAGGAAGTCGGACAAATCGGTAGATGTCAACAAATCAGTGGGTGCATCAAGTCAAGCTCCAAGAGGTGCTCCAACGGACAAGAATCTGCCGGATCAACAGATGCATTAAGTCATGCTCCACACCAATCCGCCAAATCGGCCAGATGCATCGGTTATGATCCGAACAAATCGTTTCGTGAATGTAAGTCACAAGGTAACTTCCAACCTTTTGTGCCTGTCTTCTTTTAATTTGACCCATATAGTTACGAACCGTTAAATTATGCAATTTGGAAGTGTCTCGGAGAAAAGCAAGAGCGTAATTCCAAGCAAAAGACACCTCCAAGACATTCTCAAGCGAAGTTTCCATCCCCCGCGAATAGATCTTTGAAGCGAGAAGTTTCCAGATACGCACCAAGAAATCTGAAGCGAAGTTTCGATACCGCACCAACTTCGTCCATGCGAAGACTACAAGGTTAAGCCCAATCTCGCTTGTTTTTACTACAATGGAGTTACGGGTAGAAGCTATGACAAGAGTGAGTCCATACCCTTTGCCAAAGAAGATGATGTTAAGTTGATCACACTTACCGTAACCAAGTGGGTAGTAACTAGACCGGTGGGCGAGTTCATAGATTGGTGCGGTCGGAATTTTCATATAGCACTTTGGTCCACTGCGGCAGCTCAAAACTTGAGAGTCATAGTTAAGGGAGCATTGATGAAACACAAGGACAAATTCAAGTTCATATGGAGTCGGGATCTTGTACCAACACAAATTTATTTAACAGTAAAAAGCCAATTTTTTTGAAGCACCTGAAAAAGGTCTACGACGAATTTCCAGGTTTCACAAAAGAGAACGTGCTTCTCATTGATGACAGCAGATACAAAGGGTACCTCAATGCGCTTAAACACCATGATCTGTCCAAGCAGTGGAGCCCCGTGAGTAGATGGCAATTTCCTCATGAATGATCTAAAGGTTTGGCTTGGGGGGTTCTTTGAAGCGAGGGAATGTGCAAAGTTATGTCGAAAGCAACAAAATGTTTGAATATGTTTGACGAGAGTCAAATTTGTATTAATATGATGAAAAACATAGAACTAAAGCCTAGAAATAGTATTATTGTGTATATGATGTAACCTCTCTTGACGTTTTAATATAAACAAAGTTTTACTTCAATTGTTCATTTCTTGGCTATTTCAATGTTCCTCAAGGTTTTCAATGATCTTCCATTTGCTGAATGTAAACTTACACCACCAGCACGAGGACTGCAGTGTTAAGAGCGCACATCCGACCAGAACACTTGCCACTTGAAGTGTTTAAAGGACAGCAGGAGCCTCTTGTGCTTGATCAAGAGGCAATCAGAATATTGGAGAAAAGTAGGGATTGGTTCAGTGATAGGATAGTCCATTTCTTCATGAGGTTAGTAATTTAATATAAACAACTCAGATTTGAAGTCTTCTGTTGTTTCTTAAATCATCTTGTTTTACCAGACCTTGGACTTTGGCAGGTGTATGCACCAATTCTGCATCAAGCATGACATGGAACAGAGGTTCCATTTCATGGATCCGCTCATTTACACATTACTGTCGAACGAGCTTGCTTCAAAGGACAAACTGTTGCACCCTCAACTTGCAATTTCGGAATGTACCATTCTGCCAGCATGTTATCAGCAGCACTGGACAGTGTATGTCATTGTAGGTCTTGGAGGTCAGCCAGTTAAATGTCAGCCAGGTGTGTACCATTTTGACAGCCTAGAAATGTACAAGGGCTCCGAGCCTGTCATGAGTTTTGTTGAGGATGCAAACACAAAATTCCCAAGCACCATAAAGCTGCGCCACAAGAAAATTACAAGTTCCCCCTTTCGCCCGATTGTTTGGTGGTGGTGGTCCCGCTATATGTGTCTTCGTAAAGAAAGTTGTGGGCTGCAAAGTAATCACGAGACTTGGACATACTATCCCAATGCAAGGTGAGTTCAGAATTTGAAGGTATTACTCATCCAATGTGAGGCCCGATATGTTTGTTGCGGGGTGTACCAATTTCTAGTTGCATTTTGTTGGACACGCCTTGTGAGAATGATGATTGATGTTGTGAAGCCACGATTCTTTGTAGTAATGAAGTCGAGGTTGACAGATCAATAGATCTTTACTTGTAATCACATGTTTGTATTATTGTAACCAAAGAGGTTATTCTTGTAACCTATTCTTTCATTGACACTCTAATGTACATTGTTGTATACTATTGTATACAATAGACTTTTTCGGGTGACGAGCAACACTACGGTGGAGTTCAAATCTCGTAAGAAATTGATGTATTCAAAGATTCATGACAATGTGGTGTTACATGTCGTGATAGATGTGGTGATGCAAATGGTGCATGTGGTGAATCATGTGGTGCATTTGGTGAACCATGTGGTGAATCATGTGGTGAATCGTAGGTGGCATGTTGGAGCTTACGTGGCATGTTTGACTTTCATTGACCAACATGTTTGGTGATGCAAATGGTGCATGTGGTGAATCATGAGGTGTATTTGGTGAATCATGTGGTGAATCATGTGGTGCATCGTAGGTGGCATGTTGGAGCTTACGTGGCATGTTTGAGCCACCTTGGCATGTTGGAGCCTAGGTGGCATATTTGAGCCACCTTGGCATGCTTGAGCCTTTACATAACCTTTGTTACATGTTTGACTTTCATTGACCAACATGTTTGGTGATGCAAATGGTGCATGTGGTGAATCATGAGGTGCATTTGGTGAATCATGTGGTGAATCATGTGGTGCATCATTAGGTGGCATGTTGGAGCTTTACGTGGCATGTTTGAGCCACCTTGGCATGTTGGAGCCTAGGTGAAAGCCGTGGTGAAAACTGTGGTGAAGCTGTGGTGATGCAAACGTTGTTTTTATATTTCAAAGGGAGAAAAATACATATGGAAATCTACCATACCCGGTAGAATAGTTCATACTTCTTATGAAATGAAGTATGCAGAAAAACCCTGAGCTTCTAGTATTATCAAAATGCATTAGAGATGACATACAGTTACTGGGCCTCAATCAGATCCTGCATTGTGAGATCTGTAACTCTACTATTTCCAAGTACGTTCAAGACTTCATCAAGTGTTTCTGCTGAATAGTTGGTGTAATCCAGCAACACTAAAACATGTGCTTCTCGTTTCTGCTCCCACTTATGATACAGATTCATAAAGTATTGTCTCAGGTTGTTGTGTCTCCATGCATCTGGCCTGTCGAGCACTTTTTTAATGGCTGAAGCATGGATCATTTCCTGCTTTAGTTGGATGAACATATCCTCTTCCTCAAGCCTGGGGAGAGCTGAGAACTCATCCTCAGAATCATACACCACCCCGGAACCACCGCCGGCTGCACCCCAGCTCACTGTTAAGTCTCGGCGCATCACGTAAAAACAACATCATCTGTGTAAAACAACATCTACTACAAAGAAAGGCAACCGCCTATCACTGCCTTGGCTTCTAATTCTTTAAGCCCATCAGGAATTAACCTATGTTTTAAGCCTAGAATACCTCGGAATTCATGGGTCCTCCGCTCCTCTAATATCCGCCTCTGTTCCTGGTTTATTTGCTCCAGTATAGGTCCTACCAGATGCGACTGCATTTGAACTGGTGAAATTGTTTGTGCTCGTGTTCTCCTTCTGTTTTCTTCCGCCATAGCTGGATTGTGATAAGCCAATGTCTGCATGCAAAACTAGATTTATGGTTTTCCCCCAATGCTTCCTGCACAGCCAGCTTTTGAATGATTGACCTTGCATTTGATGTGACAGATTTCCAATGATTCTCTGTCCCATTCTGTCCATCCTTAATGTAATTTTTCTGTGTGTCACTTTCACCCTGTCAATTAAACAGTGAGATTTCTATTAAACATAGCATATATTACAGACATTCATCTTACACCTCGTTATTCACCACACTAGGCACCACATAGAATATATTACAGCATTTATTTTACACCATATTTTTAACCACACTAGGCACCACACTAGGCACCACACTGGCACCACACTAGGCACCACACTAGACACCACACCATGTTATTCACCACACTAGGGACCACATAGCATATATTACAGCATTTATTTTACACCATGTTATTCACCACACTAGGCACCACAAAGCGTATATTTAGAGCATTTATTTTACACCATATTTTTCACCACACTAGGCACCACATAGCATATATTACAAAGACATGTATTTTTACACCATGTTATTCACCACACTAGGCACCACAAAGCATATATTGACGGCATTTATTTCACACCCGTGCCTCACCACACTAAAACACATATCATATATCACGGCATTAATAGGCACCACACACCACAAGCAATCACTAACCACAAGAACCACATATCACAAGCAATCACTAACCACATACCACATTAACAATAAAAATGTGGTGAAGATGAAGAAATGAAATAACTTTGTGATTCTTCCGGATAGTGAGTGGCATGATCCTCTCTTACATTTCGTTTCAATCTTACGAACTTAACATCCTTTGCATTTGGAGAGACCCTACTTTTTAGGTCCAAAATTGCTGCACAAGTTCTATGACCTGCTCTTCTAACTCTTTTTTGTACAAAACCCATTTCCCCCCTTTGCAATCTATCTCTTCCCTCTTCAATTTTGCTTTGGTAAGATTCCTAGGATGAACACCCAAAGAGTTTACCAAAACCCAGAGCAGCGGCGGGATTAGCACTTTTCGGTATTAATGCTTCCTCTTACGGCCATAGCAAGGCAACTACTCTTGGTCGCTAAAGCTGTCATTTGCTGTTAGACTTCTTCACAAGTTGAATGGAAGCCCCGAGGTTGTTGACCACAATGCTCTTGGCTTGCAAATCTTTCGACTCTTAGCCAAAATGGCTGTCCATTGTGTCATCTGCAGATAATCTAGTAAAACCTCTTTCTTATCATTTGTTAGACAAGCCTTTAGTGGTGCTATGAAATGAAGATAACAATTTTAATACCATCCGGCCTTTGGTAGAGGCCGTTCTAGTGGATCCTCCCCTCTTTGTTGCAATTTTTGCTAATTCTTCTTTAGCTTCCCTTTGTCTTTTCCTTTGGCGTCTTTTATGATCCCGTTCTTGTTCTGGAGTTCTCTTTCTCTTATCTGTGGCAGATTTGCTTCCAAATTAAATGATTGAAGGTATGAACGGATTGATCCACAAGCCGGATTAAAGCGCCATAGCCGTGTGTGCCGGAAAGGCGCGGGTGGGTCGATGGGTTTAGAAATCGGTTCGGTGGAGATTGGAATGGGGCCGGGTGGCGTAGGAAATTGGAATGGGGCGGGTGGCGTAGGAATCGGGTTGTTGCGATTCGGGGAAATGATTGAATCGAGGCAATTACATCACTAAGCCAAACAAACATTTAAAATCGCACCACAAATTTGATATCTCCCACCACATTTTTAGGAGGACAGGGGGGACACCCAGGGTGTTCCACTACAACATGCTTTCACCCTTATCCATCTGGAAAGAAGAAATTGAAGAAAGAAGTGTTCATGCAAAGGCAATGTGGAAATCAAAGTTAATTATAACTAAAGTTTGTTAAAGCTAAAGGAGTATCCCAAGTACAACAGATATAGCAGCAAAAATCTTTGAAACAAGACTGCAAGAAGATGATATCTTTATAAATAAAGGAAGAATAATTTAAACTTGCACCTTCAAATAAAAAATGTCCACAAGGTATGGTTCTTTAGTTCAATCTTGGAACTCTGCAGTTAGCCATTTATTTATTAAAAGAACTGGTACATGATCCAGGAATTTATTACAATAATAGGAACAGAGGATTTACCTGCAGATGCAGATTGCAGCTATGCAGTGTTGGTCCCTACTTTCTGCCTGATTCTGTGATGGCAGGTTCTGTGATGAAGATGTTGAAATAGCACGAAATTCTTTTGGCAAAATTCCTTTGGCAAAAGGTTGAAGGAGGGGCCAGCGTGGCATGCTAAGGAGAATCGACAATTGGTTTCCCCAAGACCGATCCCCCGCGGTTAACGAATCCATTCATCACAGCGACATTAGAATCTTCCTTCTTGTGGAATCTTGTTAGCGTGGTGGAAGTTTTGGCGTGTTAAAAGCGTCATTTGCTAAATCTTAAATGGCTCTTAAACTTCCACATAGTGAAATCTCGCCCTCGGGCAAGAAGCAGAGAGCAGACACGAATAGGCACAAAAAGGGTGGTTTTTCATTCACGTTATTTTTCTCTTATACAATTCCAATAGAATCTGGACCATCAAACAATTATAATCTTTGCCGTCCATGTAGATAACTAGAGAAACTTCCTTAAGCTCTAAGATTTTGACACATAAGCGATCCTTAATCTTCCATCTCTTCCAATCACATAATTTGTGCTTTCTTTTACAATTTTTGCACCATTAAAATAGTCTTGAACCATGGAATATAAGGGTCTTCTAGCATACTCAATGTCGGCTCCTTAGTTAGCCTCATAATAACACAAAATAACATCATAATTGCGCATTTTCTCCCATTTGCAGAACAAGACACTATTAATCATGCAAAATATGCTCCAAGCTGCTTCAAAAACAAAATTTGGGCATTACATTCCACATCACACCAATGCTGGAGCAGAAGCAGGCAGGTTCATTGACGTCCTCGGAGCTGCTGAGAGAGATGTTTTGGGAGAAATCGCCCCCGACAAACCTTGAGAGCTACGGCCTTTCCGCGTAACCAGTGGTTCGATGCTGAGTGCAAAGAATGCAAATGCCGGCTTCACCAAGTCATAGATCCTGCTATATGACGGATGCAGTCAAGCAATACTGCACTTTCCTTAAGGCTAGAAAGGCCAGGTATATTGCGGTCCATCAACAGGAAATGTTCTTCCTCACAGGCGGCATCCCGGGACCTTACGGCGAAGAGTGCTGGGAGGAGGCCGCCCTACGAGGAAGCATCACTCGGACCGGTGGGAGCAATACCTACAGCAGCTCTACAACCCTGGGGGTGCACGGGCGGCATTACCCCCCCAGCAAGGCCCAGTGCTGGACATCACGGAGGCGGAGGTAGCACATGGGCTGCAACATCAAGCCAATGGAAAAGCACCAAACCTTGATGGCATGCGGCGGATTTACTCAAGTGGGCGGGGACCATCCATGGCACCCGGTACTAGCAGGCATGTTCAACAAAGCATTGCGGGGACCACTAGCGAGGCTTGTCCCAATCTACAAAGCGGGGAGACCCACAGCTTGGCGGCCAATTACCGAACCATCATGATCAGCTCGGTGATTGCAAAGCTTCTCGGGATCCTCGAGCGGCGGTTGATAGGATGGGCGGCGGCGAAGTCGCGGGCACTCGCTGAGGCGGGATTGAGGTTGAGACACTCAACCATAGATCATATCTTCGCGGCTGTGGACTCGGGTCGGGGCGGGCAAGAACCATCGACAAGATGCGTATTCTTTGCCGTAACCTCTGGCAGCTCTACAACCCAGGGGGGTGCAGGCGGCATTACCCCCAAAGCAAGGCCCGATCTTTGGACATCCGGAGGCGGAGGTAGCACATGGGCTGCAACATCAAGCCAATGGAAAAGCACCAAACCTTGATGGCATGCGGCGGATTTACTCAAGTGGGCGGGGACCATCCATGGCACCGGTACTAACCGAGGCATGTTCAACAAAGCATTGCGGGGACCACTAGCGGGGCTTGTCCCAATCTACAAAGCGGGGAGACCCACAGCGGCGGCCAATTACCGAACCATCATGATCAGCTCGGTGATTGCAAAGCTTCTCACGGGATCCTCGAGCGGCAGTTGATAGGATGGGCGGAGGCGGCAGTCGCGGGCACTCCAGACGGGATTGAGGTTGAGACACTCAACCATAGATCATATCTTCACGCTGTGGACTCTGGTCGAGGACAGCAAGAACCATCGACAAGATCTGTATTGCTGCTTCGTAGACTTCGCCAAGGCTTTTGACAGTGTACCTCGGAAAAAGCGTGGACAAAGGCTGCGGCGGCCTAGGCGTCCCTGTCGAGGCGTAGAACGCGATGTACAGGTTATATAAGACATGCACATGCCGACTGCAACCAGCGGGCCAACCATTCGAGAGCAGTATCGGGGTCCGCCAGGGATGCCCCCTCTCTCCCACACTATTTGGCCTGTATATTGATTAGCTGAGAGATGGCTTGCTGATAATGGAGGCACTGGGGCTCAACTCCTACACCAGATCTCCAGGCAGTTGATCTGTGCTGATGATGTGGACCTCCTAGCACATACTCAGGTAGACATGCAACACCATCTCGATGCCCTGGACACATTTTACCAGATGACTGACATGCGTGTCAACTTAGCCAAGACCACCTTTCAGGACTAATTGGTTCAGAAGCACTCTGTTGTGTGCCTCAACATCTTTAAATTTAAGCAGAATTGGGCGAGAACAATTCTCTAAACCAAGTCTCATGCAATATGTTATTTGAGGCTCATGGAACTTCATAGTATCTTCGAAAAATGCACTACTGTCTGATTCACGTCCTCATTTTCTTCTTCTACTAATCCAGATAATTTAAGATTTTGTGCTTTCAGTTCTTGTTCCTTGGATTCTTGTGTCAACACTTTATCATGTTTTACTAATTGTTCTACAACCACAGTTGTGATCTCAGCCATATCTAGAACCCTAATTGTAGGTTTTTTGGATAAGCCCTCTCCTATAATTCTAGGTTTTGCTGTATCAATGTTTTTGTTTTGTGCAATTACTTCTCCAAGCATCTCCCACAATTCATCAATGGACGACTTCATTTTAGTGAGCTTAGAGAGCAAGGAGGTTGTATCACCCATCGTATTCAATCTCCAGAGAGTTCACAGTCTTCTTACTTGTTTTCCATATAACGGGGTAAACGAAACGCTTTTGTAGAACAAGCGCCTAACAAGCACGGGCACCTAATATGAAAATTTATAATGGTTGTAATCACCTCTGTTTATCAAAATAAAAATTGGGGGAAAAAATACAAAATGCCCTTAGTTTTGACGAATTTCATCAAATGCCCCTGACTTTTCATAATCTCACCAAATGCCCCTGGTCAACGTATAATGTATTTTGTATTTTTGAAAATTAAATACCCTTAAGATTTACGTTAATTCCTCAAGTGCCCTTATATTTCTTTTAAATTCCCAAAATGCTCTAGAGATCTATAACATGTATTTCTTTTCTTTTCTTTTTTTCCTTTTTTTTTTTTAAGGTAAGAAGATAAGCTTTATTGATTGGAAAGATTTTTACAAAGCTTTGTAAGACCCCTATCACAGGGTATTCAGCAGCCAACATGAGAGCAGTTACATTACAAATGTAGTACTTGGTTGGAACCGATTCAACCTCTTCCTAAATAGCTAGTACTATGGGGGCCATAGCCACTACCTCTTTCCAACTAGTAAGTACTATGGAAAAAGGTTCTACCCTTTCCTGCAAAATGTTTTTGTAAAAGCTAACATGCCTCTGCCTCCAAAAAAAAAGGGCAGCCTCAAGATATTAAGTTTAAAATTGAACTTTAGTGAAATGCTTCATTGAAATAGTCTTCTAAGCATGCCAGTAATCTGCTCCTGAACTTAATATCAAAATTCCCTTAAAGCTCCTCCTCCGAAAGTAGCATGGATTCAAACATTTCAAGAACTTGTTCCCAACCCACTACAAGGGATAGTCGACGTCCAACGACGTCGCGACGTCGAAGAACGACGGGTCGTCGTCGAACATCGACGACATCGTCGTTCAACGACGACAACGTCGTTTCGACGTCGTTCAACGACGTTTCTCAGGGCTGACGTGTCGGATTGGCCTGCGTGGCATGGTACTGCGCCAGGCGGCATGCTGCATGTCAAAACATCGCCGTCGGTGGGCGTCGTTGAACGGCGTCTCTCAGCTGACGTGGCACATCCGGTGCGTGGCTTTGCCGACATGCCGGCCGCACGCCACCGTGTTACGCCCGCGTCGACATGACGTCGTTGAGCGGCGACAAAAAATCTGGCGTGACCGGTCGGCCGTGGCTTGCCGACATGCGGGATGGCACGCCAAAGTGTCCGCCGCGTCGACATGGCGTCGTTAAACGGCGCCTAGAATATCGGCGTGGCGGCGGTTTTGCGGCCGCGTGGCGGCATCGTCGCACCACGCTATTGTCGCCAGAGCGCCACGTAAACAACGTCGTTTAACGGCGTCGGTATTAATTTTTTTTTTTTTTTTTTTGAAAAAAAAAAAAAAAAAAACCGTCTTGAAAAAAAAAATTTATACCGGCGTCGCTTATCATTTGGAATGCCAAAATTACCCTATGGACTAAGTTACACGGTCAGTTTTGCAAAAAAACGACACACTTACGCCCTACATTGCAGTATTCAACAGCCACCTCCTAGGCCAATTGACTACGAGTGTGTTGGACATGAGATAGTTTGGCGCTTCTTCGAGAAGGGGTGGCCTTCTGGCCACAAAACTTGGTCCCTAGGGCAATGTCGACGTTCTGAGTCCATTGGCAGAGCCGAATCACGGTTCCGGAGAGGGAAAGTTGCCCGTCCGTCGCCAGGGCCTTCGGGAGAGGACTTTTGGGGCAAGCTGCTTTCGGGTGGTTTTTAGGGTCCGTGCTCTGGCGTCAACACCCCCCCTCTACGTCAAGACACGACGCAAGGTCCTAGTCGAATCTGACAAGGATAGAGCCTCTGAAACATAAACCCTATGAGTTGCCAGGTTCTAGCAGGGTTTGCGTTTTGGGTGCCGAGTTTTGGTCTTTTGCACTTGGGATGTGGCCGATCACATGCAGTTGAGAACGCGAAGCAAGGGAAACTGACGGAATGGAGTTTGGACCTGTACTCCTCCCGTTGTGGCAGCTAGAAGTCAAAGCCCACTTTTGCAGTAGCAAGACATTCGTAAATTCGTAATTAATGCATAGTACGGACTTAAATTCTGATTTTTTGTCAGCGAGCTTCCTAAGTCATCGCCAACCTCTGAGGCCAACTTTCAAAAATTTTGGATAAGGTTTAGATCAAATAGTTTGCACTAGAACGGCCAGGCGGCTTTGTTGTTGGGCGTAGAGTGGCACACTTGCCCAAGTCAAACAAGGCCAGGACCTTGCAAGGCCTCCTCATTAGGGGAGAGTTCGAACCCAGGGAGGCGAGCCCCAAAAAGCTTCCGAGGCAGCCTTTCTGGCGGCGCTCGGCCGGGCGGCGACGCTAAAGACCACACTCCGGATCTCGGTTCCGTGATCCGGCCGTTGAATCCTTTGTTCCGGGAACCTGGTCGAGAAGGTCCAAAAATCCAACATCCGTCCAGGAGAACATATCAAACCGCATGGCGTCTGCGGGCGGCGGTGTAGAAACCAAAGTGTTTTGTCGTTCGGACATTGCGGAGGCTCGAAATGCCGATCCGACTTCGCCACATCGTCAGGAATGCCAAAATTACCCTAGGGACCAAGTTTACGGTCGGTTTTGCAAAAGAAAGAAACACTTACGCCCTACATTCTGCGATTATTATTGACCACCTCCTAGGCCAATTGACTACGAGTGCGTTGCACATGAGATAGTTTGGCGCTTCGAGAAGGGGTGGGCTTCGGCCACAAAACTTGGTCTCTAGGGCAATTTCGACATTACGAGTCCATTGGCGAGAGGCGACTCACCTGTTCGGGAGAGGGAAGTTGCCCGTCCGTCGCCCGGGGCCCGGAGAGGACTTTTGGGGCAAGCTGCTTAGGGTGGTTTTAGGGTCCGTGCTCAAGGCGTCAACACCCCCCCTACGTCAAGACCGGCGCAAGGTCCTAGTCAAATCGACAAGGATAGAGCCTCAAGCGTAAACCCTATGAGTTGACGGGTTCTAGCGGGGGTTTGCGTTTTGGGTGCCGAAGTTTTGGTCTTTTGCACTTGGGGCGTAGCCGATCACATCTGATTGAGAAGCGAAGCAAGGGGAACTGGCGGAATGGAGTTTGGACCTGTACTCCTCCCGTTGTGGCAGTTAGAAGTCAAGGCCCGCTTTTGCAGTAGCAAGACATTCGTAAATTCGTAATTAATGCATAGTACGGACTTAAATTCTGATTTTTTGTCAGCTAGTTTCCTAAGTCATCGCCAACATACAGGCCAACTTTCAAAAATTTTGGATAAGGTTTAGATCAAATAGTTTGCACTAGAACAGCCCGGGCAGCCTGTTGTTGGGCAGCCGAGCTGGCACACTTACTCAATTCAAACAAGGCCAGGACCTTGCAAGGCCTCCTCATTAGAGAGGAGAGTCCGAACCCCAGGAGGCGAGCCCCAAAAAGCTTCCCGATGCAGCCTTTCTGGCGGCTCGCCGGCGCTAAAGACCACACTCCGGATCTCGGTTCCGTATCCGACCGTTGAATCCTTTGTTCCGGGAACCTGGTCAGAAGGTCAAAAAATCCAACATCCGTCCGGGAGAACATATCAAACCGCGAAGCGTCCTGCGGGCGACAGTGTAGAAACCAAAGTGTTTTGTCGTTCGGACATTGCGGAGGCTCCGAAATGCCGATCCAACTTCGCCACATCGTCCGGAATGCCAAAATTACCCTAAGGACCAAGTTACACGGTCAGTTTTGCAAAAAAGAAAGAAACACTTACGCCCTACATTGCAAGATTCGTGACCACCTCCTAAGCCAATTGACTACGAAGTGTGTTTGCACATGAGATAGTTTGGCTTCTTCGAGAAGGGGTGGGCTTCGGGCCACAAAACTTGGTCCCTAGGGCAATGTCGACATTCGATTCCATTGGCGAGAGGCGGATCACGGTTAGGAGAGGGGAAGTTGCCCGTCCGTCGCCCGTGGCCTTCGGGGAGAGGACTTTTGGGGCAAGCTGCTTCGGGGTGGTTTTAGGGGTTCGTGCTCAAGCGTCAACACCCCCTCTACGTCAAGACACGGCGCCAAGGTCCTAGTCAAATCGACAAGGATAGAGCCTCCAAAGCGTAAACCCTATGAGTTGCCGAGGTTCTAGCTGTGGGGGTTTGTGTTTTGGGTGCCGAAGTTTTGGTCTTTTGCACTTGGGGCGTGGCGATCACATGCGATTGAGAACGCGAAGCAAGGGAACTGGCGGAATGGAGTTTGGACTGTACTCCTCCCGTTGTGGCGGTCGAAGTCAAGGGCGCTTTTGCGATAGCAAGATATTTCGTAAATTCGTAATTAATGCATAGTACGGACATAAATTCTGATTTTTTGTCAGCTAGCTTCCTAAGTCATCGCCAACATACAGGCCAACTTTCAAAAATTTTGGATAAGGTTTAGATCAAACAGTTTGCATTAGAACAGTCAGGGCAGCTTTGTTGTTGGGCAGCCAAGCCGGGCACACTTGCCCAAGTCAAACAAGGCGAGGACCTTGCAAGGCCTCCTCATTAGAGGGGAGAGTCCGAACCCCAGAAGGCGAGCCCCAAAAAGCTTCCTAAGGCAGACCTTTCTGGCGGCGGCGCCCGGGGCGTGACGCTAAAGACCACACTCCGCATCTCGGTTCCGGTATCCGGCCGTTGAATCCTTTGTTCTAGGAACCTGGTCGAGAAGGTCCAAAAAATCCAACATCCGTCCAGGGAGAACATATCAAACCGCGAAGCGTCTGCGGCGGCGATGTAGAAACCAAAGTGTTTTGTCGTTCGGACATTGCGGAGGCTCGAAATGCCGATCCGACTTCGCCACATCGTCGGAATGCCAAAATTACCCTAGGGACCAAGTTACACACGGTCAGTTTTGCAAAAAGAAAGAAACACTTACGCCCTACATTTGCGGTGATTTCAATGACCACCTCCTAGGCCAATTGACTACGAGTCGTTGCACATGAGATAGTTTGGCTTCTTCGAGAAGGGGTGGGATTACGGCTACAAAACTTGGTCTCTAGGGCAATTTCAACGTTCGAGTCCATTGGCGAGAGAGCGACTCCACGGTTCGGAGAGGGAAGTTGCCCGTCCGTCGCCCGGTGGCCGCCGGAGAGGACTTTTGGGGCAAAAGCTGCTTCCGGGTGGTTTTAGGGTCCGTGCTGGCGTCAACACCCCTCTCTACGTCAAGACACGGCGCAAGGTCCTAGTCAAATCGACAAGGATAGAGCCTCCGGCGTAAACCCTATGAGTTGGCGAGGTTCTAGCGGGGTTTTGCGTTTTGGGTGCCGAAGTTTTGGTCTTTTGCACTTGGGGCGTGGCGATCACATGCAGTTGAGAACGCGAAGCAAGGGGAGGCCCGGCGAGAATGGAGTTTGGACATGTACTCCTCCCGTTGTGGCAGTTAGAAGTCAAGGCCCGCTTTTGCAGTAGCAAGACATTCGTAAATTCGTAATTAATGCATAGTACGGACTTAAGTTCTGATTTTTTGTCAGCTAGTTTCCTAAGTCATCGCCAACATACAGGCCAACTTTCAAAAATTTTGGATAAGGTTTAGATCAAAGAGTTTGCATTAGAACAGTCTGGGCAGCCTGTTGTTGGGCAGCCGAGCTGGCACACTTGCCCAAGTCAAACAAGGCCAGGACCTTGCAAGGCCTCCTCATTAGAGGGGAGAGTCCGAACCCTAGGAGGCGAGCCCCAAAAAGCTTCCCAAGGCAGCCTTTCCTGGCAGCGCTCCGCCGGGGGGGCGTATGCTAAAGACCACACTCCCGGATCTCGGTTCCCGTATCCGACCGTTGAATCCTTTGTTCTAGGAACCTGGTCCGAGAAGGTCCAAAAAAATCCAACATCCGTCCGGGAGAACATATCAAACCCATGGCGTCTAGCGGCGGCGATTAGAAACCAAAGTGTTTTGTCGTTCGGACATTGCGGAGGAGGCTCGAAATGCCGATCCGACTTCGCCACATCGTCCAGGAATGCCAAAATTACCCTAGGGACCAAGTTACCGCGGTCAGGTTTGCAAAAAGAAAGAAACACTTACGCCCTACATTTGCAAGATTCAAAGTGACCACCTCCTAGGCCAATTGACTACGCAGTGTGTTGCACATGAGATAGTTTGGAGCTTCTTCGAGAAGGGGTGGGCTTCGGCCACAAAACTTGGTCCCTAGGGCAATGTCGACGTTCGAGTCCATTGGCGAGACGGATCCGCGGTTCGAGGAGAGGGTAAGTTGCTCGTCCGTCGCCCGGGGGCCGGGAGAGGACTTTTGGGGCAAAGCTGCTTCGGGTGGTTTTAGGGTCCGTGCTGCGGCGGCCAACACCCCCCCCTCTACATCAAGACACGGCGCAAGGTCCTAGTCAAATCGACAAGCATAGAGCCTCGAAGCGTAAACCCTATGAGTTGCGGGTTCTAGCGAGGGTTTTGCGTTTTTGGGTCCGAGTTTTGGTCTTTCGCGACTTGGGGCGTGGCCAATCACATGCGATTGAGAACACGAAGCAAGGGACCCGGCGGAATGGAGTTTGGACCTGTACTCCTCCCGTTGTGGCAGTTAGAAGTCAAGGGCCGCTTTTGCAGTAGCAAGACATTCGTAAATTCGTAATTAATGCATAGTACGGACTTAAATCCTGATTTTTTGTCAGCTAGCATCCTAAGTCATCGCCAACATACAGGCATGTTGAGATAACTACATCTTCGCATGTTGGTAGGGTATTAGTTCTCATAGCAGGGGACAAAATTAAAAAAATATATATCTGATCTATATATGTTCTTATGTTTGTCCCATTGAATCCGGTCGTTGATCCGAGATCCTACGGCTCACGTGGCTTTGGGACGTATCCTATGGCCCAGATGGCTTGGGGGTTCTTATATAGACTATATGTAACGATCCTACGGTCCATGTTGATCTGATCCTGACCGTCGATCCGAGATCCTACGGCTCAGGTGGCTTAGCACATATCTTACATATCTTACGGTCCACATAGCTTTGGGAATTATATGTGACAGATCCTACGGCTCATATTGCTTTTATATGGTGAGATCTTGATCGTTGATCGAATCTAAGATCCTAAGGCTCATGTTGAATGCTCGTCCCTTAAGGAAAGGCTTTTAAAATTTTTTATGTTATTGGGGGGATTCGAACCCTGGACCTCAACCCCCCAAACCCCCCACTCTAACCACTAGACCAAGCATTAATTCTATGAATAATTTATGTTTCAAATATACTTAAGGGCAATATTCTAATTAAGATAAAATAGAATATAACATTCTAGATAGTTCAAGAAAGTTCTAGAATGTTCTGGAGGCTCTAGAAAGTTCTAAAATCTTCTATAATGTTCTAGAAAGTTCCAGAATATTCTAGAATGTTTTGGAATATAAGAGAATCTAGGGGGAATCTAAGAGAATCCTTCCAGAAAGTCCCAAATTGTTCTAATAAGTTCTAGAATGTAGGGAAATCTTCGGGAATGTAAGGGAAGAGGGAAATACTTCCAGAAAGTTCTAGGATGTTTTGAAAGTTTCAGAATATTCCAGAAAGTTCTAGAATGTTCTAGAACTTTCTAGAATGTAAGGGAATCCAGGAGAATTAAAAGGAATATAAGGAAATCTCATAAATTGTAAGGGAATCTAGGAAAATATTTACAAGTCTAAGGGAATCTCTTAAAATCTAGTTGAATCTAAGAGAGTCTTCGTAATATCTAAGGGAATCTAAGAAAAGCTTGATGAAATCTTAGAGTTTTTTTAGGGTTTTGCAAAGAGCCACAATAGAATGTTCTAAAATGTTTCATAATAAAGGTGTACAATATAAATCTTGAAAAAAAAATGTTCCAGATGCTCAGGGCAAGCGCCTCAGTCTAAAAATAGAAAGCGTTTTAGAAATGTTGCACAGATCCAAAATAGATTATTTTGGAAGGTTCTAAATGCTCATGGGTAAGCACCTCAATCAAAATTGAAAATTCTAAGAGAATCTAAGGGAATCTTCATGAATGCTAAATATAGTACATAGAATGTTGAAGAATATAGAGGAATCACAAGAGAATCTTAGTAGAATCGTTGGTTACCTAGAGCTTGCATCGTAAGAACATGCTAAAATTGGAACACGCACCGTAGGACGCATTAATTTTCTTGTATATATATATATATATATATATATATATATGTCGTCGTAACAAGCGAACACGTAGCTACATATACTATTGGTGGAAACCTAACCTTTTTAAATCTAACAAAATAAAATTTTAAGATAAACTACATCTTTGCATGTTGGTAAGGTATTAGTTATCGTAGCAGGTAAGGTATTACTAGTTATCATCATCGTATTATATACCTCATAGCTCAACGGATGTACCACAAAACATTGAACATTTTCATGGTGGTATATTTCATAACTTTAACGGGTGTAGCAAGTCAAATAAACCCCTATCCAGTTAAATAAACCCATGTATCAAGTGTACATGCATTCTATACTTTAAAAAAAAAAAATTTTTTTTTTCGTCGTAAAAAAAACGTCGTTACAAACGTCGTTCAACGACGTTTTTTGTCGTCGTTTAACGACGTCACGACGTCGTTAAACGACGACCTGTGATTTAAATCGAAAACAGGCGGCAATCCCGCCGCTTATTTTCGAGCAAGCAAAGCTTATGGAGGAGGCGTTTTTGAGGCGATTTTTTCGCGCGGATCTACTTTGGGGTCTATTCTAAGTGTAAGACAAGCTTCATAAGGTATGTGAACGGATCAACCAACTCGTTTTTTGAATCTAAACTTGTTTTTGGGTAGATTTAGGGCTTTTTGTATTTGTTGTTTGTTCTTCCTTCAACCTTCATTCTTCTTCTTCCATTCTTGCATCCTTCTTCCATACATATTCTTCCATTTCCTTTGTCATCTTCTTCTTCGATTCTTCCTCCTCTTATACTACTTCTTCCTCCTCTTATTCAAATTCTTACTCTTAATCCTCCTCTTGCGCTTCATCTTCTTATTCTTCCTCCCCATTTTGGGTTCCTCCTCTTCTTCTTAGCCTTTTCTTCTTCGGAATTCTTCCATTCTTCTTCTAATTTTTTTCCCATCTAAGAAGACGTCGTTAAAAGACGAGACCCTTCTTCTTTCCAAAACTTTTCCTTATTAGTTGTTTTATACTATTTCTTTCTAATCATTGAATTTTTTGTTTTGCATGTACACTCCTAGCAAAATGTGTTGTTCTTGCAAAACAAGTTGGCACCTCTTCCAGGTAAGGATTTAATTTTTTCAATACGCTAATAAAATACTAATGCTTTATTTAGGTTAAATTGTTATCCAAGAAGGGGACGTCATTGAAACCACCCCTCCCCCATTGATTTTCCATATTTTTTTTCCTTTAAGTTGTTTATTTATACTAATATTTTACTAATCATTGAATTTATTGTTTTGCATGTACACTCCTAGCAAATGCGTTGTTTGTGCAAAACAACTTTGCCACCTTGTACCAGGTAAGCATTTAATTTTCAATATGCTTAATGTATTGATTAATGTATTTAGCTTAATTTATTGATTAATGTATTTAGCTAAAAAAATTGGGGCTTCATTTATTTTTGTATTTTTTTAATATATTTAAGCGACATCATTTAATGACGTTAAAATTTTATATTTCTTTATTGGTTAAATTCATTTTATAGGCTTTAAATTAAATGTATTAACTTCATTCATAATAAATGTATTATTATTATTTTTTTCAATTTAAAAAAAAAATTAAAAAAAAAAATTTCTTTTTAATACACGTAAGCAACGTCGTTAAACGACGTTGCTTACGTGGCTACTACGTCGACAGCGGCGGTAACGCAACGCCGCTTGCCGCCGACGGCGTGGTCGCCGCGTGTACGTGACGTCGTTAAACGACGTCAAACACGTGGTCGCCGCGTCGACAAGAACTTCGCCCGACGCCATCGCCGCCCGTACGCGTGGCGTGCGATAATGCCATGGCGTCGTTGAAACGGCGAACGACGCCACGCCGCTTTAAACGACGACGCCGATTGCGGCTGCGATATAGCGGCGACGCGTCAGCGTCGTAAAACGGCGATGCGGGGCGTCGTTATAGGCGTCGTTCATCGACTTTTTGGCGTCGTTCATCGACGTTCAAACGACGTCTGGACGTCGTAATAGACGTCGTAACAGGGCAATTTTTTTGTAGTGACCGCGCGAGGTTGGAGCTCCCTATTCTGTAAGCACCCAAGGCTATAGGAATAAAGAGAAAAAGAACAGGCCATCTTCATCTAATCCCATTTGGTCTTGTCACCTCATGGGATCAAGTGCACAATAATCAGGAGCCTCCCGTCTCCTGCTCATGCATGTGGCGATACTTACACACCATCAATGTAAACACCTCTACTCCAGTTTCTGATTGGGATAGGAGATCGCGGCCACTGAGAACTCATGTTTCAAAAGTATCCCTTACACATCATAACATAAAAAGTAGATAACCTGAAGTCTAACATTTTGAAACAAAGCAGCTTATTACTTCCCTAGTTCCATCAAGACGGAGATGCCCTCTAACAAAGACATCAGCACTGAGGTCTACAAAACAATCCATAGGTGTCGGCTTAATAAATCTATGTATTACTAAGAGACCATACTGCAGTGTCAAAATAAGAATAGCATATACCAATCTAAGAGCTTCGGGTAAAACTAACTCCTAAGCCTCAGATGAATAGACAACAAGAGACTATACTCATAGCACTGCGTAAATATTTATGGAATCACTGAGTCTAATAAGCTCGCAAGGCTACAACATCAACACAGAAGCCCCCTGCAAACCTCTATTATTGCCCTGCAGTGAGTGCAAGGCCCAGCCACAGTGGTGCAGCCGTCTTAGAAGATAAATCCAACTACTAGATAGGAAATGACTCAGCACTGATTGGGACTGAATAACATATTGCAGATCTTACCGTGCTCATACATGATTAAGCTCTAGAGATAAAGAGGCAGGGTCTGCACCACAGGAAAGGCCTACTCCACTGCAGAAAACAGGGGAACTCGACCACCAAGAAGTGCTCCACATACCACCCTTTTTTGCCAGCCCAAAAGATGTCTTACCTTGCCCTGGGTGCATCCAACATCTCCAGCATCGTCGCTTCTACAAGAACAATAGGGCACCGGCTGCCATAACCGGCCGCCCCTTCAGCCGCCAGTCAAACCTCCGCCCTTGAACAACATCATATTATCACTGGAGAACATCGCACCTAGAATAGTAGGAGCGATAACAGGCTGCATGATCTCCCTATAGGTTGCAGAGTAGGAAGTGAGTAAAAAGGCTTCGTGAGCCTCCAGAATCATGAGAGCCTGTGCCTTCAAAAGTATGAGACACTAATCCTTCAAAAAGTCTTAAGAAAATAGAATTGGTGCAAAATCGTGAGAGTCTGTGAGCAAAACTCAATGGAGCAAGCAAAACTTGATGGAGCAGAATGACAAATTCGATGGAGCCTCATGTTTTGAAGAACTATGCATAAAAGTAGGCGTTGATCCAAAAATAGATGCCAAAATAATATTCGTTGAAAAAGCTAAAGGGCATTTTGTGAAACTTCGAAATATTACAAAAGGGTAAACATTGATCAAGGGCATTTAGTAAAATTATGAAGACTTAGAGGCATCTGGTAAAATTAGTCAAAACCATAAGAGCATTTTGTGGTTCTGGATTTGCTAGATACGCGTGCAAGCATATGGTACTCTGCATCTAACAAAGAATATCGTGGAAAATATTTTCTCAGATTCTTGCAAAAAGTCCTTGAATTTGGTGATCATGCGTTGATTTATCTCATTTTAGCGGAGGGGCGGGTATACATGTCAATGCCTTCTGAGATGGAGGACACGTAGCCTGTTTGTGTATTTTTTTGGATTTTACATTGCAACGAAAGCACATTTTTCTGTATGTTGCTAGGTTGTCCCCATTTTACACAATCCTAAGGGTCGCCATTTGCTCGCACATATTTTCCTACGCCGAAAAGTGGCCCTACATTTTTTGCAACATAGCACAGTACGTGGTGAAACTTGTAGATGATTCGTAGTAACCAAGAATGAAACCACATATGCTTATATTTTACCTAATGCAGCAGCTACAACTTTACTTTTCAATACCCTGTTGCAAATATTGTATCAGATCATAACCAGTGGTAGTCCATTTGTTGTATGCGTCTGCACAGGTCCTTATCATAAAATTGGCTGCCTCCCGTTCTGTCATTTCAGGATGAAACCGCTTTCTCAAATTACCAATTGGATCTCCGCGTCCAAAACATGGCAGGCCACTATCTTTCATTAGAAGCACGGTATTCACAATGCCATCCATATGGAGTCTTGCTGCCAGATAACCTTTAACACACAAGCTGCAGCGTAGAACAAGAAAGTATGCATTGTAGGAAGAATGCAATAGAAAAGTTCGCATAATTCAAGTAAATGTCACCTCACAAATCGATTCCACGTGTCGCTCTTCATGATACCCGATGGGTCAAGCAATTGTGTCATTTCATGGCTCAACTTAAAATGTGCACTCTCAAAACGAAGGTTGCCTCCAGGCGAAGTTTCAAGAATGAAGCCAAAGTCTATATGAACTAGTCTTCCCTCACTGGTTAGGCAGTAAATAATAAGACAACATAGAAATTGTATACATTTCAGCACATAATATTTTTCCCTTTACCTGTCAAATAGAAGGTTACCATTATGTCGGTCCTTTGGTTGGAGCAGAAGACTAGCAACTGCATATCCAGCACTACTGACGATAAAGTTATCCCGAGCTGCTTCAAAACTTTGAGATCCCACTGGACCATACTCTTGCTGAAATATCTCGTATAATCCACCATCTGTCATTTCACCCATTTGGTTTCTGCTCCGTGAATTGGGAACAACCTGACAAATTGGAGGCAATCGAGTTAACACTACATACTTATATTGAGGTGAAGACCGAGGAGGAAAGATGCATGTTGGCAGAATGTTACCTCAATAATGCCTCTTCCGTAGCCAGTTGGCAAAACACCATATGGAAAGAGATACAAATTCAAACTCACGGCTTTAAATATATCCCTCAGAAGTGCAATAACCTGCAGGGCCAAGACATCTTGCCTGCAATCATCTCCAACCTAGAAAGCAAACACGATTAATGTCAACATTAAAAAAAAAAGACATAATATATATTAGTTTTTGCCCACATGATATCCTCTCACAATAGCTCAAAATAGAATCGTCATGTGCAATTAAAATGTATTTTATGAAAATTATGTTCCTAAACGTCATTTTGTTTATACGGCTTTTACGAACTTGAAAATACAAGCTCATAACTTAGGATGGTTACAGTCCTCTTCCTTGTCAATAACATTAAAAGTTATATAATATATACTAGTTCTTGCTCCCATGATATCCTCTCATTGCTGATGAAAACAATAGCTCAAGATAGAATCATCACCTGCAACTAAGATGTTCTTATGAAAATTATGTTTCTAAATGCCATTTTTTATACAGCTTTACCGACCTTGAAGATACAGGCCTGCAACTTAGGATGGTTACAGTCCTCTTCCTTGTCAATAACATCAAAAGTTATCATGATAGGAACTTTTGCTGCAGACTGTAGTGGAACTCCACTATCAAGTTCAATGCCACATACAAGCTTGTTTGGTGCAGTTGGGAGGTACAGATCCTCACCCTCAACTTTGATTTTCTCCAGTTCCCTGAACTCATACATACGTTACTTTAGCATATCAAACACTGCAAGATATAGACTATCAAACACTGCAGGATATAGACATGTCAAAAACGCATCTTGAAAGTCCTATATTCACGTGGATGGAATATCAAATAACATGTCAATAATTTTGCGCATAAACAACAAATCATTACTTTCGGATAGCAGCACGACGCTCCTCCTTTGGAAGAGGAAAAAGTTTTCCTGATATAGAAGTAATCTCATCGAAGAACCGAAATTCACGAACAAAGTAGTCATATGCTTCAGGTGTGAAGCTATCAATTATCCTTTGCTTCACTTTTGGAACAATATCATAAAGTGAATTCCCCTGCCAAGAACAGCACATCAGTAACTGCAAAATAACATGTAGGCTTTTGTAACTATAGCTATATATTACAGCCCGTCGGTTTGCAATATATACCTTTGTTGCCGGGAGCTCTTTGCTTACCTCCTCAGGTGGAGGTTCCTCTCCCTGCAGAATGGTTTCAGAGTTGGTTACATGCTTCCTTTTTTGAACACTAATAATATCATCAACATTGAACACTAACAAGCCGTTTGCTCCTATTCTCGAGCAGTACTTTCTTACAAAAGGAATTGGAGCTTTAATCTACAAAAACGTTTCCTTTGTCCCCCAATTCCCGTTGTAAAATTCTATTACTTCTTTTGACGCAACTGTCAAGTTCGTGAAGGCATGTTTGTGGCAAAGTGCAATTGATTGCCGGCTCACTTATAGAGACAACATATAGCATGTGAGAGATGGAAAGAGCACCAAAAACAACCCCGTTTGTTACTACCACGAGTAAAGTGAAGATAACTAGGGCATTATTCATAACCACATGTACCCGAAATGATGAACAACTCCAGACCTTGTAGTACCCTCGCCTTCTAGCATGCGGTGAATTCTCAAGACATGATGCTATTATCCTTATCCAAGAGTAACGGTGAATGCATAACATGCATATGGTGAGTAAGATCCGTTGAGCCATGTTATCATGTTAGACAGATCAGCATGGGCTTATTCATTATGTCCACTGTCTAACAGGCTTTTAACACATTGTGCTTCCTCATTTGTTCTTACACAAGAAAGTAGCAATTCTTGTAACATTCAAGTTCCTACGATGATAATAAATATTCCTTGTGTGACCATGAAACACATGCTTCAAAACGTAGTATTGAGTACTACAAACCTATAAGGGAAATGTATTTATGATAAAAACAACGTCAAAAACTAACCTGAAGCTGCCATATCAGAATGTGGGCAAAAAGGTTACTTCTCTTTGCAGCAACCACAAGATAGCCCTCAACCAGACCCTGAAGAATTGTTGCATCATATAAACTGAACAAAGAATCACTACTTAACCACATTGCAGGGATGCAAAGCACTGGCACTTACTGCTTCATCATAACGGAGAGCCTGAACAAGCTGCGGCATAAAAAAGGTCACTCTCTCTGGAGGATATGATTCCAATACACGCAGAACATATGCCATGACCCTTGTATTACCCTTGTATGAAGGAGTGAGAAACTCTAAGGCCCTGGTGATTGAGCAGGGAGCCCAATGCGGAAGGAGCTGAAGAACAAGTGAATTTTCTTCAACAGCTTTTGGTGTAACAAAATAAGGCAGTGCCTCTGGTATTTCACTTAATTCGGTAAGATGTGCCTGGACAAAGAAATGAAACATTAGTGAAACAATTAAATGCTTGAAATAACTTGTACATATCCTAGAAAATGTAATTCTTTGCAATTAAACGTGCTTTTCTTGCAATTAATATTGAACAAGACACGTAAACCTGAACTCGCGAAGTAACCTCCGCTTACATATCCTAGAAAATGTAATTCTTTGCAATTAAACGTGCCTTTCTTGCAATTAATATTGAACAAGACACGCAAACCTGAACTAGCGAAGTAACCTCAGCTTTCAAAGGCATTACAGAAGGAAAGCGCGCAATAAGTGAGAACGCAATACGAGGATCAACAGACCATGCTATTTTGGCATATTCAATCCAGCCATCTGCACTTATCCGCAACCGAGGCAATGAGAGTTCCCTGGTATAAAACCATTCGTTAATAACAACAAAGACCCTAAAACCAACATAATTTATACATAAATACAACCATTGGGCCAATACCATACTTCAAAGGGTTAGCCCATGTATCCAAACGATCAGCCTCGTGCTGGCATAACATCAGCAATAACTGCTTCCGTTTTTCCTTCCCACAGTTATTGCTATCAGACTTTCCTACTGAAGATTGAATGCCTTCTGACTGCAATAAGATTATGAAATATAATTAGAGTGATAATTCTCAAGAAAGATAGAAAGAGCCCACATATACAACTTACTTGACCTGACAGCATGCCCACACAAGCTTGCGCATTTTCTTGAAATCCACTTCTCTGCTCTGCTCCAACGTTAGAAATTGATTCTAACCGGCCAGAGAGTAACTGCTGTACAAAGAGTGCCATTGTCTGGGACTCAAACTGAGCTGCACCATTCACTTCAAACTCATACCAACCTGGCTCAACTGCAAACCATGTCAAGGAAGCACTGCAGAAGTAAAGAAAAAAGGTTATTACTCATATAGACCAGATTTCAAGAATTTTGAAAATGAGCAAAAAAAAAGAAAAACCCACTGGTAAATACGGTCTTCTAAGAGGACTGCTCCAACATTTCCAACCAGGGAACCATTTTGAAGTTGGCTGCTGCAATACTTCAGTCCTAAGAGCATCAGAGTAAAGAAGGATCCCCTGGCCGCTGAGTGAGATGAGAAATGTGAGAAGTTTTTCACCGAACCTTGTATCATCCGTCCAATGAGAAGCAACTGCTCACTACTGCTATGTCTTACAACCTAGAAATTATATAAAGTTAATCCAAATACCTCGAAATCCCCAAACCCCTTCAAAACAAAATACTGTTAAGTCTCAATTCATACATCAAGATTAGCTAGGTGGAATGCAGCAGTCTTAGAGGATTGGTTGACAAGCAGTTTGGTTCAAGGTTTAAAAAACATTGAATGTTGGATATTTACTTCAACTGTCTTTGTATATGTACAATGCTAAAGTACGAGATGCTGTATTGGGAAATTCTATGTATACTATAGGGAGTTAATAGCCTATAATAAAGTTATTGAGTTATTTTCTTTGGGTACATAGAAGTATGGCAAAAAAAATAAGGAAGTCAGATTAAACACAGTACTGCTCCAAATTGATGTGTTATGTTGAACATATTCTCAACATAAGGAAAGTAAGTAAACCAAATGGTTGCAATTCACCTCAAAACGGTCAAGGAAGAATCCAAGCCAAAGTTGATGAGCAGTTATTCCCTCAACAATGTCTTTTGTTGTGGAACAGTCAGGCTCACCAGGTGTCAAGTGAGGCCGCAATTCTGCCACAGGCCCGGAGTTTTTTATGCCATGTGCAAAAAGTCCATGACCTGTGTCCACTGTCCATAGCCATGCATCCACCAATTCTGATAAGATAGAACATCCTAGATGTGGTGCCGCAGAAAGAAGCCATGTCCAAATGAGTATGCCAGTTTCCATAGCTCCAGGAGTAAAAATGTATGCAGGACACCAGCATAACAAACGAAGTAACTGTAAAAAGCTCTCTAAGGGATCGTCCCTGTTCAAGCCCTGCAAAATCAGTATGTATAATTTCAAGACTTATCAAAATAGAAACTGTGCCAATATTATTATGACAAAAAGTTTGTTTGTTTTATGTCATATCACATTTGGCAGTATCCTACAAAGATATACAACGGAACCCCCAAGGTCCCTAAGAAGCCTTGGAACACAAGGTTTCATGGCTACTAGTCCAATAAACCACTGGGAGAGGGACAGTTTGAAGAACTTATAAACAGTAGTTACCGTGTCAGATAACAAAAGAGCTGTTGCATGCATGCAAGCTTCACGGAAAGCTGAAGATTCTACTGGTTGTCCCTTCTCAGAAGCTGTAACAAACTGTTGAAGTGACTGTAAATCGAATAGGATCGCATTAAGAGCTAAATCATCTTCTTTAATTAACTGCTCCCCACTGACATCTTCACTAGTATTGAACCATGGACCAGGAGAACCCTTTGGTCCATTCTTATTCAGACCAAGATAAAGCTTCTTCATTCCAACAATTTCACCTAGATAACTTGACTTCATATTTGCACTGATATTCGCACTGATAAGGCTTGTTGAGAGGACCTCCATGTTTCCCCCCTCTGCCAAACCAGGATTTGCACCTGCAGCTGCTGCAGCTGCTGCAATAACTGCAGGAATGACAGTTGATTGACTGCTTTGCAAGGCCTCCCCTTTTGCCATGTCAAGCCTCATTTCAGAGAATATAGAAAGCAGCTCACTTGTCCGAGCTGTATTTTGCCATGTGTTGCGCTTACGAAATTCCTCCTAACAAGAAATAATACCATGGTTATCTCATGTACATTATGACGTGATGCATATAGAAAAGGTACTTTGGACAATTATAGCACTTTACGTTAGCATCTAGTACATATACATAAACAATGACAGATATCCAATCACGTAGGTGTTGATGGATCTTCGGATTCCAATGACAATTAGGAATAACTATCTTCTTGTATGTTTCTTTGTACTTTCTATATCTTTTTTTTACAGACAAAGGCACATACTTGTAGAAGCCCTTGTGTAGTTGATGGTGCCAATAAGAGAGAGTATGTCATCCATTCACGAACCCTTTGTTGTAAAAGCATTCTTGAAGAAACAAAAGTTCCATGATCAATTGAAGGCAAATCTTTTGGATTATTCTCAACCAAATGCAATAAACATTCTAAGCAGCGGACATTCCATAGAACCTGAAACAAGTTTATATTAGTAAGTCTCCCTTCCCATTACCCAAAAGAAGGTGGCATTCAAACCTGTGGGAATCTGTTTCTAAGCTGACTGAGGAGAGCATCGGCCGTTTCACGTACTATTTCATTCTGGTGAGTCAGATGCTGAATAAGAAAGCAAGCATGGAGGGAGATTGCAGCTTCCCTTTCATCCGCACCAACCCCAGTTGAAGATGACTTTTCTGCCTGTCATCAACCCAGCCAGCATAATACGTAAATGATTCTAAACAAAAAGGACCCAAACCCAAAGGATTTCCTTAAAGCATGCAATTCTATAATGACAACTTTCTCAACATTGGAGATGAACCTTTCAATGCCCTATTTACCTGCACATTCATCTAGAACAGACACATGGTCTGCAGCAGCCAGACCTAGAATTGACTTCTTATAACGGGCCAAGTAGAAGGAAGTCGCATATGCCACATGAACAATCATTCCACATGAAGAAAGCACCTCCTTTCAAAAGACAAGATATCCGGCCCTGTCTACAGAGGTTTGAATTCCAAAGGATGCCTATCTATCATTCCTTTATTTGCTGAGGCTGGAGTTCTCATGTCCGCTCTTTAGGTTGAAAAGTGCTGCCCAAGCTCGGATTGCTGAAGGATATGCCCCTCTTGCCCAATTGTAGAAACAGTGCTCCAAAATGCACTTTTAGGATGCTTATACAAAGCTCTTTTATTTGACAAGGTGGTAAAACCTGCTACTCTATATGGGGAGTTGATCTGCAAGCAGCTGGATGGCCTCAGTTATGAAGGCTTTAAGTATCTCTCCCACGTAGAATGATCAGATGTAAACCCCGCAATATAGTGCTTCTAAATTGAATGCTCGCTCTTACAGCTTGAAGAGGCAAGAAGTGTCTTGTATACATAAGCTAAGCTATGCCACTTTGAGAATCTCGAGAGAACCAGCTGAGATTCCCTTGGTTGGCTTATGTCTTGTCAAAAGCTCTGGCTGATCAGATAGTAAGACCTGCTGGTTTGTAAGAACAACCAAGGTGTTTGACTCTCTAGGCTTCTCAATGTATAGAATACCTTGTTTCCAATATAACTTGGCAGTGCCCAATCTGAAACTGAGCAAACAGCAAGTGAACCAGCTTATAATTCATGATTTTGTATGGCTTGAAAAATTACAAGGAGAACTTTCTCAACGTTTCAGCTGATGGCTTCTTGATATTGGCCTTCCAAATAAGGTGAGATTTTCAATGGGGGCAATTCAGGGTGTCCACTCATGTAAGCTCAGTCATGCTAAACATTTTAGCCACAAGCATAGGAAATGCACTTTGTGTAATCTGGATATGTTGCAGTCTAAGGAACATTTCATCTTTACCTGCCCTACTTATTACATCATAAGAGGAAGAAGCTACATCATTGCCTTTCCAGACATTCGACAATCGTACCACAACTCATGAAGTATCACGACCAGAAATGTGCATCTTTTTATTCATGGCAGCCCGAAACGTCTACAGCAAATAAAAATTTCTCCATTCTTTCTTGCTGGTAGCAACAGATTGGAATGGTGGACAGCTTGCCAAAGAAAAAGAAACTTCATGAGATTAAAGGAGTGCCATTGCCGACCTCTGAGAAAGTAAAATGGGTAGCAAAACAGAAGCGGAAGCAATCATTTCAGAAAAGGAAACATAATGGGAAACAAAAGAGGCCAGATGCTGACAACTGAACATTCTTTGAGCAGCTAGAATGGTAATTGGAACATCTTCCTGGGAATTCTTTCTTGAAATTTGATACTCTTAGCAATAGACTATTTCGTGTCTTCTCGCCCGTTTTGCAGATCCACAATTTTGTATGTTGTTGGTCTCATAGACCATATGGGTCTTTCATAGACGTTAATAAATCATTCTTTTGTTCTTTCTTTCATTAGGACTGGGATCCACAAATTTGGGCAGTTGATTCGCAGGCTGATGAATAGAGGGAGGGAGGGAGAGTTTATTAATGTCTACAGACGGGAGACAAACTTAGTGATAAAGCTCACTTATCTGAAAATAAACTGTGATGCCTTGTATATGCCTATCGTACTAAAGAGGTTTTGACAACATCTCTCCTCTCTATCAAGAGCACCATAATGGTAAGAAAACAATTTTTCTGAATAAAACCTCATCGCTGAGATGCCATATACTGGCCCAAAACTTATGTGATGGGAGAACCAAGGTGCATTTGATAAATACTCAAGGCAAAAATATTAAAATTTAGGTTCACTAAGTAGGGTATATTCACGTAAAAAGAGAATCAGGGCAGATATGAAAGAGGCAATAAACATACCAACCATGACATGGCTGAGTCAAATGCTCGATGTACAATTGCAGTGAGGCACTGAGAAACAATAGGCATGAGATTTGGAGTTTCAAGATATTTCAGTGTGCAACATAATGCACTTTTAGCTTCCCCCTTATGATTAACACTTTTCATGATTCCCCCATTACGAATAAACCTCAGCACCTCCAAAAATGCAACAGCAAGAAGGTATGTGGCCTTCACACCTAAATAAAAGGAAAGAGAAGAAAATCAATAACAAGATGAAAAGCAACAAAATTGTCTCATTGAATGCATGGCAATCCTAAACTTCAAATAATATTCCCAATCAAATGCTGCATCCCGGATCTTTTACTATTTATCCGAAATCACCTATAATAAACATCTATTGAAGCTGAATCAATGTGTTAAGCCTTCTCTGCATGAACTTAAAAGTACTCAAAAGGCATCAATACTCTCTCTCTTTCCCTCCCACCATCTTTCAGAGGAACATACATGTAGCTTCTACGGATGGGCCTCTCAAATCTTTGTACAGAAAAGAGAGTTTGGATAAACGGAAATATATATCAGTCAATTGATCTTGTCTGCAGTTCACTACTGGCCTATTGCACTATAAAAATGTCAATTGGCAAATGTTATGCTTCACTAGCTATATTAGAAAAGCAATGCTTTCTTTAGAACGTCTCAACAAGGACCAATCAAGTACTTTTGGTTAAACCAGTTCTTCATATGGATCTGAATTTTGGGTGTATATTTAACGCCAAGAATTGACCCAAATGAAGAGAAGTCATGCAACATCTTGTTCAAGGTGATCAAGAAGTAGACATCAAATACCACATGCAAACCTCGAGCAAACTGTAGCCTCCCCCACTGCAGCTTCACACAAACAGTCTAGCTGATATCTCTTGTATACAGGGTACATAAAGTAACAACTACAAAGGCTAGGCTAGCTTAAGTACTCTGTTGGCTCAGAAAGGCATTAAAGGATGTCGGTATGCAATAACTCTGCCATAGTCGGATTTGATTTGGTGAAGCCCCCACCTATAATTTGAGGATCAGAAATACTTCATCCAAATGACCAATCAGAAGAGACCGTTGCTTGAAAGCAGGGTCAGACATGTCCCCATTAAAAAAGATGATTTCTCTCAGACTATAACCACATTGTATTTTCATCGAAGTCATGAGGAGGATTAAATGGAATCAAAAGACACCCCACTTTGGCATCAAAGCGGATCAGAATTGAACCGTCAAATGAAAAGCAAAAACAGAAAGACAAACTAGGGCTTTCATAATATTATTATCTAGATCAGTTATCTCCAGCTGTAAATAAGATGATAAAATATATCATAACATTTGTCTCACAGACATTAAAACCATAAACAAAGCTACCTGATATTGCATTAAGTGATGAGGCTTCAACACGACCACCCAATGCTGCAGCCAAGGCCGCACGCTGTCCGATTGCTGCTTTTTCATTACTGCTACCTCGTCGACTCCCAGGATTGTGAAGAGCATTGAGTTCTAATTCATCCTCAACCCACTTTACCGAGCTCACAACCTGACATTGTTGAACAATGAAAATTGTTGTTCAGTATGAAGACAAAACAGAAAGCTGTTTTGAAACCAAATCTCACTCACAAGAGGGGGAGTTGCTTCTGTGATGCACTGTACAGCTTCTGCCCATTGTGAACTCCATTTATAGGGGCCTGCAACAGCCTGCACGCTGACACTCCCCAGGCTACTCATACTTGCAGCAACCTTCGCTGATGGCTGAACCTTCTGAATAGCAGGAGCCAGGCCAAATAACACAATATAGAACCACAAATTCCGAAACAGTTTTAGGAGGGAGGGATCTGTATTACATGCCGCATCAAAGTCACGGCATATTTCTGCAACAGCTGGAAGCAGAGGCCCTAGCAGATCTGCTCCGCTCCTAGAATTCAAGGTGTAGAGTGCATTAGTTGATAGCCAAGCAAATCTCTTGTTGTTATCCAAATCGTAACGTATTTGTTAAATTGCTCATTTCTTTGAATTTTCGAATTTAATGCTTACATATTATTACACTAAAGCAGTATTTATAAATCTCAATAACATTGGTGATCCCATCATTTCAGCTGTGGAGTCAGCAGTTCTTTACCAACGTTATAAGCTCAAGATGAACGGAACATAACACTTATTTACTCATTTATCATACTTTTCTCCTTATATCGAGAGATTTTCCTAGGGTTCTTGAGAATGTAATGTATAACAACTAAGGGCAAGTAATATGCCATCTGGATTCTGGAGATTTGTAATTCAGAACATATAGTCTAACTAATTAAAAAGATAAAATAACTTAAGCCTTCTACAGCATTAATATTTTTTACTTTTCTTTTTTCCTTGATCTTTATGTTGCATGTCACTCGCCCCTAGCTGTTATATAGGACACGCATTCTCATAGACCTTGGGAGTCTCAGAAGACATTAATAGATCTTTCTTCCTTTTTTTCCCTTCTGAATGCCCACATTATGGCAATACAGCACCCTTATCCAATCCATCATCAAGACAGGCATATTACCAACAAGATAAATAATAAAAATGTTGACCGACATTTAAAATTATGGTCCTCATCATTCAACCGCATACCTTCCACTTTTGGCTTCTGCAACAAGACCAACGTCAGAACAAAGGATCAGCATTCTGTGCAGATAATTAGAACGCAATTCAGGTTGACAAAGCCCACGTGCAATGACTTGAAATGCAACAGGAAGTGTCTGTAAAATATGCTCCCTTCTTTTAGAAAAAACAAAACCACCCTGCAGTTACCATGTATAAGAAAACAGCTTGCATCCACTTACATCCACGCGTTCAGTTGTAGCTTCTGGCGCCAATGTCCTGCTATGTGTTGAACCAACTGTTGACAATTTCTCCAGATAGCTCCTTGTCAAAAGCACCACGGTTTCTCTGTATGACTTCTCAAAACCTAGAGTTGCCATTCGAGCCACTGCATCCAATAACTGCAACATAAGATAACCAAGAACACCATCAATTTAAACCTAGCCATGTAGTTTTCACAAATACATGCCAAAGACATTATGTTTCATATTGGCATATAAGGTCAGAGTTGTACCCGCAGGCGCAAAAGACACGGAACAGAGGCATCGCCCTCTTGCAAACTCTCTAGAAACACAGGCATAACCATCTCAATAGCTTCACACTTGTTAAGCATCGTTGCCAGGTCTGCAAGCAGAGGAATGACATTTAACTGCCGCATTGCAATGGCCGTCTGCTTTTCCTTTTCATCCTGAAACGAATCAACATGTCTGAACACAGGATGAACAATAAAGAGTAGCCCAACCATTGGTTCAGCCAAACAAGGCACTGAGCAGTACTGCAAATTAGACAGCAAGGGGACCCCGCCAAAAGAAACACACACGCACACAAGCACACACACAGAGTAACTCAATTCTCCTACATTGTCATTTAAGATAAGTAGCTCTAACAAAGCAAACTAATGGAAAATATGTACCTCCGTTCGATCTCGAATATGGGCTGCAAGAGATAACAGGAACGGTTCTATGGTGGACCTATCCCAGTTCCAACCAGCCTTGATTATTGAGCAACTCCCCTTCACCACACTTTTGAACATTGCCCCTTGATTTGTGCCCCAAGTGTCAGCCTGCAGGCAAATGTGAAGTTCAATGCTTGATAATGAAGTGTCCAAGGTTGCACATATGCTTGATTCAAATTAGAATGCAACAAACTAAATAAATAGTCTTACATAAGCACAAGCAGACAGGATAAGATGCTTTAAACGATAGAGGACAACACCAAGAATCTGCCTTCCATGAACAACAGAAATTTCCGCAACCCCAGATAATAAAGCATCAAATAGGCACTCGCATGCTTTCAGCCTCCTCCAAGGTGAAGAAATGCAAGCAAAAGCAGCATCCATAAGCAATGTAAGTGTCTCCTGTAGACCTTTGGGGATTTTCCCTTTGTCCCCTGATCCAAGAAGACATTTTGTTTCAATCACAGCAGCCACCTGACAGACTTCCAACTTCAGATTCATTTTGGCCTTCATTTGAACTCCTACCGTGGTCAAGTCCCGCTTCCGCATCTTTTATGCAGCAACACCTCAGGTAGTCAGTAGGAGATTATAATATCTTAAACTAAATATTGTAATGAGTAATCACCTTTAAAATGGGAAGAAGTGCCTTTAATTGTTGAGTTGCAGCTTCCTTTAGCTGCCGCATATGGGTCTCCTTAAGCTTCATCCCAGTTCTCTCCAATCCATTTAGTATATGTATAAGCAACCTGAAAGCTATATCCTGTCTTTTAAGACCATCTAGCCCCTCAGAGTCCAATATCGATTGATACGGAGCAGAACCTGACAATGCATTAGTCCACCCATTTGTGGTGATAAATCTATCTATAATTCCATTTCCTGATACATTTGATAGTGTGCGAGTGTTCGAGACGTGATCAACTCCTTCCCGTTCAGGGGATCTTGATGGAGTGCCTACGGAATTTATAAAGTGAGTTCTGCGTGGAGTAGATAATGGGCTTTCTTCTCTTATGCTCATGTTTTCAATCAACCCTTCTAATCCCGGTTCGCTGTCCTTCCTATCTCTTTCATTACCTGTCAAAGGTGAACCATAACAGGAGCTTTCTGCTGAAGATAAAGTCGCTGGAACCCCAGCCTGAGGCATAATCCAATGTTCCAGCAAACACTGGACCACTTCCTCTGACTTGGAATGATCAAGAGGAGGCCAATTCTGAGTCAATGAAGAAAGAAATGTCTTTATTTCAAGGGAATCGAAAATATGAACGCCTTCATTATCAAGGACACCCAATGTGAGTATGAATTTAGCTACTGCCTTGCCTATATTTGTAGATGCTAGTGGCCATGACTCGGCAATCATTACCAAATATTCAGTGAGCTTCGAAAAAAATTCAGAAGCCTCAAAAGAAGGAGGCCACGAACCTTCGTTCTTGGCCACCTTTGGAAGCGCTTCAATAAACTCCAAAACTGGTTGCAGCAGATCTAACTTCCGCTGTGCAGGGCCACAATGTGCCAGATATCTGGCCATAGCTAAAATGCCAGAAAGCTGGCCAGCATTGAGACGGGACTCGGATTGATGCTTGAGAAGCTCCTGCTGTGGGCACTGACTCCATATAAGATTGATCTTTTCCTTTGCCAATTCTGGCCTTCTAGCCAACACATCACTGAGCCTTGTTAGGGCATCGGCTCCGATGCCCATGTTTTTAGAGATGGATTATGGAGCTTGGAGTCTTCTGGCTATGCCGATCCGCTCCCATCATGTCGCACCATTTCCCACGTCGGAAGTCTCAAACCTACCATGACCAAAACAACGTTTTACTAATTCAAAATGTTCGACTCCAAATAGAACATTTCAACTATAACGAGTTGTTAAAAGCTTTCTCCCTAACTTGTAGCTCCTTTTTAGCATTACATTACATTCCTTTTCTACACATATATAATCTTAGTCACATATTACGCAACCTCCTTATGTTAGCTCATTCTAACCTCACTGCTACGACAATTTTCCTTGCAGCAACACCCTTGGGCTTTGCTAGTGGATGAGCATTCCTTGCCCTTTTGACTGCCCTCTAAAGTGCAACATCAACTGCAGAACTTGCAAAAGCAAGTGTGGTCACATATTACGCAACCTCCTTATGTTAGCTCATTCTAACCTCACTGAGTGAAGGTAAGGCATAGCAATAGAACTAGGTTACAAAAGTAAGACAGCTCTTTCAAGCAAACCCAAATGTCAGTACACTCCAATACTTTAAAATGCGTCTAAAATACGAAGGTACTTCAAGCTCGGCCTGTATGCTCAGGTAAATGTTTAGCTATGCTGAGGTGATGCCAAAGTGACTGCCTAAGAAAAAGGCCTTAAAGTTGTGTTCATTCTGATAACAACTAGTTATGGTGCCCGGCGTTGCCGGGCCTAGTAACAATTTGGGAAGTGGTTGTTTAGCACTAAAAAGGATTTGGAGCATGAAAATCTGCATTTGAGGATTGTAGGGGCAACAATGGAGCAAAAATTTGCAATCTCACCACATGCATTTTATATACAACAATTTGGGCATCTCCGTTGGAACTATTGGCATTGCAAGGCCTAGCAAGAATCTTCTATGTTGAGGGATAGGGTTGCAAAACATTGATGTCCACCAATATCAATCATAAGAAGTTGTGTATGTCAGATATGCTGATGTACAATGTCGTGTACTTTTTATATGTAGAGCAGAGACCAATTTCTTTGACCATTGAGTATGTATGAAGGTGTGAAGTAAACTGAAGCATCGAAATTTCACCATATACTTTGAGTTCAGCAGTATTCAGTGATGCTATAAAAAATATTTGAAGGCGAGAAGTACATGGAAATATAGATTTTCCATCAGGAAACTCATGCATCTAATAGGTTTATTAGAACATAGGTCAATAAGCATACTCAATTCAATTTGAAATTAAGAGGTCTGCAAATACTTTTCCAACAATAAATATAAGAACACAAAGCTAAATGGAAAGCTAAATGGTCTGAGATGTGATCAGCTCAACAGTATATTAAAGACTTGTAGGCATCACATATTAAAACTACGTTTTCATTAGCATGTCATTTGCCTTAACTAATTTCAAAATTGCATTGTAGAGTTGAGGAAATAAGAGCACATGATAGGTATTGTATTTGAAGTTGTTGTATATAATGCTTTAGGGAATCAAATAATCTACATTGACATTTATAAAAGACTTTATTAAAAAATATATCCAAACTTGGCAAGTTATAGATACAACTTGTTTGCTACGAAACGAATGCAAAATTTTTGAAGACTTTCAATCTAGAAGTTCATCAAACTTTTATCCCACAAAAATGAACAGAAATGTTAATGAAATTTCGAAAGACATTATATTTGAAAGTGCAAATGACACATAATACTATAACAAAAAGGAAGCGAAGAAAGACCTGCAATTCTATGCAAGTGCAAGAATTAAACAAATGCCCCTTCTTCTAGAAGGATAGCTATGTGTTTATTATCTCTGAGTTCGATTCAACCCAATAGCACTTCAAGAATGTCTTGCCACTGCAAGCATACACTATCATTAACATAACGCCTGTAACATGGGATCATGTATGTGCCAAAACTAATGTCGATAAATCAAAGCATCTACGACCAAGTTTAACCACATATGGGGTTGTCCATGGCATGCTTATATGAACCAAGTTTGAGAGGTATTGTAAAAGTTTCAATCGTGTCGAAGTTGAGACGTACATTCCTTCCGCTATCAACCTTCTTGCATCTTGATGGCTTTGTAATGGCTCCATGTGCCTGCATCACATAGAAATAAATGAGAATCACATATAAAAAATGCATGAGCAGGCCAAATGCTTACTCTATCCATTTTGCATAATCATAGCAAATCACTTAGGCTTGCCAACATATATACCGAAACAAAATATAACTTGATGGTTAGCAACTTACCCTAACGTACCATGTCTTAGGCACTACTAATGATTTACCTTGTCTTAAATTGCTAGATATAATTCAAAGACGATAGCATGTTCGGAATGGACATGAATACCATGCTATAAATATACTCAGACATTATAACGTGCGGATAGAAGGGATGAATGCCATCTTAAGGCATAATGTCAAGGTACATCAAGCTTCAACTCTTCATCCCAAAGAGAAAAAGAGATGTTTATCTCACAGTGAAAGCCCGGACCATCTCTTTTTCTCAAACTCCTTTCTGATGACCTGTTGAACTGTTGAACTGCCTTTCACAATTTTATCCTCATCATAGACAATAGAGCATGGTGGTCATTGAATTCAAACACAGATCCATTGGAATTACATGGCTAATCTTAAGATAAACCGACCTTTGATTACTATTGCCTTGTGTGAAAGTTTAGAGTTATAAGAATAACAATGTAAGTGTTGCATGGCTCTATCCTAACAATTCCATTGGAGTATAACCTCCATCTTCATATGGTGACCAACTTGGCTCATTGGAGTATAACCTCCATCTTTATATGGTGACCAACTTGGCTCAGAACCAAATACAGAAGTGTGTATTCAATATTTATGGTATAGACTATGTTCCAGATGACCTGATGGAGCATGGACCAGAATCAAGAATATGCATTAAGTTCCTAGGGCTTCGCACATTCCTTAAGCCAACTCAAGTTCCCCTGTGATGGTCTTTATTCATAATGTATATTTTTATTCAAGTGCTGCAGCATCTTCAGGATCAAGTGAGAAAGAGCATGATAGTGCATAATTTGATTTTTATCTTCTTATCGTGATACGAAGATAAGTTCAATTCTCAAAACCAGCAAGCAACTCACAAGGAGAGAGAAACTGAAAGAAAAGCCCCATCTGGGTGTCTCCACTAAATAATACAATGTACAACAATGCTGAAAGAAAAGCCCCATCTGGGTGTCTCCACTAAATAATACAATGTACAACAATGCTGAGAGAGAAAGAAAAGCCCCATCTGGGTGTCTCCACTAAATAATACAATGTACAACAATTGGGCATCTCCACTAAGCAAGCTAGTGAAACCATTATGGGCGGGATTAAAAAACCTCGCCCTTTTGGGTTTTCGAGGAAAAACCCTGACAATAATGGGATCACTAACCAATGCTAGGTCCAAAAACATAATAGATCTTGTACCCTCATGCTGACTAGCCTTATTGGGTGAAAATACATTACAGCAATGAAGTTGCCAAAGACGAAACATGTTTGAATTGACTTCTCCATAGATCTTCATCTTGTGCTTCGAATCCAAAGCTCTCTTCCAAACAGCCACGCTAAACCCTGCATACACAAGAAAGATGAACCAAAAGCCACCTTGGCCATCCAGGCAGGAAGGCCTCCAACCAGGCACTAGGGCCTCCAACCAGGTACAAAAGCCTCAACCAGGCATAAAAGCCTCAACCAGGCACACAGGCCTCAACCAGGCACCACGGCCCCAACCAGGCACTAGGCCTCCAACTAGGCACTAGGCCACAACAAAAGTCACAATGCTCAAGCTCAAGAGCCACAGTGCCACAATAATAGCCACACAAGGTCACACAAAGAGCCACACATTAGCCATCATGCTAATGCTGCTCAACTCAAGGCCACCATGCCACAAAAGGCCACACATTAGCCACCATGCTAATGCTGCCCAACTCAAGGCCATCGTGCCACAAAGAGCCACACATTAGCCAGAATGCTCCTCTACGGTCTGCACAACAGAGAAATCCAACAAGAGTACAGGATTAATGGAAAACAAATGTCGAGAAGGTTTGGAGGAAGAGCAGGCGAGAGTGAAAGCTAAGATCAAAAGAATGATAGAGATCAGAGAGCATGAGGGCCTTACCACGACCATACCTTCAACAACACATAACCACCAAGGTAAGGAACATATTAAAAAGACGAGTAAAAGAGTAAGGTGTGGGGTGGGTGGGTGGGCAACTAGGCTAAAGGGAGAGTCGACAAGAGGAGAACACAGATGAGCTGATGAAGATGAAAAGGGAAGAAAGGGCATATGAAGGAGAGGCATCGTAACTACCAAATGAGCCTAACTAACTATTGGCAATGGTTTCGAGAATTACACTTATCTTCTTATCGTGATACGAAGTTGAGTTCAATTCTCAAAACCAGCAAGCAACTCACAAGGATAGAGAAACTAAAAGAAAAGCCCCATCTGGGTGTCTCCACTAAATAATACAATGTACAACAATGCTGAAAAACAGAGGCAGAAAGTCTAGGGGCTTAGGGATTGAAGAGCTCTAATCCACGGCAGGAGATACTAGTAATTGTTGAAAAGGAAAACCATTGTTGCAAGGCTGGAAAAGCATAATTCTACAGGAATATTGAAGACAAATTCCGTACTTGACAACACCTCATCATACTAGTGGTAAAGGCTACATAATCACCAGCTCTAAGAATGAGGCCAAGCAAGCCAATAGCCCTTCCATATATATCAACAAATCTATAAAGGCACCAAAGCTAGTAAACGGATCTCCATTTCAAGCAACTCAACATCACCATCCATGGCATTCCCAAATTATTAGAGATTGAGACGGGTCCACATTGGTACAAGGAGAGCCATGTGAAGCTTGGGGGTTTCTGAATGTGGTTATAGCATGAAGTACTGCTAGTCTGAGTGCATAACTATAAGTTTTCAAGCTGTTGCATTGTATTTTATCAAGAGCATCATAGCTAATGGATTCGAAGTATAAACATTATGGAACATTGTATTCCTCATGGGAGGATGATTTTGAGGTAAGTTTTGCAGTATAGAAGATGTTAGTATCTTTCCTTGATCAGTAACGTACATAGTTATTGGAGCTATATCAAGGACAGTTAGGCTTATGGCTTCCTCGACGTGTTGGATTGCGATCATTATCTTCATCAATAACCTAGCTACTTCAACTTGGACAGGTTGTATAGACAACATCAGCAACAATATAATCTAGGCACATGATAGTAAACATTCTAATGAACTTCACATGTCTTGGTCTTGCATTGTCCACTGTTGTCTTGGTATTTGATGTCTATTGAAACCTCCGGGGTCGGACTTCTAGGTTCGGTGGCCTAGATTGCTCCGGCATGCTCATGTTCATCTGTGATTCTCTGTGGTATTCTTGTGCTCTGTGACACCGGGCGTTAGTTCTCCTGGCCGGGATTGCTACGTCAATCAACTCCTGTGACTCCATGGTAAGAGGTCCTCCAGCACCAGACGTGGGCTGGGAAGGGTATGCGCATACGAGGTTTACCCCACCAACTCCGCCAACGGGGCTCGAAATGTGAGCTGGCTGGGCATTTCTCTGCTAACAGGGCCTGCATGTAGGCTGGCTGAGCTTCCCATTGTCCCGGAGCTATGTGTCATGATGGTTTGGTATTTTGACTATGTTGTTTGCTTCTAATGTTCCTGTTTGGTATTTCCTTGGATTATGTTGTCATTGTGATAGCGCTGTACTCACGTAGGATTTTCCGTATGTGTTTGTGCTTATCCAAGATTTCCAGAGTATTTCCATGCATGCAGTGGCAGCCAGGGATCCCCACTTAGTCACGAGGACTAACCCCAGTGAGTGTATGTGCAGTGAATGAGCAGGGCGATGGCACCAGCACGATTGTGGCTCATGGATGAGCGAGAAGCTTCTAGGGTTGAGTTGCTAACAGGGATGCTGTAACTATTGAGAATATGGATTTCTTTGGATGTTAATATTGTATGATTATATTGAGACCATAAGTACTTGCTCATTGAGTTTTGAGTATGCTATTTCAACTGTGCAAGAGGAAGATTCAATTCTTCACCATATTCAATTGTTTGTCACACCAACCTAGAATTAGCGCAGTATTGACAAGATCCCGAGTTGCCTAGAGGGTCAACTCGGCAGGCTCGTCACACCTTGCCACACTTCCTCTCTCTAGGCCAATTGCCACTTCCTTTTTCTAGGCCAATTGCCACTTCTTCTCAATATAGCCTCCTTGCCTTTTGAAACCTTCTTTCCCTCTAGCTTCACCATCTCCTTGCCTATGTTCTCCCTATTGCTTGTTTTGGGCACATTCTCTTTCTAGAACTTTGTCAAACATGATATGGCCTCTTCTGAAACTCACTTCCCCTTCTAGCTTCATATGGAGTAAATCTTTTGAGTAAATTTTTAAACAATCCTGGCAAAGGATATTGAGAGTATACAAAACGTATTTTAAGGTTCTTGAAAAGCATACATAACTATGGACTTGTAATGTGAACATGATATGACATTAGAAACTCTATTGCTTGAAGGTTTTATAGATGCAGATTGGAGAGGTGATATAGACACCCGAAGTTCAAGGTTTGGATATACTTGTTCTTGGAGGGACAACCATTACATGGAAAAGTAAGAAACAATTCTCTATTGCTTTGTCTACAGCAGAAGCTGAATATGCAGCAGTATCTCTTGCATCTAGAGAAATAGTTTGGCTTAGACGATTGCTAGCAGAATTAGGAATTATTAGAAAGGAGCCAATGCCAATATCTAGCATTATAACAGGGGTTTTTTTTTTGTGATTTTATACGTTTTTTGGCATGGTTTTTATATGATTTCATGGGCGTATTCCACGAGGCATACTAATCAGTATATCTAAAGTGCACACTGGATTCTCATATTTGAATGGCATTTTATCTATGGTTTTGCAATGGTTTTGCAATGGTTTTGCCTTGCATGTTTTTGTTCCTTAAAAACTTAATTAATTTAATTTTATGAAGGCCATGCAAGCAACGAGTCATTCAACTTTAGGGTTCGACTTTAGGGTTCGTGGAGTGAAGGGGATTTAGAGGACCATTTCCGGCAGTTTTCTCCTCGCAATGGCTTCCACAGTTCTCTGATGGCTAGATTAGTAGCTTTAAAGAGGTTTTTACTAGTCAAGGAGATTTAGAGGACCATTTTGCAGCAGAATCTGAGAAGCAATCTAAGTATGGCGCATTACCCCATTCAAAACTACAGCGCACTGGGCAAGCTGAAGGCCCATTCTGGGATCTTCATCTCTACATTTGCTTTTGCAAGCTTCCAGGTTTCAAGATTTCGTTTCATATTTGTGTTACATTATGAATTGGGTTTTCATTTTGATTTGCAAACCTCTGACTCCTTGGCTTCTGCTCCAGTGTGAAGCCTGCTTCCAGGTTTTGACCAAGAGAGGTATCAGCTGGGGACTTAACCAGTTCAAAACCTAATTGATTTTGTAATTGTGGCACTTCTAGCCTTCTTTTCTGATGAGAGGTAGATACACATTATTTGTGTTACCGTAAGCAAGCCTCTGACTCCTTGGCTTCTGCTCCCATGTTCAGGTAGAATCGAAAGTCTAGTGTGAAGCCTGCTTCAAATGCGGCCCCTGATGCCTCCTGACATTTCCCTGAATCTATCATATGCTAAGGTAAGCATGTATCCCTTAAACAGCAGATGCAAGTTATTTAATGGCATGTCTGATGCAAGTTACGAAGTTCAAATGCAGGGCAGCTATCAGGCTTCAGAACAGGCTATCAGGCTATCAAGCAGCACCATGTCGTTGGCATGCAAAGATTAGCCATATCTCTTGGCACAGGGGCCTTAAGTACTGGCGAGCAGCCTTGTGTAATGATTTTTGGATCCCTTGATTTGAACATTGCAATTAATAGCAGATTCATTGTGGATTCAAAAGAGATGGGCAACATTGCCAATTAGAGCTGTGATGGCATCTTACTGTTCATCATAATTCCAAGCACAGGTAGATCATGTGCATATGAAACTTGTGCAGGTAGGCCATGTGCATCAGACACACACGACATTCCATGAGCTTTCGGCAATAGATAGAAATGTTTTGTTGGCCCCTTTGCAGATGCTTCTTTACAAAAGCCAGTGATTAAGCACCTTAGAGTTCTGTGGTTTTTAATGCTATGAATTTGTTACTCACATCTTAAAACCAGTTTGGACTGTCGTATAATTCTGTGGGCAGCATGTCTTGATACATGGATAGTTTGGTACGTTTCTCGTTTCTCGTGTTTCCGTGTATTTCAAAAAGGGTGAAAGCATGTTAGGGCCTACATAAAAAATTACCAAAAAGGTACTTTTCTGTGTACTTCTGTGCAAGTACATAATTGTATTTTAAAGTACCTAGACTACAAGATTGACTAAAAGAAATTGTGTTATGTTCAAGAGTAGTAGTACATACATGTTGTAAGGTACTTTGTGATGTCAAGAAGATGTTAAGAACTCAAATATATCATCATCTTTGACTACCCAGAGTATTTTCCAGGTAGTTTCCAAAACATGTAGGCCCTAACATGCTCTTACCCAAAACACTATTGCTTTGTTGGTGTAACTCAGCTATTCTAAAATTGTGTTATGCTTGTGGCTCAATAACAACTAATATTTGTGATTTTTTCCAGTGGGCTTACTATTGGCTTTGCTATATACATAGATATTTGAGAAGATGTGTACAAAGATGTGCCTTACAAGCATGGAATATTTGATATGTAAGATAACGACTTGAAGAACTTTTTATATTTGCTGGTAACCATGATCAGTCTTTCATTTTTTGCACCCTTTCTTCAAACTCACAGTTATGTTATGTTTTACTAAGAGGTGATGCACTTTTGATGGGCCAATCTTGCCCTGGTTTTACAGATTCATTAAAGACATCTGGAGAATTTGATTTAGTTCTATCATGCTACCATATATTGGCAATACATGTACTTACAAGATTACATTTCAGAATAAGATGTTTGGTTGCACACCTCTTTCTTTTTCTTATTGTGTCTGCTTACTTAGTATCATTGTGATTTGACTAGTGACTTAAACAAACGTGACATCCTTCATGGCTCCATTCCCTAAACACATGTTCTAACATGTCTAGGATATGGAATTCTACTACCTAGGGATATTGTAAGTGGTTTACATCATAAATGCATTCTCTTTAGCATTATTTTTTTCATCAATATTGTAGAGTTTCGTTTTGTATTCCAATATGTAGAATGGAGACCCTCATAATGATATAAATTTTTTGGCCTACTTGCTTATTACAAATATATATTATAGAAATTTTTGCAGCGCAACCGTATGTGGTCTTCAAGGCCACACAGTCTTAGGCACAAGAACCTATATCAATGTACACAACGGGGCAAAAAAAAATTTTAACCTATAACACAAACCATTACATTACACGCATTAAAATTAAATTCCCCCTTAAACCCCCTTTTGTTTGGGTGCATGTTCACACAGGGGGTGACGTAGGGCAGCGAGAGCCCTTATAATTATGTTTTACATGTACGAAATCAACACCATATAGTGTATTGCCTGAAATCTTATAGTATTTTGCAAATCTTGTTATATAGTATCATAATTTCTATACATCCATACCCCACAAACGAGGAATTTTGTGTACGGTGTAGATTAAGGAATAAGGGGTGAATATGCCTATCCAACAGCTCTCATTGCCCGGAGTCACCCCCCGCGTGAATATGCACCCAAACAAAAGGGGGTTGAAGGGGGAATTTAATTTTAATGTGTGTAATGTTATGGTTTGTGTTATAGGTTTGTGTTATGGTTTGTGTGATAGTACAAGCTACATTGCTATGACTAAAAATCCAGTCTTACATGAAAGAACAGAACATATTGAATTGCATAATCACTTCACATGTGATCAGGTGAAAAATAAAATATATATATAAACTACAGATATACAGTGTGCTGCCATCTTTACAAAAGCTCTTCTAGAATCTAAATTCAACAGGTTTCAAAAAAATCTAAGAGTTGAAGATGTTACAATAATTAACACATAGGCATAAGGGGAAGATTGTTGGAACTATTGCATGCCTAAGTGGTAATAAATACACGTGGCATAACATCTAAAAATAGCTTTGCATGGATCCATTACAAAATCGTGACTATTAGCATATATTAATTGTATCGAAACAGTAGTGGGACTGAAAATAGCCCTTTGCAAAAAACGGCCTGTTCACGGCAGACCTGGTCAGATTTCAAAGAAGCTTCCGGTGAGACATTTGCAGGGGGCTAGACTTGCAAAGGCGGTAGGAGTCTGATTTGTAAAAGCGGCAGATAGATCCATCTAATAGTATTTGCCAGCCTGTGTTGGGCAATTTTTTATTGATTGAATACCTAAAATGCTTTATGTTTGATCTTGTGAAGTTGTGAGTCTAATTCATCCTTTGTGGATAGTTCTTTATGCATAATTCATCCTTTGTGGATTTTACTGAGAATCCTTTGTGGATTTTTATTAAGTAGTGCTTGCAGGAGACAAAGGGAGAAGTTCCATTTGGGTCCAATAGGCCAATTGGTCTCCCTGGACGATAAAAACTCTATTCTATTATATTCTATTCTCTTCTATTAAAAATTATAATTGTCTCAAAAAGTCATGTCATTGTGAAATGGAAATGCATAGATATCTTGATGCAAAAAGGCTAAGTTTGACACAAAAATTTGTCAATACATAATATGAGGAAGAAAAACTCAATGTTATTGGATATAACATATCATAATTCATCATCACCATCCCTACTACTTATATGACTCCTTTGTTCAAAGTGTGCCATGATTCTAGAGTAAAAAATAGCTCGCCTATCTATTGCTGAATCATTTTCCTGTCATAGTCATATTCTGTCTACTCACCTCCATATATTCAAACTATTCAGTATGTTCACTTTGAACTGCATTGCATCATCTATTTATAGTGTTTATTGTCTATCTAAAATTTGAACTGCTAGCAATGACCTTATAGTTCAAGAGTTAATGGAATTGCATACACTGCCATAAGTCTCACCATCTCGGGTCTGAATGTCTCACTTTAAAGTTCAAGGGTTCTAGGAACTACATATGCCACCTTGGGTCTGAACACGGCGTTAGCATGGAAGAATGTTCATATTACGTTCTCATATTACATATGAAACTTCTGCAAGCTGCACAATGAAACAATAATGTCAGGCAACATTTCTGAGCGAGCATATTCTACATGATTCTCTATCTTGGATCTAAATGCATGACTCTCATATCGTATACCCACTTCATCCTTAAATGTAACCTGAACATGTTTCTAATAAAACGTTGTTCTCTATTATATATAATTTAAACTCTTGCAAATTCAATTAATACTCTGACTAATAGTAGTGCAACTAAGAAACAATTCATATATCACTCCATTAGATAATAGTAGATCACGAATCTCTAACATGGTCATAACCTTGCAAATTCAGACTAAGCTTCAGTTAAAGATACATCTTCTATATCAATTTAAACCATCATATAGTAAGAAATTTCTTTCATGAAGTTTACAGGGCCATTCTATTGCAGATGGCTAGAAAAGTTTCTTGTGAAGCATGAACTTTGAAAAATAGCATGGAGTAGGTGTACAATGAGATAATTACCTTATTTCACCAGCTTTCACCTATCAATTAAAGCCAATTTGTAGCCAACCTCCTGATGTGCATAATGAGTGGGACAACACAGTTTGAAAGCCACTAATTAGTCAGTGCAGCCCCAAGCAGTTTTTTTAAATTGGAACTCTAGATCTTACAATCCCCAATAGATGAGAAAGCTTACCTTTTTGCATGTGGAGTACATGTTTTAGATTGTATCTCCAATACAAAGACCAAGTTCAGCTTGAAAATAGCTCTTACAATTTTGCATTTGATACTATAAGATGCATACTTGGTGTAGAAGACTCTTTGGACTGCAACAGAGCTGACATCAAATGAGCAAATCAGATCCAAATCGTCATAACCAAATGCGTTGTAGCATGTCCTCAAAACTTTTACTACATATATTGATGACCCTCGCTATTGATCTGGTGATTTAATGATACGTAGCAAATCTTGAGAAAGATCATGTACCATAGAGCAAAAAAATTCAACATCCTGTGCAAATTATATAGCAACAATACAGCATGTCCTAACATTACAACTCCAATACCATCGATCCGAGCCATCGGATCGGTATTCTCGAAGAGGCGAGCATGTACTCTCCCATGCATGCATGCATTGCATGCTTTTTCTAGGGCTCTAGTTCGTTTGGGGATCGCTATTTCTTGCAGGTTCTTCATCGACTTCTCATCGTGGTTTTCTCCTCCCTTAGCAGCTTCCTTGACTCCCACCCGCCTTTCCTTAATGTATATATTATTATAAATGTTGTTTTTTTTGTCGCGTGGCAAGCGTGAACAAGCCCTCACTCTTTCGAGGTGTAAATGTTGTTTTTTGTCACGTGGCACGCGTGACCAGCCCCTCGCTTTTCGAGGTTTTTTCTCTATTGTTTTTTTTGTTGGGGGAAACTTGGATGTGGTTTTTGTTAAGGGGTTTGGAGTGTTTTTTCCTTCTAACATGGAATCCAATATTATATTTGGTCGGTCAGATGGTCATATTTGGTTGGGTTATATCCAATTACTATCCCACTATTTGTTTTCTCGAGATTAATTTGTGGTTCTTATCCATAGGTCCGATTTAGTTGATAGTTGTGCCTATTCCTTTTTGGGCTTCGCCTTGACTTTGTAGGACGGTGAGCTTGGATTATTATCTGGATTCAAGTCCCAGACTCAGAAGCTATTGTTTCTAATAGGGAGACTAGACATTAGACACATATGTTCCAATGGAATTGAGCAGGTTTTTGAATGAGTCCTTGTTCCAATAGATAGATTTAACCCATAGAGGGAGGTAGAAGCCACACAAAAATTGTTTAGATCTCTTGTATACAAGATCGAATTCTTGAATTAATCCCATCATGTAGAAAAAAATAGCAGATCTTTGGCTTCCACACTCAATCATTAGGAAATAGAGGTATGAGCCCTTATACAGGTACAATTCTGGCCTTGACACTCCAACATTGATCATATTTTCATCTTGTGGGCCTTTTTCAAAGAGAGCAGGAATCACCAGCAGGACCTGTTTTGCTAGTTTGTTGATTTGCAAAGGCTTTTGATGCAGTACCTAGGGAGAAGCTAGATTGATGCAATTAGAAATCCCTTCGAAGTTGCAAAATGTTGTACACCGATTGTACAAAACATGCTCAGCCTGAATGCCATGTCAGACCAACTTGTAAACAGTAATGTTGGGGTTTGCCAAAGATGCCCGCTCCCTTCAACACTGTTTGATTTGCATATTAATTAACTAGAGGATTGGCTTGTTCAGATGGAGGTGGAGAGGTTCAGCTCATGCACTATATCATCCAGCAGCTCATCTACGCCGACGATGTGGGCCACTTAACTTACACGTCGGTCGGTGGGACAGCATTTGGATGCCCTGGACACTTTCTGTCGGGCCACTAGGATACACGTGAATTTGGCTAAGACGGGGAATTTTTCTTGGAGGGTTTTTTCTTTATTGTCAAGAGTCCTTTTTTTTTTTTTTTTTTTTTTTTTTATATGGACGAAATTGTAATTTCGAGCATTAAATGAGCATTGATGTAAATGAGAGTCTATGTCAGAAGGGTTACCTTTTAGTTTATCAAGACAGTACCTATATTCTAAACATAATAGTATCCATATTCAAAATAGTATGAAAACATTATTTATATTCGAAACAATACCTCTCTTTGTTGCAAAGAGGCTCTAATTATCTCAACAACCCATCAATCTTATTTTTGTCCCACATGGAATGTCAAAAGCTTTACCATTTCTTTAGTTCTTTATGATTTGGTAGTGATCTAACTGGGTGTTCATGCCTTCCAACGTGAAGGACTAATCTAGTGTGATTGAAATTATCATATAATACATGATAAATTATAGATTGGCATAATGCGGCGCAAGAAGGTTGTTCATCACAATATTCACAAGCCAATGGACCTGCATCCCTAGACAATGGGCCAGTAATAGGCTTTTTCAGGCTTCCCTTACATTGAACATCATCCGCAAAACCTTTAGAATCATCATGCATCTTATGTGTCTACAACATTTGGAATATTTAATGACACCATCATATGCTTGACTTGTTTCTTTGCGATCTATTCCAGAGAACATCAGGATTACATCGAAAGGACAACTCAAATAGGAGTTGAGAGTTAAATAACTACAATCAATCTCCAAATTATAATGTTCGTGCGCTCTTAGTTTCCAAATAGGAACGAGTCATAGGACGCAAGGCATCTACTTCCTAAAAATGGATTAACAATTCCAAGATACTTCCCCACTTTTGTTATTCATTTTTCATGCACTTTTCTTCTAGCATTAGATCTCAATGTTTTAACATCATCAGTTTGTCCAGTTCTTTTGATTTCTCGCTCTAAAATCTCTATCAATCGCATGTTAGAGACCAATTAATTAATATAGCTTATATGTTAACATAACAAAATTCACAAATAAACAAGGTGCTGTGCACGGAGGGTTGCCCTTCATGGCCGGAGGGTGAAATGGCTTAAATCATAGTTCAAAGTCATGTTTTGACAATCAATTCAAATTGCTACTTCTAGACAATACAATACTATCTTTGGTGCTTGGCATGGAAGAAGTATTGCAGAAGCATAAGGACAAGTGTAATAAAGCAGAGAATGGAAATACATGTTTTGTTAGCATAGAAATGAGAGAACTCCTTGAAGACCTCTGATCGGTTTTTTGTAAGGGAGAGCTTCAAACATATGAGGAGCAGGTTTTGTAGAGGAATGAAACATTGATGCATAGCCTAACTCCAAACCTCACAAGAAAAAGTGAAACCCAATGATCGTAGGCTCAAAATGCAAGATGTATGCAACGCACATACCAATAATTCCCGTCTTCATAGCTAAATGAATCCCTCTCTCTCTCCCTCTCCCCTCCCCTCCCCTCCCCAGCCCCCTCCCCTCCCCTCCCCTCCCCTCCCCCTCCCCTCCCCTCCCCTCCCCTCCCCTCCCCCTCTCCCTCTCCTCTCTCTCTCTCTCTCTCTCTCTCTCTCTCTCTCTCTGAGCGCAAAACTAATTACAATCTCCAACTTCAGCATGCCATGTAATCATAATTGTCCAGGTTAACACATCCTGATTGAACATACTGTTAAACAGAAGGCATGCATTTCTTATGGTTCTATCACACTAATAATAAAAAATAAAAATATAACATCAGCGGTAAAAGTATTCCATGCAGTAAACAGTAGTAGAGATATGGCCCAGTACAAATAGTAGAAACAGATAGTCTAGGCCTTATTATAGAAAATGTTTGACCAAAGTGAAAGGATTTTTCTTATTACAAAACAATATCTATGTAGATTAAATCTCCAGGAAGCTTGCAACCACCATGCATGTGATCCAATTGACAAGGAAAAGAAATTCTGGCCCTTGCATACAAAATAGGTTTAGGTTAAAATGCTTGAGTCTTTTTATACCCTATCCCAAAAGTCAAAGGCGAATATCCTGGTTGGAATGTACATTCCATGTCGTTATTAGCTGAACAATTATATAATCCACATTTCCTTACCAGCTAAACAATTATTACCTAATTCACATTAGTTCTAACATTGTCTGGCTCTGTCATCTAGCACTGTTTAGCATTGCCAGCTGGTTTGATCCAGTCAAGAAGAGGAAGAAAACAACGTTGTCCAGTTTGTTAGGTCAATAATTTCATGAAGATATAGCTCCATGTGCTACTGAGCAAGATCATGATTGTTCATGGGAACATACTCTAACATGCTAGACCTTCCTTTATCATCAGGACTCATTTAATTTAATGAGTTGCCAAAAATGCTCTCCGAGCTTAAAAATCTCAGGATAAGATGCTTATGTTAATATTTCAGGATAAGGTGCTTATGTTAATATAGCACTGCCAACCCATTATTCATTATCTAAGCTAAACCTTTTAAACAATCATGTCATTATTATCAAGGTTTCTATTCTTAGTTTATTGTTATAATTTTGGCAATTATTATATTCACTTCTCGTATGCAAAAGTTGCCCATGGAACCCATGGGCAATTACAACTAGCCCAATTCTGATGGGCCCCATTCACAAAGTAGGGAAGATGTTGTACCTCACCTGCCCCTTCTAGATATTGTGGATACTTCTTTTTCAAAATCTCCACCTTACTTAATGCCTCCTCTTTGATGGATGACTCTTAATTCCATGCATAATATCGCCCAATTTCTTGAAAATTTGATTTCTAATATACATGTTGTCAAGGACCTTAAAGCTGTACAATTAGGATGTCTTACCTAAAATTCAAGAAAATCGGATAGTATCCCATGGTAGTATTATTGCCACCCCTTCCATTTGTTTTTATTCTGATAAACAGCAAATAATTTCAATGTAGGAAATCGCCACAAGAACTTCATGATTAAAGCAAGCCCATGCCCTGCGACAAGTTCCCATTCCCATCAACAAAAACATGATTAAGAGAAGTCCTACGGCAAATTCCCCTTAACAAAGGGCCATTAACAAAGCTCTTATAAATTGTAGGAATTACATGACTGCTGCAATCTTATTCAATGTGTATGACATTTCTCGCATTTCAAAACTTCCAATACACGACCCACCAATGTTCAGGAATGTTTATGAACATGCTTATGAGTGTAAAGGCTTGCACTTGGATCCGATGCAAGTATATGCGTGGTGCTGCATAATTTATCTACAGAAACATCCTTGCAGTTGCAACTTTTGCCCAAGCTTGTAAATAGATAGAACACCTTATAGCTGCAACCAAACTATATGGATCTTGATAGCATGAATTCCTCTTAATGATGTAGTCAATGACGAACACAGCTGCAGGAACTGCTACCATGAGACCCCAAACATCTAAAGCATGCTCAGCAAAACAAGCACTCCAAGTGCCAAAAGTGGATGGAACTTCAAATGAGCTGCATAAGAAATCTTCAGGTACACACCGTTGTAAAGCAAAAGATAGTTAAAGGTTGCATCTTACCTGAACATATAGCTGGGTTTAAAACATATGCTTCAATAGCATGAATTAAAATTACCAGTATAACCACCAAAAGTAACTTTAGGAGGCCACATCTGTTTAGAACCATTCATATTTTAAGAACCACCCTATATAGTATAAATAATAGAAAACGTTAAATGATTTAAGCTCACTCCATAAGGGCGACAATACCAATAGGAATTGTTGAGATAATAACCCCTACCACAGGAATAAACGAACATAAGAAGACAAAGAGAGACAGCCATCCAACTCCAGATACTCTTAATATGAGTAGTCCCAATGTAGTGAGAAGCGCGTTCACAGTGGCAATGGTGCTCCGAGCCTGAATTGCTTTGCCACAAATACGAGTAAATCTTGCCACCTAAGAGAAAGCAGTAAAAATGTTTGTATTTTTTATAGTCATGATAACATAACACCTTCATACTAAGGTGCACACTCACCACTGGTGCAATTTCTTCATAGATCAATGAAAGATGAGATGATTTAAGGGACTGAATTCCTTTAGAAGGCATATACCAGACTAGAATAAAAGAGAATATGAGGCTCACAAGACTCTGTAACCACAATGGCCAGACGTTCAAACGTAAACTTATGGGTCTCAACAAGCCTCAAGATACAAGCACCACAATCTTTATTGCTTGGTACAAGCCTCGTTATATCTGCAGAGCAAATCGACTAGTTGCAGAGATAAAGGCTGCCAGCCATGCAACCATAGCCCCTGAATAATCTTTTATCAGTTGTTGGAAGATAATGGATCTTTGTGTTCTGCTTCCAGCCATGGATTCCTAAGCAACTAGAATGTCTCAATTCACATACTTCGCCTGGTAGTTTTTCCTATCTTTCTTTTTGCATTAAAAGAATCTTACCAAGATGACAGTGTCTGGCTTCATAAGGGTAAGGAAAAATCATTTTAGCTGTTTATTTGTTAAAGAAAAGGTAACGGCAGGTTCAATGATTTTCACAAGTAATAGAACAACATGCCAGCAAAATAAACCTGATCTGTAGTTTGTTCTCCAAAACCACTTCAAAGCTTTTCTGAAAGGATGGCATGCGGATCCTCATTTTGCTGGATCACATTAAAATCTGCTTAGTACAACTATATATGATCTTTTCTAAGGAAAGCAGTACCTGTATACGCGAGATTATTTTAGCACCTTCTTGTAACAGCTGGGGCACATACACATCACATGGCTCTTGCCCTTGGCATGTTGAGAAACCTGCTCTGAATCGAGGGCGGCTACACTGAGGGCAACGCATCCGATCAAAAAGCCCACCAAAATACTCGCCATCTGCCCAAGTGGAGACCTCTCCGGTTAGCCAGCACCGACCGGCAACAGGGCTGACTGCCAGTTTACTGGCAGCAGCCAATTTGGAGCAAGTTTGGAGCAGTCACCATCATATCCCATGCCTATGCCGGCATATACCTGAATATGCCCACAAACCCACATAAACAAGGGTTTGCCCCCCTAGGGGCAACCCAAAAACAATGCGTGCCTAAAACAATATTTTGCAAGATGCAAGTGTTGGTAAGGAATACCATTAGTCACTAGCAATGCCACACAAATACTTTAGCTTCAATGATTTGAGATAGGAAGGTTCTAATTTGCTTGTGTATGTTTCAAAATTGGATGTTACCACTTTGTATACGCTATACAAGGTGTCTTTTAGAGTATTTTTTACTATTCCAACTCATTCAACCTGTAAAATACATAATATAAATAAAATCAACATCAAGTGATTATGCACATAAAAGTTAATACGTACTCATTAATGTGATTCAAGGATGATATCAATGGATCTTCTTGTATACGATGGACAACCACAAATGATGCCAACACTTGGACATGTCTCGACCTACTAAATGTGTAATTGGATGCATTTTCTCCCATCCATGATGAAAACAAGATTCCCGTCCCAACACAAGAACATACAACCACTCAAATCTTTCTAATCCTCTAAATTTGCAACTTCCATATAGGATCCTAGCCCACTTTTATAGCATCACGAAGCCAAATATTGTCTTTTCTCAGTGTTTGCATTGATAAAATAGCACGAGGAGCCTTTTTTCCTAAACATAACCAACCATAGGACTGAAATACCTCTCACATTTGTTGAGATCTGTTGAGTGGAACTAGTCATTGTTCTCACTATCTTGCTTTTGAGAATTCTACACGGAGGTATAAATGGTGGTGGTGGAGGTCTAGTTAACCTGAGTTGATCAAGAGCTTCAGAAATCATTTCCATTGTAAAGGTTGCATAAAAATCCTCATTAATATCATCCCTCAGGCTTTCATATATGTATTTTGACTTGCGTTGTTTCTTTCATGCAAACACTTTCTCTGTGTTAGAATCAGAGCTTGGGATTTGAACCCAAGTATGCCAAGACTCTGTCTCCTTCCAAACCGCACATATATCTGCATACTCGCACCTGTATCTGCACCCAGCTACCTATCCTCTGTCCCCATCATTCATATCATAACATATATATGTTCTTATGTTTGTCCCAGTCAATCCGGCCGTTGATCCGAGATCCTACGGCTCACGTGGCTTTGGGACGTATCCTACGGCCCAGATGGCTTGGGAGTTTGTTTGCAGATTATATATAAGCGATCCTACGGTCCAGGTTGATTTGATCCTGATCGTCGGTCCGAGATTCTACGGCTCACGTTGCTTTGGGACACATCCTACGGTGCACATGGCTTTGAGAATTATATGCAATCGATCCTACGGTCTAGATTGATTCAATCCTGATCGTCGATCTGAGATCTTACGACTCACGTGGCTTGGCACATATCCTACGGTGCACATGACTTTGGGAATATGGCTTATGTTGCTTTAATTATTGTCACGTGGTGAGATCTCGACTCTTGATCGGGTCCAAGATCCTACGGCCCAAGTTGAATGCTCATCTCTTAGGAAAAGGCTTTTAAAATTTTTATGTTGTGTGGGGGATTCGAACCCTAGCCATTAACCCCCCAACCCCCATTCTAACCACTAGACCAAGCATTAACTCCTGAAAGTTTATGTTTCACAATACTTAAGAGTAATGTTTCCATTAAGATAAAATAGACTATAACATTCCAGCTAGTTCAAGAAAGTTCTAGAATGTTCTGGAAGGCTCTAGAAAGTTCTAGAATCTTCTAGAAAGTTCTAGAACATAAGAGAATCTAGGGGGGATCTAAGAACATTCTTCCAGAAAGTTCCAAATTGTTCTACTAAGTTTCAGAATGTTCTAGAATGTAGGGGAATCTACGGGAATGTAAGAAAATCTAGGGAAATACTTCCAGAAAGTTCTAGAATATATTGAAAGTCTTAGAATGTTCCAGAAAGTCTTAGAATGTTCTAAAAAGTTCTAGAATGTAAAGGCATTCAGAAGAATCTATTAGAATCTAAGAAAATCTTATAAAGTGTAAGAGAATCTAGGAAAAAATTTACAAGCCTAAGGGAATCTCTTAAAATCTGGGGGATCTAAAGGAATCTTCATAAAATCTAAGGGAATCTAGAAAAATATTGATGAAATCTTAGAGCATCTAAGAGAATCTTATAGAATCTCTTTGAATCTCAGGTAATGTAAGGGAACCTAGGGCAATCTCATAAAATCTAAAGGATTCTAAGGGAATCTAATGGGATCTTCATAGAATCTTGGAGAATCTAGAGAAATGCTCACGAAACCTCTAAGAGAACCTTGGTAGAATCTTAGAGAATCTATGAATTTAGAGTATTCTCAAGAGATTCTTTTAGAATGTAGGGCATGACAAGAACTTGCACGTAGGAACATGCTAAAACTCGAACATGCACCGTAGGACGCATTAAATTTCTTGTATATATATATTTTCTTACCAACCTGGATATATACACTTGTCAAATCGTGCATGCCCTTCATATAGAAAGTTTTCCAACTTGCCTAAATATTCGGAGTGGATAGGCCCTGCTGTCCTTAAATTTCGGCTGTCATTGACTTTGACCCGTTTGACCAGTCAACACAAAACCCTAAGTGGCGGGCAGGGGGTATCAAGCGTTTTCTGGCGGCCGTAGCAATGTCTGGGTAGTACCAGCCTGCCACCCTAATTTTTCCACACATTTTCATACTTCCTTAGGTTGATCTACTGCCACTGCTTCTCATAGATCAATGTTGACACTCTAATCTACTGCCACTGCTTCTCATAGATTAGAATATCACATGACACATAATTTTATCATTTCCAACATTCCCTGTCATCACATTCTAATAATTTCCTTATTTCCTGGAATCTGGATAATGGTAGTGCCTTTGTAAGAATATCTGCTCTTTGATCAGCTGTACTAACATAGGTCAAATGCACTTGATTTTTTTTTACCATATCTCTGATGAAATGAACTTCCATCTCAATGTGTTTTGATCTTTCGTGCAAAATTGGATTTTTTGACATGGCAATACAACTAGTATTATCACAATAAATGATTGTTGGTCCTCTTTGAGCAAATCCAAATTCTGCCATAAGCCTTCTTTCCCAAATAAGTTCCTTAGTCAACAGGGCTGCTGAGTTGTACTCAGCTTCAGCACTAGATAAAGCAATGCTGCTTTGCTTCTTGCACTTCCAAGCAACTGGGGCTCCACCTAATAAAATAACATATCCTGAAGTTGATTTTCGTTTGTCTAAATCTCCTCCCCAATCAGCATCACAATAAGCCTGCAATTGCAAGTTAGTTTCATTAAATACTATACCAAAATGCATTGTACCTTTCAAGTATTTGAGAATCCTTTTTGCTGCATTCCAGTGTCCTTTACCAGCCTTGTCATTGTACCTACTGAGAATATTAATTGCAAATGCAATGTCAGGCCTAGTACAATTGGCTACATAGGACAAACAACCAATCAAACTTCTGTAAGGTATTTTCTCCATTTGTTTGCTTTCAGTTTTTGTCTTTGGACTCATATCTGCAGAGATTCTGTGACCAGGAACCATAGGAGTATATGCCATATTGCAATCTTCCATATGAAATTTCTTCAACATGTTTTGAATATGCCCTTGTTGACTCAAAGCTAATATCTTGTGATTTCTGTCCCTGTAAACATCTATGCCTAGAAACCTCTTTAATTCTCCAAGATCACTCATTTGGAATCGTTTCTTTAAGATATCTTTGCAATGATTTAGTACTTGAGTTCCCTTTGATATCATAATATTGTCATCAACATATAAAGCAATAATGCACCAGGCATCTCCCATTTTGAACCTATAGATATTACCATCATAATTGAGCTTCTCAAAACCTTGTTCTACAAGATATCCATCCATACATTTATACCATTCCCTAGGAGATTGTTTAAGACCATAGACTGCTCTATTCAACTTCCAAATTTTTCCTTTTTCCTCTTCAAATCCAGGTGCAGGTCTTAAATAAATTTCCTCCTCTAATTTAGCATTCAAGAATGCTGTACTTACATCTATATGAAGGATTTCAAGGTCACAAGCATTAGCAATAGCTAATAACATTCTCAAACTATTTATCTTTACCAATGGTGAGAATGTTTCATCAAAATCTTCCTTTTTTTCGTGTAAAGCCCCATTGCAACAAGTCTGGCTTTAAATTTCTTTGTATTTTTGTCTACTCCTTGTTTTATTCTATAGATCCACTTACTTCCAACTATATTCTTATCAGAAGGAATATCCACTACTGTATAAGTGTTTGTTCTTTTGAATGCTCTCATTTCTTCTTCCATAGCACATTTCCAGTTCTTTCCATTCATATCTTGAACTGCCTCCATATAATTTTGTGGAATCTTGTCAGTTTCAAGTATCAAAATGTCAAATCTGAGATTAATTTCTCCTACACGAGATCTAAGTCTTTTACTTTTCCAAGTTCGGTTCTACCATGAGACTCTAAATTATGTTTGGCTTCTTACGCCAACATTTGAGCTTGATTCGTTTGGGTTTTCTTTTTGGTCTATCAATTTTGTCAACTACGCCTCTTGGTGTTCAATCTCTTGCTTTCATTTTTGATTCCACTACGGCTCAACAACATTACTTGGAATCATTTCTTACTCATTATCAGAGTCACTCAAATCTACCTGCTCCAATCCTTGAGTTTTTTCCTCTTCACTTATTGACTGATTTGCTTTTTCAATACTATCTTTCCTTTCACTTTCACATGGATCTTCAGTATTTATCTTGGGAATTTTCCTATAAAATTCGTTTTCATTGAAGACCACATCTCTACTCACTATAATTTTTCTTCTAGCAGGGTCATATAATCTGAATGCTTTTGAGTTAGAATCATACCCTACTAGATAAGATATGTATGCTCTATCATCCAACTTTTTCCTTATTTCTTCAGGAACATGTACAAAGCATAAACACCCATATGCTTTTAATCTATCATAAGAAGGTGACTTACCAGACCAAAGCATTTCTGGAATTGCGCCTTTAATACTTGATGAAGGTAACAAGTTTTGAATGTAGGCAAATTTGTCTTCCTGACTTCATCCCATAAATGATTTGGTAAACCAGAATACTTCAACATGGACCTCACAGCATCAAGCAATGTTCTATTTTTCCTTTCTGCAACTCCATTTTGTTGTGGTGAGTATCTGCATGTCAATTGCCTCTTGATTCCCCTGTTTGCACAAAAAGCTTTAAATTCATCAGAGATATATTCACCTCCCTGCAATGCGATCTTATGCACTTTATCTTCCTTCGGTTTCTAGCTCGGTTTTGATAAATAACTTCAAAGCATCACTAGCTTGGTCTTTTGTTTTCAAAATATAACACTTGGTTTTTCTGCTGAAATCATCAATAAAGCTCATGAAATATTTATGCCCACTCAAACTAGTAACATTTATAGGACCACATAAATCTGTGTGTACCAAATCCAAAATGCCCTTTGCTCTTTTGTGTGACCTTTTAAATGGCAATCTTGATTGCTTTCCAAGTTGGCAGCCCCCACATAAGAACTTTTCATTTTGTGCCTTGGCAGATATTAATCCCTTTTCCCCAAGTCTTTTAATTATTGCAGCATTTACATGACATAATCTGTTATGCCATCTTTTCACATCTGAATATTCCACAAGATTAATTTCATGAAGATGCTCCATATCCAATCCAAAGAGATTACCAACTCTTTTGCCAATAAACTTTAATTCACCATTAAGGAACACTTTACATTGGATCTGTTCAAACAGTACTTTATATCCCAAATCCACCAGCTGGCATATGGATATGAGATTTCTAACAAGACTGGGCACACACAAAACATCTCTCAATTTTACAATTTTGCCATTTAAGTCAAACAACTCTAAAACTCCAGTATCTTCTATTTTCTTCAGACCCCCATCACCAAGTTGCACATGTCCTTCCTTCTTTTCCCAATCCTTAAGCATATGCAAGTCACACATCACACTTTTTTCTGCTCCTGAATCTATAGCAACAAATTGGTTATTGCTTTTCCTTGGAAACTCTGAAACATTACAAGTTAAATTCTTCCTTACCTCCACCTCAAGTTCACCTTCACTACTATCTTGCTTTTCTACCACATTAATACTTGAGCCTCCTTTGAATTTTCCCCTGCCTCGGCCACCTCTATAAGTTCCAGAGAATCTCCCTCGACCTCTTCCCTTTTTAGGGATTGGGCAATCAGAAGCAAAATGACCTTTGCCTTCACAATTGAAACATCTAAATTCCTTCTCACTATTGTTTGGACATTCACTCTTTAGGTGACCAAATTGATTGCATGCATAACAAGGTCCTACTTTTCTTCTTGAAAAACCACCTCTTTTAGTCTTACCTGTATATAAGACCTCTGAGGATTGATCAGCTTCCTCTGTAATAGTAGACTGTTCAAATTCTGTGCGTATCATTCTGATAGCATGCTCCTTGGAAGTGGCTACATTTCTGAGTAAAGTTGCCAAGTGACTATTATGAGATACTGCTCTTGCCAAAGCTAGTATTTGATACTGTTCATTCAAGATATTTCCAGCTCCCTCAAGATCTGCAATAATGGAATCAAATCTCTCCAAAAAGTCAGTCAAGTTATCTTTCTCAAACAATTTCATCTTCCTTAACTGTTTTTCTAGCACATCTATTTGTGAAGAACTTTTTTGTTCATAGTGCTTTATCAAATAATCCCACATTTCCTTAGGCTTCATGCCTTGAAGCTTCAGTTTTAAGGCAGTGCCTACCTTACACATGATTATGGCCTGGGCCTCCATAATCTTAGCTTCATCTCCTGCTCCAGAACTCAGAGAAGTTGCCCTTGCAGTAGACACACCTTCACCTGAAGTTCCCCCTGCACCAGATTGAGCATTACTACTACTAGCAGCAGGACTTGAATCACCTGAGCTAGTTGCACCCCTTACTGGACTACCATCAAACAAATACCACAATTTTTCAAACTCCAGCGCACCTCTAATACTTTCCTTCCATATTTGAAATCCTCCATCTCCTTTAAAAACTTCAATAGAGTTCAATAGAATCTGGTTGTCATTATCACAGGCAGCAACTAGTAAGCTCTGATACCAATGTTAGAATCAGAGCTTGGCATTTGAACCCAAGTATGCCAAGACTCTGTCTCCTTCCAAACCGCACCTATATCTGCATACTCGCACCTGTATCTGCACCCAGCTACCTATCCTCTGTCCCCATCATTCATATATTATATATATATATTTTCTTACCAACCTGGATATATACACTTGTCAAATCGTGCATGCCCTTCATATAGAAAGTTTTCCAACTTGCCTAAATATTCGGAGTGGATAGGCCCTGCTGTCCTTAAATTTCGGCTGTCATTGACTTTGACCCATTTGACCAGTCAACACAAAACCCTAAGTGGCGGGCAGGGGGTATCAAGCGTTTTCTGACGGCCGTAGCAATGTCTGGGTAGTACCAGCCCGCCACCCTAATTTTTCCACACATTTTCATACTTCCTTAGGTTGATCTACTGCCACTGCTTCTCATAGATCAATGTTGACACTCTAATCTACTGCCACTGCTTCTCATAGATTAGAATATCACATGACACATAATTTTATCACTTCCAACACTCTGCAAACACTTTCACTGGTTTCAGAATTGGATCATCCAGCTTATAGTTTACTGCACATCTATTTCTGATGCATCAATTCTATTGTCTCCCTTTCTTACTTCTTCAATTTTTTACTTCTTCATTCCCCCCCATGGACATCCTCTTCTTCTATTGTTTCATGATCCGAAAGGCATTTTAACTGCTTTTACTCTAGTCCATTTAGGTTACTCCAAACATATGGGCTAAAAATGTAGATTTCTGCCTCTAGTTTGAACCATTAACTACCTCACTATCTTGTATTACCTTCAAATCTTACATCTGCAAATTGAAAAATACAAGATCAACCACCAACCAGATACAAACTCTGTCTTTGACAAAATAACAAGATGCAATCCCCTTTTTGTGATAGAATTGACAATATAATAGTATTGCATAATAACACTTTAAGATATACAGAGAAGGTCTAAAAGGAGGGGGGACGCTTCATTCCATTAGTATCAAAATAAATGGAGGAAGAAATGCACTGGACTGGGATCATAGTAACTAACTTGGATTACAAGAAAAACTAAGCATGTCTTGCTTACCTAATCATATCATCTGGAAGGCAACCAAATAGATGTTTGTCAATAGTCTAAGTCTTGCATCTTATAGCTGTAGTAGAACCGGACAAAGCATTAGGTAGTGTCTTGCATGTTGCTCCAGATTTTGTAATGCGTAAAGTGCCATGCACAGCTTGTCTTTCTCTCATCTCATCTTCATGTCAAACAATGACTACTCTCCTTCATTTAACGAGATCAGAATGTGGAAGTTATGCCCACATACAAGTACCTTGGAATGGAGTTCAATACTACCACATTTTGGGATGGCAATGATTGACGGCAGACTAGAAGGCTCTATATGCAATGCAAAACAACAGCCACAAAGTTGAGCTTTACAGCTGGACCCATCAGCGCACTTGTTTGGGGTCTTGGTGGAGCTCGTTCTTCTATATGAGGTGGAGGTGTAGGGACCGATGGTATCATTTGCCACCTCGAATGACTTGAAGTGGGGTCAGAAGGCCTTTCTAACCCGGCACTTGGAGTCAAGTCGATGGTCCCATATTAGATACTTCTACATGAGATAAATTTCTTGCCCACCTCATATACTTTCAGAAGGTGGTCAGCATAGGTAATCACCTGTCAAACCTCGCCTATGACACGTCAATGGGTCCGCAATGCCTCAAAGCCTAGTGGAAGGAGGAGTGAGCTAATGGACTCTCCAGATAGAATGCGCAGGAGCACAGGTGCACGCAGGCAAAAACTGAGGAGGATCTCAATTACCCGAGGCAGTATCTCGATGCATATTTCTTCGATAAGCTTTAGGATGTTAGGGTTTTGGAACAGGTAAAAAATGCACACTATAAAAGCTAGATCAATCTCACGCTTGAGCCGGGTCCACAAGAATATATGCAAACACATTTACCTTGAAGAAGCCCAGACTCATTGCGTCCACCCCTGCAGGTGGTCATCGCCTCTGAATTGAGACACATAGATGGATCTGAGAATCACGATAGGACATGCTATGTCAGTGTTGATGGCTTAAAGTTATTGAGGACGTGCGCCATACACTTTAGCACTGCCCAACATTTGGACCTATCAGGGCATACTGTGTAGTTGATTTTGCCTAACCAGCTGCTCTATGTGATGTTACACACGACTTCAGTGAGGATATTGAAATCATATCTCCAGGAGATGATGGAAATGCACACCCAATTGTGTCCTCCACCACTCCATTGACATGTGCCACTGTACAGTTTGTCAACAGACTTATTACTGCTACGTTTTTTCCCTTGAAAATACTTCGGGGCAGGGGTTTTTTAATTCTGGACAGTAATATATGTATTATGCTCTTTGTTTGGGTCCCATAAGCCTATTGGTCTTCGCGGACAAACAAATCCAATTCAATGAGATGTGCATGGGAGCAAGAGTCAGCGGCCTTTGGGATTATATGTGAACTTGGCTTGCTAGAATGGAATAAGGATTCGTTCCATCTCTATTGATTTAGGATCAATTTATAGTAGCAAAGTTGTTGGGCTAGAAGATTCACATTGTGCATCCTAGGGTGTCTCATTGTACGTGGCAGAAAAAGTGCTTGATTGGTTTGAAGTAGCTCACCTGTTTATCTAGAACTAGGCAATTTAGTTTTGCTTGCATCGAGTCGAGGATTGCTTAAGGCGATAGTTTTCTTTTTTTTGAGCGCGACAAATATGTATCTAGGAAACAATCCAACACAAATCAAAATTACCCACATTTATGAATGTTGCCATTTATTTGTAGAAGCACATTTTTGCTCTTATAACGTCCATCTAACTAGAAATACCCTTTCCTCTTCTCGGAGAGTCATTCCCCTGCTAGTAAAAGTGCCAAGTATCATTGACCTCATCTCTTTACAATTGTCAACAAATTCAATATGAAAAAGTGCTCATCAAGATCATGAATTGCTTATTATAGCTAACATCTTATATTTCTAAGGTCTTCACAAGGCCATTATTAAGGCCCATCCCGTTAGCCCATAAAATCGCCCAAGATGCCTTTGCCATGTGGCAAACCCGGCTTTAAAACTCTTGTTCCCATTGCGTTTATTTTTTCCAATTTCTAATGACATGGCGGGGTGCCTCTCCTTTCTTCAATTGAATTCCAAATTTTGCAACTGGGTTTGTCTCTTTGCTTGAATCGTTTTGTCCTGTAGAGATGTCAAATCTTCTTGTTTTGTTTTCCTATGAGTTATGAGGTTGCGAAATCACCATGTTTCAGATGACATGGTAAACTAAAAAATCAGGGGGAATGCTTTAATGGGGATGCACCCTCAGATTGTTTTGCTCAAGATACATTGAGGCCAGCTTTAAATACGTCACCAAATATCCAAAATTTCTTTGTCTTTAAATGATGCTTTGGTGGATTTGAGTCTTGATACCCCCATGAGCATTGGTCGGTACACACTAGAGTTAGTTTTTGATAAGGTAAATAGATTCTTTTACTTAAGTGTATAACGTGATTAAAAATAAACATTTTGTATTTCAAAAACGAATACAACGCTTTTTTTTATCCTATCCTACCATATGTAAAGCAGTTACCTATTTTTGTTCGCATATAATTTCTTTCGTCAAAATAACCATCACACGACACGTTGGAACCATCGCATTTATAGCAGATTTTATGGCATTTATGGCGAGCATCTAATTATGAGCACGGTGCATTTATGGCATTTATAGCTGAATTCGTCGGAACATTCCTCTTCGTCTTTGCCGGAGTTTCTGGCTGCGAGCCATCAGTGGGTTCCTTCCTTCTATCTATTCTTTTGTTTTCAGTTTTTAATCTATTTTCTGTTACCATGCGCGAGATTCCCCAGCGCGAGCTATGGCGGCTATCTCCGGCGCCAGGCTCCTCCTATCGTCCTCTGGAGTTCAAACGCCATCGCATTCGATTTCTCGTCCACAAAAATGCTCGTTTTCTTTGCCTTGGAAGCCCAAAGCCCATGTAACATCCATGGCATTGCAGAATTTCTCTCCGGCATGCCTTCCCTTTCTTCCTTCTCTCATTGCCCAAACATTGCCATGCCTATTTCTTACCCCAATCTGGCGAAACAATCCCACAGACGCGGAGTCCGGGCTAAAGTCGAATATCAAGATCGCGTTGTGGCAGGTTTGGATTATTTTCTGCCCTTCTTTGATGGCATACAATATGGTCGTTATCTTTTTATGCAATACCCTCAAACAATGCCTTTGTTTCCTGTTTTGAATGCGTACAAGAGCTTCCCTAATGCAAGCTTTGTGGCATTTTTTGCCCTCTATCTGCTTGTGGTGAGAAATCAGAGCTTTAGCAGATATGTCAGGTTTAATGCAATGCAGGCAATTGTTCTTGATGTTCTCACTATCATACCTGGACTTTTAGAAATGACTTTTAGTCCAGGAAGTCGAGCTGCAGTTGGCGTCTTTGTGATGTTCTACAACACTGTGTTTTTATTCCTTGTTGCATGTTTCTTATTTCCTCGCACTACAAGGCACAAGGGTCTTTTGTCACGGGCAAATTTGTCACGCCAATAAAGTTTGTCACGTATTTTAACTTTGTCACTCGCGACAAAGGCAAATCTTTTTTTGCAACTCGTGACAAAAATTCAAACTCAAAAATCGTGACAAAAGACTAAAATTTGACACGCGTGACAAATATTTGTCATGCGTGACAAATGTTTATAGCCTTTGTCACGCGTGACAAAAGTTTGTCACGCGTGACAAAGGCTATATTAGTTGTCATGCGTGACAAATAAACGGCTATATTATTTGTCATGCGTGACAAAACCTTCGTAGCTTTTGCAACGCGTGACAAATTTTTGTCACGCTTGACAAATTTTTGTCACGCGTGACAAATAATATAGCCGTTTATTTCAAATCTGTTCATTTCAGCTCCCTTCTTATGCTCCTCTTCTCTTAGGCGCTCTGTTGGGCGCTTGGTATGGATCCCAACCTTTTTAGCAATCTTCCTCCTAGTACTAGGAGGAGGAGGATAAAAGAGTTGATAGATGCAGGTTTGCTCCCAGCCAGCGCAGGTGAGACACGTCGAGGACACCATGCTGGTGAGTTTGAACCTTGTTGGTGTCAGTCATGTGTGGGGCAGCACAACCGGTTGGCTACGGTGATTGAACGGCATTTGCAGTCAAATGGTACTTATTGGGGCGCTCCTGAAGGCTTTTGTAGGCGTTTTGGTGTGCCCTACAACCCAACACCACTAGATGGACAGGTTAGTAAATGATTTGATTTGTTATAGGTTTATTTTATTATCTAGCATGTTGGGGTAAATAGTTGTATTTTAGTTAATACATAGTCTTTTATTTAAAAAGCATTCTATGGTTAAACAGAACTCAACACAACGAGGCATAATCAATTTTTCGAGGGGAGTTTGGAGACATGTTGGAGATGATGATGAAATAGATTCTGCACAAAGTGCATCCCACTATAGGACCCGTGGATCAAGCCACATAAATGTACATGGTGGAAGTAGTTATCAAGTCGTGGGGTGTGACATATCTGATTTACCAATGCCGCATCACATTGAGAGATTATTAAAACCTGTAGATCGACGAAGATTAGGTCTATTTAATGGTCCATTGCCCAATTTAGGTGACATATTCACTTATTGGGGTCGTCGGTATGTAATAAAGAAGTCTACGCTCCCTGGATCTGGAAGGGGATTATTCATTGCCCAAAATCTTCGTGTTGGATATAATTCAGTTGTCCCTTTGATGATCTATGGAGGTCCAGAGTATAATGCATCTGAGTGGGAAGCATTAACATATTATTCATTTTCTATGATGGTATACGGTTGCAACAGTAATGCATGCACTATGGAAATGAGATCAGAGTACAATGAGGATAAGAGATCTTACATTGATGGTCGTGTGGAAGAACATGGCAATATAGCAGGGCTGATCAACAGTTGTGGTGCCAATAAAAATATCATCAATTGCATGTTTGAAGAAAGAAGTAATGATCGCGAGGAGTTCATGACAAGAATGTGTAAGCACTTTGTTATGGTTGTTGCTATCAAGAGCCTTAGAGAGGGCGACGAGTTATTTTTGGACTATGAATTCCATGATACTGTACCTGATCGATTTTTGTAGAGATAAAGACTTTTAGTTATTTAAAACAAACTTTTATTTTTAATAAATCGCTACTCGATATTAATGATACTTATCTTATTAAATCTGAATCTTTGTTCTTGTTTCATTTTTCTTTGCTTTTTTTTTCAATCATGTACTCATATTAATGTTGTGCATACTTAACACCATCAAGTGTAATGCTTAGATTCTATGTGCAACATTTAATGCTATTCAAAGTGCATTATGTTTCTTTCATTTTTCGTTTCTTTATTTATTCAATTTATGTGCTCCTACTTATTGTTGTGCTTACTTGGCAACTTTATACCTAGTGGTTAGATTTCAAACATTTATTATAATGCTTGGAAAAAATGGTTAATGGCTTAAAAGTAAGGGTATTATTGACATATTGGATAAATGCTTCTTTTGGTATAGGTACCAGATGCTCCTCGTACCACCGTGATGATATGGAAAAGATTGCACGAGAAAATCCTATAGTTAATGGGAATGTGGAACAAAACACTGGTCATGCTTATGATGAGGCGACTTAAGATTTGTTGTACGAGCATGCTCAATTTGAGTTTCTCATGCAAGGCATTGATAATGACATTGACAAACAAGATATGCACGCCTCTGAGGTTGATGAAGTCATTGAGGTAGATCCAGCTGAATACCTTGATGATCAGATAATCCAGGATGCCAAAACAAAATTATACGAGGGCTGCAAAATATCGAGATTGACATTTAACCTATGCCTCCTCAACTTGCAAGGGCAATATAAGATATCAAATGTTGCAGTTGATGCAATATTAAGGTTCTTCCTTCCCTTCCTAACTCTTAATTCTCGAACATATAAAATTTTATTGTTTATCTTTGTTGGCTTAATCATCTTATATTTGTGTATGCAGACTTATTTGCAAAATATTGCCTCCTGAAAACAAGGTTCCTTCTAGTCGTTCAGAAGCACGTAAGCTCATAAAGACGCTTGGTTTTGAGTACGAGAACATCCATGTATGTCCAAACGAGTGTACCTTATATTATAAGGACACCAAGGATATGGTTCATTGTCCAAAATGTAACGAGTCGAGGTACCGTAAAGATGTCCAAGGCTCGACCATTCCATGCAAGGTATTGCGGTATTTTCCTATAATTCCTAGACTTAAACATATGTTTAGTTAGGACAAAGGAGATTGCTGCCTTGATGGGTTGGCATGTAAATAACTGTAGCTCTGATGGAGTTATGCGCATTCCCGCTGATTCGGAGGCATGGAGATTTATAAATAACAGATGGCCCGAATTTCAAAATGAACCAAGACATATTCACTTCGGTCTCGCAACAGATGGCTTCAATCCTTTTTCGCAACGGACAGCCTCGTGGTCCACATGGCCAGTCATGCTTGTAAACTATAACATCCCTCCACATGAGTCCATCAAACGGGGTCATATCATCTTGAGCATGATAATTCCACGTTTGTACAATTCATTTAGTCCTATTAGGAATATATTTTTTTTATATAAAATGTACTGGGAGTCTTTAATCATGCTGAGTCTTGATATTGCAGGCCCTTCACAACCTAAAAATTTTGATGTATATCTATCACCCTTAATTGACGACTTGAAAACTCTATGGAGTGGTGTTCCCATGGTAGATATCTCTAAGATAATATCTAGGGAGCAAAGATTTACACTGAAAGCTATATTAATGTGGACAATGCATGACTATCCTGGTCTCAGCATATGTAACGGTATCTTCTTGTTCTTTTTATTTATTTTGAGGGCTTTTTTATATGAAAATTGCATCAATAATAAAAATTGTTTTTATATCTATAGGTCTACAAACTAAAGGTCAATATGCTTGCGTACGTTGTGGTGACCAAATCACATCAAGATACTCTGGTTCATTGAAGAAACATGTATACGAGGGCCATGAAAGATTTTTACCAATGGATCATCCATTACGTAGGGGAGCCCTAGCAAAAATAGACACTCCAAAGTGCATGACCACAAGAGATTGGCTCGATCAATGGGAACGTGCAGAAGACAAGGCATGGAAAGAGGCTGAACATGCAAGCGATGCTTATGAAGGTCCTGATGACATCATTGTCACTCCTCCAAGGGAGAAAGATAGTGTTGCTTCTCGACAAGATTGTTTATTATTACAGCCCCGTCGTAATGCAAGTCTAAAGAATCCAAAATCTCGTCCGCCATGGGTTTTGACTAAAAAGAACTTGGATATTGTGCAAGGGTCTTTTAAAGAAGTGAAGATGCCAACTGGGTACTGCTCCTCTTTTAAAAGGTGTTGGGCAAAGAAGGGCAATAAGTTAACCGGATTGAAGTCCCATGACTACCACAAGCTGTTAACAGTAAGTTCCTATAATATGAGTAGATATGTCATATAGTTTATTGACCTCTGTTTTTTTAATTATTGTTTTTCTTTGTCCTTGTCTTGTAGGAGATTTTACCTATGGTTCTACCTGACAGACTGCCTTCTAAAGTTTGCGAGCCTATTTTCAAATTGGCCAAGCTATGTAGGTAAGCTCATTTACAAACTTTGATTATGTAGATGTGATTATAGATACAAGTATATTGAAGGATATCTCTACATTACAGATGGATATCATTAAAGGAGATTGACAGAAAAGACCTTCCACAAATGAAGGAGCTATCCGTTGAAGTCATGTAACAAAGTTTTTTATATGTCTGATCATTATCGCAAGTGTTTCTCACAAATTTATTTATAATAGGTACATTTGCTCGTACATCTAGTTGAGGACATTGATTGGGCAGGGCCCGTCTCCTATCGTTGGATGTTTTTTCTTGAGCGATTCATGAAAGTCCTTAAGGACTTTGTGAGGCAATTTGCTAAGCCTGAAGAGAGCATGTCTGAAGGATGGGTTGCCGAGGATTGCAAGTTTGCCATATCAACATATCTTAAGAAAGTTGATAAGGAAGCAGTGTCGTTCCTACAACATGAACAAAGCTTGGATAAGCTACATAGCAAAGGGCGCAATTACAAACTAAAGCACGATGAGCTTAATGCAATCAAATTTTACATAGTGCATAATGAGCAATGCATGGAGAAATGGGTTTGAAAGTATGATGAGCTAAAGCAAGCCAGGGAACTAGAACGACGACAATGGTGACAACAATCACGAGCACCATACCCTCCTGAGCTATGCACACTACCAGATACTATGCCCGAAGATTGGATATTAAAGACAGTCTTAGCGTCAAAGAGAGAGGACCCCAACTCTGTAACTGATGAGGAAAGAGAAATTGCCTTTGGACCTTCAAGTTGGGTAAGTTATATTTCTTTGAAGCTTGTACTTGTTTACATTATGTCAACCTTTTCTCGATTTTGCAGGTTTCATTGTACAATGGATATATTTGCAATGGGCGCCACTTTCGGGTTCAGAAAAGGGATGAAGGTTGTGTCACTTTTGATTGTGGTGTGATATCTACTTTTACAGTTGCAAGTCGCGCTAGTGCAAGGGACACGAACCTGGTAGAAGCTGAGATTGAATATGTTGGAAAAATACAACAAATTTTGGAACTTGATTTTCGACAATTCACCAAAGTCCTGTTTCGAGTTAGATGGTTCGATGCACAATTACGAGGCAGGAATGCCACATTCCGTCACAGTTCTAGTGGTTTAGTTCAAGTCAAGTCTACACGTTTGATTCCAGAAGACAATGACCCTTACATTTTTCCAGAGAAGTGTCAACAAGTATATCTGCACCCTGCACCTAATGATCGAGATTGGTTATACATGATGCAGGTTGAATCTTCATCATCAGTAAAAGCAATGCTAGTTTTTTTCATAGGTTATTGATCTGGGTACTTTCATGCAGGTCAACCCACGACAGATAAAAAATTATGAGGTAGTGCCTTCTCTTGCAGAGGATGTAGAAGATGAAGGAAGAGAAGGCGTCGATGTTGAGGGAGGAGGCATTGCTATGGATGTTGAGGGAGAAGGCATGGATGAGGTTGGAGGAGGAGGAGAAGGTCTAGATGTTTTTGAGGGAGGGGACATGGCTATGGACGTTGAGGGAGAAGACATCGATGACATTGAGATTCCACCAACAATAGATGATGGTGAACCTATTGAAGAGGAAAAAGAATGTAACGATGATATATTTGTTTTTCTCGACATTGATGAGAATGATACTCCAGTACAACAAGAGATCTGTATTGATCACGACTTGTATGTAAACATGGAGGAGTGTCAAGAACTATTACATGAAAATGATAATGTAGAAGATGATGGCTAAATGTACAATGGAAAGACATGCTTGATGAGGAGGCAAATTGATACACAAGATATGAGATATAATAAGGTCATTGAATATTAGATACGGATATGAATTGTTGTAGATGCATTGCATGAAATTACTGAGCTCATGTCCCAAGGCACCAAAATCGCGTCGTTTGCTAATCCCATCATTCAAATAAGAGTTCATGTCCCAAGAAACATCTCCGAAAATAAAAGTTGGAAATCCAATGCACGGATGTGCCAACCCCAAATTTTCCGCTTTCCCATGTAGGGGCATGACCAAGAAATGGGGTATTCCTCCAATTCGACTACTCCAGCAAGCTCAGAATGTGTTTTTAACTTTGTGAATGAGTAAAAAACATCCAATTTACTTTAGGGACTATGCATGCAAGTCAAAACCCTAACCCTACAGATTTAGTAGGGTTTAAGTACCGGGGCACCAAAACAGCTTCATCTGCTAATCCCACCGTTCAAATGGTAGCTCATGTCCCATGAAACATCTCTTAAAAGAAAAAATGAACACCTACAACCCGGATGTGCCAACCCCCAAATTTTCCCCTTCTCGACGTAGGAGCACGACGAGAAAATCGCGTGATCCCCCAATTCAGCCATTCTATCGAGCTCAGAACCTTATTTTGACTTCGCACATGAGTTCAAAGCATCGAAGTTACTCTAGGGACCAACTTCCATGACCAATAGAACTAATCTCTACTCGATATGAGCAGCTAGTGGACCTCTCATTCAATGCATTGCTTGCCTAGTGCGCTAATCTAAGCATAGGATGTACAAGGCAAGCCAGGCGTTTGATCGATTGTATACTCCTCAAACATGTGTTCAAGGGTGACTCTCGCCATCTAGATGCAAGGACGGAGCCAAACTATCATGTCCTGCCTTCTAGCATGCCCGGTTGCACAATATCTACCTTGTTACGAGCCATCGCAAGGGTGCAAGTTTGGAACCAGTGCCTAGGGAGGGGTTCTTTGTTCTCACTCTTGGGGCCTCTTTTCGGACCCTTGAGGAAACTGTGCACGTAAGCTCTCGACTACTTTCGATGTAGGGAAGGCTGTCAAGACCTAAACCCTACAGATTTAGTAGGGTTTACGTATCAAGGCACCAAAATCGCGTCGTTTGCTAATCCCATCATTCAAATAAGAGTTCATGTCCCGAGAAACATCTCCAAAAATAAAAGTTGGAAATCCAATGCTCGGATGTGCGAACCCCTAAAATTTCCCCTTCCCCACGTAGGGGCACGATCAAGAAATAAGGTGTTCCTCCAGTTCGACCACTCTAGCAAGCTCAGAATGTGCTTTTAACTTTGTGCATGAGTCAAAAACATCCAATTTACTTTAGGGGCTATGCATGCAAGCTCTCGACCATTTTGGAAGCAGGGAAGGCTTCCAAAACCTAAACCCTACAAATTTAGTAGGGTTTAAGTACCGGGCACCAAAACGGCTTCACCTGCTAATCCCACCGTTCAAATGGTAGGTCATGTCTCGTGAAACGTCTCTCAAAAGAAAAAATGAACACCTATCGCACGGATATGCCAACCCCCAAATTTTCCTCTTTCCCACGCAGGGGCACGACCAAGAAATGGGGTGTTCCTCCAGTTCGACCACTCTAGCAAGCTCAGAATGTGCTTTTAACTTTGTGCATGAGTCAAAAACATCCAATTTACTTTAGGGACTATGCATGCAGGCTCTCGACCACTTCGGGGAAGGGGAAGGCTTCCAAAACCTAAACCCTACAAATTTAGTAGGGTTTAAGTATCGGGGCACCAAAACAGCTTCATCTGCTAATCCCACCGTTCAAATGGTAGCTCATGTCCCATGAAATATCTCTTAAAAGAAAAAATGAACACCTACAACCCGGATGTGCCAACCCCCAAATTTTCCCCTTCTCGACGTAGGAAAAGGACGAGAAAATGGCGTGATCCCCCATTTCAGCCACTCTATCGAGCTCAGAACCTTATTTAGACTTCGCACATGAGTTCAAAGCATCGAAATTACTGTAGGGACCGACTTCCATGACCAATAGAACTAATCTCTACTCGATATGAGCAGCTAGTGGACCTCTCATTCAATGCATTCCTTGCCTAGTGCGCTAATCTAAGCATAGGATGTATAAGGCAAGCCAGGCGTTTGATCGATTGTCTACTCCTCAAACATGCGTTCAAGGGCGACTCTCGCCGTCTAGATGCAAGGACGGAGCCAAACTGTCATGTCCTGCCTTCTAGCATGCCCGGTTGCACAATATCTACCTTCTTACGAGCCATCGCAAGGGTGCAAGTTTGGAACGAGTGCCTAGGAAGGGATTCTTTGTTCTCACTCTTGGGGCCTCTTTTCGGACCCTTGAGGAAACTGTGCACGTACGCTCTCGACTACTTTCGATGTAGGGAAGGCTGTCAAGACCTAAACCCTACAGCTTTAGTAGGGTTTACGTATCAAGGCACCAAAATCACGTCGTTTGCTAATCCCATCATTCAAATAAGAGTTCATGTCCCGAGAAACATCTCCGAAAATAAAAGTTGGAAATCCAATGCTCGGATGTGCGAACCCCTAAATTTTCCACTTCCCCAATGAGGGGCACGACCAAGAAATATGGTGTTCCTCCGGTTCGACCACTCTAGCAAGCTCAGAATGTGCTTTTAACTTTGTGCATGAGTGAAAAACATCCAATTTACTTTAGGGACTATGCATGCAAGCTCTCGACCATTTTGGAAGCAGGGAAGGCTTCCAAAACCTAAACCCTACTAATTTAGTAGGGTTTAAGTATCGGGGCACCAAAACAGCTTCACCTGCTAATCCCACCGTTCAAATGGTAGGTCATGTCTCGTGAAACGTCTCTCCAAGAAAAAATGAACACCTATCGCACGGATATGCCAACCCCCAAATTTTCCTCTTTCCCACGCAGGGGCACGACCAAGAAATGGGGTGTTCCTCCAGTTCGACCACTCTAGCAAGCTCAGAATGTGCTTTTAACTTTGTGCATGAGTCAAAAACATCCAATTTACTTTAGGGACTATGCATGCAGGCTCTCGACCACTTCGGAAGCAGGGAAGCAGATTGAGTCAAAGGAACATTCCCACTTCGCAGCAGATCCCACAATCTTCCTAAGATTGTCTTCAAATATTCGATATGAATTGATCTTGATGGCAGAACGTGAGTACATTTGAGCGTCTATTTGAAATCCATTATCTACATTAGAGATTCTAGATGACTGGTAGTTTCTTTTTGGGGAACCATTGCGTGTAATGCGTGAAATCACCATTTCTGCCGTGTAGCAACTTAAATAGATTGCTTGGTTTAATATGGTCTTTCTGTGTTTACAACAAGTCTCTTTATTTTGAGACCAGCATGCATTTCATCAAATGAATTAACCAACCTGGGCAAGTTTTTCTGTCATCTCTTTGTGGAAACTTTCCCTCTCGGCCTTTTTTCTTTTTTTTTCCGTTGTTGCTCCTTCAGACATTGATGAATTTCACTCGCAGCTTTTAGATTCTCTTTTACATGTTCTCTCTGTGCAAAAGAAATGTGTCAATATGTTTGGTGCTCAGACTTTCCTATATCATCCCCTACAAAATATCCAAATTGTCTCGCAAGTTTCCGCACTGAATCACCGCGTCTTTGTCAATGACGACATGGTTTTTTTTCAGACTTGCCGGACAAGTCTTGTAGGAGCTCAAATCTTGCCCCGTGACATTTCTCTACACCGGGGTAATCGATCTTTGGCGAGAGTAATGAGATTCTCAACCCGCAATATTATCAAACTAATGCGTTTCTATAGAGAGTTGATCCCGCTTTTATTTGATATTTTGCACCTATCACGAGCAATATGCTCAATAGCAAGGCCTCGTGAAATCTAGCGGATGCACTCAATCTATTGTTTAAATATGTTCCCGTGAGTATAAGAAAATAGAGCACGGTTTAGTTCAAATTCTATACATTAAAGAAACATGTACCTCAAGTGGTATAGATATGTCTATCCCTCGTTCAAAACCGCATTGGTGCACTTGTATTTCCTTATCTGGGTTAAATGTTCTAGAACAAATATATAAATGGGAAAACTAAAGTATCGAGGTTGCTACCCCGGACTTCAATGTTCGGGATGTCAGCAATGTCTTGTACTTCGATTGCTTTTTTATGTTACTGCACCGCTCTTTCCGGGTCGCTTAATAAATATATTTCTTGCACTTTTGGTTGCCCATACATAAATGGATCTTGAACAGAAAATTAGATGCCAAATGTAAGGTTGTGATTCCTTTGAACATCCAATGCTTATTGGACACTCGGTCTTGATTTCTTTTTGGTTCCAAAGATGATCTTCCTTCCATGTTTTAATATCTGCAAATCAATATAAAGTAGGTAAGTGCCTGGTTCCCTGCACATCTTTGAGCAGTGCTGCATTATTTTCAAGATAAAAATGAAGTGAAATATATTTCTAGTATCTAGGTCCAGTCATCATGGCAGAGGTTAGAGTGAGGTTTCAGTTTAATAAAGACCGAGGTTTCTCTGATAATAGTTTTCTTTGTTGTTCTCTTTATTGTTGTGTGGGATCAAATCTTGTTAAACTTCTCTCTAGCCTTTTAGGCTAGTTTTCTAGCCCTCAGAGAGTGAATTGGCAATCAGACGGATCCTTGGTCCTTACCATCTTATATAGTAAGAGTGGGCATTTCTTGAACCATCCTCGATCCTGAAACTAAGGCAGGGAAAACCTTATGCCATAAAGACTCTGATCTAGAAACATCACAGTAAGAGATGATTTATGTGAGACTTCTTGTTGATGTGAACCGCCTATTGGACATCCAAGACGTACAAACCTTCCTCATTTAAGTGACCTTCGGCCAAAAGTTTAAGATCAACAAAATCGAAAGGAGTTTTACAAAGAATGTGAACCAGGACATCAGAAAAAAAGACGGAATAGCTCATCATTCAATCAAACTCACTTACACTAAGCAAGTTTACAAGCAAGCCAGGTACTTTTGATTCTGAGAATAAGACTCTGAGAGTAAAACAGTTTGTGGTAGAAAGAGAGACATCCCCTTGTGCAATAAATTTGTTTGAAGTTTCCATCCGCCATCTTGACTACTTGTCTTGGCATATGGATGAATATTCTCAGTAAACCATGAAATTTGGTTCCGCCAAATGCTTGGACTTCTACAAGCCAAGCCTTCTGCTGTAAATTCAAGATATTGAGGAATTGCAATTCCGCTTTTTCAAATCAACATGAGAGACATGAGCACTCATGAGAAGTTTTCTAGCACTGGAACTCTTTACCACAATACCAAAGAAATGAATGGTTGCCTAGATCCAGAATGACTTAGATTCTGATTAGAATCTTAAGAAGATGTAATAGGAATGGAACAACTAATGGATTTATGGTAGGTAAGGAAAGTCTGCCTGAATACAATTCTTATGAAAGAAATCAAGGAATGTGGTGAAAGATGTAATTCCTCGAAGATCTCTCTCAAAATCTGTATAGTCGTTTTTCTTCATCGTCTTTTCTCTGTTTCTCATTCAAGCCTTTTTGCTTCGACTTCCTTTGTCTCGTACCTTAACTGTCTATAGGTTCTATCCTCTTGATTGAAAGGAGTTTCTAAGATGCTGGCACTTAAGAGCATTGCTCAAATCCGACCTTTCTCTTTCTCTTGCAGTGTCGTTCTCTTGCCCATGATAGCTTCTCCAGAGGTTAGCATCCAAGTACTCACCCGAGTATACTGCTTAGGATATTTCCATATCCATTCTCTAGATGCATCCAAAATTGAGTTTTGCCCCTTTGCCCTTGATGCCAAAGCTTAAGCCCGGGAATTATCCTATACCTCTACCTTTTTCATGTTTGTCTTGCTCCCTTCTCGACGTTCACCAATGCTTTTCCCCATGACATCGTGCATGATACCTGATATTTCATAGGTTACCTCTACTGTTCATTTTAGGAAATATTTCCCTCCCTTTTCCATCATACTTGCAACCCTTTCTTTTCCTTTGAGTGCTATTTTCCCTAGATTTGTCTTCCCTTTTTATTTGGGTCTGACTCATCATCCATTTCCAAATGTTTTAACTCTATATACTTGGCTAGGGTATAGCAAGTGTAGTGCATAGGGCCACGATTTGCCTTTGAAAACTCCTTAGCAACTTGATATTTATTTTGGGTTTATTGTCCTTCACTTCGCTACAATTTTTTCCAATTGTAAAATTTTAAAATTTGTGGTGCGTTGGCTAAGATGTTTTCTTTTTATGTTATAGCCATGGATTCAAGTGGCGATTTTGTTGCTTTTATCTATATTTATTCTCATTCACGTGTAATTCCAATTTAGAGTGATGTTGCATGCATATTGTGGATTTACATGAATACGTTGATCTTTGTAGTTTTCATGGAAGTATGGTTGGATTCTTATGCTTTTTGTTGGCCTTGGTTGTGTGCATTGCTTGTCGATGCCTATCCTACTTAAGTGTTGTGCATACATGATTACTTTGCTAAGTGGATTTACTGTTTATCACTGTTGACTCATTCTATTTTATAGCTCTTAGTTGTGCTTGTACTTTTAATTTCATATGCATTAACACCATTGCTAGTATTTTTAGGCGACTTTAGGTTTTTTAAGTTACCCTGCATTTGTTGCCAGTAGATAGCTATGTTTAGGTGGAAATTGAGTAACCATTGGCACACTTGTGCACGAATGTCATTGCTACAGTAAAATTTGAATTTCTTTCTCAAAGTTTGCTTTGTATAAGGGACTCCCTAAACCAATTGTGATATTCTTTTTAAAATATAATTGCAGGTTAAGGAGATTACGCATTCAACTCTAGTAAAACAGTAAATTAGAGAAAGCTGGTAAAGAGGGAAAGGCAAGTGGAGTGTCAATTTGGAGAGCCGAACTCATATTCGAAGAGGTTAGTAATTTGATAATACGTCACATGTAGAAATCACTGTAGCAATGAAAATGATCCTATGGAAATGATCTTATTTTTACTGTAGCATAGAGTTTTAGAACATTTTCAACAACAAGTTAATAGTCATTATGAGGTTAAATTTTTTATTGATATTTCGTGAATTTGATTCTTGATATCACATGTCCTCTAAAGCGACCCAACATTCATATTTTAATCAAATATCAAGTGAGCATCCTACAATTTGAACTCAAGGGGAAATTTGATGCATGTGCACTTTTTCAATGTTGTAGCTGAACTTGGGTTGCAGATTGCACTAGATGTGGCAACTAGGTTGTAATTTTTTGTCTCAGCTGTGCTTGCTTTATTTCTAATATTTGGTTTCACATTCAGATGGGCGATAACTTAGATGATCCGTTGCACCAAGCAATCGTGATATTGCGGGACCTATATGGTACTGGTGGCGATCCCGCACAAAGGTTTCGTGAATGGGCCCAAAATCCTCAAGAGACTATTAATGAGGCCAGGGTCCTTAATACAACCTTTGATCGGCGGATGCGGGAGCGGGAGGCCACTACTGCTACTGCGTATCGATCACCCTTGCCTTTTGTACCTCCACCTGCACCTGCACCTGCACCTGCACCACCTACAGTGACACCTACAGCTCCAGCTCCACATGAGTCAGTTATAGGTATAAATTTCAACCTTGTTTCTTTTAGAAACATGCTATATACATATTTTGCTATATGTTGCAGGGCGTGGGCGTGGACGTGGGGGGCGAGGTAGGGGTATACCACCTGTAGACTTTGAAGAAGTGCAGGTAACTATTTTTCACACTTCCATAATAATTTAAAATATAAACTAAGATGTTTGACTTGCAGGTGGGGATATTTAAGTATCCTGCAGGCTGTAGGATCTTAGAGGGCTCACCAGATGTACCTGCTTTGGTGATAAGCCCGATGGGCAAGCCAAAGTTTGGACCAGGAGATAGTGCCTTACGCAGGACTATAAAAAATATAGCGCACGATCATTTTTATTGGAAAGCACCTCACAAGAAAATGAAAGAGCAAGATCCACGAGCACACATTGAGTCGGGTGAAATACTTTACTCATCATTTCTTACAACAATCACTCTCTTTGTACTAAATTAAAAGTGTTTGTATCTCATACTTAAATGCAGGTGATACGTGAGGTTAAGAAAATACATGGGGATGTCTCGGAGTCCTTTATACGGCACAAGTTATCTGAGATCCATAGGTGTGTTATTATTGTCTTCAATTTTATTAAACTTCAACCATCTTCATTAAAATTCTTATTGTATTAATGCTCTTATTTTTAACAGAAGCCATCGCTCTAAGCTGAAGAAGGAGGTTAAGCATCATCTAGAAGAGGGAACTTCTAAGCGAAAACGTATCCCTGACGAAGCATGGGAGTGGGCCCTTCGAGAGATCGCGGCAGATGATGCAGAACTACAGACACATGCGCAGCAGAAGGAAGCCACATCGTAAGTTTACTTTATTTTAGCTTGCAATATTTTATTCTCTCTTTTAAGACTTTCTACATGTGCAAAGTGCGAGAATTGCACAGAACCGCTGGGTCATCGTTTTGGTAGTTCTCGCCAATCAGGATTCGAGGCTAAGTTTGTAAGTATTTGAGTCTTTTGTAATGGCCTATAGTCTTATATGAGGCTTTCGCGTTTTGCATACTAACTGCTACTTTATGTTTAGTATGCTAATACGGATTTCGTTTCACTCGGGACCGATGTGATGTAAGAAAATATATGTCACACCCCGACTTTGAGTTGTACATGGCAGGACTGAACATATGGCCACTTCATGAAGCCGATAGAAGAGAGGTCAGTAACTAACTTGAAGCCAATGAAGATACCACTGATCAACATAGTTTCTAATGCTACTTATTTTTTGTAGAGGATTGTACGGATGCTCCAAGAAGGCGAGGCCCAGAATTTGGCAGAGGAAGACTATGACATCGATGTCCCAGATGACAGACCATTTTTTCAGGGAGATGGAGTAGAGGGGGACGATATGTCTCGACGCCATGATGACAGGGATGGAGACAAATGGCGGTTTGTGCATATTGATATACCGCATACTTATATTTTGTATACTTGCATATGTACTTTATATAAATTTTATGTATATCAATTTCATTTTATGTTTGTGCCAATTTGCAACCAATCAGGGATAATCAAAATTAGCTGCCACAAGCTTCCTTTTTTTTTCCAAATACAATTGGCCACGGGTAGCAAAACTTATATATAATAATATTAATAAATTATAAAAAAATATTATGTAGAAAAAAATCAAATAAATAAATATTATTAAATATCAGTTTGTCACGCGTGACAAAAGTAAAATTGGCAGGCGTGACAAAAGTAAAGGTTTTGTCACGTGTGACAAACTAAGATTTGTCATGCGTGACAAATATAATTATTTATCACGCGTGACAAACTAACATTTGTTACGCGTGACAAATATATTTATTTATCACGCATGACAAACTAACAGTCTGTCACGCGTGACAAATATATTTATTTATCACGCGTGACAAGTGGTTTCATGTTTGTCACGAGTGAGAAAAGTTATTTGTCACGATACTAATAATATAATAATATAGTGTATCTTGCGTGACAAAAACCGTGACAAACAAGGGTTATCTCTACTAGTGTGTCGGCTCCCTCTTGTGGCAAATGCAGCAGATGCCCAGCTCTACTTGGCATGGAACTATGCTTTCATCTTTCCGCCATGTTTTTCATTCATAAGTTCATTGCTCTTATGCGTTCTTTGAGCCATCTGCGCGCAAGTTTGTTGCATTGGATCTCATAAACATTGGAGATCTTTCTACAGATCTCTGCCTGTAGTTTTTATGTTTTCAAGTGACGTTGATGCTACTCTGTGAAGAATTATCATTTTCCCCAATGTAAAACTTGCTTAGCTTGCTATATGAACTTCATATTCTGACAAAGTGAATCTCCTTTCTACAATCAAGTTTGTAGTTCTTTTTTTACTGTTGTCTGGAGCCCAAGATCCGGCGGGTCGCTTGCAGATTTTGCTTTAGGCAAGGGGTTGGTTATTTAAAAAAGCCCAGCTACTAAAACCAGTGGCTTGGAGACCAAAATTGCCTTTGTGCCATTATTATCTGCCATGATTTTCAAGATAATTCCTATTGCCGAGTTCTACCTTCAATTGCCTAGCAATTGTGTGTTGCTTTTGGCTCTAAGGGCTGCTCCAACTACACAACATGAGATTATACACCTCTTTTACATAAATAAAAGGGTAGAAAATAACCAAAGAAGCTTCAAAACTCTAGGTTGGTCGGTTACTAGAAACCCACATTACTAGAAGAATCGAGTATAAAATTGCAAGAACAGAAGTCGATTATGCCGCAGATTAAAAAATAATATTATTTTGCTGTATTCCCTCCTAAGATTTGAAGTGTATTTTTGCCCCATTTTTCACACTCTTACCTCTATTTCTAACACCCTCCCTTGCTATATTTTTACAACTAGGGCCGACTTAAATATCTACACAACAGTACCCGAAATTATGGAATTTAGCTGTTACAATATTCACAAACATTATTTTTAAAGACGATGAAGAGAAATGTTCGCGGCGGCCTTGGCCGCCGCGATAAATTTCTTGTATATATAAAGAAGTGGCTTAAAATATAGCAAGAGGATAAATGCGCTCACACTATCTCCCCCCGATTGGGGTTATTAAAAAAAAAAAATGGAAACCCTTCCAAATTTCCCTAAAATCCGGAAGGGTTTCCATGAGAATATATTTTTTTTTTGGTTTCCAAGCCGTAATTAATGCTTTGAATTAATTTTTTACAGCTGTGCTTTTTTTTCCAGAAAAGGTCTTTTATTTTTTGTTCTTAGCTCATCGCTTCCTCCGGCGGTTGTCTTTGGCGATTGATTTCCCTTTTCTTCCTTCTGCAAATCCTACAGCAGCAAATAGGCGGTGGTCTCTTCTTTCTTCTTCAAGTCACAGGTGCGCGAATAGGAATAACATCTGCATCTTCATCAGATTTGCGGATGAAAATCTTTTCGCTTACAGTTTGAGACACCCTATCCCACTCTTCCTCAGGCAAAAATATCTTTCAATTGATAAATCCTCTATTTGCTTTTAGGTGAAAACTGCAGCAGACAATGCATGCAAAATAGAAGGAACATCAAAGAAGTGGCTCATCAAAATGGCTCGTGATTGCAATCGTTACTGCAAACTAATGGTAATTTTGCTTCTGTTCTTTCTCATTTAAGTGACGGCCCTGAACTATTGTTTATAGATATTTCTTGACCTTTGCAGGAAACGCAACAGAGAAAGCTAACGTTTGCTGATGAGGCAGGAAAAGAACTATGCCATGTCAAGCTCTTCCACAGAAGCAATAAGGCGCAATTAGTTCACGAGGATGAGACTGGAGCTTTAGAAACTTGTACACAAAATTAACCATGTCGGATCTGTATTTTGCAAATGGTAAGCTTGGCAATTGGACTTCCACAGCTCATTTAGTTCGTCAGATGCTGGTCAAATGTATTATACATTCAAATTTCTGTGCTAGCACAAATAAGGGGAGTCTAAGAAGACTAGCCAAAGGTATGTATTCTTGTTGTACTCAAAGATATGTTTTACAAAGTTGAGGGATCTCCTCTGTCATATCTTTGAATTTCTATACCTTACATGACATTAATGGGCGTTCTCCCATGCATCAGATGTACTTCAGATTATATTGCACGGCTTATTGTGATTGGTAGCAGAATCTGGAAGCAATAACAGCAGAGATGGCGATGGCATATCACTTGCTTTTCTTCCCTAATCATCTCCTTTCTTTCTTTCTTCTGTAGAGCATGGCTATGGCGATGAGGCAAGGGTATGGAGCAACAGATATGGCATCATGGCGATGGCAGGTAATCTTTCTTTTTCTTCTTTCTTCTTGCTCATTCTTCGGGCCTGGCAAAATTTGCATGCAGACCACAGAAGGCGATGGCAGAGCAGAAAAAAGACAGAGAGCAAAATGAAAGGTTTTTATGGTAAAGCTTGGAGGCAACATTTTTACACAGATCAGAGAGCAGCGTCGTCTTTGAAACTCATGGAGGGCTGGCTTCTTGCTGGCTCTCCAGAAATAATAATAAGCAGCATCGATTTTTCTTGATTCTTCATTTCTTCTCTGGACTGACATGATGTCTATTAGATAAGATCTACTCCAGAACAGAGCTATGAAATATTACAAATGCTACAGGCTAAGGAAAACAGGGACCTTAAGTTTAAAGTAATGATAGGTTATGATTAACCAGTTCTGATCCATACAGAAAATGTGGAAAAAACATGTGTCTGACGGTATTTCGTTCCTACAAAATAAAAGCTCATACTTGCTGGTAATAGGGATAGATCACTGTGGTAGAAATGATAAATGGTGGCTTCTAATAGTGTACATGTTGCACTGGCACATTGATGCCTCTGATCTCATGTGCATATTGCAGCCTACAAAAAGATATGAATGTCACCCATGAAGAGCTTGGGTTCTGTAAAAAGTTAGGCTGTGCATAGAATGTACAGGTCATAAACAGCATATTGTAAACATTTTTTGAAAATATTTGAAGTTGAGAAGAAACCTATTACTTGAAAAGATCAACACTTGATAATAGAAAATGAAAGCATGGAATATTGATTCGGATATATGAAGTGTCATGTTGTAAATGAAAAACACTGATTATGAAAAACTTTGAATCTGTTTGAAATTTAAACGACTGTTATCATAGTTTGGGAAGCTTTTAGGATATGAAAAAATCGATAATAAGTTCTGGATGGAGACAAACTTAATAGCCAAATGACTGTTAGTATAATTTAGAAAGCTAATAAGGTGTAAAGAATAGATATTTCGTTTTGAGCTAAAGATGTTTAAAGAAAAAAACAAAAAATAACAAGTTCTTGAAGAAAAAAACAAAAAAAAAACAAGTTCTTGAAGGATACAAACTCAAATAACTGTAGGAAGATGTGGTTTAAGATAAACATGAGTAAATCTTGCGTTATAACTCTACATGTCTAGATTACATTATAAGAATAAAATATCAACCAAATGAAGGTTACCTTCTGCTTGTGGCTTGGGTTTTACCCTTGATGGATATGGGGATTAAGTTTACATCCTGAACGGAGCTGTATTTTTTGCATTAAATGCATATATAGTGTAAGTCTAGATGTAAATGTGAATAAGAAGAGCTTGCGCCCTTAGAAATTTTTTGATCAAACGTGGAAACCCTTCCTATTTTCCCCCATTTGTGGAAACCCTTCCTATTTTCCCATGGCTTTGGAAAATAGGAAGGGTTTCCATTTGAATTTAAATTTAAATTCTTGGGTGTCGTGCATATTTATGAGCGTGCACAAGCGCGCACCATTAATGGCGGCGTGCGTGTTGGGCGCCGTGCGCCTTAAAAAAAAATAAAAAAAATAAAAAGAATTGGAAACCCTTCCCATTTTCTATGGAAACCCTTCCGATTTTCAAATGGGAAACCCTTCCAATTTTCTATTAAAAGAAGGGTTTCCATGGAAACCCTTCCTGGGAAAATAGGAAGGGTTTCCATGGAAAATAGGAAGGGTTTCCATGGAAACCCTTTCTCGTTTTAATGGAAGCCGGACGGGTTTCCATGGAAACCCTTCCTATTTTCCATGGAAAATTGAAGGGTTTCCATGGAAATTTGGAAGGGTTTCCATGGGAGCCCAACCCAAATAGGGAGTACTTAGAACCAACGGGATAAATGCATCCATTTTCCTGTAGTATTAGGCCCACACTAAGAGTGAATTAAACACAAATTAGTCTCTCCAATGCAAACGTGTTTGTGCAAATCTATATAACGTTCAATCATTCAAATGGTTAAGGCCTCAGGGCATATCATGTCTGGTTGAAAACCCTGAATTTTTAGCAGTCAGAAAGTTCAAGAGTAATAATAGCCTGTTGGATTTTGTAAGAGAAAAGTAATGGTACAATTTTTTTTCTCAATGGTTATACGGAAGGAAAAACATCTTCCCCGTGGGAATCGGCAGTATCTGAAAATGATCCAAAGGGAACTATTGACAGCCAACAAACCATACTTCTTCAAGAAATCAAGTATATAAGCCCTACCAAAATCAACTGCACAACAGAGATCAAGCATCTGCTAGGGCGAATAGCATCACTAGATGAGGAGGAATCAGTGGCCATTTGCAGCTCAAATCTGCAACCTGATATAGAGGGATCTGTTGTAGTAACAACTCCCAGACCCTGGAAATTACAACTTGTGGGTTTCTGATCCGTTTGCTGGTAGTAGCTATTGAATGCATAAGAACTGTGTATCAGTCAAAAAACTGCAAGAACCACCAGGTTGTATAGAAGTGCAATCTGCATATGTACACGCATAATCCACATTGCTTGCAAGCAGAGTTGCATTTACGGAGTTGTAATTTTTCACTACGCACCACTGAGAAGGTAAGTAACTAACTCCTTTGGCATTTGTCAATAATACTTCTTGACCCTTACCAGAAAGATCTAGCTTGTATTTTGCCTGCCCATCATATGTATATATTCCCCAATGCCTTTCAAAATTTCCAGGAGCTATGCTCTTCTCATCTTCATCTATCAGACTGAACAAATACACATCTAATGCACTTCCAGGTCTTAGAGGAGTACCTGTATTAGCCATAACATGCTTCACAATCCCCTGGTTGAATTTGTGCGCATTTGTTACAGTGGCTTCAGAATCCCCATCTGTAGGCCATCCAACTTCTCCCACAATTATTGGCATATTAGGGTATCCTGCATCCTTCAATGCAGCCACTAACAGATCATAATTTGCATCAAACACATTTGTATAGGTGTTGGATCCGTCCTGAATTACATTGGTAGAACCATCGAAATAAGCAAAGCTTTTGGGAAAGTTCGAATCTTGGTATAAGCTGATGAAAGGATAGAGATTAATCGTGAAGGCACTGTTAGAGCTATCCAGAATTTTCACTATGCTCAGCATAAGGCTTTTTATGTCGGATCTGAAGATTCCCGTTGAAGGCATGTCATTGGTACTCTGCAAAACATCGGCATTGAGAGGTACAGTTATCTTGATTTTGCTAAGGCCGGCTCTTGAAAGAGCCGATTGAATATTTTGGAGTGCCGGAACTGTCACCGATTCAAAGCTCTTGTTGTATGCTTTTAAAAATGGCTCGTTACCTACGGCGACATACCTGCACAGAGATATCGAATTTAACCCCAAGACAAAAATACACCGACATAAACAATAAAGACGCGGTTCCATTAACAAGCTAAGCTAGATTAATTTTAGCACAAAACATGTTTGCCCTTTGCGCGTTTGGTCTGGACATCGGCATAGATTTCTAAATTTTAGATCCGCCTAAGCATTCATTGCCTGTCGGATTGACAGAGGAAACTTTGCTACACAAAATGCGGCTACGTAGAGCAGAGCTATGCCAAGAATCTTGAGAAGATCTCAACTGTAAATGCAATGCATGAAATGTTTCTTGATTTAGGTTGTTTCGCGATGCCAGATACGAATGCTTCAGAACAGAGCACTCAAGAACCGAAAATTCATGGCTAAAAAAGCCATAGCCAGAAAAAGCAAAGCAATCAAATAAAACAAGAAACACCGACTTACTTGATATCGACATCATCGATGTACTTGCTCACATTTTTCTTGACCCATTTATCGGCTGCGTCGGAGCTGGAAGCGAGAGATGTAAGCATATCATTAGGTATTCCGACCATAACTTGCATATTTGATCCTTGCAGAGCGTTCATAGCACTAGAATCTGCATCAAAGAGCTTGACTTTGGTAATACCATTGTCCTTAAGCATTTTTACCACTATATCCCCCCGAAGCCTGTGAGTACTCTGTGTGCCCCAGTTTACCCCAGGCCTTTGTTGCTGAGCAAAACAGAATGGGCAAGATAATACCAGGAAAAAAAAGACCAGATTGAGGGACCAAGTCCCGCGGCCAGCTCGAAGAAAAGTATACAGATCCATATCGAAGGAAATGGCCGATTTTTGGCCTCGCGATTTAGACACAGCCATAGCCACACCTCTGCTCCGGCAGAGAAAATGAGAAGGTAGATTGCATTGTTATTTTTTTCGTAGGGCAACATTTTAAATGGTTAATTATGGACTTTTTTTATTATATGACTTTTCTTTTGAAGGTCCCATTTTTTAGTCCTAAGGTGGGCTGTCTTTTAGGATGCCTTTTGGATTGCTTTGAAGAATGATAATCCTCCCCTTTAGGATTCTTTCTCTTTACTAAGGTTTGGAAAAGAGTTTTTGGGTTTTTTTTAGTTGTTAAAGGGTGGAATTTGTGTTGGAAAACTGACCCCAAGCTTTTTACCTATCACCACCCTCTTTCTAGCACACTTTTAAGCTTCATCCCGTGTAAATTGTGTGTGTTTGTGCATGTGTAAGAGAAATACCCTCTTTTTTATGGCCATTATTGGATTATATTGTGACTTGGATCTTCTTTGCAGTAAGAATTCCCTATGTCGGAGTGGATTGCTCCACATATACAGTGGCAACAACTACCTTGCCTGATGGTCCCCTTCTACCGACCACAAGTTGTCTTCTTGGCATCTCTTGAGTACTTAACTTGTATTCTTGGCATCTCTTGAGTACCATTTAATTTATATATCTATGATGTGGATCTTATGGCTTATCGCCCTAATATCTGACAATAGCATCATCTAAATTTTAAGGGTAGAACCATTAAAAACGTGTATTGAGGTGGTGGCCACACATTGCTCTTATGCAGATTCTATAAACAATGATTTATCAAACAAAGTATTAGATCAATACATCGTGTGTACATTTATATTATATTAATGTATATATGTATTGCTAGTATGCGTTATGATGGAAATAAGAAAATAATATATAGACCAACGGTGTTTCAACGTTAAAATGTTGATATTGTATATGCACACTATAAGATAATTGTACAAAGATTAGAGGAGACTGGAACATCACTAAAATGCAAGAAGGGAGAGTAATAGCTACTGTATGAGCCTTAAATCTTGGAGGCATTACCTCATAGTAGCACAAGACCTCAAGGTAGAAACAAATCATAAGGGTGTAGAGCACTCTGAAAAATTACAAAATATAGTATACAATGGAGATAGTGAAAACTAAGACAGAAACCATTATCCGAAGCCCAATTATGATATTGGACAATAGTGGCGATCCATTGAAGCCATACCCCCCCCACACAAGGATACTCCGGGGGGGGGATATGTTACCTGGGTTGCCTTTAAGGCCAAATGTAGGCAAACAATATATAACACAATAATGGGTTTTTTTTTTTTTTTTTTTTTTTGTGTTTTTTGTATGCATTTCAATATGATTTTGCTATGATTTGGTTGATGTATCGTTTGGCTGTATAAAATAGTATTTCTAAAGTGCACCTTCTTTTGGCTGTTGATTAAAAAAAAAAAGAGAGATTGTGTGGTTGTATGTGAATAGAATCCTCTTGAGGCATTCCTGCTCTTCAGAGCACAAACCGGAGAGCCCTTCCGCCGCGATACCAAAACGGGGGATTCTGGCTTCGTAACCGAACATGGACGACGTGGCATCATTGTCAGTCCGTACCAAACAGCGGTCCAGTACCCGCTGACCAAATCAAGATCGTCGACGCAGTCCGAGCATCTCCGCCGTCCCTGCGGTGCCCATGATCCGTGATCTGTCCACGACTTTCCCCGGGCATGGTATCCCACCCCCGCACCGCCTTCCGCCGGGATCCCAGCCTCGTGGATTCCGGGGTAGAGCACCAGCAGGCAATCATGGCCGCCGAATGTCTGGCGCCGCATTCTGCCCATGAACCGCACGGTCCGGAATCATGGACCTGCGATTCCGGAGCACCGTATCCACACAACGGGGGCAAGAGAAATATGTGGCTCCAGGATCACTTACATGGTGATCGAATCCCTGCGGGCGGCCTAAGCGGACGGGAATCCCTACTTGTGGGACAGATGTCGCGCTCCTGGCACCTGGCTTTATCGCCAGAATCACGTATGGTTGATTCCGGCAGGTGGCCCAAGCGAACGACGATCCTTGCTTGCGGGACAGATGTCGCGCTCCTGGCACCCTGCTTTATCGCCGAAATCATGTATGGTTGATTCCGGCGGGCTGCTCACTCGGTGGTCTATCCCGGCTTCTGGGACCAAGGTAGAGATCCTGTCCGGTGGCATCGGGCCCCGGAATCATGCAGGGGGTGATACCGACGGACGACCCCGGCTGGTGATCCCATTGACATGGGGCCTTCGGCATGCACCCCTATGTGCCGGCCGGTGCTGGAATTGGTATTGTGGACTGCATGTTGATTGGTTTAGGTGAATAATGTGTGATGACGGTGGAACCAATGGCATGGCATCCCATGTCCCGCCTCAACTTACATTGGTGGGCGGCGATGGAAGCTTTTACCTCACATGAGCTAAGGAAACAGGAATGGGGTCTGCTAACAACTCCGCCCCCAGCTCCACATCTCTCTCTTTCGACGGAAGCTTGAGTGCTGATGCAAACAGTACCCCAGAGAGTGCCGGTGTTCCGGTGGGCGACCAAGGCGACATTTCCTCTGTATTGGGAGACTTTCCTTCTAAGTCGCCAGACAGTTTAGTGTCGTATGAGAAGCAGTAGTTGGATTCCAAGAACATAAAGCATTCAGACAAATGCATCCTCTCAAAGAGGAAGTGGTTCGACGACATTCTCTTACTTCCCGGGATTCACTTAGGTTTTATCAAATATTCTAATATTCTTTGTTGTGTGGGTGTTGTTGCAAATCGCGCAGAAGCCCAACTCGCGCCTTGTGACATGACACTATTGATGCTCCAGTTGCAGAATGGGGACCTGCCACATTGGCTTTTGAAATGGTGCATCCTAGCCGCCAGAGATGGCAACCTGGTATACAGACCAGCATTTGTGATAAAGAACGAAAAACTTGTATGCAGACAAGTTGGTAGTTTGAACAAGTGAAGATGATAAGAAAACTTGGTAGTTTGAATAAGTGAAGACGATGGGACAACTTGGTAATTTGGAGAAACGAATATGGTGAGACAACCTGGTATGCAGACCAGTATAATATTTGAACTGACGCTGGCATGCAGGCAGGTCCACACTGCAATGATATTGAATCCAATTCTTGATCGTTAACCATTACCACTCAAGGTCCTGCAAATGCCAGCCATTCTCAGATGCACGTTAGAACATTGCTGTAAAGAATCACCTCAACTTCTAGTCCTTGTACTCAACCTTGTTACTACGGTGCAATTTGTAAGACCCTGAAAAGACCCTGAAAATAAATCAAGACCAACGGACATGACTTACAGCAACAATTGCATGTCTAAAAAACAAAACATCTAAGTGAAGATGACCCTATATAATAGCTAAAACTTACGATTCAAACTACAATGGACCATATCTTCCTAATGTATCTTAACATGACTTTCTGCCCTTGATTGAACCTTGATGACCCTATGACAAATAGCCAAAATTTGCAACCTAGACTATGCTATAGACCTCTAAACTATCCTAATGCAAGCATATCTTTCCGCCCCAAAATAGAGCTTTGTGCCTTGAACCTGTCAAGGCCAGTATTTCTTGAGATATTTAAGATTTGCAGGGTTGGGCAGTAAGCGAAGATCACTATCCTGCAACCAGTATGAATGATGCCTTGCTCTCCCAGCAACAAAGAATGGTCCGTCCCAACAAGGCTGAAATCTTTTGCTCTCTCTTCCATTTTAGCACCAATTCTCCCTCCTCAAATTCACCTTGAAGGTTCAGCTTCCTTTGAAAATACGCTCTATCTTTGGCTTTCTTCATCTGCAAATTCATTTCACACATCCACCTGTCCTCTTCTAATTGCAATATTTGTTCAAATCTAGCTTTCAAAGGATCGTCATTTATCTCCATCTCTAAGGCATATTTCAGGGAAGGTAGTTCAATATCAATAGGTAGCAATGCTTCCGTGCCATAAACCAATTTAAATGGAGAATAACCTGTGGCCGGTTTCCAAGCAGTCCTATAAGCCCATAATGCAGTATTCAACTTTTCATGCCAGTCTTTCTTTGATGCTATAACTGTTTTCTTCAAAATACCCATTAATATCTTATTCGTTGATTTGGCCTGGCCATTGCCTTCCGGGTAGTACGAAGAGCTTTTTACATGTTTGATTCTCAACCTGGTCACCAACTCCTCTATTACTGTATTGATGAAATGTGTGCCACGATCTGTCAAGATCTTTTTTGGAATTCCAAATCTACAACACAAATGCCTAAAGATAAAACCGACTGTGTTCTCGGCTGTAGCTTTTCTTAATGGAACTGCCTCCGCCCATTTGGTAAACAAGTCCGTTGCTACTAAAATGTATTCGTGTTGTGCCAATGACGGCGGATCTATTGGTCCTATGAAATCCAGACCCCATATTTCAAAGGGTTCACATGTGTCAACTGCCCCAAGCTCTCCTGGATAAAATTTCCCTAACCCAAATATCTGGCACTCATGACAATGCTTGACATACTCTTGACAATCTTGATGAAGAGATGGCCAAAAATAACCTGCCCTAATGACCTTCTTTGTTGTAGCCCTTCCTGCCATATGACCACCACAGATGCTGCTATGGCAGTTGGCTATAGCTATGAGTTGCTCTTCTTCATCCAGACATCTTAGCAATATGCCTTCCATAGTTCTTCGACATAATATATCTCCTACTAAGACATATGAAAGACAATTTAATTTAAATCTACGCAGTGCTTTTGCTGATAAACCTATGGGTAAAGTCTGATCATCCAAGTACGACTTAATTGGTGTCATCCATGAAGGTTGGGAGCAAATGTACATATCATACTCATTCATTCCACTACTTACTCCTGCTCTATTACTGGCAAGACTCTTTTCTCCCACTATTAAGTCATCCACCAGCGCACTCTCTACATTATCCATATTGATACTTTGCGCTTCTAAATCATAACTGTAAAATGCGTAGAGCAGGTACTTGCTCGGATTTCTGACTCCTTCGTATAGTTTTACTTCTATGAGATATTCTTGCAACCTTACAGCCCATTTATGAAGTTTAGCCGTTCTTGCAAACTTTCCATAAAGCAATGGCAGCGGGTTTTGCTTCATGTATATTGTCACCTGTACATTCATAAAATAATGGCCACACTTGTCTACCAAATGTTTAAGTGTTGCTGCATACTTTTTCAGTTTAGGGTATTTTTCCTCGGCAATTGACCATTGTTTTCCCATATACATGATGATCACTCCACTGAGTTGGCATAGGGCAATCCATGTAGCCCACTTTGTAACTGTAATATAAGCTGTAAATGGTTTGTCTAGTGCAGGTGAAACTAGGAATTGTCTATTTGCCATAATCTGCAATAATTCGTCCATGCTTTTTGGCATGCATCTGTCCAATGGACTGATTTGGATTTGCTCCTACCTTTTGGGACTTCTCCCTGTCTAGTTAACTTAGAAATGGGGCTCAAGATGTGATACATATTTGGGATATGCATTCTTAAAAAACTCACCATTCCAATGAGTCCTTTTACTGCTTTTTAATGTCCTAGGTGGCTGCAGTGTACTTAACATATTTATTTTGTCTTCCGCAATCCTTATGCCTTCTATAGAGACTTCATGCCCCAAAAGTACTCCTTTGTTGGTGAAAAAAATGCACTTGGAAGGATTTAGGCATACCTCAAACTTTTTACACGGTTCGAAAATTTGTCGAACTTGAGAAAAGTGTCCTCCTTTTGAAGTTGCCAAGCACAAGTCATCCAAGAATATCCTAAGCAAATCAAATGGGATATCCTTGAATATTCTGCTCATAGCTCTTTGAAATGTGACAGGCGCATTCATAAGACCGAATGGCATCCTTCTCATTGCATACGTACCCCATGGAGTTAACGAGGTCTTTGACTGATCATCGTCTTTAATGTAGACTTGGTTGGATCCAGAAAAGCCGTCCATAAACGAATATATCTCCTTAGCTGCCACTGTATGCAATATCTCTTCTTGAAAAGGCAAAGGGTAAAAATCCTTGAGTGTGGCTTTGTTTAGCTCTTGATAATCAACACAGGTTCTTAGTTTGCCATTTTTCTTAAGTACCGGCACTACACATGACACCCAAGATGGATTCTGTATTTCGTAAATTAATCCAGCTTGCAACATTTTCTGGATTTCGTCGTGCACTAGCATTAATAATGCTGGATTTATTCTCCGTAACTTTTGTTGTATGGGCCTAGCCCCAGGTTTCAGTTTTATCTCAAATTCACATATTTCTCTAGAGACACCTTTCATTTCAGAATAATCATAAGCAAATACCTCTGCATATTCTTGAAATAATTGAGTAAACTCGTCCCTTCTTCTACATTAGCCGAAGCCCCCAATGCTAACTTCCTTTCTTTACCATTCTTCATTATGTTGATATCACATACCTGTTCCTCCTTTGCAACATCTACGATCAAGATCGGATGTAACTGCTTCAACTGATCTTCTTCTATATCCTCCTCCTTAATTGCGCCTTCACAAAGATAGTCAAATAAAGCAACCTTGCATAAGGCATCAGCTTCGTAATTGTGGTCGCGTGGTACACGACATATTTCCCAAAAGGAAAAATTTGCTAGTTTGGCACAAGCTTCATTACACAACTGCAATAATTGCTGATTTTGAACCTTATAAGTTCCAAGAACTTGATTGCAAACAAGCTGCGAATCACCTCTGATATGAAGGTGTGTAATTCCATAATTTTCTGCAATTGTTACACTACAAGAGAATGCCTGTTCTGCGTCAGAAAATGCGTCAGAAAAATCTTACTTGTTTTTCCAGTGAGCTTCTGATGAATTTTCTGACGAAAACACTGATGCAAAAACTGACGAAAATTTCTGACGAAAAATCTGACGAAAAATCTGACGCATAAATTTGCTGACGAAAAATCTGACGAAAAGGCTGACGAAAACTCTGATGAATAATTTGACGAAAATTCTGACGCAAAAACTGACGCAAAATCTGACGAATATTACTGACGATTAATCTGACGCAAAGTCTGACGAATAGTGTGACGAATGTTTTTGACGATTAATCTGACGAAAATTCTGACGAATGTATGACGAATATTCTGACGATTTTTTTCGTCAGTATATTCATCAGAATATTCGTCAGAATATCTGACATGGCATAAGTAAACATTACAAGTTTACACACTTATTTCTAGAAGTTGCATGACTTCATGCATACTAAAGGAACAAGGAATGCTGAGATATATGTAGATATGAAGCATTTTACAATCTATGACAAAAATATCGAATAGTTAGACGAAGTAAATTGTACAATATCGTCTTTGGAAAGGAGAATTAATTAACGAGAAGTCATGCCATATGACCATAATGACAATCAAAGGTTGGAATAGTAAGAAGCTCCCCAGCTCAATTGTAATAGGCTGGACCTAGTATTGGCCTAGATTGGCAGGAAGCTACTCAGCTCAATAAGGTAACAAATTTGTGCCTTCGCACATGTAGATTTTTGCCATTGTACAAGGTGTCATGTAAGTTTCCACTTGCTTAATACAAGTGTGGACATGAATGCCTTTAGAAGAAGGCAAAAAGTTCCTTTGGTTATGGATTGTCCTGGAAATCAAGGTTGATATATAATGGCATGCAAGTGCATACACACTTTTTGCTCTATGTTTTATGTAAAAGATAAGTTGGGGCTAAAAAGATTATGCCCTCTGCCCCACGAACATGGCCTAAAAGCATCAAATATGCATCTCGAGCTTTTCTAAGCATAAGTGTGAAAATATTGTAAACTATTTTGGCAAAGAAATGTTCTAAGATAATGATCTTTTTATGACCATATTGCCTTGGATTATGTTGGTCTACATAAGGCCTTTGAAAATGGCACAAAAATTGATTATGAGAACTTAGATCTTGAAAGTTTTCACACACTAGTGTACAATTTATCTGGAATATGCTCGAAGGAAAAAAAAAGAAAAAGAAAACATGAATAACAAGTAATGGTCTTACTAAGGCTTTGTGCATTAAAATTGAGAATGGTAAGAGGGCGACCATTGCCTTTGAATATGTTAAAAATAAAATTATGGAACCATTAGAATTCTAAGTGGTTTTCTTATCTTAACATATATAATTATTAGGGGGAAGATGCGATTGGCATATTCGGTTGATTCCTGCCACGTATTTCCGGAGGGAAAAAATAGGGAAACAAGAAAAAATCCCAGAGAAAATGGTCGGGGAAAAAAAAAATGGTGGCAGCTATGGCGGAAGAATCTGCGACCGGAGCTGCCGCTTGAGCTGGCAAAATTACATACCCGGGATCTAACAACAGATGGAGCCACAACTTTGCACAAGAATTTTGTTCAATCGCCAATAGCTCCTACCTGTGTGTGTTTGCATAAACCGGAAGAACTCTATGAAGGTTTTGCGGCAGGCATGCTACATCACATATTACATTCTCAAGAAAAACCGTAAGAACGCCATGAGTTTCTTCATAGATCAAGCCACTGATATGCTTGACACCTCCATTTCCTCTTCTTGACATCCTTTTTTCCACAGATTAATCAAGCAATCAGATCATATAGACGGAATCTACCTGTGTTTTCGACCACATCAGGGGTTGTTTTTGCGGTTACTAGACTCAGGGCATTGATTCAAGCTCTTAAAGCGGCTGATCTTTTGCCTTCATCCAAAATGAGGGCGGATCTTGTGCCCTGAGCAGCAGGCTAGGGCATACGGAGAAAAATTCGTTGTGCTTTCTTTGCCACTGTTGAGCTATGGTCAAAAGCGCTAAATTCTGGTGGATTTTTTGTTGTCCCTGCTTTAAGTGTGCTAAGTTTTTTCATCGGTTTATTGGGCTGATAAAAGGCAGCCTTATCGTTATATGGATGTGAAGGAGTTTGTTGGACGATTCAAAACATTCCATGTTGGCCAAAAACTTGCAGAAGAACTTTCTTATCCATATGACAAGGAGAGAAGTCATAGAGCAGCCTTGGTATTTGAAAAGTTTTCAGTTAGCAAGAGGGAGCTATTTAATGCAGTCTTTGAGAAGGAGTGGCTCCTTATGAAGCGGAATGCTTTTGTGTACGTGTTTAAAACATCACAGGTTGGCATCAATCATTCTTGAATTGCAAGCAAGTTGGGCAAGTGCCAGATCTTCTCACAATTACTTTCTGTTCCCAGATCATACTTGTGGCATTTGTTTCTATGACTGTCTATTTTCGAACAAGACTACACCAGAATATTGATGATGCAAATCTTTATCTGGGCGCATTGTTCTTTGCTATCCTTGTGACAATGTTTAATGGGTTTGCTGAAATGTCAATGACAATTTTTCGACTTCCAGTGTTCTATAAGCAGCGCAACCTTCTTTTCTTCCCTGCATGGACTTTCAGTTTATCACGCTTTGTTCTTAGCCTTCCTGTGTCTATATTTGAGGCCTTTATATGGGTAATCATGACTTACTATGTTACAGGATACGCTCCAGAGGCAGGAAGGTAGGCAGCAGGTTTTGCCAAGTGGGCAGCAAATCTTTAATATGAGATTAGATTGCTGGTCTGTTTTCTTTGCAGTATTAAAAACGACGTGATGTTGCAATGTAGGTTCTTCCGACATTATCTAATTCTGCTCCTAGTGAATCAAATGTCTTCATCCCTTTTCTGTACCATTGGAGGCGTTTGCCGGACCATGATTGTGGCCAACACTGAAGGATCCCTTGCCCTACTTCTCTTTTTCATCCTTGGGGGATTTATTATACCAAGAGGTATGTACCAAGGTCATATACAGCTTTTGACAAGTTGTTGCAGTATGTAAACATGGAGACATAAAAGACACATTCCCAAATCACATGTAGAATTTTCAACATGGTATATTTATGTCCTAGGTTTCTTACAAGTTGAATATGAATTCTTGCAGACACAATTCCCAAATGGTGGATTTGGGGTTACTGGATCTCTCCACTTTCCTATGCAGAAAATGCAATCAGTATAAATGAAATGCTTGCACCACGATGGAGAAACGGGACGACAAACATTGGAGTCGAAGCACTAAAATCCCGGGGTATATATAGTAGGGGTTATTGGTACTGGATTGGTGCGGCAGCATTAGCTGGTTTTGTTGTTCTTTTCAATCTTATCTTTACATGGTGTTTGACCTACCTGAACCGTAAATTCTCTAAACTTATTTGGTTTCAACAGCTTTTTTGTTTTCTAAGTCCCGCGTTGCATATAATCCAGCCCTAGGTAAGCCTCAAGCTGTTCTATCCGAGGAAACACTTGCTGAAATAGAGGCGAGTCAGCAAGGTTTTGAATATGACCCAAATGCAAGGACACGGACAAGCAAATCATTGCCAAGAGCTTTGTCAACTCATGATGGCAATAGATTTGGTACTGAAATTTGTTATCGATCATCGAGCTTGCTTTCTTTATTAACTAAAGAGTTATTGATCTGGAATGTTGGTTGTTACAGGCAACATAGCAATGACCAGACTGGACACGATCAGGTGGTGGAACTAGTGGAGCTTGAGAATCTGCGAGATGCTATTGTTGGACTTCCTGGGGTAACAGGCCTATCTACAGAGCAAAGGAAACGTTTAACAATTACGGTTGAATTAGTTGCAAATCCTTCAATAATCTTCATGGATGAGCCTACTTCTGGGTTAGACGCAAGAGCAGCAGCAATTGTTATGAGGACGGTTAGGAACACAGTTGATACAGGCCGAACTGTAGTCTGTACCATCCATCAACCAAGCATAGACATATTTGAAGCTTTTGATGAGGTAATTTCTTTTCCATCATTAAACACAAGGGAACAACAACTAATAAAAAAACTAATAACTTCCACTTTTGAACTACAGTTGTTGTTAATGAAAAGGGGAGGGCGAGTGATCTATGCAGGACCTCTTGGCCGAAGGTCACAAAAGCTCATTGAATACTTTGAGGTGCAGTTTATATGAATTTTCTATTTCTTAACTCGCCGGCGTCATTGCTTGCTTATATTACTTAGTATATGGTATGTAGGCTGTTCCTGGAGTTCCCAAAATTACAGAAGGATACAATCCTGCTACTTGGATGTTAGAGGTCAGCTCAGGTGCAGCTGAGCAGCGGTTGGGAGTAGATTTTGCAGACATTTATCTGCAGTCATCTCTATATCAGTAAGCTTTATAGAATCCTATGGAGAATTTTCTTCACAAATTTGACACGTACATTTTCTGACTGCTGTGCTATTTTCAGGCGTAATAAAAAACTAGTGGCAGAATTGAGTAAACCGGCACCACATGCTAAAGATTTGTTCTTTCCATACCAGTTTTCACAATCATTTTATGGACAATTTAAATGCTGCTTATGGAAACAAAATTGGACATATTGGCGAAGCCCTGAATAGTTTACCTTTATTTGCTAGCACAGAGTACCAAACATCACTCAGATAACACTCGATTTTTGTTATTTGCCCCCCAGCACCACAAGAGCTCAATCCAACATTAGGGTATAGTTTTTGGCATTCCTCATAAAATTTGTAACCTTCGGAATATTTGAAAGAATGCTTATTGACGCAGCAGTAGTGGTTTGAACCACCTGATTTGCGACATTAGAAATGGAGGGTATATCTATTTGTTTTTGGGAAAAATTGGCGCCTGGGAAATGCTAATACTTGATGCTAAGACAAAGATCCTTCGATCTGAGCTTTCCTATTTTTTATTGTTATTATACACTGGGCACATTTTCTTCCTCATCTTGCTTGCTAACTCTATCTTCCCTAATGCTAGTTCTAGGAACAATTTTGGCTTGCTGCAGTACTATATATATGTACTTGATGCTAAGACAAAGATCCTTCGATTTGAGCTTTGTTTTTTTTTTATACAATGGGCACATTTTCTTCCTCATCTTGCTTGCTAACTCTATCTTCCCTAGTGGTAGTACTATGTATATGTTTTCCATTGTTAACCTTTTTATAAGGAATTGTAAAATTTTTATAAAATGAAACTCATCTACATATTGCTAACGTCAAATCAGACGCAATCTTGAAGATATAAGGAAATTTACATCACCATCCATGTTCAAAACATCTTCCCTATACAATCCCAAGGATATAAGGTAATTTGGGCCATCTCTTCCTTCAACATTGGGCGTCGTTCATGCATTTCTATATTGAACCAAGGCCAATATTGCATCCATTTGACCAAAAGAAATGTTCCAATAGATAATAAGTCCTATTGGAACAGTTGATGATACGTAGCAATGTAAAGTGGTGGGGCCAGGACCCATCTGGGTGTGTTGTAAAGTGTCACATGTCCGATAGGACGCTGCCTTGTGGCGTGACGTTAAAATCTCTTCTTCTTCTTCTTCTTCTTCTTCTTCTTCTTCTTCTTCTTCTTCTTCTTCTTCTTCTTCTTCTTCTTCTTCTTCTTCTTCTTCTTCTTCTTCTTCTTCTTCTTCTTCTTCTTCTTCTTCTTCTTCTTCTTCTTCTTCTAATTATCTTTACCTAGACTACTATCTATTACATGCAAATAAATTACATGAACAGAATTTGTTCAAGATAAAGACATAGACACCCACATATCCACCCTGGATTTTACTCCAGGCCACAACCACAGCCACAATTTTAGTTTTAATGCTCATATAATAAGTAGAGAACATACAACCTTATGTAGTAACAAAGAATATATGCATGTAAAAGATCAAATTATATCATAATAGTACCAAAGAAAATATGCATGTAAAAGATCATATTGTATCATTATATTCATAAGTTTCCATGACTCGTTTCCACTTTACATGTTTACATCAGAAAATATTTTGTGCACTGGACAATATTATGTTTACCATCCTTAACCATGCTACGCCCTTGTTTTACTTAAGATTTGGACAGATCTCACCATCGTGTCTTCCTATAAGATGTTTTCTTCCGCTTTTGTAATGATGATTTGCATCATCCATTCATTTGACAAAACAACCAGGAGATGTGATCGTGGTTACCTGCACCCAAACAGACCAACATTAGCAAATACTTGGTAATGAGGAAAGGAGTGACAGGTAAGCTATACAATCACATGGCTCTTCGCCCTTCACCTATTGTTACGTCAAATATTATCTAATCCTTCGTTTAAAAACCATTTATGTTGCTATCAGAGTCTGTCATTAGTTCTCCATGGACTGCTTACCTCAGCCCTGCTTCTTATGGGGAATACACATCTAATCTAGGCAAACACAGAAGTCTATCTTGCTATGCTTAGATCCATCCCCTGTGCTTCTATGCTCTATTGATTTATAATACTGGTCATCTGCTACTTTCTGCGCTGGCAGCATAGAGTACGCTCCCATTTTTCCTGCAGCACAAGTTAGAACTGACAATACTTCACAAGGCCATTTTCGATCCTTGCTTTTCATGTTTTTCATTGATATTTGACCATCTACGTTCCCTACATATACTGATCCCAGTATATTCTATTAACATCCTGGACTTTATTTGTACCATCCATATTTTTAGATGTTTTCTTTACAAATCCTCTAAGCCTCTATTAACAGATCAAGCCTCTATTTCTGCCACAGATCTAAAACTAATTAGACCCACAGTATAAAAACCATTTGGGTGCATGGTATCAGCCGAAATATGTCACAGGTCAGACTTGTTTATGGAGTGTATCCAACCAAAACATTTGATAATGCATTCTATATTTCACTTTTCATATTTTGGCATAACTATTCTTGCAGACCGTAACACAGCCAATATTTAAGAAATGAAAAGCATCAAGCATTCATTCAAACCTGATATTTGACGCTCCCTTGATCTTAACTTGAGCATTCGATTCCTTAGACATATGAATATTCTGATCTTTTATGCTGCTACCATCTTTTATGTATCCACCGAGGAATCGCCTTGCTTATTTGCATGACCTACCAGGGGAATGCCGTACAATGACAGCTTGCTGGACATTCATCTAGCCTGTTAAGCACATAGAGCATGCCCACCGCATAGATACTTTTGCCATTTTGAGCAGCACATAGATTCATATAAGAACTCTGAGCCATCGATTCAGCTATGCAAATAAGAACTCAGAGCCATCAATTCAGCTATGCAAATCTGTGTGAACAAATTATTGGCCAAGCCCATGGTTTCGATCATCAAAAGCATAACATGTGGGGAACGGGCGCCTAATCTTTGGCTTTGGTATCAAAGGCCTATCAAAGTGCAAAAGTATTTTTTGCCTCCGAAATCCATAAAAGCCAATAGCCATAAGCAATCGCATGCTAGCCATGCTAGCCAATGCCACAAAACTTTCTCCATATTAAATGATGTTTCCGGGTCCACTAGAATACAAGCCATTAAATCACAATAAAGTCAAGGCTTTTTGGAAGAATATCTTGGATATCGAATCTTGCCTTTTCCAGTACCCCAATCACAAGGTTTTAATTGTTGCAGCTAATAAAGGAATGAGCATCTCCTTATAAAAGCACGTTCACTATTTTGCATGAAACGAAGTAATGTAATATTGTACAATATCAAACTCCCACTTTTTCCTTATTACCTTTTTTCAATGAAAGTCATAGTCCTTCATGTCCATAGTCAAATCATATTAATATCCCATATTTTCTTTTTCTCCCTTTGAAAACCACCCCATAGGAAATAAGTACACATCTAGAACAATTTTCATACCTCATAGTTAAAAACATGTGTCTTTGTGACATATGCTATGTATTTCATCAATGAATATATACTCCATTCTCCAATAGCTATGTAATCTCTTTTTTAAAAACGCATATAAGGCTCACCACAATTCAAAATCATAAGCAATCTTCTTCTTCTTCTTCTTCTTCTTCTTCTTCTTCTTCTTCTTCTTCTTCTTCTTCTTCTTCTTCTTCTTCTTCTTCTTCTTCTTCTTCTTCTTCTTCTTCTTCTTCTTCTTCTTCTATTTCCAAAAATACAGTTTAATACCATCATGTTGTATAGGGGAAAGGAAGTTGGGATCACATTCTGGCACGGAGGGAGGGGCATCCCAATTTTTTATGGTTCAAGTTATGCAAGTCCTATGCTTCAATTTATGTAAGTCTTAAGTTATGTAAGTTATGCCTTAACTTCAAACATGTAAGTCTTGGGACTTTAAAATTTCTTCTTCTTCTTCATCATCATCATTTTTGTTTACTAATGTTATAATGTCCTCCATCGTATTTTCCAAGGTAAATCCCTTGCCCTTGATAAGGTGATCAGTGCCAAAATGCGTGTTCCAAGTTCCTTTGTTCATTATGAGCTTAGATTGAGTGTCATCAAAGATGGCAACGCTGTGTTTTACCATGCTTACTTCAGAGACAATAGTTGCTCCTTGAGAAGCTTCTTGCCTGTCTCATATGACCACTCTTCGATACGGAAGTAGATTCAAATTTTTGTGCCATTTTTCAAGGGACTCATGCCCACCCACTTGGCTAGAGTCCCTTAATTTGTCGGTATAAGTGGTCATGTACAAACAAAATCTCGGGACTATAGTTGTATATGAGAATGTACATAAACTGTAACTAACTTTGAAATCTACTTACTATTTGTCTCATCTCTACATATAGGCAGTTTGTAATATTCCATTATTTGTGGAGTGTATTATCATTTCGCGTGTTCTAAATTCTTTCGAGGCCATTAAATTGCAGTAGTTTATGGGGAATATTCTATGTTGGGCACTCTAGACTGTTCTTGCAAAGAATATGGGGTCGAACAGGCATGTCTTGACTTGCCTCGCAGTATATGAACTGCAAACATACATCTCTATCGTCGCATCTCAAGGATGTCCAGAATTGAGATCTATTCTACTTAACACAAAACTTCTTTTGCAGCGGGTTGGAGAAGAGAAATGTTCGCGGCGGCCTTCTTTTGCAGCGGGTTGGAGAAGAGAAATGTGGCGGCCGCAAGGCCGCCGCGATAAATTTCTTGTATACATTATCGTGGCCTTGGCAATTGAAACCGCATCTTTAATTTGAAAGTGTGACCAATGTTTGCTTGCGGTATAGTGTCACATTTTCTATGGTATTTCCTAAAGGACTTTCCTGCAAAATACCTGAAAATTTTTCATACTAATATGCCCAAGGTGCAATTTGGATGCACAATATGCGTAATGTGGGCAAATTAGAAAATATTAAAAGTTAAGGTTAAGGTTTGCTGGTATTTTCTAGATTAGGGCATCTGGCCAGCCTGCAGAATATTATCTGGATTATCTGTGGATGCATAGGCAACGTCTGGCATCGCCCAAATGGCCAACATGACAATGTCGGCTCCATGCCAACATTGACAATGAGGTGATACCATCTTCAATGCATAAAAATGAAAGTCGGAATGTTTGTAATAGGCCGATAGCATGGCGATAGAGACCCTTTATGGGTATGCTGTTATGGATAATATTTCTCCATTCAGCTCTTTATGTAAGATCCGAAACTAGGTTTCAAGGCAATGGTGGAAGCTTTGATGAAGAAAAAACATTTCAGATAAGCTAGAAGCAATCGAAAAATATGCTGATGGTAGAAGCAGTCGAAATATATGCTGATGATATGTGAATTAACTGATTAGAGTGATATTAGAGCAGATCAATCTCTCTTATTTAAAAACAATTCAATTCTAGTGCCATTATATTTTGAGACAATTTGTGGCCCAAATTAGATTATGGTAAAACATTGGAATAGGCTATCTCTGGAAATCGATTTAGGGCTTCTTTAAAATCGATTTAGGGTCAGAGCCAAGTCGCGATATGCTTGGATCTATCTGATGCTTCGATCTACCAGAGGGTTCGCTCCAAGCATGTTAGGCTTCCACCAGATTGTAGCCAGCACCGATTCAATGGCAAATATACAGAGATTACTCAAAATCATTTTAGGGCTATCTAATGGAAGTCTTGGGCGCATGGCATGGCGGCAAAGCCATGTGGCAACTGGAATGATTTATGCTATGATATTAACGGCCGGTCTTTGCCTCTCGAGCATCTCTATGGGCGGCACAAGTGATTCGCCCTAGAGGCTGCAGATCAGCGCGAGAATGGGCATGATTCATGTTTTTCTGGATCTGCTATAACCTATTTCTTGGGTTGGAGACATCGATACAAAATGCGGTGATCTCACCGAAATATTGTGGAAGATATGATTCAAACTTCCCCGGCAAAGCACAAATCCAGCTCATTCGAATATAAACAAAGGTTTCTTTGTCGATAATTTCATTTTTGCATGCTTGGATGTACTTGAGCGATGCATCTATTCATGTCACAATGTTTTTATTTGTTATTCGGATTTTCAAGAGCCAAGATATCGATGGCAAACACGATTGTGAACAAACTTAATGTCATTATTTCATATAATGCAACCTTAGAAATGAAAGTTTTGGTTCTCGCTCCCTGCTTTTAGTTCGGGCTTCAAGAAGCATGAATGCGGTAGTTCTTCGTTATTTTGTGGTGTATAGAAATAGGATGCCATTTGGCTGTCTATTATCATGATTAGAAATATTTTTGCCGCTATGGTGGTCACATATCAGTTTTCCTTGCTTTTCTTTGAACAACGGCATGGATGTTTTGCAGGTTGCTCGGGGATTTTTTAAGGTCATTACAAGGGCCGACGCAGAGTTGCCATTATGGTTTGTTAAGGAAATGCCAAAGCAAGAATCAAGAACTCGATTAGACTTTACTAGTCTCTTAAGCCCGCTCTTTTTCATGTGGGTAATTCAACCCACGTTTTCTCGTAAGTGACCTCCTTTCTCATCCTTTTACTTTCTTTCCTCTCCATCTTGCAAGAGCTATTTCTTTTTAGACTTGTCTTTGCATCATAAGTGATGAATCTGCAAAAATTTGGACCAGATTCTATAAGCGATTCCCTATTACTATACATGTAGACTATCTGATAATATGTCCGGATAACAAATAGAAAAATACCACACGCTTTGTGACATCACTAACATGCACATGGAGGTACAAATGATTTTATGCTTTACGTACGCTAGTAGATTTAGTTCGACTTTGAGCGTGTTGTTACGAGGCATAACCAATTAATTTTTTTGCCCTTCGCAGGTTGTCTTGACATCTCTAGTATATGAAAAACGAATAACCTTCGGATCATGATGAAAATGCATGGTCTTGGAGATGCTCCATCTTGGGTGATTACTTATGGGTATTTTTTAGTGCTTTCCATATTCTACATGTTACGCTTTGTGCTATTCGGATCTGTTGTTGGTAAGAACATTTTCATTTATACATCTGTCCTTACTCCTTTCATTCACCACTATCTGACTAATACAAATGTAATGAGTCTTGAACTATATTCCCTTGTTTCGAGACTTGAAGATTTTTCAGGCTCAATTCTTATGGAATACAACTTATTTTCTACTTGGTCCTTTGTGAACTTACAAATAACTTTCGGGTTTTTGTAGCAACTTCGTTTCTCAAGTGTGCGGACAGCATGGTATATTTCTTCAACATCTAGGTTGAGTGTAGGTGCATGGCCACATGTAATGAGCTTTGGTTACGTGTTTCCCCAAGTAGAAAAGTATCTGAGGATATAATTTGCTTTCTTGGCTGCCACTTGGTATGTAACAATTCTAGAAAGAGGGGCATCAGAGAAACAGCTGAAAATAATGATATTAAAGACTTCAGAAAACCCCCGAGTAAGCCCATGTAAGTTTCCATTCGTTTTCCATATGAAAGCACTTTTCATCGAATCAAAATGATATATGGGCATCTGATTTAGCCTGAGCACTTCACAAACTGTTCACTCAAGCAGCAGAATAGTCAATAGGGAGAATAAGCAAATTGGTTCTGGAAAATTTTCTAACCTTCTCTTCCATCATCTCACGACTCCGTGAGCTTAGGGCAGGCTTCAAGATATGACACAGGAATGAATCCTTGTTAGTTACCTGATTTTTAGTTCATCGGACACTAATGGTTGTGGAAAACTGCATACTTCTATTCCATAGTTTGTGGCTACCTTTATGTGTTTGGATCTGGACTTCTCGGCAGATTTCTCTTCCAGTTCTTTCTAGAGGACAAAGGCACCGGGAGTAAGTGTCCAATTTTGAGATATGAGTTCTACAAGAAACTTTCTTCTAAATGTTTTCCAACCTTGCGGGGATATTTGCTATGGAGCTATGGAGCACATGACGGACAAGTTTTCTAAGGTTTGATTCACTCGTTTAAATATTTAACATTGATTGGTGCTTACTACAAATAAGTGATGCACAAACATAACTTGTGTCCTATTGTTTTTGAGATATATGCCTATGCTTCCATAGCAAAAGTGCATCTAGAAACTTTACTTTCATGCATTTGATGCTTGTTTCACCATGGAAAAGAATGCATTTTCTTCTTTTCAAAACATCGTCTCATGTAATTAAACTGAGTTGCTTCTAAGGAGCTGCATATAATATACTCAAAATGAAAAGGTAACTCACCATTTTCTATGTCCAAGTTTTTATTCTTGTCTAATTATTATCCTAATGGTGAGATGATGGCTTGGCTGTTTAGGACACCAAAGGAGGATTTAAAAAAGCTGTTATTTGAAGACTGCAGTTGAAACGTTCTTTAAAGCCTTCGGATTTCTTCTTTTTGATGCTGATATAGTTTGCTGGAGCCCATTGTCTCGTGACCTTTATTGGCATTGTAAAGATTGTCAATTCTTGACATGTAACTATGGTTAGATTTAAATACAAAAATTTTTCTTCTATATACACTCTTATCTCGTTATAAATCTGTATCTTATTAAATTCAAGCATCATTATAGTCTAGACAAAATTCAAATAGCTTTTTATAATGATGAAATGATGACAAGAGAATGTTGATGAAAATGTGTTAAAACACCAATGAAGCATACGATGTGATGTGATGGATGTGCTAAACAAAAACAAACCTGACGAAAAACTTGACGTAAACTTTGACGAAAAATATGACGTAAACTTTGACGAAAAATCTGACGTAATTTTGACGCATACTATGACGAATATTTCTGACGAAAAATGTGACGAAAATTCTGACGTTAAGTCTGACGAAAAAGATGACGAATATTCTGACGAAAAATATGACGAAAGCTCTGACGAAAATTCTGACGATTTTGCGTCAGACAATCTGACGAAAATTTTGACGCAAAATCTGACGATTTTTCGTCAGAAAATATACGTCAGAATATGCGTCAGTCATATGAGTCTGTGCAATTGCCTATTCTGTGAAGGGTTTCTGACGATTTTTCTGACGCAAAACAGGCTTTCTCTTGTAGTGTTAGACCCGCCAATAATGCCTTGTATTCTGCTGCATTGGATGTACAATCATGTAAGATCTCGCCTTTCTTTGCGAGCACCTCCATCCTCTCATTTTTAAGCACAACTCCTGTGCAAGCTAGCTGCAATCTTTAGAAAATCCCTCCGTCAAACCATAAATATGCACGGTTTTCAACATCCTCTTCTCTACCTATAGCTTCTTGCTTAAGAATTAGACAAGTATCAATATCACTGATTTTGGTCAATGGGGTTACCTCTTTGTTGATGATAAACTGGCCCATCCCTTCGTCCAATAATAAATCTTCTGTTTCTATAAAAAGCAACTCGTCCTTCTTCTCAATAAACTTCCTTCCATCACTATTATAGATATAAGCCACTCGTATTCCATCACTAATACGACAATAGCCTTCGTCCCAAAGCGGTCTAGCACCGACTGATTTTATCCATTTCCTGCCCAAAAAAAGATCATAACTTGTGGATTTACCTGGATCATCATGAAAGGACACCACTATGAAATTGGCTGCCGCTGTTATCTCTTCAACTGTCACCGGAACATTTGTCACAATTCCTATTGGACGCACTTTGTGTCCCGAAAAAGTACGTAGTATTTGCGTGGTGGACTTATTCACTTTTAGGCCAAGCTGTATCATCACATTGTATGGCATAACATTAGGACCCGATCCACCATCTACATAAACTTTTTCTAAGCGCTTCCCCTCCACTATAGCTTCACACTCAAAAATACCTGGATCTTCTGCAGTTTCGTCTATTATTATATTACTTACCAAGCATTCTTCATCATTGTTGCCCACATTGTTCATAATGCTTTCCCCATTCTGCTCCAGTAGATTGAAGAGTTTTTGTTTGGACGAAGGGGCAACTTTAAGCAGGGTTAGTAAATCCATCTGCACTCTAGAACCCTTTCAATAACCGTTCTAAATCATGCGGACCTCCTGTTTCTTCTGTTCTCCTGGGTGTGATTGGTATGTTATTCCTAACATTGTTCAACAAAATCTCTGCAGTGGGATCAACCACTTTCAAACTGTATTTAGGTGGTGTCTTTGCGTGTTTGACTTGTGGAGACACTGGGTTTCCTGGCAGCATGGGTTGTTGCCTTCCAATTTCACGTTTTGACATTTCACAATCTCGAGTATGGGTTTGCTGTTTTGTGACCACATTTAAGACTTTATCTTCCTCTTCAACCACATTTAGCTCTATGAGGTTGCCGTTTGAACTGGAGCTTGTGGCCCCGCCTTTGTTTTTTAATAAGTCTTGCCAAGATAAATATTGCTTCACCCTGCACTTATCTTCCAAGTGACCAGTCTCTTTGCAGAATGTGCAAACAGGGCGCTCTCTGCCGAAATGTTCCTTCAAGTTACAATTCGGACATGGTCTTGCATAACATGTATTTTCAGTGCGGCCAATTCTTCTACATATAGAAACATGCGGAGCAGTTTTGGTTGCTTGCATTTTTAATGCTTCTGTTAAATGTTTAGACATTTCCAGCAAGGTTTGCATTCCACTTTCTAAGCGATCCGTAGCTTTTGAAACTTCGTTCTTTAGATCTTCTTCAAATCTGACTCTCCTTTCTTTCTTCTCATTTGTAATTGCATAACAGGCATGTATGCTCTGCTTTCCCTGCTCCCAATCTGAATAGCCACAAGGAGAAGCATGGTTTGTAACTTCTTTTTCTGGTATTAAGGCTATGGTTTTTGCAATTTCCATGGCTTTGGAAAATGCTTTATGTATTGAGTCTAGGGCCCCTGCAGCTTGCGGTTTGCACATTTTCCTATAGACCTTAAAGCGGGTTCGGACACGCAACAAAGCTTTCAACTAGATAGATGGTAGGTGTTCCACCTAATTAGGCATCTCACAATATAATCATTGAATCTTTCAGCAAATACAGCAACACTTTCTCCCTGTTTAATGGCAAGAGTGTGTAATTCCTGCACCAACGTGCTCTTCGTAGGTAACACTCTAAATCTATCTAAAAAGTTATGACGTAGGATATCTTGTAACGGGCCCATGGTAGACCGCTCGAGTATTCGAACCTTGAATGTGTCTGTGGGGCATTCCCGAGACACCGACATAAATGGGTAGAAGCGACTACTCATAAGCGTCTAAGCGGTTTTGCCGATTGGTTAAGGGCATGTCGGTTAGGAGCGTCCACGGTTGGTATCGAGCCAAGTTTCGATCCACGGGACACGTGGGTTATGGGCCCTGCACGCTACTGTGGCGGACGGGCTGGCAGTTAACCTTTATGGTAACTGGAGATCCCATCAATCTCGACCATTGGATCTACTTAAGTTTAAAAACTTAAGAAATTAACTCATACATCTGCAACAATAACACTTAGGTAAAGAATTTAATCTTTATATCAATATTCCAAGGTCCCAAAAACTATTCCCCCATAACCAATAATAATATTCTCATGCTACATCCATGAACTTAGCAATTATAGTTTCAACCCAGTTCTTGTAATAATCAACAAGTTTGTTTATTTGCAATCAAATTCCTACTATCGCCTTCCCAAAGCTTAGTTACACTCCAGAGCCTTTTGCATGTTTGCTTACACCATCAACAATGGGGTTAGTCACAGGGACTAAGTGGGGATCGAGGTTCTAGGACATGCCTAAGCATCAACAACGTAATGCATCCATCCAAAAACAATAACTCAACCTTACCGTAACCTCACCCTTGAAACTCAAGTTAGTAATCCATACAAGCATGTCCCATAATGCACAATTTACCCATGAATAGCTACTACATACTACAACCATTGTAATTCAATTCAAGACATCCCAATTAACATAATAACAACTTAGCAACCATGGCAACATAGACAACAACCAATATTCCTCTGGGTCTGAGCATGGTCAACTTGGCTGATCAGGTCAGTGACATGGAGGTGGGGTAAACCACGTGTGTACACACCCATCCACGTTGTGTCCAGCATTGGAGGACCACTTAACTGTGCAAGACGTTGTACCCTAAGGTACCAACGCCCGATGTTCCAAATAAACCATTCACATATCACTGTGCAATAACCGCGAGTCTAGACCATCGTACCTAGACTCCGGCCCCAGAGGATTATATCAAAGAGCATTCCAATACTATTATAGCACTTCGCATAAAAATATATCATAGCATATTCCAACAAGGGATTCTCAATGTCAACCAAATTGTGTAGCAAATCATAATGCCATATTAGTGGATAACCAACCACACCATGATACATCCCAAAGACATGTTTTAATAATAATCCATGCACGCATAATTATACTTTACTAGGCCAACCAAATCAGAGATATGATAAATCATAATTCCTTTAATTAAATGCAAACATTAGCAACACGCTACATTGACAATAGTAAGTATGATCCCATGCTCCTAGAACAATTGAATCACCGACATGATATGCTTTCAAGGACCAACAACCTAAGACAATTTAATAACATCATAAAACCGTAATACAATTATGTGTGTTTAACTCATCAATTTCTCGACTATTCAGAATCAATCTCTACTATATGATTATATAAAAACCACAGATGATAATCTAAAAGCACTATTTTTCCTTCTCTTTTACATTATTCAAGAATCTATCTTTGATTCTGTTAATTCAATTCAGATCATGCCTCAATCCATTAAATCTACAAACCATCATCAAAGCTCATTAAGTTTTCCCAAACTACATCAACCAAAACATAGACATCACAAGAACCCCAGGTGTAAGACTTGACCCCACCTGGAAATACTTTGCTCCTTCTCCTCGGTTCAATTCTGGTCAATCTGGTGCAAGCGCATCTGCCACAACAAAAAAAGGCTTCTTTCCCATGAAAAACTCCTTCCCAAGAAATCAAGAATAATATTGTTGCGCTTATATAACCTAACAATGACCTTGCATGCATGCACACGCTGCATGCATGCACACACTGCATGCACGGACACATTGCATGCATGTATTCCTAGCGCATAATCATTTATTTTACCATTGAAAATGCACTCTTATATAATGGCAACGTTACTCACATCTTAATGTTGCTAGGTTGCTAGGTCCGTTACAGTCTCTCCTTAAAAAATTCAACCCATGTCCTCATGGGTGCATCTTAGAGTGCTCATGAAAAATCCAGTTTGTATCTCCCTTTGTGACATCTTCCTTGGAACAAACCCAACCATTGATCTAATTTTTTTTTTTTTTTATAGTCCGCCTCCTTAATTCCCCGGGTCTCTTCCCTTTATGCCTTCACATCTTAATCCTCAATTCAACATACTTCCAAATGAATACAATTTTGTCCCTGGAACTGACCCATCCTTATCAAACACAATTGTTTAGCGTTTCAATCAAGGTGATGCCTCTCAAACTTGAAAGTTCAAGGGAAAAGAACAAGAGATGCCGGCAGGCGCTTAGGGGCCGGCGTTTTTCCTTGTAACTTGAGCACCTGAACTCCGTTTTCGATGATCTTTAGTTCGTTGGAAAGCTTGTTCCGAGAGCTCTCCATCAACATCAATTTTGTTAGGGTTTGCTATCAGGTTAGGGGCCAGATTTGGGTCTGTTTGATTTCGGCCACTTATAGTAGGGATGAGAAAGTCAGATATGGTTCCAACATCCAAGGCAGCGACAAAATGGCGTGAATCTATCACCAATTTGGTGATCGTGATCCCTTAGTTCTGCTGCATAAAAGAGGTAAATAATTAGGTTGAAAGTTCTTTGCAACCGATCTGGCTACTCGGTGGTTCTTGAAGAAAGGATTTTCCTCCCTTGCAAAGGCTGCGAGTAAAGGGAGTGGAAGTTAATGGGAATTTGCATCCACCAGGTACATATTCCTGTCATAATGTAGTTCCTCAGCCTCAGGCAAATAATAGTGCTTGGAAATCATCTGATTCGGTTACAAAAGTTCCATATCAAAGATTTAGCGATTGGCTTTGTAAGGATATATCTAGTGCATCTAGAAAGGCAAGGGTAGCAGCTGCTTTACAGGAAGTAAGGATGAGTTGTCCGCAATCTTGGACACATTAAAAGCCCGACAGATTCAACTTCAACAACAATTGCCTCCAGTTGACATATTTTACCGGTCATTGTCGAATGTGGTTCCAAGCTTACGGGCATTCACATGGTTGAGGTGGACCATCAAGCTCATATTAAGTGTCTTTGAGAATTTATCTTCTTATGCGGTTCTTGGGTATTTTACTGGTAGCTATTTAGATTTTCGGTTCCATGTTTGGTTGTCTGACACGAGACACCTTCCAACTTCCTCCTTTCCGGTCCATCGAGTTGTTGTAAAAACTTTGTTCTCATTATGTTTGAAAGTAGTGATGCGGTGGACTCTTTGGTATCAAGAGGATTGATCCACTTATTGGGAATATATGATGTACAGTGTACTCTCCACAGCTTTACACGGTCTGATTCGTGCATTAAGATGCCTTGATGGTTCTCCATACCTAATCTTCCTCTGATCTAATGGCTCATCAATTTCTAGTTGCAATTGCAGCGGGACTTGAGGTTCATATCTCCTCCATCATGAATGGTCAGGATTTGTGTTTCTATACTGTTATTTCGCCTTTGCAGTTGTGTAGTTGGTGAAGCGGGCCTTAGTATAAAAGTTGGATCGTAAGCTTTTGAATGGTCAATTAACTGCTTGTTTCTGATAAGGAGGCTTTTTGTGTAGCTTTCATCGGTACTCGTGCATCTCGAACATCATTGTTCAACATTCTTCTCGAGTTCAAGCTCTTATTGTTATTTCTTCATCATTCATGATCAACAACCTTTGCGGTTGCCTTGCATTCCTCGGCTATGGAAGATGCTCTACACATAGTTCCAGCGATTGTCGTCCTTAACCGTCATTCTGATTTATAGTTTCTACCACTCTCCCCGTTGTTGCTCCTTGCTTCTCAAACTTGAGGTTCAAGCTAGCTTCATACAGTAATTTAAGCTAAAGGAAAGATACATATTAGATAGCCCCTGATGCGACCCTTCTAACGCATTCAATTTAACTTGTCTGGCGGTCTAGAACTAACTCAAATATTAATAACATTGGTATACTCTCTATGCATCAATAATGAGGAAAGGAACATACATATCCAATTCAATATGATAATGTAATGCGATTAATGCAACTTTTCATAAGAGAGTCGTGCCATGAAAAAAAACCCACCATTCAAAGAGATATAGGGTCGAACTAGATATATAATCTCGAGACTTCAGGTGGCCAAATCCAAAAAGTAACAAGCAAAATAAAATCGTCAGGTCCCCGATGCGGGTATCTTGTAGCTGGGTAACATACTTAGTTGAAGGGATCCCATAAGAATTATAGCCCATGGTACAAAAGATTCCTCTGAGAGTTTATCCAATGACATTGAGTATCCTGGGCTATACTTGACCTCTATATTTAGCCTACTTCCATACATATTACCCCCCATCACCTTTGGTTAGTCTTTGAACAAGATCTTATAGGCACCAATTAGATTAATTTCAATAAAGCTCTTGCTTCATGTAATTACATTCTAACTAATCAACGACTATATCCTTAATCAAGTAATGCAATCACCATCCCTCCATTTATCTACATTCACTTCCTAGCATGCCAAATAATTGCCAGTACATGGAAGCACCATTACTAAACTAACACAACTCTTCTATTGCATTCTAAGATTTTTCAAAAAAAATGGCACTTCCCCATGTCTATACATTCCCCTCACCTTTATCTCATGTCGGGCTTTGTCGACAACTCTTTCGATAGACTTCATGGTTTACCTACTACTGCCACGATTAAATATATTTATTCCTCTATTCATCTTCTTCTTCTTCATTATGGTAAGATGGATAACATTGTTCAATCGGCCAATCAATTCTTCAATCTTGCCATAATTAGAGTGGATATCATTCTCTAAATATAAATACTTAACACGACTACTTTGTTCCATTAAGTACTTTCTTATACACCATGATCCTCGTTTGTAAATTGTCTTATGTACAAGTTTTTGTATCTTGTATATTAAGGTTTGCAAAACACTATAAGATTTGAGGGAATGTACTTAATGGTATTAATTTAACCCATGTATTGTAAATGTATTTTTGGGGCTCTGTTGCCCTCGTAACCTCATTGAATATGCACCCAAACCAAAGGGGTTTAAGGGGATTTTAATTTAAATGTGTTAAATGCAATGGTTTGTGTTAATAATGTTAATGGTATTTGTGTGTTGATTGTTATATTAAAAAAATTTTGGGCCCGCCGGGCCACTCTTCATGAGACATAGGTAAACTTTATGTGCTAGTTAGCCTGTTGTATAGTATGTAGTGCCAAGAAATATACAAATAAAGTTTTAATTCTATATAAACGTTTTATAAAGATCAACCAAATAGGACCATCTTTGTATCTGTATGCCTTTGTATCTTTTGTCCGGAAAATGGAGTGGCGATCTTTGACGACATTTCTTATCTTGATCGACCATCAAATAGTAAGAACAAAGAGCAGAAGGATATGTGAAAAATGCATGGATATAAATATCTTATTTGACACCACAATCTCGTAGAAGCGTTGCGTTAAATATTGAGCAAAGAGCGTATAGCAAATGTATATGATACATAAAAACATGAACTTAGCTGACAGCTGCCTAATGAATTTCAAATATCCTATTTCATCAAATATCCTATTTCAACATGACAAGTATCATGTATTCGATATGAAAGGTTAGTCGTGTAAATAGCTAAATAGATTCACCTTTCATCGGGGCATTAGAAACTATAATGCTTTGGGCTTGTCAAACATTTATCTCAAATCATTACCACCGCATTTCATGAAATCTACGTGGAACAACTTCTTTAAAGCATCTTCTACCATTTTGCATTACCATATATTACAAAAGCGGGCAGTCCGGGACGTTCAAAGACTCGTTCTGATGACTTTTCACCTTCACTTGCAATCTCAATGAATAAAATGGGATAGCCAGGTATAACAAGAAGGCGTAAATGGATGCAAATCCCATTTTACATTGTTCAACTAGTAGTACAAGAAAAGCGGAAAATCCGTTGATACATACCTTGATCTCTATGATGCTCAATTACAAACCAATTTAAAATGTGAACTTTAATTTCCAAAGTACAAACTATGAGAATGCATATTACAAA